>OW796103.1:11440895-12067842 GCA_941860345.1 Chrysodeixis includens
TAGTACAGGTTACACGGAATGTAACAACCTCGGTGCTCTATTGTCGTCCAAACGTGCTACAAAACTTTAGGTTACACACGATGTAATAGCCTCGGTGCTGTATTGTCGTCTAAGGCTAAGAACTCACGGAGCGATTTTTTACCGCGCCCGCAGCGGTTGCGGAACTGCGATTTTATTTCCAAACTCACGAGACCAGTTATTCATGCGGTCCCGCAGCCGCTGTGGCTGCAATCATCGCCCGCAAACGTGGCAGGCGATGATCGCAAGATGCAAGACCGGCCTCTGCGCCACTGCGATCGCCCGCCGATCGACCGCAGAGCACGCGGGCGCAAACCGCAGAGCTTGCGGGCGACCGCGGCCCGCGCGAGTCTACAAGTTGCCCGCCGGTGCAGCGGGAGCCGCAAACGATCGCACAGTCTGCGGGTGTAAACCGCGTCATGAGTTGTGCTTTAATTTTTTACATGTAAATCTGCATTCTACAGAGGCTGCGGCCCCGCCACCGCGGCGGGCGCGGTCCAAAATAGCTCCATTAGTTCTTAGCCTAAATGTGGTAGAAAACTTTACAAAAATAGATGTGAATCTAGTTGATATAAATCAGAAGATGGAGGTTAAATTAAAGGCGCACTCTAGTTTTACAGTTTCGCAATAAATGTACTGTATCGTGATAATATTATACACCCTTGACCAATCTGTTCAATGTGTTAGATATAAAAAGTAGTTGATATTTGTTTTGATATTCTGCCTGTATTGAATTAACCTGAGAAAAATAATTGATACGATTTTTCGCGTAACGTCATTTTTTTGCATCAATTTTTGCCACGCACTTTAAGATTGTTATATTTTACTTAGTTGTTCATATAAAGATTGCATATATTTGTGAATACTTCCCCAGCTACCAGCCGGCGCCGTTCTTCCTGCTGGACGAGATCGACGCGGCTTTAGACAACACCAACATCGGCAAGGTGGCGTCCTACATCCGCAGCAAGAAGGGCAGCCTGCAGACCATCGTCATCTCGCTCAAGGAGGAGTTCTACGGCTGTGCCGACGCACTCGTCGGGATCTGCTCAGAGGTAAACTATTGTGTGATCTTTTGTTTTTTGTATCCCAGTGGAAATCCTCATGGACTGTCTCTCGTCAGGGGGTTGACGAGAGGGGTGTGCCGAACTCTTACCGGCTAAAACCACTGGAGCGTCCTCCTCATCTGCCTATGACTAGCCAAGCTATTGTGTATCCTGCTGATAACTAAGACCCATCCCACATTTCTTCGACTTGTCTCTTAAACTGATGCCAACTTGCCTAAGTATCCTAGTTCCATGGCATTCAATGGCATGTACATAATAAATACATTCAAGTCGACAATACATTAATAATCGAGTATTTTATCATCTTATGAAATGGAAAAGATAAATACAAGCCAGTCTCTCCATCCTCTCTTATCACCACGCGAGACTTCTAAATTTTCAGAACTCAGAAATATAAGTTATCACAGTGATGTATTAAAAGTCATCTTTATAGTAAAGCTTTAAAGTCCTTTTTCCTGTGTGTCCGCAGCCCGCGGACTGCCTCGTCAGTGACGTGATGACGCTAAGCCTGGAGCAGTACAGCGACTAGTGTGGCCGCGCGGCGCCGCCCGTATTATTATTATATTAGATTTAAATATTAACATATTTTTATACTTGAATGTTTTAGATGTCATTCCCTACCTACTGATTACTGATGTTACATTGTGTCGTTCAAAAAATTTCAATGTAATTAAATTAAGTGTTAAGTTGACTTACGAACTATGAGTTTTATTTGACTACACCTCCACCAAGGTAAAAATCATTTTGGAATTGAAAGTAAACAACAAATTATACGGAGCTCTTTTATTTACAATAAAATAATCTTTATATTACAACTCTTAGTCTAAACTATCGCTAGATGTCATAATTTACTTATAAGTGCTAAGTAGCACGCGTTATAATTATCACTTGACTTGCCCGTCGCCATCAGTATCCAACCACATATTAAGGGCGCATTCACACTTATCCGCGAAGTATGGTTGAAGCGCTTCAGCTTTGCGGTACTTCGGCGGCAAGTCTGAAGGCGCCCTAATAGTTCAGCCTCAATCCTGACACAGTTAATATTCCGGAAGCACTCACATATACGGTTTCATTCTGGTAGTCAACTAGAAGCTACCATACTTCCAATGTTGTTGAGTTTTCTAAATTAGGGGCTTAGTTAATTATTACAAATAATTTCGTGTCAAGAAATCAACAATTTGAAGATTACAATCCGATTTCAACAAAATGATAGACTAAATAAAAATAGTATTTGTACAGAAAAATATTTATTATTCTTTATAATTTGTATAACCGATATCTAGCATTGATTTGTATTTTATTTCGAAACAAAATTCATTACGATTTCCGGAAGGTTTCATTTCATCACTGAACTTAGTAAACTTTACAAAGACATTTTGTATAGAGTCCATACACAACACCCTTTCGTCTTTCCACCGTACAATTAACCCCGTGTGGTAAAACAAACTTTAAAAACATTCTTTACGTGAACGCAATAAGGTTCATTTTCAAGTAGTTACCACTTATGGGGTCTACCGTACATACATTCCTATATTTACTATAATTTAGTAATATTATTTTCTAGCAGTATTAAGTAGTTACACAGCATTGGCTATCAAGCCAAACGTATTAAAGTTAATAACAATTTGCAATCAATTTATGAGCTTTGCTCCGTTTCCATCATTCTATAGATTCCCTTGAGCCTGCATTCCAATGTTTATAATTTAGTGAATCTATCTAGATCTTTCGCTACCTCTTATTTACATTCTATTTTACTTAGTGCACTGGAGATAGAGTGAAATACGATCTTTTTATTGCGTGAATCTTAAAGATTGTCTTAAGTATTAGATAAGTAGGTGTTTCTAAGCAAGGGATTGATTGCACTACTGTTAAACCATATTGAAACAGTTATACCTGAGCCTATACACAAGTATCAATTTAGCAATCGTTCGCGCTGATCGTGTCGCTCGTATCGCTCGGATGTATGGAAATAACACCCATTTTCAACGAGACACGAAGCATTGAATCGTTATTACACTACATTCTAGCAATTTGGTCAGCGTTATCGCGTGCACAAATATCGCTTGTCTAAAGGGGCAGGTTTCTTACATAAGTGCACATTATCCACTGTCGAGAAATAAGTACCAAGTTATCTATGTCTGCTACAAGATGTGATCTACATAATAACAGAATCGCTACCCTAGCTGTTCTACTTTCATAACAGAATTCATTCTTTATTTGAGACAATCATTTCAAGTGAACACTAAAACGTTTAGTATTAAGTATAGTGTGCAATGTGTGGATGGACAGTTAAGCTTCAATAGTTACGAGATTTCATCTCTTGGTGTGGCAGAAAAGTAAGATGGTTTATTTTAACTTGAAATATGGATATACTAGTAAGAATTATGTGAATAATTTGGATCTTAAGTGGTTATCGGTAAGAGAAAGAAGTTACAATAAGCCTGTATTATAAAAATGGTGTTATGTTATTGCAGAGGTATAAACGAGTTTTTAATTAATAAAGTTCTTTTGGAATGGTAAGTTAATTCAGGTGAAAAGATTAACAATTTCGTCGAGTTGTGTCAATAGTACTGAACTGTTTCACATTAGGAACGCAATTTCAAATATTACCTATATTTCACCCGACTTATGCTGTAGGTAATTTACCTACAGCAAAAGTCGGGTGACATATAATTTATCATCCATAATAAATTCCTGGTTGAAGTTGATGTGACAGCGTTAATATATCTATGGCTATAGTCAATTGCAGTTTCTATTTTGTCTGTTTACCCCTTTATCCTTAAGTTGTCGTTTACGGACCGTCAAGAATTGCGTTCATGATGTAGCATATGTCGTGTGGCGTGCTGTGTGTGTTGTATGTGGTGTGTGTCTGTGTGTGTGATGTATGCACGTGTGAGTGTGGTGTGTGGTGTTTGTGTGTGTGTGCGCCCTGTGTGTGTGTGTATGTGTCTGTGTGTATACGTGCTGTGTATTTGTGTGTGTGTGCGCCCTGTGTGTGTGTGTATGTGTCTGTGTGTGTACGTGCTGTGTATTTGTGTGTGTGTGCGCGCGTGTGTCTGTGTGTGTGTGTGTTAGTCGGGCGAGCGCGGCGGGTCCGTGGAGAAGTAGGGCGCGGCATGCGGCTGCAGCAGCGTGCGGCACACAGAACACACGCGCGCGGGCAGGCGGCGCGGCCCGGCCGGGACCGAGGCCGACACGCACGCCGCGCAGAAGATGCGGCCGCAGTGACGGCAGTGCACCTGCACATGTACATTATACTGCCCATGATACCCTAAGGCTAAGAACTCACGGAGCGATTTCTTACCGCGCCCGCAGCGGTTGCGGAACCGCGAATTTATTTCCAAACTCACGAGACCGGTTATTCGCGCGGTCCCGCAGCCGCTGCGGTTGCGATCATCGCCCGCCACGTTTGCGGGCGACTATCGCAACCGCAGCGGCAGACGCAAGACCGGCCTCTGCGCCACTGCGATCGCCCGCCAATCGACCGCAGAGCACGCGGGCGCAAACTGCAGAGCTTGCGGGCGACCGCGGCCCGCGCGATTCTACAAGTTGCCCGCCGGTGCCGCGGGAGCCGCAAACAATCGCACAGTCTGCGGGCGTAAACCGCGTCGTGAGTTGTGCTTTTGTTTTTACATGTAAATCTGCATTCTACAGAGTCTGCGGGCCCGCCACCGCGGCGGGCGCGGTAAAAAAATTGCTCCGTGAGTTCTTAGCGTAACTGTATGTGATCTCCTTTTCATAACCGTAGCTACGGTGTACAATAAAAAATATTATTATTATATAGTATTCTATACTACTGTATTCATTTCAAGTTTATTTCGTTTCACGTTTCACTACAGAAATATTTCACGTTAAATGTACTGCGAACATCAATTCGCGTACTAGATACTTATAGCGAAGTAGTCACGAGTATCAAACATGCTACGAATGTCAAGTCAACTCTGTTACAAAGGTCAAGTTTACTACGATTGTCAAGTCAATTTTGCTACGAACGTCAAGGTTACTACGAAAGTCAAATTAACTTAGCAATAAATGTCCAGTCAAATGTGAAACAAATGACAAGTGACATTCCCATGAATATCAAGTGTGCTACGAACATCCAGTGTCTTTGCTACGAATATCAAATGTGCTACACTGCTACGATATTGAAAAATGCGTGAATATTACCTTCTTCTTGATGTTAGGCAGATGCGTGTGGCAGGCGGGGCAGTCGTGCACGTCGTCCTCGTGCTGCCACCGCACCTCCGTGTCCGCCTCGCGGATACGCTGCAACTGCACCTACGCGGAAACATTATGTTACTAGCTTGATTTTTTGTAAAATCTTTGACCAGAATGAATTAATTAGTTAGCTACGGGATCAACTTAACCGGAAGATAAAACTATAAGATATTTAAATCAATCAGTTAAGATATCCAATGTTTGTTTATTAGCATTGAAAATCAGAAATGAAATACGCTCTTCTGGGGGTTTCAAAAGAAAATATCGTTTATTTTTTTTTTAATTTTAACGATTGCCACTCACATTCTCTTATATCCAAAATATAAATATTTGCCGGCACTTTTAAAACATTAATTTACAAATTCCAATTGCGCAGATCCCTCTGTCCTGTTGTCACCTACCTGCAGCGACTGCGACAGGCGCACGAAGTCCTGCTGCACCTTCTCGCTGTTGTCGAGCTCCTGCTGCAGCACGGACACGCGCGTGCGCACCTCGTGCACCTCGCCCGCGAGCCGCTTCTTGTCCTCCAGGAGGGACTCGATCATGTCGTTGGACTGTCGCAGCTTGTCACCCAGCTCCTTCATCTGCTCGCGTTCTGTTTGTAGCCTGTCTACTTCATCTCTGTAAGGAAATGAAGAATAAAGTAAACTTGCAAATGTTTGCTGAAAGATGCACTATGACAAAAGTAGAATTTTGCAGCTACTGATCAGTGTGATGTAGGGCGGTGGGCGTGGACAACAGACCCCTTTTTTTGGTTAGGTGGGGGTATTCTCATGGACACCCTCCTCCTCGGGGGAGGAAGTGGGTAGTGTCAGACTCTTACTGACTAAACCTGAACCACGATGCAACGTCTCCCGCGTCTGGACAGACCTGGCCTCCTTGAGCTGTTGCTGCAGCTGTGCGAGCTGGTCCTCCTGGCGGTGGAAGAGCGCGCCGTGGTCCAGCAGCTGCGCGCGCAGTTCGCTCTCCGCCTCGCTCCTGATCAGTGTGATGTAGGGCGGTGTGGATGTGGGTGTGGGACTACAGACCTGGCCTCCTTGAGCTGTTGCTGCAGCTGTGCGAGCTGGTCCTCCTGGCGGTGGAAGAGCGCGCCGTGGTCCAGCAGCTGCGCGCGCAGTTCGCTCTCCGCCTCGCGCGCTTCCTCGCGCCCGATCGCGCACAGGATCAGCTGCTCGCGCAGCTTCAGCGTCAACTCTTGCAACTCCTGCGACAGAAGATATTACACGGTTAACAGAGGTATGCACGCCTCCGCCCGGGGGAGCTCGCACAGGGAAGCGGCGTTGATAGCCACGGCTGCGGTGTCACAGGTGATGAACCGCATCCGGCGCCTGGGCCTGGAGGTGGCCCTGAGCAAGTCGGAGGCCATGGTGTTTCATGGCCCCCGACGCGCGCCGCCGCCGGGGTCACACATCGTGGTCGGCGGGACCCGGATAGCTGTCGAGTCCACCATGAAGTATCTAGGATTGGTGCTTGACAGCCGATGGGAATTCGGGGTCTCTCTTCCGGCGGCTGGCGCCCAAGCTTAGCTTGGCGCGGCGGGCGCGCTCTCAACGTAGCTTCACAATTTGGGGGGCCCGAGCGCCGCCTGTGGGCGGTTGTAAGTGGAAATCGTGCGGTCCATGGCCCTGTATGGGGCCCCCGTGTGGGCGTTGGACCTGACGGCCGGCACTCTCGCCATTCTGCAGAGACCGCAGAGGGCGATGACCGTCACAGTCTCCGCGGGTACCGCACGATTTCCCACGAGGCGGTTTGTGTCCTGACCGGATCCTCACCCTGGGACCTAGAGGCGAAAGCACTCGCGTCGTTGCACCGATGGCGCGAGGAAGAGCGGGCACGGGGCTCGAGGCCGGCGCAGCAGCAGATCGGGAGAAGGCACGGTTCCCCCGGTCGTTCAGGGTGCTGTCGGGGCACGGTTGCTTCGGCAAGTACCTGTGCCGCATAGGCAGGGAGCCGGACGTGAGGTGCCACCACTGCGGCCAATGCGGGGAGGACACGCAAGCAACACACGCAAGCCCAGTGTGCAGCGCGGGACGACCAGCGCCGTGTCCTTACAAATGTAGTAGGAAGCATCCTGTCGCTGCCGGCCATAGTGCGGGGTGGTTAACACCTCACCACCCCGCGCACGAGGCGAGGCCCGGCGCACCGGGCCAGCACTAGCGCGGGGCGGAGGAAGCATTCCCGCGGCCCCGCGCGCAGGTGCGAGGAGACTCCGGGGGGTTTTAGCCGGTAGGAGTCCGGCACGCCCCTCCGACTCTCCCCAGGCGGAGGAAGTCCATAAGGATTTCCCCCCGTAAAATAAAGGGTATGCAAGCCTGACTTAAATGATGAGTATAATCGCGGTCGGCCGCAAACGTAGCGAGCGATGATCGCAAGGCGGGTGGTTATTTCCTGTTTTGTTTTTCTTTTTTTTAAACGACTCCCGCACTAAGGAATTTAATACTTGTATCGCGGGGGGTTTCACAGACATTCAATTCACATGCACAGAGACACCCAGACTCAGAACAAGCAATAATGGAACGCACAAATGTTTGTCCTACGTGTCGAGGGAGTCAAATCCACCACACGTCGCGCACAGTAGCAACTGGCGTGGTGACCCGTGCCACTCGGCTATTCGTGCAGTTAAATGATTATATACTTGCCGACCGATCACAGAGCGCGCGCGCGCCATCTGTCGGTGCCACGGGAGGGAACACAGTCGCGCACATTAATTAGCGTAAATTGATAGAGTACTCACTTCAACATTGTCCGGCAGGTCTATAATTTCATTCTGCATTTCCGCTGCTTTCTTTGTGTACTGACCAATAAGCATTGCATTATCTCTTTCTAAGCTACAAAAAATAAAAGTAAATGAGTTAAGAGATTCATAAAAATGACTTCATAATTTTAATCGTAACTACCTTCAAGACTAATTTAAGGCAATTTCATTTTTTTTAAGATGATAAAAACGCAAATATAGTTCGAATTGAGAAACCTCCTCCTTTTTGAAGTCGGTTAAAAATAAAATGTATTAATTTCTTTACCTATTTATAACGCTTAACGTATGAATGAGTGCAAGAAATGCAGTTGAAGTGTGTTGCGTACCAGTCGAGTTTCTTCTGCAGCGTCTCCCTGTCGACGGTGAGCTCTGTGACGGTGAGCAGCGCGCGCTGCTGCGCGTGCTCGGCGCGCGCGGCGTGCTCGTGCTGCGCGCGCCGGGCTTCACTCACGGCGGCGGCGAGTGCCTCCAGCTGCGCGCCGCTCAGCGCGCGCTCAGACTGCCACGACCGCACCGTCTCGTCGTGGATCGAACGCACGCCTTCCAACTCCTCCGTAGCCTGGCACACGACGTATAACAGTCAATGCTAACAGGCATTTTTCTTTTAAATCTACTACCTCACCACAAACAAAAAATATTGTGTTGCAGTATTTTTTTTAAACCGACTCCCGCACTAAATAATTTTATTCTTGTATCGCAGGAGCTTCACAGACTTTCATTTTACATGCACAAACACACCCAGACTCAGAACAAGCATTTATGGAACGCACAAATTTTAGTCCTACGCGGGAATCGAACTCGCGACACTTCGCGTACAGTAGTAATTGCCGTGGTGAGCTATACCACTCGGATATCCATGCAATCAATTTGACAGACACCTAATCTAATGCATAGTTATAAATAAACAAAAACAACATATTTCAATAGTGCTACTCTTTTGACCACGCTACTAAAATTACACATTTCAATAGCCAACCTGTTTTAGCGCCAACTCCTTCATAGTAGCGCGTTCCCGTGCCTGCTCGGCCTTGGCCTGCTCCAGCACCAGCTGCTTCTCGTAGTTAGCACACATGTCACATTGTCTGCTAACATCTACACACAGACATCACTTGTTAACAAACCATCCCACTAATATTAATAATGCGAAATTTTCCACGCTTAATCGTTTGGAGTAATTTTGATGAAATTTCGCTGATAGCCTGGATTAACACTTAGGCTACTTTTTAACCGACTGTGTCAGAGTCGGACAATGTTTTTGCAGCTATAACCGCCATTCGCGCGGACGAAGTCGCGGGAAACAGTTATTTTTTTATAAATATGAAAGTAACTCTTTTAGTATGGGGATAAACTGAAATCCATGAGACCGTATAAGCCAGACAACGGACCGTACTACAATACTAAAACTAGTCAAATGATATGATCGTGGAATATTAATGATCTCAATAACATAAATACATTAACTATGTTAAGATCTCGTGAGCAGATCACGTCACATAAAATCTACTAAAGTATTTTATAGTTTTCTCTGTATTTTCCTTATAACTTTGTAAGTACTCATATGTTTAGAATATATCGTAATAGTACGAACCAGATTCTTGTTTCCCATCTCCACTCGACGTCGCCGCCGTCGATGTTTTCGCTTTCTGTTAACACATTAACACCAACAATAAACTTTAATACATTTGCATAACTTATTCATTAATCTACCCGCATAACATCTATGTCTCTTTGATAACTTTGCAAGGTATATCTGTAACAGGTAAAATTACCAAATATTTAAAAGTTTTCTTAATTCTTATGTCCATATCTATCTGGAAAGAGACCTTTGCACAACAGTAGAATATTTACCGACTGTCTTTTTACTATAATTTTTTGCTCTTCATAAGAAGATAGCTTTCCCCAGTAGTGGATAAGTTATATTTATATACTTTATTGCGGACACGACATCCATATGTATTAGTAACAGGAAGAGCTTATAGAAACTATGTATGTTAGTAAGTTTTACAAATAAATAAAAACAAAACATAAACAAAGCACAAAAAACACAACATATACCTTAATTCAAAATTTTTCCCTCCGCACCGGGCAAGCATGTCTACGCGACCAGTGCGTCAGGAAGGGACAGTCTGGTTTTTGTACAATATAAGCTGGTACAAATATACTACAAGTTTCATATTCCTAAGTACTGACCGCTAATGCCTCTTGCAGCTGTGTGTCGGTGTCCCGGAGTTTGGTCTTGAGTGCCTGGATCTCCATCTCCAAGGGCTGGATGATGGACCGGAGCAGTTCATCTTCCAAGTTCTGCTAACAGTTTGAAAGCGGTAACCAAGAGTTTTTGAAAGTAAACACAATAATTGTGCAGTCCAGGGTGTCTTAGCACCTGCACAAGTGAGAACTTGAACAGTGTACAATAACAACGATAATACCGTCAAAGTGGCAGAGTACTGGTTTAATTAATAAATCATGTTTAAATGCCCCCTCTCGACATCCAAAGACGAATACCGGACTACCATCCTTCAAAAAAAATCTTCTTCCTCCTCTTTCTGAGTACAAAAAAGATATTAGTAGGTACTCACTTTCCTGTAGGCGGCAGCAATGGACTTTGCTGCCGTATGCTTAGAAAATATTCCTCAGAAAAGAGCTTTTGTTAAGCGTTGCACAAGGGTTTTTGGGTTGTTTTCTTTAAGAGGTAACAGAGACCCTCACCTTTTGCGGATGATGACCAACGGGGTGGTTTTGGTAAGGTTAAAATCCTACATTATTAATCTCAATAAGACCGCGCGCCTTTTGAAGGTTACCCCGTGCAACAAAAAAAGAAAGAAAAAAAGGTACTCACTTTCCTAGGCGGTGGCTGTTCCTCCGCATCCCCGCCCAGCTTGCGCGCCAGCGAGCGCACGAAGGTGGCCGGCGCCAGCGACAGCTCCTGCCAGGCAGCGCGCACGCTTACTATGTAACCCTCCTCCATCACATCCGATAGGGGGGGGTAGGTAGGTAGGGACAGACAGTAGGAAGGTAGAGGTAGGGAAAGTAGGTAGTTACCGGTGAGGAAGTAATTAGGTACAGGGTGGGGGAACAGGTTGGTACAAGTAGATAGAGTAGATAGATAAAAGTATACACTCTTTAGTGAGATTAAACAAGTTATAAATAGAACAGTTCTGATTATTAAGAAGGCACTACGCACTATGAGACTACCAGACAAGAAAACGTTCAAAATTCGTTTGTTTCTTTACATTGTTTGGGATAGTATTGTTATTATTCTTCAATACTAGACTAAGTAAGCACTTTTCCTAAAGTAATACGCATTCACAACATATCACTCAAACAAAAACATAGCACATTAACACACTGTCACATATTCAAAGACGACAAAATGTATCGCTAACATTTCGAGTAACTGTAGTACTTAGCAGATAATACGTTACAAACGGATATGTTAATAGCAAGATTAAGGTGAAACAAGCGTCCATTACCGCGCCACAGTCACGAATAACGATACTAAATACTATAAACTGATGGTACAATACCACATTTATGATCAAACCGGTTGTTTAATAGAAATCACGATAATACGTATTATTGTATAGGTATTCAGAGTAAGTGCGCTAAACAAACTTGTAAATATATGTATTTTATTTTACTAATACTGTTTGGCAGTATTTTGTGTCTGTGTAAGTATTAATAGAGTAATCTGGTATTTTATAGGTATGGACAGCAAAAAAAAATATGAACCAAAATTTTATAAGAAAAAAAAACTTGTTTTCTTGTCCTAATAATTTTGCTTTTGCATTTCATTATGTTATTTTGTAAATGTAATTATTAATCACAATTTGCAAACAATCTAAAACCTATAAGTGCTGCATGAGGAAATATCATCTTAGATCTCATAACGATTAAGCTTCTTCGCAGTTGTTGTGGAGACAACATCTATGTATTATTCATATCACTTACATACATTTTATAACTTTATAGCTACTTCGATAATAATGCAATAAGTAAGAACAGGAAATACACGACTTCTTTAATGTTGTGTTTTTATTACGTTAATACTTTTATTTAAAGATCTATAAATAGTATAAATACAGACCCAGTTTGAGAAAAAAAAGACAAACGTCACTTAGTAAAAAGTCGCCGTTAAGTGTCTTGCTGTCTCTGTCACTGTAACGTGAAAAATGGAGACAAAGAGACACTTAAGAACGTCAGTACAACTAAGTACAGTGTATTTTGTGAATACAGCTGTTAGACTGTCTTAATTATATCACTGCGAATACTGATCGAAATATTACTAGCACGTATATTAAAATTATATATCATCAATACATACTACATAATGTGTTCTATGTCACATAAAAGGAAGCCGCTTCCCGCGTCTGTGGTTCCTAAGATTGCTTAGATCTTTATAACTACGCAATAGATTTTTAAGCGGGTTTATTAATAGATACATAGTATATTTCAAGAGGAAAGTTTATATGTATAATACATCAGTATTGCCCTGTGCGATGGGGAAGGTTTCTAGTCTATTCTATAAAAAAGTATTTGTGTTACATAATATATTAAAAAGTGTTACATAATATATTTATATTCTTTTCCTCAAAACATGTTGTAAAAACAACGTGCTGTATAAGCGAAGAGAATATTATGCAAACATGTGGAACCTTCCACTGATAAGGAGCAGCATGTATAAGGCTGAAGTTATGGTAACGTTGTTAGCGAGTATTAGCGAGTCATAAGTGTGGTGTGTTTTAGAAATCAATATACTACAGTCGTGACCTAAACGTTTACATACAATGTGAGTATAACAAGTGAAAAATATATAGATATAAAACTAAGTTACTTAGTAATTTGCGACTGGCTTACGAGAATATATGTTTATGAAAAACTGATACCTAAATAAAAGAAACTAAAAACAATCCACCAAACTTAAAAAAACGTGTTTGAAAAAAGGGATAGAATTATTCATTTTAGTTAAAATCTCTGTATTTTTTTATGCTACTTTGAATTCAGTGGCCTCTTTCAGTAGTAGTGGTTTCAGTATAAGTGGTTACACATACAGTGGTTATAAAAAATATCAATTGACGATTGTATATTTATATGATTTGACTAAAATGGAGCCTTAAACGTTTTTAAGGCTCCATTTTAGTCAAATCATATAAATTACTACCTTACTTTAACAAGATAACGGCGTCCGGTAGCCAGTTAATATTCAGCTGATACCGATGTCAGTTACATGGCCTTATATTTACTCAGCGCGTCTCTCGTGGAACCAGTGTAAACAATAAAGCACATGTGTTGCGAAACAAGGTCACTTTTATATTATAATGGAGAGAAGCTAATAATAACAAACAGTTGGAGAAAATTGAAGAATGTTTGTTCATTGCTTGAATAGTTATGTGCTTATATAATCTATTCATAGCTAAGGGCTAGAAGGGATATTGTGAATGTGAGTCTGTATATTCGCAAGGTGGACAAAAGGAATAAAATCATGAAGAATAAATTTTTGCTTAGCCCTCCAAAAAGTCAGTGAACTCTATCTAGAATATTTTTAGTCTTAGTACATGCTAACGTTTCATATTTTAGTACCTGTATTGCTCTATTGCAGGAGTGTTGCCGTTGTATAAGGTAGTTTCGCTTCCAAAAGCTATAGTTCTGTATTAGGGATTTCAGTAAACAAAGGACAGGTCTTAATGCTTGGTAACAGCTTCAATGTAACCATTGTAACTTGACCTCCATGACCTACCTGTTGCTGCTGTCTCATCTGGTTCAGCAATTGTTCTAGCTCCAGATTCTTCATCCTCAGCCTCCGAACCTCCTCCGTGCCAGAGGAGGATGCCTCTACTGTTTCTGTGGACAATATACAAGATACGTCATAACCATTGTCCCATGACTTTTTACCGCTTTTGTAAAAAGGCATTTGTGTTCTTTAAGGATCGGATATCTACAGTAATTTTGACGGAAATTTACTAGTTTATTTGAAATGATATTAAGGCACAAGCAAAGGCATGGAAATAAAATCTTAAAATAAAAATTAACCCGAAATAATAAATTTAACTGTTTATCAGTCCTTCACATTTAAATCAAGTGTTATATCATATGTTTTTGTTTTGTTTTTTTAACCTAATAGAAATTAGTTCTACTCATTACCCAACAAAATATTAAGTTTCAATAAATTTTAAATCTACCTCTGGCGCCCCATGTCAAACAGAAGGACTGCAACATTCTACTCATACATTTTTTATGTATGTCAATAAGGAAAACTGTTTATCAATATTTTTTTTAATTAGGTGATACGGGTTCAGAACACATTTCGTATAGATATAGCAAGTACATATTTTTACGAATAAAATCAAAATTTCAAAAAAATCTATTCACATACATACAGTATGCTGTGACTTCACACAGACATTTGTAGATCACACGAATGTTTATTTAAAGCTATAAAGTAAATTATAATACAAATCTTTTCTGATTGAATGTTGTCGGTTTCTTGTGGTATTATTTTTATACCCTTTGACATAATGTCAAAGGTCTCAACAATATTTCATATTCCTATAGATTAGTTAGTACTATTAAGTTATGTCATTGAAATTGACAAAAATATATAAATTTAACAAACGTTATATGAAGTATATCAAATACTTCACTAGTTTATTACACAATTAATTATTACATTTGATAACAGCCTTTCTACTTTGTAGCTCATTATTATAAATTTTAATGATGATAACAAAAAAAGGGACTTTTGCAATCATGGTTGTTCAGTTTTTATCAGTACCAGCCATACAGCAATTTATTTATTGTATTATTAAAAAAAATGTATCAATTTGTTTTTATACATTTTTTCAATTTTTGTGGACATTTGAACATCTGTGATTTACATTGGCTTCAGCACTTTTGTATGTGTATTGTGCATTAATGTAGACTCCAATGGCAAACAATTTGAAGAATTATTCAAGGTCTATAGAGAAAGACCTCTCAAATACAAATATTAGGGAGTGTGACAGTGTGTAACTATTATGACAACATCAGTCTTACTTTCAAATTGTGATAACACTGCCTACACAATACTAAAGCTATTCCATAAATATGTATAAACCGACTGACGTGTATGAAGCGATTGATGAGTGTGGATGAAGCTAAAGTGGTATGCCAGGATCGTAGCAACTGGAAAGATGTGATCTCTGCCTACCCCCAAGGGAAAGAGGCGTGACGTTTATGTATGTACTAGCTTTTGCCCGCGGCTTCGCACGCGTTAAAAAGTACAATTGTTTAGCAAGTTAGTATAAAAAATCAGGGCCTACAAAACTTCTTTGTACACAATATTCTTAACTAATTTGGCGCTAAAACTATCAAGCTACTGGGAGAACTTACTCGTAAGCAAGCAACATAAAACTGCCCATGAGAGAAGCAATGTTCTCTCAAGTTTGAGACCCGCAAATTTGAGAGTTTGCCCCTGAGACTTGTCATGGCAAGTCAAAAATCTAAGAAGATTTATATAAACTATAGCTGTCCGCTCGCGGCTTTGCCCGCGTGTTGGTATATTTGGTTACTTTGGTTGATTTTTTTCAGTTTGTGTCCGAAAAATCCAAATATCTTACGGAACCCTATTTTTTTTCAAAATAAAATACTCTATGTTACTCGTGGATAATGTAGCTTTCGAATGGTAAAAAAATTTTTAAAATCGGTCCAGTAGTTTTTGAGCCTATTCATTACAAACAAACAAAGTTTTCCTCTTTATAATATTATAAGTGTAGACAACGAACAATTTAAACAACAAATACAATGAAAACAACGAAAGTTTCCTTGTGCAACGAAAGCACAAAGTGAAAAATCAAGCTATTTTATTGCGGGGTATAACACCTCGGTACGCGCGATCGCAAGTCCCGTCGTGGTACCTCGTCCCGCGCCCCTCACTGCAACTCGCCTCGAGAGCCGCGTGCCGTGTGCAAAAATATTCGTGCGTACTTTTTAATTTCACGATATATCAGAAACTATTCATCCGATTTATAAACTGTAAAAGACAAATATTATCTCCATGATATGACCTTTTTTTTAAAGTAAGTTTTAGACGTAAGAATTAATATGGTAGTACTAAAATCATGCTCAGAAAACATGTCTTATTTTTCTTTATCTGTTTAGCCTCATCATGGATTTCCCCTAAAAGATAGATATAGGGCATCGCGAACTTTTTTGTAGGTCTATAGGAGCCCTACATTTTCGTAGTACATAGTATTCATATATACTTGAGTATTTCGGCAGCGTACGCGATAAATGTGATTTAGCGGTAATTTTTTTCCGACTTACTTGACTAATATCCTTATTTGAAGATAACCGAGAGAAGTAGGGTGATTTCATATAGCCCATGGCAATTCGGAATGATGTAGCTTTCTAACGGTGAAAGATTTTTTTAATCGGTTCAGTAGTTTTGAAGATTAGCGCCGACAAACATACAAATATACAAACTCACAAACGCTTACCTCTTTATAATATTAGTATAGATGTATAAACATTGAATCCCCGTACCACTAACAAGCATCTGCAAGCTCTGTATCTCGGACTTCTGGTTCTCACTGAGGGTCTGCAGCTGCTGCAGCTCCGCCCGCAGGCCCAGCACCTCCGACTCCAGCTGCTCCTTGTCCAGGAGCATCTTCCTCAGGTCCTCTGCAACCAAAGGTGATGTACATATTATTTACATGCTCTTGCTACATTAAGATTAGTTGTTTAGTACAAGCTGGCTGGGCAAAGGCTTCTTCTCAATAAGACTTACACAAATATATTCTGATTATTGGTTGAGTAAGACTTTTACTAGGTTTCTAGTGTGGTTAGATATATCATAATTTAGAAAAATAGTTACTTGACTACAGGAGCAACTGATCCCACTAAAACATGATAAACTGGGAGAACTTTGTGTTTTATTTTTTTATACTTTATATGAATAATATTTCTTCATAAATAAAACAGCTGTTCTAAATGCTTGAAGGTAATTATTGTAGCTAATTACTCTTATGAACAGATATTGAATAATATTTTATGTAACATTATATTCATTTTTCAATGTATAATATGCTTAATTGTACTTAGTTTACGTCTATTATAAAATTAATTTGTCTCAAAACTGGACTTCAAATAAGGAATATATATTTTAATATGAACCATACAGATTCTTTTACCATTACCAATATACAGAAATCCAACCAATAGGGCTTCAGTAATGGGAATAATTTATGATAAATTGCAGAAACACAATACAAAACCACCACCTATAAGCAAGTCATTAGTATCCTATCCAAACATGATGGTCATAATTAAACCTCTTTACTTATCATAAAGTAAACAATGATATGTTTTTTTTAATAACTATGAGTCAGCAACTCTGGTGTTAAGGTTATTTGATCAAAAATCTCATTGGAATTAGTCACAACATAGCAGTAAGAATAGATGTAATTTGAGTGCATGCAACATGCACTAATGTTGCTAAGCCAAGTTAGGTTGTTAGAAACACAGTACATGACCTGCTTTATATGAAAATAACTCTCATGATCACTAGGGATAAGTAAATAACAAACAAACAAGGTTAACACTAGACAATAACAAGATCACAACCAGGAAACCAACAAATAATCACAAAGACACTACTCAAAAAACATTTGATTTAACAAGTCTAGCTAGAACAAAAACAATGTTCTGGTAGTAATTGGAATGACATGCAGTTACACAAACCAGCTCCAAGCCTCGCCACCGCTCAGCCTACTCTCTGATAACAGACAACGAACCTTCTTTTTGTAAGAACAATTCTTTCATTTTCGCTCGCTGGACATTAAATTCTTCTTCAAGTAACCGCCTCGTTTGTTCCGGGGCCGGGCCGTTGCACTCGCCCGCGGCCTCCACTTGAAACAGAAACACCATTCAATGCCTCTACTGAAGGCATTTACGCCTATTTAGCAAACAATTGAACAAAATAACACACCTTTCTCAGTGTCTGCCGATTCAGAAGACATCGTGTTTTGACTAATCACTGACTTATTTTATTACAAAAGTAAAGATACTTTTCGAATTATTTGCATTATTACACTAAATTTCAACTTTTCTAATGGAAAAATTATGAATAAGTATTACAGCGAGATGAAATCACGAAACTGACTGACATTTCTTGTTAACTGACGTTTAAATGTAATGACAGATTAAAAAACAGCTGCGTTACGTGTTGTTTTGATCAGAATAATTTATTCTTTTGTGAAACGTTCACATAAAAATATAAATTCTCTAGTTTCCTTACGTAAAACAATTACTTATTATTAGATAAGACTTGATCAAAGAAGTAATCAGTTTCTGTTTTTGTACATTTATTTTGATAGGAATATAAAAAAAAAAATGTACAATCATGGACAGCGCACTTACGATAACGTTTATTTTGCAATTCTTTCTTTACTGTAGTGCTAGCAATACATAAAGTATTGCTAGCAAGTATAAAGTAGTGCTAGCAATACATAAAGTATTGCTAGCACTACAGGTGTGAATAACTTACTTGTTTTTTTTTTTCTCTTTATTTTAAGGGCTTTATCGCTTAGCGATAACATCACCTTGTAAAACTTACTTGTTAGTTGTTCCTAAATTTTTACTTTTCGAATCTTACTAAATCTATAACACCATGATTACTTATTTGTTGCTTTTACGAAAAACAAACCTACAAATAGAATGTTAAGTATAATTTTGAAATATGAATTTTGATATGTCCCGCAGCCTAGATGATACTGAAATGGGACGTTATTTTTTTTTGTTATTGAAATGTTGGACAATATAGTATAGCAAGATAATATACTTCCCGTAGGGTTTGTGGTACTATCCATACATCTTAACATAGTAATAAGTCCCTTAAAGATGGCATGCCTAAACATTGAGCCGTGAACCTAAACGGCTACTTCGTCTTAGTCTTCTTGTTTAGCCGACCGACTACAAAACGAACATTTTCTGTTTGATGGGTTTAGGTGAAACAAAAAAGAGAACAGAAGCTTTCTTTCTTGATCTTTAGTTATAAAAAAAATAAATGAAATAAATTACGGAGTGGGGATATAATGACAATCGCTCATTTAATTTAAATGAGTCTAAGCAAGCTTTTGCGCTCATTTTTTTAATACACCTAAACTATCTAGCGAAATCGAAAAACTCCACGTACTTAATTCGCTTGTGAGGTTTGAGAAAAACGTATTGTACGCTGCATTCATTCATTCCATATATGTAGTGTGAGGCGGAAATAAAAACCACAAATACACGAATTAAAATAAATAAGTTTATTTGGTATGAACTAATCCACATTTACTTCTCTATATTATCATAAAATATCTTTGTCTTTGTTAACATATATTAGACTATTGTTTCCAGTTATAACAATACAGAACCTGATCTTTGTCATGTGTGTTGTAACAAATAAATAAATAATTATCTTACGACCTATAAAACAATGTTTTTTATTTGTATAGCGCCATCCTCTAACAAAAATACTCTCTAGTACATTAAAGGCACAGACGTATCACAGCTTGATGTCTAATGTTAATATAAGAACATTATTAAAATTTAATCATTATTTACAATCTCATTAATTAGAGAATAACACGAAGATTTGTAAAATGCAGAATTTACAGCATCAAAAAAAATCTGTGCACGCATGACACACTACCGTGACTACTAGATGGCGCTGATGAGTTTAGTTCCACTATTATCCACTAGATGTAGTTAAAAGCCCTGCCTAGCGTCACGAAACCGTCGGCCGAGGGCGACGTCCGCGAGGCAGGGCACTTGGACGAGGTTGAAGTAGATGTGCCCCATGAGATGCGACGCAGAGGTGTTGGTCGTCTTGAGGCATTCGAAGAGCATGTCGTCACAAGTGCAGTGCGACTTGCTGTAGAGCGAGTTGTTGGTGAGGTTGTAGCGGCTGGAGAAGGCGCGCACCTTGGTGGGGCACAGGTCGTGGGTTCGGCAGCAGCGGTCGAGGCGTCTGTCCGCGCCCAGGTCGTGATAGTCCGTTGCTATGTCGCCCGTGCCGCACCACTTTGTGCCTGAAATAGTTAAAACAAATATTTCAACGATATGTTTAATAGTTATTTGATTCATCGACTTGGAATATGAGTAAAATTGTTCGACATGTAACTGTTGTAACGTACCTGGTATGATCCCCTGCAGCAGCGTGAGCGGGCTGCCGCCCAGCAGGCCGGCGTGCGCCCCGCCCGCGTCCAGCCGCGCCCGCGCCGCGCCCGTCTCGCGCCAGCCGCCGCTCGCCGGCGAGTCACCGCCATGCTCGTCTTGAGCTTCTACGCCTTCCACCTGGAACACAAAGATTAACATAATACAATATAGGTATAATAATGTTTAAATTATTGATAATACAAAATCCAGGTTACGAACTATTCGCCGCTAGATGGCGTTACCGAAAAGTTTCATACCTAATGCGGTAACCTAACGATTGGTGTAGTGGCGCAATTTTGAGAGGCCTATATCCAGCGGTAGAGCGTGATCGGCAGAGTTGACTGATTGATTTGATTGATATAAAGAACACACCATTGTTAGCCAAATGTACCATGTTTATGGGTGACGAGCAATTTATTTTATTTTCTAATGCATACTTACTTACTAGCCGTTAGCCGGTTGATATGATAGATATAGTGCATTTCATAGAGACTACCATGGCGTTATAATTTACGCTTGCATAATGTTTGCGTGCGCCAGACGCGTGACATATCGCCATTTCAGTCAGATTTCAGAGATTAATAGATAAGAGAACATAACATTGCAATGTAATTTAGATCCAACATGACAACTATTTAAAACGTGCAGAGTTATAAACAATTATTTTCATAAAAATGACATCTAAGCAGGAGGGAACAGCAGTATTGTTTAGGTTCCTACTTACCTATATCCATTATACAGGGTGACTTTGAAGTCGTGGGCAATATTTTAAACTAAGACACTATTAATGATACTAATTGCGTTAGGGCTATTTTTACTTAAAAAAATAATAATAATGCAGGTAGTTACCTAGTTCCCCCCGGCGGGGCCGGGCATCCGACGCCCGGCCAGGCGCCAGAGGGGTCGCGGAAGTAATCGTCTTGGTTTCCCGTGACCCCTCCATGGTGGCGCACGCCGAAAACCCGGGAGTTTTAGTGGGTACGGGGCCGCCTCACGGCCTAAGCCCCACACTCCACCATTTATTTTTCTTTCTTTTTTTGTAAAAGTAGCCCTAACGCTATTAGTATCATTAATAGTGTCTTAGTTTAAAATATTGCCCACGACTTCAAAGTCACCCTGTAGATAGTAAAAACCCAAAACGACATTGTTCATGAGACAAAATTTGAAATACATATATCGTAAGTAGACGTAGTTATCTACTCAGTAAATCACAAAATTACAATAAAACCTATAAGTAATTCCAATAATAGATACCTTAATACTTTATTGAGTATAGAATTACCTATAATTTGTACCGTGCGTGATGATAGATACCTTTTAACCATTAAAGTGTCGTGGGCCAGTGAGCTGTGATTGGCACGAAACATATTGGCATTCGATTAGTTTGTACGTCATTACAAGCCGTGGGCATCAGATAAGCCCCTTTCTAAACGGCTTTAAATGCCTATTAATAAGTATTCAGTAGCTACTCTCTCTTACGCTTTTCTTTAAAGCTCATACGTTTTTCCGTTGACTACTTATTGTTAAAGTCTCATCATATAGGTACCTAATTAACCTATATTTTAATTGGTCCTATCATGGACCGTATTGACAAAGCGTCTTCCCATACAATTAACACACTTTAACGATATATATTCTGAATGCACAGAAAACGTGTACCTAAACCGATGCCGTTTTGTGACAAGTAAGAATGAAGTAAGAATGATCAAGTTTTAGATGGTATAGAGGGAGTCAGAACTATAGATATCCATTTATTTAGGTAATATCTACAGGAACTGTTTCAATGACGTCATTTCAGCCTAAAAAGATAAACAGAAATGTGCTTTCACAACTTTGGCTAGGTACGTAGATATTAGCTTTTTTAATAAATTCTGTATGCAAGACTTCTCCTTATACCAGGGATAAATCTCTTTTCCATACAATACACAAAATATAACGTTTTAGAAGATGAAACTCTTGAACGGTGAGTGTCGTCCGTTTCATAGAAACCTCGTGTGTACAGAATTGGCGACAAATTGATCATTGTTAGTAGATTCCCAAGTTCATGCGAGCAGTAATGGTCGGCATTGTTGGCTGGGTCGCGAGCACTCGCGCACCACTCACTGTTTATTATAATGTATTTTATAAGTCGGTGCTTAGTCTAAGACGGTGGTACAACGATTGATGTTCATGAATAGAATTTAGTTAAATCTTCCATGCGGCTATCGATTTGTTATAGGCAATGTGTATAATCCGGCATGCCTAGGCATTCTATAGAATTATATTTCTAAATACTTATATATGTATTATAGACCAGACGCAGAATAAATGATCATGCCCATCACACAAAAAAATTGTCCTGGGTGGGACCGAACCCACGACCTCCGGTACAGCAGAAAGGACTAACCACCAGACAATAGGGCCGTCAGTATGTTTTACGACCACATCTAATTTGTCACATATTTTGAGAGATTCGTTGTAGTGCCGGTTACCTGTTGGCACTGGCTCATGAGCTTGATCATCTGCGGGAAGGTGACCCCCAGCGGCCGGTTGATCCTGCTCAGCTGCCGCAACAGCCGCCCCGTGTCCTCCTCATCGCTGGAACACAAAACGAAACATTCAGTGAGATACAGAAACTATATTTATTAATGATACTACAAACTAATATTACAAATGTGAAAGTTTGTTTGTTTAGATGTTTGTCCGTCAATCAGGCAGAAACTACTGAACGGATTTGGATGAACTTTGGTATACAGACAGGATATTTGGTATACAGACTTGGGTGATAGGGTACTTTTCATACTTTTTGTGAGCTTAATGAGTACCTAAGTCTGAGAATCGGCCTAAGTCTACTTTTTATACCCACATTCAACAGCTAGTGTGTAATACAAGTAATGCAAAATGACAGCGAAGGCTCGACAGAAACAAACATTGTATGTTTTATCTAGACAATCAGGAATAATCCCTTTTCTAAGGATAACGATTCCCAAAGTATAGCGATAGGGGTTATCTAACCTTACTGAACTTGTTAATATGTTAGTAAAAGAGAATTAAACTGTAGACTAACAAAAACAAAAAGTTATTCTTATAAAAAGAAGACCGAATAGTAATATTGTGTCATAGATCTGGCATTAATGTCATTTTCTAATTTGTTATGATTTAAAAGCTTGACATTAACTAGTTGAAAGGTTTAGTTGGACCTTTGAATTTGGGTCAAGCAGTCTTATTTAAATAATATGAGAGAATATGAATATTTCCATAAATTTGGAACCTTAAATCGATTGTTCAAAAATCTTTTGCACAGACAGGTTTGCCACTGAAGTGTCGTAAGATATTGGTGGAAAAATTATTGAACTACGTAAGTATCTGATATGTTTTAAAGTAGCTGTTTCCGTAACTTCGTCCCTGTGGAATCTATCAAAAAAAGAATTAAGTTATTTTCTGAAATAAAAGACTAGGTATATATATATCAAAAATAAAATTAGCGTAAGTTACTTCTTATTAGATCAGATACCTCAATACCTGCCAATACTACAAAAACGGTTATTTTACGTAATATTACAAACAGACACTCCAATTTTATTAACATGTATAGATGTAGGATCTATTTTCCTATATTTTTAGCTACTTTATCACAAATTTACAAAATACTCTGCAAAACTTTAGTAGGAACAACAGTAGGTATAGTTTGACGTCGATTTCTCTATTTATAGACACCTTCGAACAATCTACAAACACACAACCGTCAGTTGGTTTTTGCCGCCGTTTCCGTTATGGTAGTAGGTAAGTAAGGATGTGCATGAATGGGATCGTATGATGCTCGTAAGACAGCGATCAGGTTCGCGGTCGCGTGCGGTGAAAGTGAGTCTCGGTGGCCAGTGACCGGATGTTACGCAATGCTGAGCCTATTACTGGGATATTGACCCAGTCCGCACCAAGGTCTACGCCAGTGACGTCTTTGGTCCTGGTGACGTTAGGAAATCCTTAGTATGATGTAAAAGAGGTTAAGATTGCTCTAAATCGTGTTACGTATAAAGTTGCGTGACTTTAAAACTCGTCGAGAAACGGCGTTAAGTTATTCCGTAGGTATGTATTTTATTCGACGAATAAATACACAATGAATGATCACTATCCAAAGATAAATTTTCTTATTATATCGGTAGGTATCTTCTTTTATTAATTATTTTTTTTCCTTTTTTTAACACATGGCATCGTAACATACGTAATGAAAAATAAAATGCAGAAATCTGTCGACCCTTAACTTAATCTCCAAAAAATCACAATGATAATCAAAGAATAAACATTACAAGTACTTTCAAGTATAGGAAATATTCCATTACAGATCCAATGTACATAAGATCCAGGCTAGGGCCACGTCGCTGGATTCCAGGACATATCAATCAGCGGTCCATTGTGCAGCATCGTGCGGGGATGTGACCGCCACCATTGTCCGCGCGCCCGCGCCCGTACCTCACGTGTTACACTACTCTCACATCACTTTTAATGGAAATATTTGACGATGGAGGAAATGGAAGGGATAGTATCTAATTCAATCTTGAGGCAAACAAATAATAATATTTTTTTTTTACAAGAAAGCTCTAAAAGTGAGCGATTAAATAAAAACATTAAGAACTCTATGACGACTGGTGTTTTGTCATGTGTTTTTAATATAGACTCTTAAATATATCTAAGTAGATTGTAGGGAATAGATAAATAGTTGGGTAAAACTGGAAAAATACGCAAACACTTCTTCAAGTTATCAATATGTAGAAGAGCCAGGCAGTGGGAATATTTAGGATGGTATTATATAAGCAGCAGTTACTATTGTCAAATTAGTATTTAGCCTTAAGAACTGCTCTATCAGCGTCTATGAGATAATCCTGTAAGCAGCAGCTGCACGGCTTCCTACCAGCTGCCCTACATCACTCGCCAGTCGCCGCCATATTGAATTATCATAATTCTTGACGTCACGTTCTGAAAAGCTTAACGTTTTGGATAGGTCAAGGTCTTTACGAACTTCTTGCACTATTCAGAGTATTGTTTTATTAAATTCCATCGAACAATATTTTTGCAGCGCTGGAGAAAATGTAAAAAAAAACCATCACCGTTATGATAAGGTGGAACTTTAAAAAGAAGTAAACCAATGTTGTATTAGTTGGTCACGCATCCACTCGCACAAATTGTACCAGTATGTCTATGCTATGACGGCAATGTTCAAAGTAAGTGCAAATCGATTAATTAAACCAATTAAAAAAAATGACTAATTAATGTACAAAAGTAGTCATTTAGTTATCGTTTTGAAAATCAATGTTACGATGTAATTACGAACACGGAATACAATGTATTAACCGATGCATCGCTCGCATGCGCACGCGCAACCGCTCGGCCTCTCGCGCTTCCGCCATGTTTCTCTTTTAGGAAACTGGATTAATTGATATACCTGTTATTTTATTATAGTTGCGGTTATGAAATGTTATTATTAATATGGCTATTAGCTGTGGAAGAGTGGAGGCTGTGCCTTGAAAGTCAAATTAAGCAATATTGAAGTTAATAATAGTTGTAATCGCTACTTATTTACGTTATTGTAACTTTTTTGTCGATAGCTTTGTTTGCCGACTCTAACATACACAAAGATTAAAAGCAGTGCCTAGTAATTTTGTAAGTAATATAACTAGTATAATTATGAATTCATATTTGTGTTTCGGAAGGCAGGTAAAAATGTGGGTCCTGCGCCTGATCTCTCTCCGGTCGTGTCGGATTGCCGTCCCATCGGGCTATGAGAGTAAAGGAACAGAGAGTGCACCTATTGAAGTGCAATATTGAAGTTGTTGAGTGAACGCAGAATTTCAGCTTATTGTTGTTAGAAAATTAACTCAAAAACAACTTGGGCTTGATTTACGAGGTATTGTTAACTATTATTTTCAAAACATTTTTTTGTTGAATCGGCTTGCGATACATTATTTTACCGCAAAAACTCCTACAAAGGTATCAAAAAACGAATGAAACCCATCAATAATAAAAGTCTAGGCTAGCTTTGTCGATTTCGACGAATATAAATACTTTAAGAAGAAAATATGTATGTTTTGTGTTTTATATTATCTTCTAATATATAAAATTCTCATGTCACAGTTTTCGTTGCCATACTCCTCCGAAACGGCTTGACCGATTCTCTTGAAATTTTGTATATGCATTAAGTAGGTCTGAGAATCGGCCAACATCTATTTTTCATCCCAATTTTTTTCTTTTTTTTTTCGCGAACGAAGTAGCGGGCAACAGCTAGTATTCTATAATATTGAAAATTTCTTGAGATAGACTAGATAACATCCAACTCAATTTTTCCCAACGATCAATCCACCTTAAATATTTACGGTAGCATCGCGAGTCTCGCGCAACTCCCGCGCATGTGGAAACTGCGCGCGCGCCGCTTTCTATGCCTTGTTAGTTTTCACCACGATCAAGTGTCGCTTGCCAACATTACCACGTCAAGTGGCCTACAGAAGGTATATCATTGTTTGAGAAGTAAATGTATTAGCTTCGATAACTTTTAAAGGGTAAAATACTGACGATCAAATTGTTTATATGTGTCTGTGTGAACCGAAGCGTTGAAAACAAATTTGTAAAAAAATTAAACTGTTCTTCTGATAATAAAATTATTTAGAGTAGCACTCAAGCTGGAGAATGGTATTGAATGTAGTGCAAACATGATTTCAAAGTGGACCTTCTGCCAATCATTGTTTTTGGTTTGGTTGATAAGCAGTGACTTGCTGCGGTCTTACAGCACTCGGCACTTGACATTGGCGACTGGTGGCGTGACTAAACAATACATTGGAACAACCAGACGAACAGACATTCTTATGTGAAACTTACAAATAACTTGTTTTACAAAATAGAAACTTGGTAATAGAAACTTTGAAGTAGTTATACTATAGGTTGGCTTAACACACTAGTTTAACATTTAATTTTATTGTCAGTGGGACATCTGTGTGCGAAAAATGTTCGGTGTGAACTGTAAAATAAAAAAAAAAAACATTTTCTACGGCAGCGTGGTAGAATCTGGGCCTTTTTAATTTTGTAGATTATAATAATAATATCCGGACCGATTTCGGCCACGGCGGTTAGTGTTACTATGGCACTAGCCAGCTACGTAGGACATTTTAAAGTACACAAAGCGTGTGCGCAATCCCAGGTGCACTCTCTGTTCCTTTACTCTCATAGTCCGATGGGTCGGCAATCCCATCAGAGAGAGCACGACCACACGACCGGAGAGAGATCAAGCACAGGACCCACATTTTTACGTGCCTTCGAAACACGGAAGCTCTGATATTTATTTCTAAACCACACACAACATTCGAAAAGTCGGTGCGGGTTGTGGCGATCGAACTCGAGATCTTTGACTTTGCAGTCCTCCATAGGACTGCCAAGTCAAAGATCTCGAATTCCGAGACCTTTCTTATCACTAAGCTATTACAGCTTCAAAGATGATTTGATTATGGATATAAAACGGGATATGGAATTTAAATAGGGAGTCGGCATTTACTGGTAGCGGACCTTAAAATATCTTGGGAATAGCCTGGACAATGTTTAAGACTGTTATAAGCAAGTTTAATCACTACTTATACTGATTTCCCGTCAAGATTCAATGAGTAGTATTGAATGTCAATCCATAATAGCGTACCGTATGACCAACAGTCACTAAAACATCCAGGATATGTACAGTGGTAATATAGCGTTAAGTATCGACTCTTGCGCATCGCCGCGTGTTGCGATAGCGTCAACACGCGGTAGGATGCATGCGTTATGACTGCTGGAGTTTACCAACCTTGTTGATCAGGCTGTCTGTGTGGGGTGCTTCGGGTGTTATTCGACAGCTTCCTTCTTGTATGTGAAAAAAATGTTTGACGGTAAACCCTTAATGAAATTTAGAAAATTAAGGCATTGTATGAAAAACACTATACTTTTGAAATGGTGTTAATATAAAACTTGTTAACATAACAACCTAAAAGACCCCGGACGTTGAACTATGCAGTCTAAAAAGACCCAGAAATTAAAACATGGACCAAATAATCCTCTCGTCCAAACTGAAATATGCAAAAAACGAACATAAAATATCTTGACTGCCAATATCCTTCCGACAATTCTAAGCCCAAATAGCTGGAAGGTATAGAATAAGGTAAGGACCTTCAACCAGCCATATTGCATTTCTTCCATTGTCCTTGGAACTATAATTATTCCGAACGAACTGCCATACGAGCGCCCAATTACCGGTAATTTGTAAGCGCAGTGATACAGTTGACCTGGTACTCTGCGCCGGCGCATCCTTGTGCCACATTGTGTTGCTCAACTGTATCTCGGCGAGATGAAGCAGCATCTCTCGGATTAATAGCCTCTATAATAACTGGTGTTACTGGTTTAGAGTTAAGTGTGATTACGCAAATTATTCTGTTTGCAGAAATTACAATTATACAAGACATTCAAGCAGCTTCAAGCAGGCACGATCTCTGTAACTTTAGTTCGTAAATTACCCATTTATGACTTGATTCCGATGCAATATTATTATTAATAATATGCTTTATTAAATATACCTAAATATGCTACAAGCTAATAAATATTCTACTAGCTAGTAAAAGTTACGCATTTACATACAGGCTACAGAAAAGATTCCGTTAAATATACTATGTAATGTATTTTCAGGTGCATAGGGGTTATCGCGTGCCTCATAAAATCTGCAGTGTTAAGTAATTAAAAATTATAATCACTTTTCTGCACTTAAGTAATGAATATTGTAGTGAAATTAGGCTGACAAACGATTTGCAGTCCATGCATGTACACACGCAACTGCAAACTGATTGCTTGTGTTTTTCCACATTTTATAGCAGTGTTTTTTTTTGTAATATATAAAAATAATAAATACAATATTATGGCATTTTGCATACTTAAATGCCATAATATTGGCAGGTATTACGGCCATCATTTTATTACATAAACGATATAAACAAGATTATTCAAAATAAACAACATTTTACACGTTATGCCCAATGAAAGCATTACGGTTCAAGCAAGTTTTACAAACTTATATATTTTAAGTAACTGGTACCAAGAACTAGAGAAAGGTACGTAACACTATGACTAACACTTACAACAGGGGCGTACCTACCGCCGTATCTCCCGTATCAAGTATATGGGGCCCCGGGCCACAGGGGCCCCCAAAGTGTTAAGAAAAAGTATTATAAACTTTCTAATTTATTTTATTTTACAAATGACAAAATTCTATAAAGCATACATACATAAACGTCACGCCTCTTTCCCTTGGGGGTAGGCAGAGATCACATCTTTCCATTTGCTACGATCCTGGCGTACCACTTTAGCTTCATCCACACTCATCAGTCGCTTCATACACGCCCGTCGGTTTAGGGTACAGTCTCATGACCTGACCCTTTTTTAGGACTTTTCTATAAAGCAATTACTTTTTTTCCCGCCTTAAGCGTGCGTTCAAAAGCTGGCAAATCTCTACATCGTTATGGCGGGCTGCGGAACTTCCCCCCGTTTTACTTACTTCATCTACAACTCAACGGGGAATCCCTCAATAATAAAATCGATATCGTGATGTACGTGTACGTACTCTACATTGGATGTTAAACCACGGAGTGCAGTGCAGTGTTTATATGTATACGCGTTTTATGTAATTGTGCATTACATTGTAATTCAGTACAAACAATATTGTTCTTCTGGTTTAACAGTATTAGTAGCGATTTGTAAAAGAAATGAGTGAAAGGAAAAGAGATCATCATCATCAGCCATAAATGATTTAATAATTCAGTTTGCCGAAAAAAAGGCAAGGAGAATGAATATTTAAAATTTGATTTTAGTAATTTTTTTAAATTATGTTATGATAAATAAATATTAAATTTCATTTCACAATATTTTTTTCTTTTGTGAAAAATCTTTATCCCCGTATAAGGGGCCCCAAACATTTTTTTTATACCGGGCCCCGCCAATGCAAGCTACGCCACTGACTTACAAGCCGACCTTGACTTGTTACATTTAAGATATACTGTAGTTCTACACATACAGACCAGGTGTGTGTGAAATGTTAATTCTCATACATTTAAAAGTATATTTTTACGGAGAAATATGCAGTAACGAGTGAGAAGAATTACTAGAAATTTAATTTGGCGAATTCTTGGCAGATTTTTTAATGTTGTCCATTATAAATTCCTTTTGTTTGGTTTTTTAAATTTGTTGATATTTACAGTCTAATGTTTCTAGTACCCGGAGTTGCTCCCGTGGGACACAGGAATATACTCAATCCAATCACATGTTGAAGTCTCGTGCAGAAATCTCAGGCCAGACAGTCGTAAAACGGAACAAATCGTTGTTTTCATAATGTTGTGTCCGCCGGCTCTGCCCGTCACGTGTGTCCCGCCATAATGGTCACATTCGCGAGCAATTTACCGCCGATTTTATGCGGGAGAGAACCATTCATATTAAAACTGGGCTATAAGCGTGACTCTAAGACTTCAATAAATTCATTCATAAGTTTTTTAACATATAATTTGAGGAAAAAGATATTAGGTAATCAAAATAGCCATTAAAATTTGAAAAGCTCGCCAATAATACGAAATCTGTTTTTATCAAGTCCCGTTATGCGGTTTCTCCCGCGTGAGCAAAAAACACATAACTATAACTTTAACAAAGATTAAAATATTACACATTTATGAATCATTATCACGTATTGCGAGGTTCTTGTGAATTCATATTGACCTTCGTAATATTCCATTAGCGATCAGATTGGTCCCTTCTCTGCATTCTAGGTAACGAACGTGTTCTGCTAATAGTCCGGAAATTATTCTGTCCCTCGCGCCAAATACGGCAGATTGAGCTTTAATTCGCAGGAAAAAATAATGAAGTAAACGTACAGTGACTGTAATTCCGCGTCTCGTGTGTCAACTAGTTACGAATAGAGGGGTAAACCACAAGGACTTTTTTGAATATCCCTTAAAAATAAAACCTTGTCGGTTTTGATACATAAGGCACTTTATAATCGCTTTACAGGTACGATTACATCTCCACTATATTCAGCTAGAACGTAAATTAGTTACATACTCAGATTTCTTGTGATACCTGACATGCATATCACAGTGTAGCATAAGGCGGCCACAGCGTCACAATTGCTCAATGATCCAATCATGCGCAGCCCCCCTCGGGAGGAACCCCCCCCCCCCCCCCCCCCCCCCGCGACTCCTGCTAGACAGCGCTTGACACTTCTAGAACTCCGCTGGTTTTAGTACATGTAGTACACGGTCGAGATTCGCGATTTGGCTGAACATGTGTCATTGACATTAAATGGCGAATGAGCCACACAATACGCTTCAAGAGATTGATCAATTTCGCTGATCATTTCACTGCTACAGTTCATCTTCGTGAGTCAGATCGTTTTTTATGCCTTGTCTACTAGCTAGGCGGTCCTGAGACTATACGATAATATGTTTATAGTAGACACCAAGCATTTGATGAAGGTAATTAAATTTCGGAAACGAAATGATATATCAAAGTAACATCTTAGATAATTCTTGTTAATTGTCTAATTGTTTTGTAAAATTCGTAACATTTAAGAAAACTTCTAGCGTATTTGAAAGCTAATCTAGATGTGGCATGTTTTGTAAATAAACGATGCGTGAGAAGATTATAGACTATCTAATAGATGCACGAGTGTCAACGGTGAATGTTTATTATTAAAGTAAAAATATAAATTATTATGAGATAGTCGCGGAATCATAATTTACAAGCGTCATGATTTTATGTTTACTTGATTAAGAATATAGATATCTAAGAAAAATATATTTATATTATAATTAAAGTGTACTTGTCGGAATGTAGCATGTAAATGGAGAGGAAATTCTTTCACCGATAGGATATGAAATGCGAGCCGACGTGATATCCAAAGATTAAATGAATTACAACTTTCTCTAAACTGTCACGAACAAGCGTGTGATCCAAAACAAAATTAAGTATAATTTCCAATCGCCTTATAACTACATACTACATATGTGTCCGTCTTTCTAATTATTATTGCCTAAATTATAAAGCAGACTTATTTCCTCCTATGTATTTAAGTACGCACGTGTTCAAAGAGTATTAATTTTTAATGTAACATATGACCTTTCCCATCACGTTTTAAATGTCAATAACATAAAAGTTCAAGCCCATGATCGATCAGTTAATCGTTAATTGAAAACATAAATGTTGCCTTAATTTATTTGTTTGTATACTTCTTATTAGTTCTTATGCAAACAATGTAATAGCTTGCGTGGTTTTTGGATAAGAAATGTCTGTTTCATAAAGACTGGCTTGTTGGTATAGTGGTTAGTGACCCTGACTGCTAAGGTCGTGGGTTCGATTCCCACCCAGGAAAAATATTTCAGTGATGAGCACTATCATTTGTTCTGTGTCTAGGTGTATTTTATCTATAAGTAATATGTATGTATTTAGAAGTATATGTATATATAGTATATCAGTTGTCTAGTACTCATACACGCTCTGCTTTGTTTGAGCCTAGATGGCGTTGGATCTCATGGGATATTTCTTTATATTGTCTCTATCATCCTCAACACTTAGATAAATATAAATTATCTAACTTCTGTTATGTCGTGGAGCGGCCTGGTGCCTCAGAGCCACCGCCACCGGGCCTGTCAGTCTCGGAGAAAGCGCTGCTTCCTATTAGTGCACCGCGACTGGCCCATATGTTTTTATTTAGAGTGAATTTACACTCACACGCGATTTTACTTGGCTTCACTAAAAACATATATCTACTATTTGAACAGTGTTTAGTTCTTGCGGCATGATGATTTGATTGATTGTTGATCGGAAAATCGATATTTACGTCACAGGCTTTCAATATTTTTGGCAGTATTATACTTTACTTTTGAGACGGTAAAACTCGAAATGTTGCGTTGTATTGAAGTACCTCTTCAGTCATGGCAGTTGGCAGCCTGCCTCCACCTCGTAGGCTCAACTCCAAAGAGTTATTAAATTTCAGTCTGAAAATTGAATTTTACAGTAACCGATTTGAAATTACGCCACAATTATTTTTCATCATGTCATTTCCGCGAAGGTGCTTATTTTTACTTGTTATTTTCTATTGCTATCAAACATATATCCCAAAATTTCCACAGCTATGTCTACTCCCACGAAAGTTAACGCGGGATAATTTCCTTTTAGAGCGACTATACTCTAAAAGCTAGTAAAATGTAGTTATTTAGTAAGTGTGGCCTTCAACCGGAGCGGTTCGGAACCGGTCCGGGCTCCTTCGGTCAACGTATCGAAGGATACTCGCCAGTCGTTGGCCTAGGTCTAGATACCGCTATATTATGGCGAGTGATATAACACCTAGACCGTGGAATGTAGAGTCATTGAATTAAACCCTAAATACATACGAACATTAAAGAGAGGAGGTTTAGTTTGTCAGATTAAGCAATAAATGTAATTTATCAATAAGTTTAACTACTGTTTACTGAACCTATAGTTAAGTTATAATAATATCCACATATATGTATTTACGTGAATGATAATTAATGTATAAGTATACTTAGTAAAATTGTTTGTAAACACGCTGTGTCTATGTGCTATTTCATTATTTCCGATCGCAGGTCTGTTAGTTAAAGTTTCTTAAGAAATAAGCACTAACTTTGTACCAAGTCCAACTGTATTTGTATATGTATTTACCTTTTTTATGTTGTGTGTACATAAATTAATAAATGTAAATATATAAATTATATTATGTAGACTTATGATTTCATTCCATTCTTTACTTGTTTCGATTAAACTATTGATACGCTCATATTTATTTGGGTAAGCATCGTAAAATAATAAAATAGAATTTCCTTTTCCTTATAATAAAAAAAATGATTAAATTTTCCTTATAATTTAATTTTCCTCATAAATATTGGGTACGCAAAGCTATTTATGACTGTTTTTATCACGGATTTAGCATAAACAAGCAGTGTGGCTGTCACCTGCTGGCCGGGCCGGCGCGCGGCGGGCTGGCGCGGCGAGCTCGCGGCGATGGCGCGATGCTCGCAATTGGGTGGCAACGTGCAAACAGCTCACGTTTCATTGCCCATTGTGTTCATTGTGGCAGGATCCGCACTGATCCGCAGTCCGCAGCCAACACCACCACAATATACCTCCGCAATTAGATTTCGTTGCTCTACGTTTAGGTTTCAATGAATCACAGCTTTGTAGAGTCTTTCGCCTTAGGATAGGTCTTATCTTGGCTGGATACTATTACATTTTTTTCACAGGAAATGAATCTATAGTAATATTGTCACTTTATGGTCTAAATATCGACTCATTATTTTGTCACTATGATTCGTAAAAGCGAGACAAAACATTCATCTCTGCTAATGTTCACATGCTAATTACAATTATTTTGCCATAAATAATGATATGTAGTCTTAATAAATCCTTTGCTCTTTTCAACTTTTCATCGGCAGCGTACGAATGGAATAGCTAATGCTTTACATACACTGCTACAAATGTCGTCATCCATTAATTAAATTATGCAGATCATAACGTTCACGTGGAGAAAGTGAAAGTTACACACGTTACTTGCTTAATGCATATACATACAATACTAAGAACTGTCACAATACTAGGACTTGTTCAGACACTACTAAATAAAAATAACCACACAACCACGAACTTGGAGAGAGGTGCTAGTTAGCCAATAATAGTTTTTAATTACATTTTCGTCAAAGTCTAATCAGAAAGAAAATTTTCTTCAAACCATATCTACGTACCTACGTTTTGTTGCGTGATCGGAAAAGTTGTTAAATAAAAAATCTAAAACAACAGCATCAAGAATCGATCAATCTATGTAATTTGCTTTCATAAGAGCAAATACGACACACGCTTATGTAACTTGCATCATTTAGGTGAAAGACTCTATTAAAGTTCGTAAACACTACACAACTTTGAATACTAAATCTTCTTTACGTAACACCCTCTATATATTATATTATTTAAAAATAAATCATATCATTCCCCTGTCGTTATCCCAATTATTATTAGGGGTCGGCGCAGCATGTCTTCTTCTTCCACACGTTCCTATCTGACGTCATCACGGAAGTAACACTCTTTGCAGACATACCATCATACAACCATCTATCGTTTCTTTGGTCGTCCTCTTCCCCTATATCCATCCACATTCATGTCCAGCACCAGCACTTTTGAGAAAAACAAAGCAATGAAAATAAAAATTCCCAAATTATGTGATATGATTATTTCAGAACAATATCTATTATATCTAATGGTAATAACAATAATTCGCGAACAAACGTGCGCCATCGCAGTGATCGTCGCATCACTTGCGCACACGCAACCCGCGCTTATCATGCCAATCTCTGATTGAATAGCTTTTTCTTGAGAAACAATGACAGATTGTGTATTATTATCTGTTTATTTCTCAGTAATTGTGATGAGAAAGTTATAGATAAGTGATAGATATTAAAGCTTTCTTTAGGAATCGATTTTCAGTTATAACGCAGCTTTCGTCGTCAAATCGATATCAGTGAAATATTAATTAGCTTGGACTCTGTATCTAGTTTGATTTCACAATCAACCAATTTCAATTTCGTGCTACCCTGTCAAGAATCTAAATAAAAGATATAGCTCCAGAAATAAAATCATCATCATTTTGGTCCTCATATTTTTTTAAATGAATATGCTTGACTTCCTTACTTTTATAGAATTACCTAAACTATTAGCGTTTAAAAAAATACCTTCGTTTTCCAGTATTGTTTCTAATAAATCAATAATGCGTTATTCAATTGTCTTCTATAATGGCTAAGTATTTGTAAATAGCCAGCAAGCAGTGCATGTGCGATATTCGCATTAAATCACTCCGAGTGACACATGTAAATATGTTCGTTGCGTGCGCGAGACTAGAATAGCTGAGCTCACCTTGATACAACTAGCATTACTTAACAGTTGAGGAGACCAACACCACCTCACCAAGTAACGGCTGTAACGGTTGTGAAACAGAGACGCCGCTCTACGCCGAAACATGCGCCGTCTCCTTTCCACAACCGCCAATAACTCCTTTATACGATCGCGGTTGACATACAGGTGAACACCTATGGGTTAATAGTTACAACACTGAACTTAGATTGAGAAATTGTGTCGCTACTTTTACGTCAACCGTAGGCCAAGACAAAGTGACACATGCCATTACAATAAGTCACTAATGTTGGTAACATTGACGACGATTCTGGCCAATAGAAAAATTATGGAATTGTTGTTAGGTATAGTCAGCGAAATAAATGAAAAGCCAGATAAGAATAATAAAAAAAATGCTAGAAAGTCAAATTTATATTTCTGTAAAAAGGAACAAAGTCATAATAATCAATCATCACAAGGACTTTGCGGTCAACGTAAAGTAATACACATAAAATGCATCGGGCATTCCTAGAAATATAATTATATAAAAATCGATAAGCCATCAATGTGGTGTAATTAGTGGTCGATAGGGCAACAAATGGGCCGCCATCCTTGACACGCGACAGTGTCACATGATGTATGGCCTGTGTATCGATTCCCAGCCAATGACTAACACGGCCATGTAGGAACGAAAAAACTTAAAAATTCATCAATTCTTAATTGGTTAGCCTTGAGGAAAGTCAGTTCTTGAACTATTGGGAAATAGATCAGCTGCTGATAAATTTCCTTTGTAAAAGGGTTACAAATTGGACTACATATCGATCTGTTTTCCCATCGATTGGTTTTTGTTTCGTTTAAATCTTAGGGTCTTCGGTATAAATAGTCTGATAGGGAAGAATGGAAAAAACATTTTGGACCGACCCTACGTAAAATGTGATAAGGGTAGGAAGGTGATGGTATTGAATAATGGAAAACTATCTTTAGTACACACTATTAATAATCTAGCTTTCGAAATACAGGCATCACAACTTTAAGTACTTGATTTACATACTTATTGCGATAAAAATCATTTCTACCTTTCCAAAAACTGTTGACTTTGATGACGTTATTTATAATTCCAGTTGCCCAGAACCCAGTCACGTGTCGAAAGCCGAAATTTCGTTCTAGAATTTAAGAAATCATAACGGAATTTACATTACATAAGTAGTTGGAATTATAATTAAATATAATTTACATGAAATAAATTAATTTACATAATTATAAATAGAAATAAGATGGAATTATTTGTTTCGGTGACTGAGTTAATTGTGTAATTTGTCTCGCACTGAGTCAAGGGCGGCGAGAGCTAGATTCAAACCATAATATAACATTACTTTACTTATAAATATATTGTTTTAACTTACTCGTGCGAATATCTTTATGTGTGTTACGTGCAGTAATTTTGTAATTGGCAATGCTTTTTAAACAGATTTATACAGTTTAGCGCCTGAGTTTAATTATACATTCAATATAATTTTGGTATGCTAAAATATCCTAACTTTTCCTCCAATTTCGTATACAAATAAATTTGCAGCACTGGAGTACTTATATCTTAATTAAATATCGGATCTTTTGATACTTTTTCCAAGATCTAGAACCTCGAGGAGTCTTGCAAAATTATATGTCGTAAAGGACGGATTTCAGTCTTAAACTTTACAATTAATTAAATAAGTGACGGGCGATTCATAATTGTCCTCCTTTGGCGGAAATTAATATTATCAATTCTTAAACAAATGAAAAATGTGAGCAAGTCAGTTTGGGCCGTCACGTCGCATAAAGACAACAACTTCAAAGTTACGCAAGCGTGTGTTGACAAAAATACGTTCTATCAACTTTCACGGGGCAACTTTCTTTGAAAAAGTTTGTAAGTCATTCAGCTCAGGTCTTCCTCATTATGAGAAGAAAGCGTGTCCCTAATTACGGTGTGTGGAAGGGCCGCAGCAGTCCGCCAGTCAGACCGCCTGCCCGGGTCGCCGCCAGACTCGCACTAAATAATTCACGTATGTCCTTGCGACACGTCACACGTCTATTGAAAGGCCGACGCATGCGCACTGAATACTAAACTTCTAAACAGCTAGTTCAAAACTCTTTGGACCATATCTGGACTTCTTTATAGTTTTGTGAGCGAAGAATAAAGTTATTTGCCCCAACCCCGCATGTTAACAAAGAGGCATGATCCACAATTTCAAGTTGGTTGACTTTTGCAAGAATTTGGTTGAACAGGTTTTTTTTTCTTTTAAGTCAGATAATGGATACGAGAATAGAAAATATTTAAGAAAAGACTATGCCTTCTTCTATCTATCGTTTACGCATGTTTCAGGTCTATTATTTTTTACCCCATAAATAGTATACGAAATGTCATAACTATTCTACATATATTATTTTCAACATATCAGCATCGTATACGTTAAGCATTACTCGCGGAATCCGTGTGATATATTGGCAGGAAGTATGGCGGACGTATCAATAGATTACACGCATTGTACGGTCAGAGCCGTCGCGTTGACTGCGCGTTGTCTGCGCTGCTGACCGTACAAAACCAAGCCTTGATCTTTCGTGCTGTCTCATCGCCGGCTTTGGTTCCCATTTGGTATTTATTTTTAAAATTTACCTTGTAACCTCGTCTACCAGACACTATGGTTACATCGTTACAAAATACAGGGTGACCGTTGATAGTATGGTTGAAAATCGATGGATCTATTTTGGAAACCTTTTCATCAATTTACGTCACAAGTACGATGGACGTGCGTGCTTGCTAAAAATAATAAAATGTAAATGACAATTATGAAGATCACTATAAAAACGAATTTTGACTTTCGATCTAACTTTTTTTATTTTAGTTTAGGTTCTCAATATGGAGATTGTCAGTTTTGACGTTCTTTTTCGCTATATCTTGCTGATAATCTTAGTTTTCCTGTCGGACAACTAGTATCATAACTCGGAAAGGCAGTCAAGACCTTAGCTTAAGCTAATGCCAAAAATCTATTGAAGAACGAGTGACTGTCCTACAAGCCTTAAAATGTAATAGAGTGGACCCAAATTACTTGCACACCTATACCACAACAATAAAAATAACTAATTACATTGTGAAAAAATGCAATTTGCCGATTGAATGTGTGTGCACATGGGGTTCTCGTAAAACATATCGTAAATAAGTTTGATGGTGCAAAAGAACTGTTATCACATCACATAAAAATTGTTATGCGAGCTGTGTTGTTTCATAACTTGGTTGTTGCGAGCTAACACTACAATTTGGCAGCTAAACCACAGTATAAATACAAGTAGTTTTAATACACAGCTGCATTTTAATTACAACTGCGACACGTTCGCGACTGTATCATGCCACGGTCATGCTGTGATCCAATGATCCGATAACGTGGGAATAACTCGCGTTGCGCCATGGCCAGTTAATATAAACAATTCATACTGAATATACTATTATACTGTGGCTAAACTCTTGAGATTGTTAGTATGTGAATGTTTTTCTTACAAGAATGACCAAGAGAACAATCTGAATGAAGGCATTACGATTTTAGTTCCTCCTAGTACTATTGTGTTACGAATACGATAGAATCCGTTTCTCCAAAGCTATAGACGTCTTTCTTTATACACGGACCGACCGCACACAGCTTACGATCGAATAAAATTTCATTTCATAATTTAATATTTAACCTCTTGAATGACCACACACGATGTTGTTATGTCACGTGCTTTGATTGATTACATTATTTACATACATATTCATGAAGTGAGCTTTTTCATACCACATACAAACTTCTTGCGATAGTCTAAGACATCATCAATACGTAGGATAAAACGAAGTCGCTTTCCGCTGTCTGCCTGTCTGCCCCCATGTACGAGTATGCTTAGATCTTTAAAACAAAATAATGGACTTTGATGCGAAAGGATCAAAGGAAGAAGAATACATTAGTATTGCACCCGTAGGAAGCTAGGGTGGTTTGCTAATTTATAGATATTTGCCGATGATGTTTCAGTGATATTTTGTGGCTGTATTTATAAGCTGTGGTAACCTAGTGGTAAGACCGTAGGACTGCCAAGTCAAAGATCATGTCGGACTACCGTCCCACCGGGCTATGAGAATAAAGGAACGGAGAGTGCACCTGTGTTTGCGCACACGCTTGTGCACTATAATATGGCCTGCGTAGCTGGCTGGTGTCATAGTTACACTAGCCGCCGTGGCCGAAATCGGTCCGGACACATTATTAATACTTAAATAGCTCTTTTTCTCTTCCTAATCTGAAAATTCTCTTCGTCTTGTTTGTGTCCCACGGCAAGGAATATGTTTCTCCTTGGTCTCTCTCTGTCCATAGCTATGCTGTTCTAGCTTTGGTTCTAATTTGCAATGCAATATATAAATAATATGGTGCAAAAAATTTAAGCCTCAGACAGCACTCGAACCTGCGAATGTTGGTTAATCGCATTAGTCGCTTCATCAACTAAGCTGTCGAGGTCAATGACCGAGAGTTTAAATTTGTTCATCACATCGTGTCACGTGTAAGATGCTCCATCATATCATACTGGGTATGTAGTTACTACAGCTTAACACAAACATAATATGTAACAGAGATAAATTACGAATAGTATGATGTAACACTTAGTTCCGCAGTAAGATATTTACAATACTTTATTATTATAAAATATTTATAGCACGTGTATGAATGTTTTCTATTCAGGCATAGTTTTGGCATTAGATAACTATGATATAAACAATTTTTATTTCTCACGGTTCTATAGAAAAGCAAAAGCCCTAAGCCTTCCTAGCCTTCTGACCTAAATCTAACTGAACACAGCTCATACAGTTAATTTTGACCACTGCTTTAGATCTAAATATAATATAATATTTTGGGACAATATCCACACACGGCCATCTGATCCCAAGCTAAGAGCTTGTGTTATGGTAATCAGACAGCTGATAAACATACTTATATATTTCTAAATATATACATATTATTTAGATAAATCACACCCAGACACAGAGCAAATGATCGTGCTCATCACACAAACATTTGTCCTGGGTGGGAATCGAACCCACCTCCGGCTTAGCAGTCAGAGTCACTAACCACTAGACCAACAGGCCCGTCATAAAAGTACGAGTATACGTATACATAAACTCTGGTATTATCTTATTAGGGCATAAACTCAGTGTAAATTTTGGTGCAATATCTTTCAACGAAATTTGCTCCTTCACTATTATACTGCAGTATACATCAGTAAATATATTCAGCGTATTATACATTTACACGTGATCATGCTACAGTTCTTTATTCAGCTTAGTACCGCAGCTTGATCTGAATCGAATACGTTGAATAGGTAACGATAGAAACTCCGGACATTATTTACAACTTTGCGTAGGTAGTTTCTTTTACATTTTTGCTGCGTTGTGTTTGCTCGGTTAAAACCTCTTTACTTCCTGAATTGATTATAAAGTTCCTAAGGTTGAACTATCAATGCTCTATATTTCTCTGAATTGGCAGAGGCCTGTGCCGACCAGCGAGACATTTACAGGTTGTTTATATTAATATTTTATTTTAAAATTCTCTTTAATTTGCTTGATGGTCAATGAAAAGCAATCTGGTTACTCGGTTTTATTATACGGTATCCCTGTTAAAAAACTTTACCCCTTTCACTTTCTATAAGAGTAAAAGAAGTTCAAATAATTAAGAAATAACCGAGCAAAAAGTAACAATATAATACATGCGCCTGTAAGTTCACAAATCTATCACTGAAAATGTATAGGTGAATTATTTAATTGTCTAATTACTTAGATAACAGCTTTTCTTTATTTAGGTAATAAATACAAATATATACCTATAATAATAAGTTATAAACCCTCCCAGTTTATACAACTAAGTGCTCTTATGCCAGAATTAGTATAGTTCCGTAACTAACCATAGCAATGTTTGCCCAAGATCACAATTGTTACTGTATACTCCTCAAAAAATTAAAACATAGGACGAGAAAGACCTTGACAGTATTTCAACGCATGAACTAACAATTTTTACTACAAGAAACTTACCTTTATTAACTATATAGTAGTAGTGTACTTACACACGAATGCAATAAATTATATTGTAATTAGAACTTGAGTTACATTTTCGGTTCTACTCGTATTTAGTTAGTAATTAGCAGCCCGCGACTTCGCCCTCGCGAATGTCAGTTATAGCTGCAAAAACATTAACTCCCTTTGACACTGTCGGTTGAAAAGTATGTCTGTGTGTTAATCTAGGATGCCAGCTAACTTCATATCTAATTTCATCAAAATTTATCCAGTCGTTTGAACTAGTTTGAAGCGGGAAGAGTAACAAAAATCCATCCTTACTTAACAAAGCTTCGCGATTATAATATTAGTAGGATAGTACGAAACATATACCTTTCCTTTAGACATATTGTGTGCTGTGATTTACTCTTATCACAACAAGACAAGCAGGTAACTAATATATTTCTGTACGCTCGGTGTTACAACAATAATCGTTGGCCATGGTCCACATTAAATTGTGAATATAATTGTAATTACTTTTTAAAGGCTTCAAATCATAGCCGATTATATTTTGTTGTTGTAATGTTCGAGTTCATAGGGGTCAAATATTTCAATAACTTTACCACATGCGTTTCGATACACTTATTTAATGTAACGGGTTACGGGAACAGAAATCCTGGTATTTCAAGTTATTTGGATATAATATAAAGAACTAGCGACCCGCCTCAGCCTCGCACTGGTGAAATACTGATGTATTATACATATAAAACTTCCTCTTGAATCACTCTATCTATTAAAAAATAACCGCTTCAAAATCCGAACAGACAGACAGATAGACAGGGACGGCGACGGAGACTTTGTTTCATAATGTAGTGATGATAAACCGGTAAGTAGATGAGGACTTAAGAAAAAAAAGGGAATGGAGAAAAGATAAAAAAACGGAAGAAAGTGTGAAAGCCAGAACTTTTTTTGTATAGTAATAAAATAAGTAAGTAGTCCCATTTAAAAAAAAGGAGTTTTGTGGCGTAATTTTTTAAAGGCTGATGTCCAGTCTGTAGTGTAGTTGATTTGATTGATTTTCAAAATACATAGATTCAAACTGCGTCTACATTATGCAACTCAAACTGCCAGCCAGTCTGGAGTGTTCATAACAGTTATGACGTTACCACCAGCTAATAACAACGACGACACAGAGATAGATTTATTATGACATGATCGCAGACACTCGTGGCACGAGGAAGCCTGCGCCGGACACCTGTGCGTTACTCACTGTGAGTGGTCCAGGTAACCACTCGTAACCTTGCTTACGTAAATGTGAATCCAACGTCCCCTATGTTTTTTTTTTCCTTTTTTTTTTGACAATATCCAAATACGGCCATCTGATCCCAAGCTAAGCAGAGCTTGTGTTATGGTAATCAGACATGCTGATAAACATACTCATATATTTCTAAATAAATACATGTTATAGATAAATCACACCCAGACACAGAACAAATGATCGTGCTCACCACACAAACATTTGTCCTGGGTGGGAATCGAACCCACGCCCTCCGGCTTAGCAGTCAGGGAGCCGGAAGGGCTTGTCCGTCTAGTGACCAACAGGCCCGTCAAAACTATTTTTAATTAAAACCTTTTTTTTTGGTTATCATTATCATCTACCCGGTGCATTCTGCTGCCGGCAAGGAAGAGGCTTTATGGCTAGCAGGTCTTATGTAACGAGTAAGATAGATAAGGGTTCAAGTAAACGTTTTGCAAATGTCATAAGGGTAGGAATTGTCCAAATTCTATAATAAGCCTAGGAAATTGATTAAATATTATCCTGAACTAATGTTAAGCTCATAATGCCTTCTAAAGAAAACCTGGAGAATGTTGCTTCCTATTAGAACACCTTTGAAATATAAACTCCATTCGATTAAATTGAGGCAGTTTACTTTCTGTTTAGGGTTGCTGTCTCAAGCTTTGAAGCTATTTTCCTTCCTGATTCTTGAATATGATTACTATACACCTTATAGCAACCGAAGAATTTCATTAAACATACTTTACTAGCATGTCCAGTTTATTTAAAAAACTAATTTACATATTATATCTATTTAAATACTGAATAACTCATAGGGCCGTCCGACATTGAGGCACTCGCATGGATGTGTTCAAATAACACGTCAGACCACATGAAGAGACCTCGAATATCAAAGATACGTGCTCCGACTTTCTTATAGCGATCGGAGGATTAATTAATAATGGTAAGGTCGATAATAACAGCTGCGGCTAGCTCACGGTCACAGAACATGGAATAGAACACAAATTCGATACATACATGACGTAGCACCTTAAATTAAACATCAAATTTGCCTGAACAACGATTGTATTGTCCTCCAGAAAGCATAAGTTTGACGGAAGAACGAAGTAAACAAAAGGGCCGGTGACGAATTTTCAAAAATACGATAACTTTTGAGGACAGTCGCAGATCGATCTCCCCTGTATTCTTTTTAAAGTTGTAAATATCCAATCTGAGAACCAGCAAATGCATCATAAAAGTTTAAAATGTAATTAAATCAAAATACCTGTTTGGATAGATAGAAGAAAAGCTATCGTCTATCAGATAATTTGAAACAACACCTTACTGAAATTTACAGGAATTTATTTTTAATGATACGCCTGGCATTTCGACTGAATAAAAAAATATTACCATTGATTTGTTCTTTTTTCTTCGCTTTTATAGAAAAAGAGCAATTAACAGAGATAATTTATTCTGCCCTCGTTTAGACTATTTTTAAATCGCAAGACACTTTAGCAACATACACCCAACTAGAGAAAAGTGAGGCGCTCACATTATCTTGTTAGTTAAAGATATTTGTTCATCACAAAATTGTTACTAATTGGCCAATTTATAAGTTGAAACGGAACGTAACCATCAAATTGGGCGCGTTGTCGTGTAAAATGAAATCATTATCCTGTTATTTAAATTACGAAGAGGTAGGAAAGTTACTGGGATAGATTTACTTGAAAGTATCGAGTATACGATTTTTGACCTCTGGAAATCTTGAGGATGGTGGAAGGTATAATTCATCGTCATTTATCCTTTTTTGTGAATCTTAGAAGAAAAATAATTGTGATAACTTTATTCGTATCTTTGTCCAATAAGTACTTACCTAGTATGGTAAACAAGTAGGTGTGCAATTAAATTGAGTTTATTATGCTGCACACATATTAACATATTCTAGATTTTTCACGCATGAGATTGACGGCTTAGTTGTTTATACGAGTAAACACTGTTGTTTACTTAAAAGCCATTGTGTGCTATCTTCACATAATCAGATTTCTCAGGCTTGCTTTAAGTTCCCTATCTCCTATTTTTGCGGTCGTTACGTTAAATAAGTGAAATTGAACGATTTTGGTGAAAACATTGTCTATCACCACGTGAATGTATGAGTTTTGGTTCTGTTCAGTGCACTGTAAGGTGGAGCCAATTGATCGAGTTTCTCGGAAGGCTGTAACTTCCAGCCGTTATTTATTCATTGAACCAACATGTGTCAACATTCTCATGACGAACACGACGGCTCATCAAAGGAAACTATTTATTCCACTTTCACCTCCTTTTGACTTTTATTCTGACCTGATTTGAGGAACAACCAGGAAAATGGATGTTTTCAGGAACGGAGAGCGAATATTTAGGATTTTTTTCTCATTTCGAATATAATCTATTTAGTAACCATCGATATGACAAAAATATGAAGAAATAAAGAACTTTTTGTAAAGAACAATGACAACTTAGTTACTTACTTCGTCTCAATGAGTTCGCAGTTGAGCAGCAGCTTGTTGGGGCCGAGCTCCACCACGGCCACGGTGAGGTCGTGGTAGTACACCATGCGCAGCGTGTCGTTGGCGATGCGGCGCCCCGTGTAGGGCTTCGCCCCCGCCGCCGGCTCCCGGCGCTCCGCGTCGTCGGACCTCGCCCCCACCGTCCCGACCAGCCCCGCCAGCGACCAGCCCGCCGGGAAGCTGAACGCGAAGGGCTTGGCGGAAGCCGAGGGCGGCGACGACACCGCGATACAGAATATAACAACAACTGATAACAGAGATTTCAAGAGTCCGTCCGCCATCGGCGCGCCGCGGGTGATCGCCGCCCGCGCTGACCGGACCGCGCTCAGGAGTCTTCGGAATGACATTTTATTATTTTAATTAAACTTGAGTCGTGTCTAAGGCGTGTTCCGCTCGGCCATGTCGCGAGCGTGCGGGCGGCGCGCGCGTGTCTCGAGGACTGCCGCTGCAGGCCGCGAGCGCCGCGACCACCACTTTCTTCGGCAGTGACGTCACGCCGCGGCGGTCAGTGCCTGCTCTGCGCTTATCGCGGAGGTTTCACTGCCGTTGTTTTAACTTCCGCGTGCATCGTATATAGGTCTAGGGCTCGTTACAACTGACCTACATCGCGGAGAGGTGCGAACAAATCCACACACAAAACTATCTACATAATAACGGACCGGCGACGTTTGAACGTTGGGCACAGCGAATAACACTTTGATAAAATACAAATATCTACTGATTATGACAATAAATACAATGACATAACTCAAACGAATCCTTCTTTCTGAACTATATTGCATTATGCTTCTGAGAGTTTCTTACAATCACATCTTTTATCTATGATTGCTTAATGGATTGTGTATATTAGAGAATCGTAATAATTATATTGCCGGTATTAATAGAGGTGGATTATTTTGACTGAGTAGTGCAATTAAAAGCCCTATTTATTAAATACGTTGTATTGGGAGTAGGAGTTAACACTAAAGGTGCTGGCGTTTAATAAATAATAGCTGCATCATTTTGATTTTAAATAATATTCCACGACTTTCACACAACGCCATCTAGTCTCTAACCAAGCAGAGCTTGTATTGGGAGTACTAGACAACTGATAAACATACTTGTAGACTTCTAAACACAAACTTATTTTTGCCCTGGATGCGGATCGAACCCACGACATCTGGTATAGCAGTCAGGGCCACTATAACTACTCGACTAAAAGCTTAAACATAATCAATTCAAATACACCCTTATCTCTTATGATCCCCTGCAAGAAAATAATTATCAGCTGTACTTTATTTCGAGCAAACAAATTTCAACGAATATTATACCTTTAATCTTTCTTACAGCATTTCCGAGCAGCCGATGTAAACGTAGAAAGTTTTTCCACTCCTCTTTTTTCCTAACATTTCTTGGCTTTCACAAGCATAAAGGTATTGTTTGCAGACCAACTCAAACATTATGTGTTAAGCATAGCATTGAGGGTACCTACTTATTAGAGGGGGCAGGAGTCTTTAGATATATGACCCCCATAAAGTCAACCTATAACACACATCGACGCTCTATTAAAGGTAGAGTCTCGTTGGCCTACGCTATCACATTTCCTTAGCTGTTAAAAACTTCAAAAATCCCAAACGTGTTAACATATATTATGCAATTCCGATTTTCTGATGCCAAGATTCCTCTAAATGTACTAAGTTGACGACTTTAGATTTTTGTTCTTTAGAACAAAAGAGAAGAAGCCACAGGATCAGCAGATCTGATATGGATGGTAATGAATGGTTAGTGTCAATGCCAATCAAGGAAAGGAAGTGAGTTATTGCTGCGCTCGTGGGCGCCGACTACCTGCCCGAGACTGGTCTCCTGCCACTTGACCACAATCCTCACATTAGCGGGCTATTTACGGAACAAATGAGCTGCTAATTATGTAATAATGAAGACAATGACCTCGATTTTATTTACTAATAGATGCAATTACTTACTTACACCCTTATTATTTGAAACAGTCATATTATTTTTATGATTCCCCTGCCCTTATCCCAACTATTATTTGGGGTCGGCGCAGCATGTCATCTTCTTCCACACGTTCCTATCTGACGTCATCTCGCAGCCATATCATGTTTCACACAATCCATCAATCGTTTCTTTGGTCATCCTCTTCCCCTATAACCATCCACATTCATGTCCAGCTCCTTTCTTACCACGTGATCCTCTTTTCTCCGCTTGACATAATTATACAGGATGGGTTAATCAGCATTCACACATCAGCACATCAGATCGAGAACTTTGAACATCGAGAAAAAGTGGGGATGGACCTCCAACCTTTTCGTCTTACAAATGGTGGTTACTATTTGTCCATCTAATAAAGAGTGAAAGTGATTCGTAATTTTACACAAAACGCTAAAAAAGTCACTACTACTTTAGGATGAGTAATCTGACATCAAAAGAAGCGACCAAACATTTATCCAGTTTCACAAATACCTAAGAATTTCTCTATATTTGCGTAACATGAAGTAATACAAAGTGTGTTGAATCAACATCTGCGAAACCTTACAACCGTTGCATAAGAATAAAAGCTTGATACACGATACCACAATACTAAGGAGATCCTATATGTTATGCTCTTTCGAGTTGATATAATATATGCATCAAAAATATTGTGATGAATAATAACTTCCTACTTCCTATGTAGCATCACTTGGGTAGATTATGGTAAACAGTAGGCTTAACGAGAACCTGTTTGTAGGCTAGTCCAGTATATGCTGTGTGAATTATTAAAACCTACCTATTTACTTAAGTAACTGTAATTACCGTAACTATACTTATGTATGCGGCAACAGCAGCTAATAACATTTAAACAAATTATGAGACTAAAATCAACCAAACAAACAAGTTAAAATAGAACCGATTTATAGACAAGGTAGATACCTAATTCAATTTGCAAATTCCTTTCCTCCATTCATAACACCGGTGAACAAAGTGATCGTGTGCGGAAGCCTTATCCTGCACACGTTGTGCTATATGCGACGAAACCTTACATTACACCGCCGTGACGTGTTTCCTAAGTAAATGGAAAACATAGTTCCATATGTGAATTAGTGTATATGTAGGTATGTACATTATACTACCTTCCTCTTTTTAGACGGGGAAATTCGCACGGATACAAAGACACCCGCTCTAGGGGGGAGCAGGTAGAGTCAGACTGATTTCTCAAAGATGCCGTAACAATTATAAATATTATTATTGGTTGATTCATGACACTCGAGTATTATAGAAATTTTAAATATTTTTGGTCTAGCAGTGAATTTGCTAGAAGTTTATGCCATAGCTTGCATAACATTATTATTGTTCTAATTGTTTACAGTTAACAATTATGTCACGATTGTTTAGCTAAACAATACACAATCAGCTCTTATTAAAAACATTTGTATCATTTTTCAATGGGTGAGCTCACGACGTGGGTAACGGAATTTAAGGTAAGCATGTTTAACGCCATCTAGTGGGCAGTAGAGTAACTAGAAGTTACATGTCATAGTCACGGTCAGCAGCGAGTCTTGCTACACTAACGGTTCGTACAAATGAGGCTTAAGAAATACATTTCTGCATAAAAATATATATTTTGCTTTTTATAATATGATCTAACAAAAAAAATACAGTTTTCGAAATTTTTACTAGGTAGGTAGACCTATGCTATACGACGTTGCTATGCACCAAATTTCAAGATTCTGAGTTCACAGGAATAATCTATAGGTCTTGATTTCCTTTCAAGTGTTGAAAATTTGCACCATGCACATTTTCTTTTTTTTACAGCTGCAATGGACTGTATACTTGAGAATTTGATATATATTTATATTATAAATATTCCAGCTTGCTACCTCCACACGTTTCTAAGAAAAAGGGGGTTTGACAGATAGTTGGGCATGATGGGGATGGACAACAAAATGATCCTATAAAAGGGTTCCGTTTTTCAATAAAATAAAAGTGCCACTGACGCTTTTTAATGCCGACACAGCACACTGGATACTTTTTGTGCAAGCAGCGGGACACACGAATGCGCAGGGAGTGGATGATTTCATACTGACTTTAGAAAACTGGTATTCATCGGTGACCTGTGCGGGCACAAAACACAAACATGCCCCTGTTTGTTCCCTGCTTTAATATGTCGATACGATGTACCGTGCATCGACACGATACACCGCATCGTGTTTCGTGCATCCAGTTTTTGCTGCCGTTTATGTAAATAACGTGATTTCTAAACACACCTATTCGTTAAATTTTTCGTTTCATTTTCATCTGACCCAATAATATAACAACATTCATAACGCATCATTTCAGAAGGCTATCTATCGGCCTACCTCTATTATCTAACTAATCATTCCGAGATACATTTCCACTTGACTAAAAAGGCAGACGTAACAAGAGTTATGAGCGGCGCAAGACAGTGAATCATGGAAGGACTTGGGGGAGGCCCTTGCCCAGCAGTGGGGCACTATAGGCTAGGAAAAAAAAAACAAGAGTTATAACTATGATTTATTGTAGATAGTTTGGTTGATCCATGCGGTGTGTTGTGCGAGAGGGTAGGCCACGAACAGGTGCTCGTCCGTCTGGACCACCGCCAGCATCTTCACCTGTCCCTCATGCTCCATCAGCACTGGACCGCCAGAACTTAACTAAAAAATGACCACAGATGAGGATCACTGAAAAATTAATCTACTAGGTAATATAATCTAATGTTTCTAACGCTTTTTGAAGTACGCAACGAAGCAGGAATATGGCAAAAAAGCATTTACCTATTTTGTAAATTTTAAACTACAAAAGACCAGTGTGATAGCTAATAAATGCATTTTCAATATAACGTTGACTCCAAACTTTACCAAGACCACAAATTAACTTTGTAATACCCACCGAAGCCAACACTTACAACTTCATCTGCAATAGTTTCCGTATGTTTCCATGACCACTTGTGTCTTACCTGCGTAGTATTCTTGTCAGTATCGTTGTTGAGCAAGCAGATGACGTCATTGGCGCGGTAGCTGTACATGGCCTGGCACTCCGGTGACGTGAGGATCAGTCCCGACATGGACGTGCAGTTCAACGAGTCGTGCTCGCTCTCGTTCTAAAAGAAACAAGCTTATATTGTACGGTGGTCGAGATGTGGACCCATAAGGTATTGCCAATTCTACTCATGATTTTAAATATTCCAAAAATCTGCAATTTTTACGTTGCTATTAAATTAGGGTCTTATATTTTGTTACAGGGTTCTTAAATGTATACTTATTTGCTTATCATCAGCAACAGATATTAAGGTCTACGTTAAATATACTTAATATCGAAATCGTACTTTAGATAAAATCCACCCGTAGACCATGACTTCCCCGCTGAACACCTCGTCTGGTATCAACGCGAAGGGCGCCGCTTCTACCTCGGGCTCGATCCTCATGAGCGCCAGGTAGGGCCCGTCCAGGCCCAGGCCCTTGTGCTGCGGGCTTGTCAGGTTCGCCTGAGGGTGCAGGAGCACCGACGTCACGTTGTGAGCAGACCCGTCCAGCAGAGGGTTGTGAGAACCCACCACTACTGTGTAGTGACTCTTATTTGTTGAATTCGAACTGGAAAAAGATCGCATTAAAGTCGATTCCTTTAGAGTAAATTTTAAGTATTTAAACCAACTACCCTTACCCATTATTGTATAAGTTGCTCAAGATATCCACGCAATTAGCAGCAGTAAGCACCCACCGCGGGGACAGTAAGGTGCCCGCACAGGTTTGCGCGGTAATATTTGACAGCGTTTCAAAAATGGCCACCAAAAATGGTGCAGTTTTCGGGTACTGAACTTTAGTGATATTCCTTATACCGTCAACAGTTTTGGCCACTTTCTGATTTATTTCTGGGTGAGTTCTCCTATAGAATGGTGTGAAATCAGTATCGTATACATTAGCTTCTAATTTCTTCTGATAGAACTCGTCTTTCGGGTCCACTTCATGTAAGGAATTATCAACCATCGTGTTATATATTTCTTCTGGCGACTGTTCCCTGTACTGCTCAGGTTCGACTGGGTTATAGTTGATATTCGCACTGGTCCTGAAGGAGGGGACTATGTCTAGGTCTAGGTCCTGGCTGACGGCGCTCAGGATTTGTTCGGTGGTGACTGGGTCGCAGTTATTTATGTCTGGGGGTTCGTTGTTCTGTGCGTATAGTGCCCCGCTTATCAGGGTATCATTAAGGGCATTGTTAAAACCTGGAACATTCAAATTTTACTGTAATTTGACAAGGAACTTATTGTCCATTAAACTTTCGTCTGCAGCTGTGACAAAAAATTATGATCATAACTGAAATTTACCTGCTAAATTATCCAATAAGAATACAAAGACCACAACACTCGACATGTCTACACCAAATGTTTCGTGTTTGCAGATCATTCGGCGATTGTTTTGTGTATGTATGCCTGTTTTGGCGTTTTACAACGTAATATGCGGTTTTTTATCGGTTTTCCTGTTTAGAGTGCGACCAAGATAAAAATGGAGATTGAAAGTCGACTTAGGATCTTCAATTGTCTTGTGTTGACATCATTGCACATCCACTATCCCTCTCTTTTAAAAAGTCTTAATTGAATATAACAATTTAAAAAGTAGTAATCAGGTGTTAATCAGTAACTAAACTACTGCTATGATTGTCGAGCCGGTACTGCGGTTTGTTGCTTGCCTTTCTAAGCTGTGTTTTGTAAACATTCCTCTCCAAATATTATGTGAAACAACAGTTACTTTTTACCTAGATGTACTCGAGCTGAAACTGTTAAAGGAGAAAAAGGTAGACGAGAAAAAATCGAAGTCAATAATGAAAAATATTTATTTGATTTAACATTTTTCCACTCATTCACAACCTTTACACACAAGCATTTATAGCAGATCACAATATATGAAACAATTGATTAGGTACTTTATTAGTACACAATGAACCACATTTGTCTGCATTTACGAAGAACTTCTTTTAAAAACATCCAGTCTAGGAAAGGCTCTTTAGTATTTAGTTTTTTTAAAGAATTTGATATGATAACTGACAAAAGTTGTGCATTGTGTATTACATATGTGTACTTCATAAAAGTTAGGAACATAGCATTAAGTACACGCTCGTACTTTTTGAATCGTTAGAAACAGATGAATCACATAATCTATGGTTAATTTTCTAATTTCTTATCTGATTTTTTTTTCTTTGCTGTTAACATTTTATGTATTTTAAATCGTTTTAAGTTAATAACAATGATATATTAAGTAACTATTTAAAGAGCTTCTTAGTCGAGCATTTATGTTACATTTTTGGCAAACATAGCATTAATTCACGAGTAAATGCAATTATTTTGTTCAGAATAGTTAATTTATATAAATATATTAATGTCTTAAATTATGCCAGTAAACTAAACACTTGATCAGTTTGTTAACAAAACATTTCTTCACATATAAACCTTATCTCTAGTAGTATTAATTTAGTTAAAGTCACAGTATAAATCTATTCATTAATAAGATTTATTAAAACAAAGGTCATGGTGCATATACATTACAACAGATTTATTAGTACCATTACTATAAAATTCGAATAAATTCAAATTGTGCATCAAAAATGTATTTTTCTAAGATAAGGCCTACAGTATAACCACAGAATTAGAAATATACGTTACTTCGGTAAAACTCGTGTGCGCGAGAAGACCCGATGAAACACGAAGTGACACGAAGTGATACGAATCACCGGAGAATGAACTTAGTGGAGTCACGACGCGAGAGCAGTTCGAAACAGCGTCAAAAAGGGGTCTTTGCTTCCGAGATAGAATAAAAAATGGCCTCTAACCTATTTACAAACGTTACTTAGTAAAGTCACCCTAAAGTGTCATGCCACTGCCACTGTTATGTGGAAGTGAAGAGACAAGTAGAACGACACTGATTATACGTAGTTTGTCTTCACTGTAAGTTCGTAAATTATAAATTCATTGTGGTATCACTGTATAAAGGTTATATGTACGTAATTTCAAATATTTTCGTAAGGCCTAACCACATTCAACCGTATAAGGGAATACATTCAATAATTGACTGGTAAATATTGTTGGTCGAGAACTATTTAGATTAAAAAAAAAATAAACAAATAAAAGGATCTTCTCTATACTCTTAAGTTATAATAACTTTCGCGGGGCAGATTTATAAAAGTTTAATTTTTCGGTTTAATCACACATATTTTTCAAAATCCCGATTACTTTCGGACCCAAATCTAGTCTCTAAGTATGAGCTGACGCAACGACGAAAGATTCGAACTGATATTTTTTCGAGGCGGGTCGGGTATTCCCGATAAAAACGCGTAAGTAAACCGTATAACATAATAGCTAGTAAAATCCTTATTAATTAACAATAATTCTGCAACACTCTAACGGGTAAATTTGGTTAGGCTATACATCAGAAAACATGTGTCTATTGCATTGTTCAGACTAGATATTCATGACTTGAGCCCTCTGCCTTCATTTCCCCAAGTATTTTTTCCTGTGAAATAATTTGCCAGGTTTGTAAATTTGTCTATACTTTCTATTAAAAAAAATGTATTATTACGTAAGAAGAGGGTAAAAATAACAAAAGGGGTTATGGTCTCTATCTAAGTAGAGGTAAAGCCAAAAACAAAAAAAAAGAAGAAGTAGAGATAAAGACTGAATTTAAATCAAATGTTTTATTGTAGAAAGATATTTTCTGGCAGTTTCTAGCTTCACTACTCTGTTCCTTCTTCCATGTTTCTCTCTCTCTCTCTCTAGAGTGAGATTTGACCCGGATTTTCTTTAATCATTTGTTTTCTATCTTCATTTGTTACCTTAGTAGCTCCAGTGTTCATCTTTGACTTCCTGACTGGTGTTCTCGGGTATATAGCCGACGATGTACGGCAGGCCGGTGCCCACCTTCCTCTGGTAGTCGAGGTACTGCGGCCCGAAGAACGTCAGCAGCGTCAGCTCCTCCGCGTACACGCGCTCGCGGAAGAACGTCCACGACGCCAGCGTGTAGATCACCAGGCACACGGGGTTCAGAAGGGTGATCTAGAACATACATTACCAATATCGTAATTAAACGCGCACTTCATTAACAAATGTCATGCGGAGAAAAGAGGATCACGTGGTAAGGAAGGTGCTGGACATGAATGTGGATGGATATGGGGGAAGAGGACGACCATATGGCTGCAAAGAGTGTGACTTGAGAGATGACGCCAGATAGGAAAGTGTGGAGGAAGAAGACATCCTGTGCCAACCCCAAACAATAATTGGGATAAGGGCAGGGCAATGATGAAAATAATGAAACTGTTTCAAAGTAAATATTAGCTTTGCATGCGTCTAATCGTATCAAAATAATATGGAAAAAATATAGGATGTAGTGTTTACTACGACTGTTTTTAAGGATAAGAAAAAACCATGCCTCTCATATAAATTAATCGATGCAAGAAAAAATCGACATTTAATCAGTTATAATTTTGTTAATCATAAAATGAATAGATTGATCGTTTGCTCAATGGCAAGGAGTACGTATGATTCACCTGTGTGCCGATAGACCAGTAGAACCAGCCGACGTAGCTGGGGTGCCGGCACAGGGAGTACACCCCGTGCGTCACCAGCTCGTGGTCCGGCCGCTTTACATACTGCACCTGAGAACATACCTTTATTAAAGGACATCCGAATATATACCATCATCATCATCAGCCCGTTGCAGTCCACTGCTGGACATAGGCCTCTCCCAAGGTACGCCACAGAGCCTCGAATATACATATATCAGTATTTGATATTTCTCATATCTAAAGTAAATTAAGTTTTTTTCAAAATATTGTTATAATTATTTTAATATTGAGGCTTGGAACTGGGGTATGTATAGCACGATTTTTATTATTATATTCATACTTGTTTTAAATTGTTATTATTTTGTTTAAATTAAACTAGCCTGAAGGAAACCAAAGCCAAACTGGAGGATACTGTTGACATTTAGAGTTTTGAGTTGATATTGATAATTGTGTTTTAGTGTGTAAGCTCTTAGTATAATAATAATGTAATAATTTTAAAATGCATAACTAACATTTAGAATAAAACTGATGTTTGTATGCTTCCGAGCCAAACATAGCAAACTAACCTAGCATAATATCTTATTGTTATATTAGGGCACACAGGCCTCTGCCCAAATAGGGAAGATTGGAGCATTGTTCACCATGCTAGCTCACTGCGGATAGGCGATTTCAGATTTCAATATTAGGAATCCAGGTTTCCTTATGATGTTTTCACCGTTTATCAATAGTGTCTTAGAATAATTAGGAAAGTACATATAACTTTGAAAAAGCCAAATTGGTACTTGCCTGCGCCGGGGATCGAACCTGCATCTCTTGTATAATCCAAATATAGAACCGCAAGGTCAGCACAACATCAAACTGAACATCCATTTAAATTTCATTGAAATTGCTGGAGTTGTCTCGGAGAAGTATGGTAACTAATACTGAGACATCAGAATTTTATATATAAGCTTTTTTTCTCCACAGTGCTACACTGGATAACAGTAATAATCCAGCCTTAAAATTACTGCAGTGACTTAGTACCGGCATGACATCGAATTATTTATTATGCAAGCCATTGGTAGGAAGATTTTTAATATTTACATATTTTTCCATAGGTTCAACTAGACTTCAACATTAAATTAAAGAAGTGTAGTATTATATTCTTACAGTATGATTGAAGTTAGTCTTGGCTGTGAACATGGCTGACTTTCTCAGCAGCTCCCCCATGGTGCACATGGCAACACCTACAAAGGAAACCCAGAAGTAGCTCTTCATATCTGCAACAGAAGAAAACATCTGAAACAGTTTTCATTATACCTATTCCACTGACTTATTTATTAACGGCAAACCAACAGCTTCTGTATACATCACTACATATGAATTAGAGGCAAAGCATCGGGCTTACACAGTCGCCAATATGAATAATACTGGTTGCATGACTTTAATGTTTTTCTGCACACACTTATACTCTGCCAATTATGTGACTAAGCTAAACATAAAAAATAAATTAGGAGTTTTCTATAGTTTTGTTTTTTACATTAAATAGTATGCTTACTTACTAGGGAAGAAGTAGTATTCTATAGCCCATTCTATCCAGCTAGCGACAGCAGCCAGACCGTACTGAAGACTGTGGTTTAAAATAAATGAGTCCACTGTTAGAGTCCGAGGGTTTGTTAGAGCCACGGACATGAACTCGGAAAAGTGGAACATTGACAGTATCATGGTGTACAGGCCAAAGACCTTCCAGCCATTGTCAAAGGTTGAGAGGAAGGCACCCATGGCGAAGGTGGCTCCAAGGAATGCTGATCTTATGGACACCTGAAACAGAATAATATCAATCTAATCAGCTATATAAAAAAATGTTTTTGACTGCTATTAAGAGTTGAATACACATGTGTATAATATTTTTTGTACATTTTTGTACAGTAGTAAGCTTTTCAATAATAGATTTAATTATAATAGATTTAAGTTTTGAATAAATAAATAAATAAAAAGTAAAAGTATTTTAAGTTTTATAAAATTGCAGAATTACTTTTAAATTTTAGAACGAATTTTATTGCATCTAAATGTAAGTGTATGTCAATGATGAATCATTTCTGATTAGTGAGCATGATATCACAAATTCATATGAAAATTGTCCATCAGCTTAGAAGTTAAGAACTTACTAAGACAGTTCAATCACAAAAGAATATCTACATAGCCTAAAATTAAGCAAGCTAATCTAATAAAACAATTCTTACCTCATAAATAAAACCTTTATAACAGTATCGTAAAATGAAGTTAAACAGACAAAAATACAACGCAGGACCCCAATACGTTAGCGCCCACAGCTCTGAAGAGAATCCTAACACACTCCCCGAGAAAAATGATAGCGAAAATACTAAAGCCGATAGGGAAAAACAAACTAAAGCTTGCTTTCCCGGGAGACAAACATTTCTCCAACTTAATCTATCCATTCTTCTTAATTACACCACTGAATATGTACTAGTCAATTTATGTAACTACTTTTAATATGCAATTTGATATTTTTTATAGGGAATCATTGAAATTTTGTAAATAGTCCCAAAATTTACATTGAAATTGTTTATTCATTAAGTACCACCCCACAGGGCACTGACAAGACAATTACTGACAAATCTGACAATATTGTCAAAATGACATTAGGGACGTCTGACAAGATTGAAAGGTTCGTAATGCGTTCAAATAAGTCAATTGGACACTTTGTAAAATAGCTACGGAAGAGTGAATGAAAACTTACAACATTTTCAATACTATTGAAAAAAATTAAACATTAAAGAGACAAGACCTATGACAAGCAATAAATCAATTTTTGAAAATGAGTAACCATGGCAACATAATGTTTGTTTGACAACTAAAATTTGGATAGTTTTCTGTTCAAAAACAACTCTGTTGGTTCAGCATTAACGTGGTTGTCATTGGTTGTAGAAGTCATAAAAATATTTTTAGGGATGCTGATTGGTTGAAAATTTTGGGGAGAAATGCAAGTAGGTATTTGTAACCGAGAAAAAACTCATAACCATTTTCAAATTCATGTTATTCAAGTACCGATAATTCTATTTTAATATTTATTTTGTAGTAGAAAAGCAAATAACTTTAATAAATGTTTTCTTTTGTCATCCAAAGCACAGTTTAGCGTAAATTGTAGTAAGTGTCCACTATTAAGCCGGTTAAAATACTTATTAACTGACGTAATCGTGCATGACAACATCTGGTACATAACGATGCGATTCCGTCGGCGTCTAATGAAATTAAATTTCCCTCGCCATAAGGTTCAGAATCTGTGATTTAATATATTAGATAGCCTGCTAAGTGCTGTGTAATGTCCGACAGCGATGCGAGCAATCGGATATTGATGATTTAGCAGGGTACTTAGTGTATCAGGCGTAGAAGCGGTTGGTTGCGTCGAGTCCATGGTCTGTAGGAACGATGAACGACCCGTGGGAAGTGAAGTCTGTGCTGCAGGCGGGCCAGTACGTCTCCTGTATGAAACTTAACGGGGTGCCCCTCCTTCCGCCAGTTGTGAGTATAATAATCTCTGTGTAATTTGTGTTCGAATTTCGCTGTATTCTATGTTTTTGGTTGATATCTATTGTTTTGGTGTTTTCCTATGGTCAATCGCAATAAAAACATTTTGATTTCAATTATGACACCCATCATCCATGTAAAAAAAATAATAAGTGTCCAATGATAGAAACAATTAATGATGGGCAAGCTACATTAATTTTATTAATCTACCTAATGAAAATGTTTTTTTCTGTATTGCTTTAGACTGTTTTGTTATAATTAATAATTTTAATAGGTATAATATAAGAAACATATAGGTATGGTAACAACGAATATGGTAAGAAACATAAATAAGGTAGAAGTAATAATATCATATTTCTAACTTACCGATATACATTATTTTTTTCATTTATTTGCAGACTCATTCAAGCATTTAGAAATAGCATGTGCAGATTAACATATATTGTTTATCATCATCACCAAGAAATAATTAGAAAAGTTTTATTGGAGTTATTTGCAAAAATGAAAAAAATACTGTTTGTTGTTCGCATAGAGGTGATAATTCACAATCCATGCCTTTATGTTTACTGAATAGTTTAATGGTGGACTTTTATTGGTTTTATGTTTCAGCTATCCAAAGAGTGTCGTAAAGAAATGCAATATTACAAACTTTTGGCCAAAGAAGTTGAGAAACGTATATCCCTATTGAAACCATACATTTTAGAAACCGACTCTGAAAATGAAGACAAAACTGATGCTCCTGAACTGCCTGAATCTGAGCAAGGCTACGATTTACCACCCGAAGGCATTCAAGCTGGGTTCAGCTTTCAAACAGACATATTATCTTCACTTAATTCTACCAAACACGAAGAGAATGCTGTTGTAGTACCCCCGAGAAGCCCAATAATTGATATTACTAATAATTTGACTTCAAATGTGTTGGTAGAATCATCAGACTCACACAGGTCGCCTTCTCCTCAGTTTATAATAGACCTGAGTCTTAGTATTAATGAGACTGGAACTGGCAAAAATGTTCTAGAAAAAGTCAAAATTGCGCCATTCTCACCGCCCCAAATAGACCTTCCTGAACGAGATTATAATTGCACTAGGAGAATTACGCAAAAAGTGATAACAGAAAAAGAAGTTATAACAGAAACACAAAGTGATAAAAAACAAAAGGAAATGATTCACGAAGTTACTGATTTTCATATCAGTCGCAATAAAAATAATTTGTCTGACAACTACGCCAACATAACCTTATCTCAAGGCGGACCGTCGTCACTTAGTTCAAAGAGCTTCACAGGATCACTGAATGATTTACACAGTGAAAGTGTTAAGGAATCGCCTGGTACTCCAAAGTTGATACGACAAAGGTCATACACATTGTTAAAACCCAGCCCACAGCTTCTCGCGCATCTAGAAGTGCAGTCTATCAACACCGGCGTCGAAATGAACCACATATCTATGAGCGAGTCCTACTCCAACTTAAGCAATCCTGGGAAAAAGCGTAGGAGCTGGGACCTAGAGTCTGCTAAAGTGAAATGGTCATCAATGGCCTTAGAATTGAAGCAAAAATCTGCCGTACCCAATCTTAGTAGGAATGCTTCCAACAAGAGTTTTGTGAAAACTTCTCCTAAGAAGACGACACATGGCTCACCACCGAGGACTAGGTCTGTCGCCCCAGACAAGATGAAGCGGCAAATAGCGCCCAAACCAATGATTCAATCTGACCGTATACCAAAGATGGAGGCCGTGCTCAGGCATGATCATACGTACAGATCTGAGCCTATATCAAGACCAGAACCGAAAACTGAGGCTTTATCAAAACATGAAGACTGCCCAAGATCTGATCCAATAACAAAAGCTGATTATTTGTCGAAAACGAGAAATTCGACAAGTCCAAATAGAAGTCACCGTACATATGTAAAAGACGCAGCGACCCCTAAGACACTCGTCAAATTATCTGAGCGTTCGCCTCAAAAACATTCCCCTCCACCAAAATGTGATTCTGAGGACCCGGCTGCACGCGTCCGGGAACTTTACGAAAAGATACAAAATCAACAATTGTTACAAATGGCGACTTTGGTAGAGAAGCAAAAGCGAGAACAGTTGCTGCTTCAGCAGGTGTTTGAGGAGCAGAATAACTTACTCTTCAAACAACTGAAGACTATTTGTCCCAAGTCTCCCATCGAAGTGAAGGAAGCCTGGGGCGAGAAACACCCTGAAGGCAACAGAGGTCCAGTCAGTTTGAGCCAGCTCATCAACTACAAATCACCCGAACAAAGCAGCTTGAGTAGCCCTGTGTCCACCACCTTAACTGATACTAATAAATACTTGAACCATTGCGATAATGTGTTAAAGAAAAGCAGAGATATAACGAGTGCTATCAAAAAACCCCCGGTGAAATCCCGCAGTCAGAATGGGACTAAGGTCGTGTCTGCGAGGACACAGCCTGAAGTTTCCAGGACTCGAAATAGCTCGCCGACGCAGAGGAACACTCCTGCGTCGGCCGCGTCTCGCAAGCTGAACTACGATACGAGCGCATCCAGTGATCGCGACTACGAGCCGATGTTGACCGACCGAACGAACGACACGATGGCAGATTTGAACGTAACGTTTCCATCAGACAACAGCGACGAGTGCTGTGCCTACAGTCAGCGTAACAACACCAGCATAACAAGCAATTTTGCCAGCAAGGAAATAAAAACTATCCATGGAAGTATACGTTCCAGTGCTGCGAAGCAATCGGAGTCGACTGATAATGCTATCAGAAATATGGAGAGAACTATACATAATTCGATAAATAGCACCAACGCGCGGTTGTCCAAGACCACTGTCACCGTAAACGCAACGCCAGAGGAGGTAAATGATTCACTTTTAATTATAAACTAACTAAAATTATTCTAATTTTAGTCAGAGTTTTCTTCCGATTTGTTCCATTAATAAATATTATTAGTTGCCATAGTAATATGTATGTTGAATAAAATTTAACATTTAACAATAGTCGTTAGATTGTCTGTAGTTCTGTACTTGCACTTGTTATCATGCGTTTCTGTTGTTGTTCAGTTTTGTGTTGTCGTGATTTGTTGTCCTGCATGTTTCCTTGTTGTCCTCGTTCCCAGCCTTTATTTCCTGACAGCTAGTTTGTAACGACGATTTTGTTCAAATATATTTTTGCTAAGTTTGTTTTGGTTTCATAAGTTTGTCGGCTTGTTTCACCGATCTTTCCCTCTTATTTTTGCGAGATCAGAATACCTCATAGTATCAATATCCTTCCTACAAATATTCCGTTCCTGATTTGTATCCCATACTCTTCTTCCGAGTCTTGCTTCCTGATGTAGTGGAACAGCTCCAATACAATTTTATGTAATGTCTGGATCAGCAAGCGGCGGCTACTAAGATAGTGGCTCACGCCAAGGGTTACCTGGTCCGTCGGCTGATGAGGTCGGATCGCGTGCAGGCGACCGTGCAGATCATCAAGGACGCGCTGCTGTGCGCGCTGCAGCTGCACCAGGAGCGCGGCGGCATCCGCGGCGCCGACGTGGACCTGCACCGCCGCCTCATCCAGCAGGTACTGCTGCCCTGCCAAGTCTAACAAGTATTGTACATCTCATCGGAAATGTATACATTCAAACACTATTAATATAAGCTACATATTGAACGAAATTAAGACTTCAGCTATAGATACTAATCTTGTATTGGAATGATTCTAGATCACCGCAGCCTGTTACTCTCTGCACGACACTTTTGTTGCCAGCACGGCCTCGGAACGATGTGCCATGATCGCTGCCGATAGAGGACGCCGGCGTTCGCTTGCCGCCAGGCAAAGCAACAACTCTTTCAGACAAACGTGAGTTACACTTTAATCAAACTTTACCATCAATGTGGTGAAGGAAAAGCTAAAACTTTGAGGGATAATATCAAGCAGTCTTTGAATAGTCCTTAATAACACATGATGATAGGCTTTTGGTGAAGGTTTAAGAGTTGACCACATTAATATTTATTTTAGTCAATAAATTTTAATATGTTATTTCTTTTTTGTAATAGGTCATAAACTTTGCCTTTAACAGGAGACTGTTATGACAAATAAGTAAATAATAGGACGATAATTGTAATGATAACCAGAACTATAATAAAACAGGGACGTAATGTCACAAAGTCACTCCGGCGCGTTCCCCGCGCGCTCTCCGCGCCCGACCTCGACCTCGCAGATGACGCAGTCTAACTATGGTAACACTGCACAACATAATGTTGCCAGCTTACATAGTGATCTCAAGGCATGGCGGTTATGATGGAGCAAGCTACATTTGTGCCAGTGGAAAGAGAAAAGCGGACGGACTATTTTCTTTCTTCTTCTGACACCTGCAACATTTAGCTGCATCATAAGCTTGCGTACCGTCTACAACGTATAAGCAGCATGTGCTTGAATTGAAAGTTTCGAAATTATGTTGCCGTTTTCTAGTAATATTTCCCTTTATGTTCTAACACTAGATGTATAAATGCCTTAAGTCCACGCTTGTTAACATTTTGTTGTCATGTAGGTATCCATTGTGTTGTTTTTGACATGTTTTAAGTTAAGCTATATGTATTATTACACAGAGTATTTATATGGTCATTCTACCCATGCCCATATAAACACGGGGGTCTCGCAGGGCACACGGCCCGTTTGGAGAGAAGCTAAGTATTTAGCTTCCTGCGCAAACGGGCACTCGTTTCAATACCACGAAGGACAAATATTTGTGTGGTCCGCAGATATTTGTTCCGAGACTGGGTGTTTCGTCGTTTAAAATGCATGTACAATGTCACTGACGATCGTTGAGCGCGGACAAGTTATTTAAACAAAGGATGTAGTAACCGCAGAGCCTGCCTGCTCGCAGCTGATACGTTGCCACCGGCTTCAGGTATCGAGTCCCAATGGAAATCCGTATGTAGCTATACCGCGTCGTCGCAGCACCTGCAAAATACCAATTTGAAAAGTTACGAAAGATGATTTTGCAAGCGCAGCTACGATAGTGCGGAGAGCGCGTGGTGTATGTGGCGTGGTGTTGCAGAGACGTGTAGCGGCGCGGCGGGGTCGCGCGCGCGCCGGCCGTGGCGCTGACGCCGGCCGCGCGCCGCCGCCTGTCTGCCGCGCTTCTTCGCCCGCTGCTGGGCGCCGCACCAACATGTCCCACTCTAAACGTACACTCTCCAGGACACACTGCAATAGATTACCGTCTACACTATTGCTCGGTATCGCGGTGGTAAGACGGACGGTTATAAGGTAACACTGCCCTACGCGCATTCAATGTAAGGCAGTAATTAAATTTCAAGTACAACTAATTCCTCCAAACCAAATTTTTTTATTAGGCCCAGTGCTGGGCAAAGAGCTTGATGTCTAAAAGCTATTGTTTCAGTTCTATTACTTCGTTGAACCTTTGTCCACTGATGGGCATCAGTTTAAATGTTTATTCAAAAAAATGTATTAATCTGCCTTAAATTTGTCTAAGTATTTTATTTATTGAAATTTAATTTTTATCTTTGTGTGGTGAAGATTACTACTACGAAAATCTAACAACTTAAATCTTATTTGTATTGATATCTCGACAGGCATTTGTTTCAACTATGCTGCATCCTGCTTTACGAACTACAAAATGTTACTTGTTCGTACCTTGTATAATAATATGCTCTCTTTTATAACATAAACACATTATATTTAACAATATATGAATAAGTTTGCATTTGTAAATAATTGCTCTAGTAGAACTCTGAAGTCTAAAATATAAGAAAGCCTTAAGTTCAAATTTAATTTGTGACAAAATTATTTATTTAATAGTATTTAAGAGATAATAAATTATGGTTGTATCATTATTATTGATAACGCTTCCAAAGCAAGGTGCTTAGAACCTCGCACCTATATTATTTAGATTTTATAAAATTTTGCTAAAGATACCCTGTACCTACCTTAAAAGACATTTTATCGCTTTACAATTTAACATAGCTACTTTATTCTGTAAACAACATATTTAAGATAATGTGGTCAAAGAATCTATGAAATGTTGTGAATGTTTCAAAATTTATAGCAACTATGAAATGTATTATCATTTTGAGCGTTGGATCTCAATGATAGTTCATTGCTATTTTAGGTTCAGGCTGATTCATTGACAAACCTAGAATTTACAACACAATTTGTTGCAGTCAGATCTGCCTGCCCTCCAAAAAACTTCTACGAAAGTTTAATTACGAATTCGGATCCTAAAGAATAAACGAAAAATAATTTAAAAGCAATATTTTAATAGGAGTGTTAAAACCATGAGGCCTTTATTCACGGCGATAATTCAAACGTAACTGTAAGTTTTTAATATTAAGATAAGAAATTGTACACAGTGTTATATAATATCTGCACTGTAGACAAAGTTATTCATTTATATTAGATTACGACTACGAACTTCCACTCAATATTTGATTTTATCATACTTTATAATGTTTGCTGTTATATAAATGTATTAAAATTCATTTGTGCTTCAGAATACCCAATCCAAGTTAAGAAAATGCATTTAACCTGTTCGAAGTATGCATGACAGGACGATACCATCTTGAAAGTACATTTTTTTTCAACTAGTTATTTTTGTCCCTAATTTTCAACATAATATTTTGGTGACTCCAGTAACGCAATTATAGATACATGACCGCTAATGTAAATGAGTTCACATAATTATAGATAAATATAAAATGTTGTATCTTGTTAAATAAATATTTTGATATCTTAATATAGATAAGTAATTGCATGTAACACTTATTTTGGCAAACCAATTTAACAAAAAATATAGTACATATTTTCATGCAATCTCTAATTGACAATAAAAAATAACGTTTAGAAATTTATCTTCGATTGCAAGTGTGTTTTACGAAGCTATATTTTCATAATTAACACCAAGGGCAATGTTTCCTTTTGTATAATTAATGTCACCATGCCTTTGAATAATAACGGATCACTTATGTAAAACGGTATCTTGTAAGGTTAAGCTTATTTTCCGCACGTCTAGTCACTAACGTCACATTAAACAATAACTATTTTATAATCGACCATTCCATAATGTGCATACACACAGCACTTATGTCTTACCTTCTGGATATATTCATTGGAAGTCTTCCAATTTTATGTATATGCCAAATTAATTAAGAATGCTTGCGATTTATATCAAACGCTTTCTCGTATTCAAAGACAAGTGTTGTGTGTAGTCGCTTCTCATTCGATATTGTACCGAAAAAGAATTTTACTAAGTTTACTACACTTACCTACTTTTTAAGCCTCAAATGATACTCCTGTATTTTTCCAAAGATGTTTCCAGTCGAACTAGTGAGATTAACTGTATTTTCTGCATACATTTTTACGCAATAAACATTCAAAAACATTCTGGTATTTTATTTTGTCTCTCTCAGATACTAGATCTTCATATATTAACTGTCCTTATAAATTACACATATTTTATCCAAGGAAATGTAACTAGAGAAATCAATAAAACCAAATACTGCTCAAAATTTTATTTATTTCTTTCCATATACAGACCCATCTGATTTCAACTTTAAAAATATCCAATAAATTTGGTGTAAAAACTATTGTGGTATCACGAGACAAATAAAAAAAGAATAAATGCTAGCGCGTTTGATGAGACGTGAGCAAACAATTATTATAAACTACTATAAATATATGAATCAATAAGTAGACAAAAGCGTGTTCAGAAGCACAAAGTAAACGTCACACATGTTAACACTATCTGTACATCTCGTCCGTCGGCCGACACAGACACAGGCACTCGCGAGCGGTCTCCCCGGCCCCCGATGTGATACCAACCATCTCCGAACATGGTAACTATTATGCTCTAAGTGTTCCGCTCACCACACCAGCGTGGACAGTGCGCGGCGGCTGGCCGGGCACTAGGGCAGCGTGTACTTCACGTAGGGGACCTCCACGTCGTTGCCGTCCTCGTCGTTGCAGCACAGCTCGAACACCAGCGCCTTCACGTGCGGCTCCAGCTTCTTCTTCGACACCTTCATCACCACCTCCGACATCGGCAGGTCCAGTCGCTCCTGGCGCTTCGCCTTGGGCATGAAGAACGAGTACAGCATGCACACGCCCTGCGACAGCATCGTGATCTCCAGTTTGTGTTCGTTTTTAAAGTAATCTAGGAACTGTTGGAGCGTCACTTCACCCTTGACCTCGAAGCGGTCCCAGAGTGTCCATTTCTTGTCATAGTAAGTATTTGTGGGCGCTGCGATGGGTTCTGAGAAACCGAAGAATGGTAAGGCGAGGTTTACGAAGCCGTTCTTGAACACGTCGAGGGTGTTGAAGCCCTGCGCGAGCTTGTAGAGCTCGAGGCAGACGAAGCCGGCGACCACGGAGGTGGTAGTGGCGATGGCGGGGATGATCTTGCCGGCGATGAGCTTGGAGCGATGCCTGTCGGCGGCCGGGATCTTGTAGTTGGCGGCGCGCAGGTTGGACGCGGCGACGATGAAGTCCATGTGGAAGTTGGTGTCGTCGTCCTTCTCGAAGTCCAGCGGCGTGATCTTGAGGTTGCCGAGCTTGGCGGGCGAGGGCAGTTCCGAGATTATGTTCTTAACTTTATCGTGGTCCATGTCGTCGTTATTCTGTTGTAACTGGGCGTCTGTCACTGCGATTTTAACTCCAGATTTGGGTCTGTATTCTGGTACCTGTAAATAGATACGGTAATAAGTACTTTTCCAATAATTTATTAAAATGTTAACGGTCGGCAAGATGAATTATGCTACAATACACACCTGAACAGTAAGTGCGACCTGCGCAATCTTCTCCCTGTCGGTGAAGGGCGGCAGGCCGTAGACGTGCGCGCGCAGGTTGGCGGCGGCCACGACGTAGTCGAGGTGCAGGTCGTCGTTGGGGTCGAAGGCCAGCGGCTCGGGACAGCGCTTGGGGCCGGACCAGAAGGGCGCGCCGCTGACCGTGGGCTGGTCGGGCGGGAAGTTGTACAGCAGCTGCTTGATCTGGTTGGCGTACTGCGCTTCCCAGTGCAGCCGCGCCCACGTCACGCAGTCGTCGAAGCTCATGGGCCGCTCGTTGATGGCGTTCTGCAAATTATTCGATTATAATTACGCTCCAAGAATAATTTAAGTTGTGCTCTAAATATTAATGAAAGGTCAGACTAACCAATTTTAGTGGTTTGAAAAAAACCAAAGATGTGGCAGCTCGACGTCATTCACAAAGGTGCCACAAGACACGAAAAGCCAAATCAGTTTTCGTCAAGAGAAACAGTCAAAAAAAACGATGACTCACCCTGACACTCTCAATAGCATCAAGCGGCTGGCTGCCGGGCAGCTTCATGGTGCGGTCCAGGAAGTGCGGGTCCCGCAGGTACTGCGCGGCGTGCTCGGCCGCCTGCCGGAACAGGCCCTCGAACTCGTCGCGCGCCCACTGCAGCGTGTGCTCGATCGCGTTCGGGAAGTTCTTCAGAGTGCAGATGGGGATGCTCTTCTCCGGGGGGTCTTGCGAGGAGCTGTACGATTCAGTCAGGAACGGGACTACCACCTGTGGACACAAGTTTATAATTGTAAAAACCATCACGACAATGTCGATAACATAATCACTTGTTACTTCTATATTCATCTGCACAACAACAACTTGTCAAGCAATGCTGACCTGTGTGTTACCCTTGGTGCCCAAGGTGCCGCTTTCCAGCAGCGGCTTCCTGTAGTACACACAGCGGCGGTCCATGTAGATGCGGGCGTCCACATTGTCCAGGGCATTGGCCACGCCGTCCAGGGCCTCGAAGAACGCGTCGTCATACACAGACTCTGTCTCAGGACACACACGGTTCTCTTGAGCAACTACGTTGATAGCGGGGTTCATGCGTTTGATGACCTGAAAATGATACGTATCACCAATTACTAGTTATTGATTCTTATGTGCTAGCATGGAGCACATTTTTCACAACAAAAAAAAACTTATGGCAGGCTAGTGCTAATGATGATAAATACTGCGCATGTATAACTTTACGAAAACAAAACAAACGTCACATAATCACGATTTGTATTGTCGGATATCAACAATATCTAGAGACATTTTGCATATAATTACCGTAACTTCTTCTACTTCTATTTGTAATAAGTACTACCTTGAGGTTTTTAATGTTTTAACTTTTTCGAATGAACACAAAAACAGCAACATCCTGTTGCTTTTATTTAGGATCTCTATTGACTATCGTCAGGTTAACGGGTGTGCTAGACTTTTACCAGCTAAAACCACTGGAGCATCCTCATCTGCCTTAGATCAGGGATTCAAGGTTCGCTTTTGCATTCACCTCGTAATCTCAGTAACCTTACAAAACACTAGAATGATTAAAAGAAGCAGACCTTAGCAGCAGTGCTGGACTTGGGTTTCTGCACATCGTAGGGGCGGAACAGGAACTGTCGGTTGAGGTTGGACTTTTCGATGAAGTCCATGTCGGTGACGGTGAGCTGGCCCTCGCCGGCGCCCACGCCAATCATCGCGAAGTTCTTCAACAGCTCGCAACCGATAGCACCGGCGCCTACAATCAAACGGTAAGATTAAATATGTATATTCATATTAAAGTTTCATCTTTATACTAGCTGACTAAAAACCTGTTAACGATCAAACAGAAAACCTGCCTCTACATTGGGAGAGGCCTATGTTCTGCAGTAGACTGCAATACAATGAAGGATGAAAGGGTTAATGATGGCTATCCATCTGTATAGTAAATAGTCTAAAGTATAATAGTAGTAATAGTAAATAGGCAACAGCAAGAAAACGGTTATTGTTGAGGTATTCTACACATTATTACCTCGCGTAATTGTCTAGTAATAGTTTTAGCTTAGAGTTAGGGTGTACTACATTCGATCCGGTGAACTATACCATATTTACTAGCTTATTTTTACTGACAATTATTTCGCTATTTAAACGTTCGTTAAATATAGCTCCGTTGTATATTTAGTGACATTTACTGGCATATATAAAATAGTGTTGCCACTTAGGTACACATTTAGCATACGCTAATTTTAACTTGCATATTCAACGCCTACTGCCGCCTAAGCAAAACAAACAATGCGGCCGCGCTACGATCCTCTCTCCTACGTTAGTTTTTATTTTGTATCCTACTTCCTAGTTTTACTTCTTTTATTTATATTTTCAGAAAATTAATACGCGAAGTTACATACAGTATTATTTATTATATACAGTATTTTTTTTTTCAAATTTCTATTTTGTATTTACTGTTTTGTTGTATTTACGAAACAAGTTGAGAAGTCCGGAATTCTAAGCTCTGCAACAATTTATTCTATTTACCCTCACTGTGCTAAATACCACAGCTGCACAGGTGACCCAAACATCGGTAATCATAGTAACAACCTACCGTAAAATATGTATGGCGGTACAAATCTAATACCAAAGCATTCTTGAGCGAGCCATAACAAATAATTGCTTGTATTTTATTGAAGCAGGAAAACTCGCAGGCGATGACTCGGCAAGGTAATGACTCAAAGGTTTAAGGCAGAAAAAACAAGTCAGCAATAATTGGTCTTTGTTTAGTTATCCGGTATTTAAAGTATTATGCAGGTATTAATGGTATTATACATGGTTAGTGCAGGAAGACTGCGAAATACTTAAAGGTTTGCAGTTATATGTGTCTAGGCGACTACCGCCTTACCTTAAAGTTTTGTATATGGGCACGCGTTATTAGAATGGGTAGCGGGGATATGCCTTGCCTCGTGGGCAAAGGGCCTTAAGTTAAATGGCTTATTATATTATTTAAAATTTTAGTTTGTATATTATCGATACTGTATAAAGTATTTGCAAAACGTACTGAGTTGAAAAAGCAATAAAATTAGTAATAATAACGAGACAACGGCGCCAACAAAGAACAGGCAATAAAATAAAATTACTAAGTCTCTAATTAGAATATAATAATAAAGATTCCCACGAAGTTCATTTTTGTTATTATAACCGGTTTCGATAAGATATGATAAGAAATAAACAGTTATTTACGATAAACAAGATACCTTACTAGCATGAGCTAGGTTAACAACCTCATGCTGATTGATAAACAAAAACATTTTGTTGTTTTCCCGGGCCGTTGACAGGCGAGAACAATAAACAAAGAATAGGTAAGGGCTAAACAAGGATATGTGAAGCTTCTCAACATCTACTTAAGATTATTTTCAAGGGGATACTGAAGGAGGTTTGTAATTCAATAAGGTTAAGTGACAACTGTTAAGTACTAAAATAATTTGCTCTTTGTGACAATATAGGTTTAACTTTGCCAGCTACTTCTAGTATTCTGTCAGCACATTTCTATCCAATTTTACAGCAGAATAATAAGGCAGCGCGATTAACAACTCTCAACTGCCAATACTCACCAACAATGAAATACTTGAGATCACCAAGTCTCTTCTGGAAGTGCTTGCCAAACACAGCAACTTGACCATCATATCTTGAGCCGACTGGCTTGCAGTTCTCCTCAGTGAGGTCTTTGCGGTCTTTAGGAAGGCACTCAATGGCATCTAGGTACAGCCACTGCATTATGGGGTGGAACTTGCCAGAGCAGGCCTTCATCACCTCCTGGGCCACCACTCCACCAATAGATGCATTCATGGGGTTCAGGTCTCCGGCAGACACCTAATTGAGGATGTGAATAATTAATTGTGAGATAGAAAGTAAATCTATAGTCTTATCTATTATTTTCAGAAACAAGGTTATTGCACAATGATAACAGTCAATGCGTCACCACATGCTAGATTTTATTACACTATCAAGTGATATTTCAATTTCTCATAGCATAGGTAAAGAAAAATAGTATGAAATAGCAACTCAAACTGACCTTGCAGAAAGTGTTCAGGAGTTCACAGTTCAGCTCCATCTCTCCATTCTTGAAGACATCAACATTCTTTACATAATCCATGAACTTGGCAGCATCCGCATCACTCCAGGGCCTAGGCAAGTGTCCCTCTCCCTCCTCAAACTTGTAGAGGGCAGCAAATGCGACATGCAGCTGTTGTGGGTAGTCAAACTTCCCAAAGTCAGCAATAAGGAACTCTGGTTTAGCGAATGATTCCTTGAAAGGCTTAAATTCAATCTTCTTGGGCATTTTCACCTGTGTTACAATACCACCTCGGATATACTTTGTGAATGTGGTGGTATCACCAATACTGAAGGTGTATGGGCCCAGGACTTTAATTTTGCGGGGTTCACAGCCATTGAGTTCAGTCATTCCTTGTACCTACAAATTGAAGACATAATGTTACAATTTTAATCATATAACAATAGCAAAAATATAACAAAAATGTAGCAATAAATATTAGGTATCTAGAAATCAATAAGCATCTCAATAGGAAAGGTAGTAAGGACACTGTTCTCTTCTATAATAAAGTTATAATTCTATTTATACTTTTAACTTATAAAACACTGACAAAGAGGTTGCTCAGATTGTGTTTTTTTTTTCAGGCATACAGAATGGTGCTTTTATCATTAGTGTTCTATGTTATGGAGTATTTTTACTTGACTGCATAACAAGGGATGTTTTCGGAATTAGATGAAGTGTTAACATTTTCTCACAAAATACTATTTGTAAAAAATGTGGCTTTTACTATCTTAAACATAAGTAAGCATGTGAAGACCCATTAAACTTGTTTATTTTTATTATGTAGAAATGGCTTCAGTATGCACCCACACTCTATAATCCTATTTAATGGCATTTCATATGATATGTAGTACTTTATTAATATTATAATGTGTTGTGTATTGTAAATACCAGTACTACTATTGTAGACATCAGAATTATTGATAACTAGCTGTTCTCGAAACTATATGGAATGTAAAGGAAAACAGTAATGTTAATAAGATTTTTTCTAAAATAAAAGAAGCAGTTACCTCAGCTATCTGCCAAAAAGTTCAGTCAAAATCAGACCAGCCATTTCAGAGAATAGCAGGAACAAACAGATATATTCATATGCTACATGCATTATGATAAAGAAATGTTTACTATAATATTACAAAGAGAACATCTAATTTTATTTATATGTAAAGATCGTATAGATTATAAACAAAATTATAATATTTTAGTTCTTAATTTGGATCAATACAATATTGCATGGTTACTATTAGTATCACAATTTAGGTCTAGGATTAGTATTCTTTACCAATTACATTATTGTGATAAAAAAATAAACAACTTCAGTTTGATAGGTTGTTTTCCTTTTTATTAGCTAGCATAATCAGGATACAATGTTAACATGTCAATAACCATGGAAACAAGTCTTAATTACTTCTGTCATATCACAAAAATAGAATTATGCAGTCATAACCACCATGCAAGTCAGAATTATAGATGATTGTTCCTGGCAGGCATTCAAAAATATTAGCTACTGCGTAAAGGTCAAGGGAGCACAATGCTATGTACACCAATACATTGACACCAAGTTGCTGAAGGTCGGATCAGTTTTCATATCATATTGCATACACACATACATGTTTACATTACTCATCATCTTGACTCAACTGTACTTATTAATATAATCATGTTCTGAAAGTATAGATAATTATACAAACCTCACTGAAAGTGACATAGTCACCATCCTCCAAGCCGTGACGGGTATCATCCAGACAGGTGACTACAGCTTCATACTCATGTGAGATATCAGCAATCATGGCTGACACCGGGTTCTCACCAGTCACATCAACAACTGTGAACTCAGGTCCGAAGTCACAGAACACCCTGGAGAACAAGCCCCGGGTGTCTGCTATGATAAGAGCTATTTTATTAGCATGCGTGAGCGCTGAGATGCGCTCCTGCTCTGCCCAGGAAGCACCAGTGAGCACGACCACGCGAAACTTTCGCAGAAAGTCTTCGGTGAGCGGGCCGGTATACGCAGTAGTAGGCACATAGTGGTTTAGTTCAGACAGCTGTTCACACGACGCCAGAGCCCTGTTCTGGCCGACCGAGCTATCGGACAAGTAGAACTGCGATGACAAATCAGCAACCGTGCAAGACCGCTCGTCGTGAAGAGTCACCGATTTCACACCGCCGAGGATCACGTTTTTCGCTATTTCCACACCGAGACCCCCGAGCCCTGAAATAAGGACGTCGGAACTGGCCATCCGCCGCATGGCATCGTGCCCCAGCACGTAAAGCTGCCGAGAATACAGACTCTCGTCGATCTCGTCCTCCACGCGCGTCCCATTGTTCGCCATTGCCGAGTTGTTGGAACGTGATTCTCCTGTATTTAGTTTCCGCTTTTTCGCCGGGGGGTCAACGGAATTATCGGCGACTTCAGCACTAGACATCGGGCACGAACGCGCACAATTTTGCCAGAATTTTGCTTTGCGTTTAAAATTCAGAAGAAATAATCTTCAATTACTAGAAAGCGACATTCGCGCTTCGTCAAGGCCCGCTTACTCACTGTCTTGAAGTTAGTCGCGAAATACGTGGAAAATGACCTGCGGAAATAGTGTTTTGTTTTGTTATTTTTATGATGGTTTTGTAAATGTGACTTTTCTGAATTACTTAAAGACCTCACTATTAATTTCACTCTCAAGATAATATATCTTGAAATGAATTTATCTATCAAATATCAGCAAGCCACAATATTCTGGATTTCTGGAACTTTTATTTATAAATTGTACATTTTTGGTTATGGCAATTTTATTTCACAACTCTGTGCAATCGGTTTTATAAAGCATCATTCTAGAAAGTGCGAATTCAGTTTCATTAGATTTAAATATGTGATCCAAATAAATTTAAATTATTTTACTACCAATAACGACAAATGAACAAAAAAAACACTACTTTTTTCCATTTTTTTTGTTGCCAACGTAGTTAAAACTATATCACACAAAAGAAGTAAAGCCTCTTTGTGTAAAACAAGAGCAAGTTTACTTGTTATTGAAATTAAACCAATCAATTTTCGTGTTCAGTCTAGACGATTATAGTTAGTCGAAATTTAGCCACCTTTTTCAAAAAAAGCCTTCTTGTTAGTTCGAGCTATATAGACGAGTTCCAGTTGATGTGGATGTCGTGAATCCAAATTGATCTATGTTGTTATTTTAGCTCTGTAGTTCTTTACTTTAAGTCGACATTCATTATATCTAGAACATAAAAAAAATAAAACTGATTTGAGTAACCATCTAGATGTGCATATTACAACAAGAGTGTAAAGTGTCTATGTCCGTAAGTTGTAATATTGGCTAAATATAATAATAGGCGAGGGGTCAATACAACATAAGAAAGGTCTGAAACTAACACTGAAAAGCACAAAACACGAGACTTGGATCTTGATCAGACAAACAGCAAAAGCAATACTGTCATGATTTCATGAACATGGTAAATAAACGTCAATAATTCTTGACATTTCTTGTCATTCGACGTTCTGAAGATAAGTTCTTGCAATTTTAATGTATTATAAAACAAGAATAGTTATTTACAACAGTGTTACTGAGTTATTTGTATCATTTGGATAAAAATAGTACAAAATACTATTTAATTGTTATACACTCATCCCCTGACGTGATTATTTAATTTTCATAAATAATTTACTTGAATTCCGAATGCCTTGAAAACTTGAAGTTGACAATGTTGACAGGACGTGACAAAAGCCGGGCACTACGGCCGCGGCAGTGAGTTTTTGCATATAGTGTCAACTTGCCAATATCATCGTTTTATTATGTTAAAACATAAAAAAAAAATAACTAAACAAAACAGTATTTTATTATTTTTTTTTGTACCAAGACGCGTTGGTACAAATTTTTCAAAAGAAATATTCTCCTCTATCAACACTACAGCTGTCAAATGTCAATCAATCTGACACGCACCTAGCTTCAGAGCAAACAATCCATTTTGTTACTATCCGTGGATTTTATTTCAAGTTCACGACACGGTGTAATTCTGACTCGACGCACGAATATCTTGTTGTCGTACCGAACGCGAGTGAAAGGAGCTCGGGCAGCATGACTATTGTGTGAAACCATTATTATTAAAAATATTGTGAAGTCTTTACATTTTATTATTTTGATTTGTGTGTTTTGAAATTGTGAAAAATGGTACAGGAATACGTGTCCCCCGTTAGGGTACATAAGTATCCCTTCGAAATGGTGATGGCTGTGAGTATTTGGCACTTATTTGTTATGATATTAGTGATAAGTGTGCGAATATTGACATAAGAGTATTGTAGTGGCAAGGTCAGATTCGCTGTTTTAAAATAATAAAACTTTCTTATTGAGGGCCGTAACAGTGTTTAGTCAACACAGTTTCTCAATCAAACGACTGCAGTGTTTTGCAAGGCTTGCCACCACAATATTTGTTAACCTGAATGAGCGTTATCGTTAAAGTTTCATTGATAATTATTGTTAGTGTTTCTTGTTTATTTTTGAAAACATACGGACGAAATTAACGTTGGAACTCAGCTGATTTAAAAGTTAACTTAGTTCTGTAGTAGTTGAAAAGTTGTTGTACTTCTAAATCCTAATTGGATTGTAATTAGAATTTCATTTGACCTTAAACATTATAGCAAATCATACAATATTGGAACTATACTATGATTGTGTAGATAAACAAATAAAATTGAAACAAAGAAAGCAAGATATATCCTTGTGTATAAGGATAAATAGTCAACAAATAATAATTGCTTGTCTGCTATTTAGAGGCCGTGAGACAACCTTTTAATCAAGAGGTAATTTATTAGACTATATAATACTAACAAATACAGGCTTTTTAATGTAGGTTCAGTATTTTACGGTCTCCGGTTAACACCAGCATTGACTTAAAAAATAAAATTCTTTTTTTTTTTATTTTGGACACCTATTTTTGAACAATGGGCATAGATCACTAATAGTCAGCCTTAAGCGCATAATAGGAAAGAACCCAATATAAACCTGCTGGTTATGATGATAAAGTTTCTATGGGTTTAATACATACCCAATCAAAAGGTAATATCCTATTTTATTATAATCTCCTATTTATTATTTTCTCATATACTATTTAACCGTGTTATTGGTACATGTATCTGAGACTTCAGTCTATTGTCAAGAGATATTTTTTTTTATTTTAGTTAGTAACTTATTTTTTTACTTATCAAGGTTATCAGTCTAAGAATACACTTAACTAAATATAACTGTCAAAATTTCAAGCTAATGATAAATATTTTGAAACTATATCACTTATCTTGTTTATTTTAATCAAAATCGCTTCCAAACTTTTGCTATCTTGTTTTAATGTATTTTCTGCCTACTGTTTACATTTAAGTAAATATTACTTTTTGCAAAGATACAAACATCTACCTATGCAGAGAACTATCTAGTAAAACTAAAGTATTATAGTAAGTGAGGGAACTCTGTAAAGTTACAATGTATTGACACATTCTTTCAGTTTCAGTCTGTGGATTTTAACCTACTATTGTAAATCGTATTTAATTTCATGGGTCACTTCTTTTAGTGAAAGTTTATAAAAAAATTGGGCAGAATTATCTCAAAATATTCCCATTGCCTATTTTCTTTAGCCATTTGATTAGACAGCAAAACTGCCGTGCATAAACTATAATGCCGTTATCTACAAAATACTCATTTTGAGATATGAGCAAAAAACTAAAAAAAAAAAAGAAATGCATGCCACTTTATGTCTATTTCACTTATGAGAAATATTTTAATATGGAAAGATAGATATTTTAAAACTCTATCATATGGTATTTTAGTCAAAATAATTGACATTATGTAATAATGTTTAAATTCAATTTTGGCGTTATAGTTATGTTATGTGGTAATTTTATACTATTGAATATAACACTAAAACGCCGTTATGTATGGTTTAGCGGCGTTTTTGACTTGTATATCTTCATAACTATTACATTCTTTTTTTTTAGTATAAATTTATCGATTATTACATAACTACAATGCCGTTATAGCACATAATGGCATTATAGTTTTGTGTTGTTGCAATATTCTTACAATTAAGCCATGACTAAAAAAGGGTAAAACCGTTTTTGCCACATTTTAGGCTAATATTAAAAGTATTTTAAATTAATGTTGCTTTTTTAATTGAAATAAGATTTACTTTACATTTCTAAAATGCCGTTATATACAAAACCTTTTAAGGTAACTGCATTTTAGTGAAGTAATTGTGGCCTATAGTTTTAGGGAATACTATTATTAGGATGTTCACAGGTAAATCAAAATAAAGTAAAAACTATTTAAATGTACATAATTATGAGAGAAATAGAGAATGTCTCAGGCATTAAGTCCGCCATTGTACAATAATTGTATAAGAAGCATAAATAAATAAAATAATTATACTGCAAAAATGAAAAGTGAGTTAACACTGTATCAATGGGATAAAATAAGTATTGTAGTACTTTTTCATACAAATAAAGCATAGTATTAAATAAGTACAGGTAAGAAAGGTCTTGTATAATTGGTAACGCGCTGTTCATAACAGGTTAAGTTAAACATAGTCTAGCATGTAAAGTTATTTAAACAACCTTCAATCATGTAAAATAGAAGAAAAAAAAAACAAGAATTAAAACATGATGTTCTTAAACTTAATATCACTAACAAGGAAGGTCTCTAACTAAGGTAAATGGCACTTTCAGCAGTCTTAAGTATTTTTTATCAGATTCATTTAAATGTTCATAATTACAGGCAAGCTATGCCAGAATATAAGCTTATGTGGAGGAATTATATCAGACACCTTGGCTATAAGATTAGCTTTTCTGTCTGAGTCTATAGCTTTGGGAGAACTACGGAATTCAATAGTCAGAATTTTTCGGTTTTTCAGATATTTGTGGTTCATAAATGGCAAACTATATATTCACCGTCAAAACTATTTTTATAGAAAAAGTCATGACTGGTGCGCTTAAAACATACATGAGACATATTTTTAAGATATGCCATTGGATTTGAATTTCGAATACGTCTATCTGATAAAAAAAGCATCCTTCTCACAAAAATTCAAACATTCAGACATTATCAACTTCCATTCCATAAAGTGTATTGGATAAGGTGTTCGTTTAAGTTTGGCCTACATAATATGGTAGAATTGATCTCTTTACGACTTCGACTTAGGAATTTATTCCTAGCATAGAGCTTCGCATATGTGGCAGAATTTTTTTTTATTTAATTTCGATACTTATACACGATATTATTTTATATTATACCATATAATATGATCAACATAATATGTATATATACATTTATCGAAATACAAATAAAATGGTCTTATATCTCTGAGCGTTCCGATTTAGTTTGTAATCTGCGGTTCTGACGCGTGCTTATTATTTTCTTTAAACGTATGTACGGGATTGTACCCATTTTAATTTAAAAGAGTACCTTAAAGGTTTTCTTGCCGGTCCTTCTCCATTGGTATGATATATTATTTTGGAACCAAGCAACTAGAGTCAATAATCGCAACTGTTTAAAGTTTTAAATGTACCTGAGAAGGTACTTGACAAAAAAAAACCTGTGGAATGATTTTAATTCATCACACTCAAAATATAAACAGTTAGTTTTTCAAAGCTAAACTAATAATAACCATGATCATTAGTACAAAAATATTTGTGCAAAAAAATATAACAATCTAAAGTTTATATTACTATCGTGAATGTGAAAGCTATTCAATTAGTCTGTATGACGGTTTGGCAACTAAACCTAAACTTTTAGGGATTAAGTTTGGAGTACCTAGAGATAGCTTGAGCTAAAACAAAAGACATATTATGACACTTTTTCACGACATAAATTTACTGGAAATCAAGAAAATAAAAGATTTCCGCTGTTCGTCTATCCCTATGTAATCTTAATCTTTAAAAATACTCAATACACTTAGAGAGGCCTATGTCCAGCAGTGGACTGTGATAGGCTGATGAAAAATAGATTTTGATTTGGCTTTTTTTTAATAGATAATTATGATTCAAGAGGAAGGTTTATACGTACAATACATCAGAATTGCACCCGTGCAAAACTGGAGCGGGTGGCTAGTTGTTAATTAAAACAAAAACAAATGAGAAAAAGAAATAGAAATATAAACTTGATTTAGAATAACTGGTGTTCTACTCGAAGCCAGACCTCGGAAACGGTAATGTTAAATTAGATTCTTAAAAGGGTTTCAGGTATTCGTTATAGGCGCGAGAGCAACTTATCGGCATTTTAGTGTAGTAATGTGAGATAGCCGCAATTTAGTGTTGCACACCAGCTTAAATATGTTTGGCACTTTTTTAAAAAAATACGTTAATGTCGTATACATTATGCAAAGTCTCAAATAATACATGTTCAATAAAATGCTAAAATGCAGTTAACTGATTATAACCGCAATCTTACGTAGTATTTCTAGTTAACGGCTTTATAATGTTGGAGTACGTATATTCTAAATTACAGAATGGTAATCTACAAAAATGTTAAAGAGTTTTAACGGCACTGTTGAGTACAAAAATCAGTTAACGACAATTTAGTTACGCAATTTAGAAAAAAAAAATGGTAAAAATGTAGAACTAAGGGGTCTTAGCCACTTTTTAGATTACAAAATATACTTAACTGCGGTTTAGAGTTTTATAAATATGAATAAAAGTTTTTTAACGGCATATTAACCATATTTATCTCAAGAACTACAACAGATAAAAATAAACCGAAAGTACAGATCGATAGAGCTTGTTTTTCTTATTAAGGTAAACAGAAAATCTAAAAATTGACCTGATGTGGGTTAGCGGCATTATAGTCTATGGACGGCAGAAAAGTAGTTGCCATAAAAGGTAACACTTTATGTCGCCATGGGTTAATTCTCGTGAGAATTAATGAAAAAACTAATACTAAAATACGATACTCTATTTAATATACCGTTCTCTTCAATACTTAGGTATTGCGAGAATTATCAAAATTACCCCCTGGCGTCTGGGAGGCTGCCTCCTTCTACCCCAAGTCAACCATTTTATTATGCGTACCAAAATAATCGCTGAATTATCGCCGCCGCCGCGTTTTTATTATATTTACATTCTTGCCAGCACTGATTTGTCTTCACAAATTTCCGAGACGTGATTTTGCTACGAAGCAAATTATGCGACGTCGCTAAATTTCGTTTATACATAAAACATGAAATTTCATTAGTTTGGCTTCTTTTAGCGAGAGATAAAAATAACTATTCCGCCTCTCGAGAATGAGATACAGTTATTATGAATCACATTGCTATAGTGCTTGGTAATAAAATCAATCGTATTGTCTCTATGATATGTTTATGCAAACATTTCCTTAGGTACTAAATTTGCCTGCCATGCTGGTTGTCTTGTTGGTTTTAGATGAATGTCCAGTCAGTCAGTTCTTGTAAAGGTTGGTTCGTGGAGAGAAGAGAAAAGGCGCCACAAGCTACCTAGCAACTATAACGTGATTAGAAGCAAAAATTCCCTACTTTTTTCTTACTATTTTCAGTCCGAAAACGTTGCGACAAACAAGGCCATTCTTGCAGGTCTATTGATTGATTGACTCATAAAAAATGCAACTGAAATGGCTCGATTAAAATAGATTTCCGCTAGTATTACTTTTCATTCGGCCAACGGTTTCATTTAAAAGACCACGAAAGTATCGGGTTGTTAATGTAGGCTATCACAATACCGGTATAAACACAAGCAACGATTATAATTTATTATCATCTGCATATTGAACACGTGCCTATTGTATGAAAATAAGGAGGCCCACACATTGAGTTAGTGACTTGAAAATTGCTACAATAATCTTCATTTAGATACTCAAATGATAATAGTCTGTGAAAGGAGACTTACAGACCATTGGTCATATACTTACATGTAGGCAGAACGATCTTTGAACAGATAGGAACAACATTCTGTGAACCATAATAGATAATAGAAATTAGATAGCAGAAATGCACGGCACAGTTTTAGTGGACACTGATCAAGACTATTTTGTATTCCAGCCGTCAGATCAATTCACATCGTTGATTTGAGTGTCTTGTAAATCTGATTGGGTTCATGGACCCTTGCTTCTGCAGTCAGCTACCGAAATCCATGAAACACTAACTCGCTCTTGATCAGAAACAAGGTTACAACTGTTTGTTCTTCAAATTACTTGCATTTGTATTCCGGTCTCATAGATAGTGGCCAGACAGTTTCATCTGATCTGTCGAAATGATTTCCAAAAAAGCGTTTCAAGATGTCCTGATATTTTTGTAGGAACTTTCAGGAATCTTGAATGTATGTTTTATTTAGACATCACATCGTCGGACATCGTTTAAGACCTAGTAAGCAGCTCTTTAGAAAACTATTTTCGCTCACCGCGATTAATATTTTATTGTTGTTTTATTCAATGGTTTGATTTCCAAACCATTCACTCTGGTAGCGAGGTGTGAACGAAGATTTTTATCGTAATTGTCATTTCCCTTATTTTATTTATATTTATTGTTATCAAGGGATCCTAAAAAAATGTTTTTGTATCATTACAGATGATGTATGTCTCGTATGCCTTTTTAAAACTAATTTTTGGGAAAGATTTGGCCATGACTCATGACAAAGCAGTGTACAGCAATATAATTTGATAGTAGTGTATTCATGTTTACAAATATGCTCAAACACGATGAGGAAAGTCGTGACTTCCATATTGACAAATATCAGTACTACGCAATGAACTCGTAACTTTGTAAATTTCTTGTATGTATCATGCTACAATTATCGTGTAAGGCTTCATGTGTATTTAGTAAATTGAAGATGCGTCTTTCTCAGAATACTAGCAAACAGTAAATTACTGTGACTAAACGATTGTACTCAAGGCCTCGATCAAGATTACCACTAGATTAAGGATTAAGAACGTGAAAGTGTCTTCGAAGTCTCAAGGGGTGTAATCTGAAATCAAGGCCAGTTTTTCGGACTGTGACACGCAGGTTCCGCTATGATTTTTCTTCTTTTGATTGCGAAAACAATTGAACTGCCCGCGTAGTGGATACTAGCGTTCTTAATGATTTGCTGAGTGGTACAAAATTGTGAATCATTCTTATTGTTTGTAAGACAAACAAGTTGTAAGCTACGATGTCGGTAGCGACGGTACATAACGGATACTGTCCTACATCCGTAATATAGATGTTGTTGGAATCATAGAAATTATCTGATGCTTACGCGAAGAATATAGAGATTTTGATTCATTTGTCTCGTCGGTCGTTATCTAGATAATCTTTTTAACCTTGTTTGAGTGTAGATTTGAGTGGACTGTTTTTCTTTCTGAAATTCTGATTGCAATCTACGCTTGTTTTCGTTGGGCTTTTGTTTGATAGCCTTATGAGTTTAGGAATTAAATGTATGCTTCAAAGGAAATGGAGTGTAAGGATAAATAAATAAATATTCCGCAACTTTTACACAACGCCATCTAGTCTCAAACTAAGCAGAGCTTGTATTGTGAGTACTAGACAACTGATAAACATATTTATATTCTTCTAAATACATCATCATACCCCTGCCCTTATCCCAATTATTTATTTGGGGTCGGCGCAACACGTCCTCTAGACGTGTTGCTTAAAGTTTTGGCTATGGTTTTATAGTCGGCCGCCTGTCTGACACTAACCCTCTTTGGGAATGCGATTGTTGGTTCTTCTAAATACATACATATTAATTATAGATAAAAACAAATTTATTGCATTATCATATTTAATAGAGAAAAGACACCTCAAGAGTTATTTATATTGTATAATTCATACAAGAATATTACGAGCGATCATTCATTCAATGGTAAACTATGAATGGAAAACACCGCCATAAACTCTTCCGAGACAGGCAACATGCAATAACAATAAAAATCACTTCGTAAACCTTTGATGGAATCAATCCAAGCCTTTCATAAAGTTCCTTAGCTCCGTAGCAAATGGGTAAATGCTAATCTAATTATGTTTCCACCCAAAACATGTTTTGAAGGCAGCGATGACCGGATCAATAAGACTTAAAACAATGTTGTTTCAAGGTGATTGGCATCTCGTTTAATTTCGATATTATTAGACAATGTTGTTTTATTTGTTGTCTTTTTATCAAAAACATTTATCTGGTCGTTGGATTTTATCAAATCTTACATATAGTTTACCGCAAATCTTAGATTTTTGTCTAACATGATTCATCGTTTCCAAAATATATTATTCTTCGTGTTTATTCGTACCTAGATCCTGTTGTCCTGGCTCGCTGCCAAGCACTCCAGCTTAACTTCATCCCATATTTGTTTCTAAGATTGTATTAAATTGTGCTTTTAAATGATTCCTCATAGTAATCAGACTTTCTGCGGTATCGTGGGCGGTTACAAATAACCAAGCACTTATTTCTTATATTTCTGCGCCAATTGGGTCATCTAATTTTGTAGACCTACTATCAAATTAATATCTTGATTCGTTTAATGTTATGTAATACGATAATTCTCATAAAAGCTATTTGGTCAACACAGATTTAACTACAAATAAATTAATTTGTTTGACTCATCTCAGTTAAAGCTGAAGTAGATGGAGTCAGTCCAAGTCTTTAGAGACAAAATCCCTAATATTCCCGTAGTCGGACTTAAGAGAACACTGTAAAATTTTCACTCTCTTCTCCACTAGACTAAGGATTCTTAATAATCAATCTGCAATACTACTCGCATCTTGAAAACAAACCCCAGTTTTTGTATTATGTTCTCGTTTATTTTATGACCGAATAAGATTAACATTTTATATGCTCAAACAAGATTCGTACATTTGTCCTCAAATTGTTATTGTTGTGTGTTATCCTAAATACCGTTCACTGACTCATGTGGACCACAATATAGAGACAATGTTCATTATGTATTTGTTAAATAATAACAATAGTCTAGGTAGTAATGTTAACGGTACTTACGTCATTGGGAATACTAATTAGAGTTAGGAATGCTGTTATCTGAGCACCCTAATGAAGACGTACTTGCTCGTAATGGACACTCCTAGAAATGTTTTATGAAACCAGACTATAATTTATGCATCAAACTTGTCGATCGTTGCCGACAGAAATATTTTTGGCGAAATTCCCAACTGTACGATTTCTTTTTTCTTTAGAAAATCTTTTTATGCGGGTCTACATGTCTGGAACATGAGCGATTGAGGAGATTAATAAGGTGTCGGGTCGCATCTGGTTCGAATTGACACGGGACCTTAGTAAATGGCACACGAAAATAGGACGAAACCCAGAGGATGACCGATGTACATGATTCTCTGAACTTATGGTGTCGCCTCTTGGGGATCGTGTCGGCAAACAAGTTTGAAAATTTATAGTGATTTTCCCAAGAATTATGGCCGAAAGATGTCCAACAGACCTTTGTCATATCTAACTTGTTGCCTTCCTAGAATCATAGGCAGCTAGTACTGTACTCTTCAGCCTATTCAAAACATTTCCCTTTTCACGTAATAAGTAATCTCGAACTTCTGAATAACAAGTTCAAGAAGTTCTCACGTGGTCATAGTCTTAACAATTAAGGATCAATAGAATAAGCCAGATATTACCTCGGCTACTGTAGGTGACTTCGCACGTCTCACAACACGTGCACTTGCGTAAACATTACTCATTTATTATGCTGTTAATTATTTTATTGGTCGACACGTGAATTTATGGTTACGCGATATTGTTTGTCTTGTTTAGATTTTTGAGCTTGAAGGGGCAAAGTGTATGCTATTGGTAGGTACTGTTTGATCATCGTAAACAAATATTTTCCTATTTCTATCTAAAATGTAGTAGTTCTATTGCTGTATATAATTTTCTTCCATAATGAGGAACAGCCCTAAGTAGGTAATGTAAATTGCAGTGCTGAATATTAGGCTCCGTCATAGTTCGTTAAACCGTCCCCACTTAGGGATTGAGGGTACTTAATCGCTGTTCCTCTGGACAATTAGGTTACGTTGAGGGCCGTTGCCGCCTGTGCGTCGGAGTGGTCAACCCCAAAAGATCACTCACCAAGTCAGCTGAAATAACATGTAAGTTGTGTCGACGTCTAAGCGGAAGACGCACTGTGATATCTAGTGCCCAAACGAGGTGACATCGTGTTCGTAACCGTTAGTAATCCTTGAAGAGAAAAAAGATTAACGAACCAAAAAGGTCGAATAATGTATCTATTATCGTTACAAGAAAAATAAGGAATTAGTGAACGCTTGGGATTAAAAATACCCGAGGTATCCATGCACAAGTATTCATTACTTGACCGATCCAAGGAACAATTTTATTGATACATCTGAACTCCGATCATGATGAATTCCAGAATTAATATTCGATAGTAAATATATTATCAATGTGCCAATTTCTAAATGCGTAAACTAGGCAGCTGTCGAAGCTGTCTTATTTTGTAATTAGTTCAATGATAACAAAATAATTACCAATTCTGTTTATCAATTCCGGTATCCTCATTTTCGATTTGCGCCCAAATTATTTCTAACACAAACAAACATTCTGATTATGATAAGCTCTAATAAATCAATGGCTTTTGTACATTTCATGTTAAAAATAGAACTAATATTATCAAATTAGTAGTAATTAAAATATGATATTTGTCTGAACTGAATAAGAGAGTTAGAACTAAAAGGCCTTGCTGTACAGAGCAGTGGATGTGTCCACGTTGATAACAAGGACGGTGGCAGCGGCATGCGGAAGAGATTGCCATTGACCTTATTCCCAAAATTGCTTCGCGTGATAGATGCTTTCTGAGTATCGACTTCGTCACGGGTAAATGTTTTGTAATATACAATTTTTGGCAATTGTGTAATACCTAGTCTTCAAATGGCATGAAACTGTTTGTGTCAACATTTCGACGTGTCTCAAAGGCGTCTTTAAGTTTTAGTATAGTGGTTCCCACTGAATTCCTCCTCCCATTTTTCAGAATTGTAGGTTATATCGGAATGTATTTAAGCCTTCTTGGACATCTCAATAAGATCACCATCTCAGAGATTTAATTACAGTATTTAAAATGGTTTTTGTAAAAAATGCAATGAATATATCCGGTATCAATGGAGCCTTGATCATGTAGCATCAAACGGTTTTGTTTAATTAAAATTAATAACCCCAGTGTTATCGCACGCAAGTAATATAAACAATTTTCATTCGTTTAACACGTGTTTTAATTAATACTTCCTTTGAACACGTTTCTTTATGTTATGCCCATTCAATTTGCTTTCACAAATATTCCTCACACGGCTCGTTGGCCCCTTTGTCCAAACGATTTATTTTTGCTGAATGAGTTGGGAAATAAATGATTTCCTGTTAAATAATTCTCAGCAATTCTCGTCAGCTAACGCAGGATGTGAATAAATTTGTACTACCTTTATAGGAGAGTTTCTCTTAGTATTTCTATAGAAAAAATATTTTAAACACGACAAATTATCTCTGGGGACGCTTAAGGACTGGTATTTAATGATGACATTTTTTTCTTTAACGGTATTGCCTTGTAATGGTCAAGGTGAATAGACATTCCCCAGGCTAGCGAGAAAAAGCCTGGAACGACGGGAAACGGAAATGATTCTGTCTAAACATGGACACACCTAATGGACCTGTTAGCAATGTCCCACGGTCTATAATGACCTATATATTTTGTTAATGTGGGTATGCCTGTATTTTCTGCTATAAACTAGCGTGCGTGGGAGTTTTATTGCTATTTTTCATTTATAGTCTGACAACATAGTTATTGTATGTCATACTGTGGCATTGGCCCAATATTTTAAAGGAATTTCTTGCAGTTCCTTTGATATTCAGAATAGTCTGACGATAATATCTTTGGCAGTAAATCTCGGCTCATTCTTAGTTTAAAATAATTACTTACTGTATGAAAAAAAAATAAAAATAGTATGCGATAACGCCACAAAACTTCCGGATGTAAACATGAACTGATAAAAAACTATATCAATAGTAACTTCATAATAACAAAATCTCATATAATAATATACTCAGTAAGCAAATAAAGTTTTTACTAGAAATTCAAATGGGAAGTTGATTTCTAAAAAAACAAGATGAGATAAATTAGTCTCAAAACTAATAACTGTAAAACAGCAAATTGATCGACGCCCGGTAATTTTATGCGGATTTTAGAATATCTAGAAATTCAGTGATATTTCTGAATCTGAACTGTTAGATAACTAAAGATAGATTAATCAATGCTTGTGCAACGACTTTAATGAATATGAATAAGATGATATAATAGATATTGTTTAAATACAACGGAAGCAAGACACCCACGAAGAATTTGCACTGGAATTCAAAATATTCGATTCTATAAATCTGTCTGAATTCCTATTTCATCTAGTGTAGCTAATAAGGGAAACACGCTTACTCCATTAACAGATTTGTGCAAAATCCAGACATACGCCACCAATAATTGGGTCAACAATATTCTCCGTCTGTTTTAAACTTTCTTACTTACCTCCAGGGCTATTTACGTTTTGAATGGAAAATCACTTTATTATACTGTGCTATTAATCAAATCTCCACACCGAAATTGAAATGCTATAATCCCAAACGTTTCCATAAACTTGGCGAGCTCCGCGTTCCTTGTGTAAATAAACAAACGGCTTGCGTCTGCGCAGATTTGCAACGGGATTGTTTTGGTTTTACGATAACTGCTTAATATATCTGAATTACCTTGATATTGAGAGCTCCATACACGTGTTCTGTATCCTTTGTTTGAGTGTATATTCGAGCAGTAAAATTGTTTGTCCGTATGTGTCTGTCGGCGACTGATTCGGAGTTTTGGGTTATCTTAAGGGTCATTAAACTGTGCTTTTATATTATCTTCTACGTTACAATTCGAGTGCTGTATTCGCGTAAGATGGGAGAATTGTCACAGAATTATTATTATTGAGTTATCAATAAAACACATTTTAACTTCTAAGTAGTTATTTTATTTTAAAAGCTTCAATTTTAAAATAATTATCTGGAACCGCTTTAAAGCGTTATCAATTCTAGTTATTTTGCTAAGAGTTTGTTTTTTTTTAGTGATAATGGATCTTTCAGTAACCTTCATCGTAGTCGTGTTTCCGTTCAGGTTAAAACAACAATAGTATCTTACTGCATTATCAGATCTGTCACATGAGGGCGATAGCATGTAATTGGTGAAACAAAGCGTTCTGTCTCTCCTTATACTGCATTTACTACACAAACATGGACTTCCTTACTACACCTGTCTCTGTTATCATAATTTTAGCATGTTCTCAAATACCTAGGTTTGTTATCGTGGTGTTGCGATATCTTCGCAAACCGGCGTGGACCGGTTTCGAGATCGCTAACCGGTTTGTACCGGTACGGGTTATGTGAAACGTTTATGGAGTACGTTGACGACTATTCGAGTATAAATATTTATCAAGCGGCAGTAGTAAATATTTATGGCAGTTTCGCTGAGGAGATTGAGATTAAAGTAGAGTATAAGGTAGAAATTTTTGGAAGTAGACTTCCTTAAATGCCTTTCTCTGCTTCCTTATGTTAAAGCTGGTTAGATATGTGCATTTAAGAACTTGCGGTCATGCCACTATGATATTCTAAATAAAATGTAATGTCACTCCGTAATGAAACTGTTAGCTTCCGCCTGCTGCACCTATGCGCAGACATTTTCCATTCTCAGTATTCTTGCAAGCTCAAGAAATTGCCAATTTTCAACAAAATTAGCATGTTAAACTTGAAAGACACAGTTTTATCGACTATGCTTTAGCATATTGTTGGGAAAGTACCTACTATAATCCATTCACTTCTTTTACGTGAGTACAATGTTGGAAGTATTTTTGTAAAGGAGTAAATTCTTTACGAGCGTTCCCAGCGCGGTATGCCGCTAAGCTTGCTAAGCTCTGTAATTCAGACGAAATTCTCCTCGAATTTGGCTGGTTTAGAATTCTACAGCACTCCTTAGATACTTGGATTACCACGTGATGGATTTGTTTTTGTACCTTCATTCAGAGGGATTTAAATAATAAGCTATGTTTAACTTTTATGCCATAATAATCAGGCATTTTACTGAACTAGTAATTTTCCTGCGAAAACAAAATCCACTTTCTAAATTATAGAGTATGCATTAGCAACTCTCATTGGTAATTTAAACTGACATTTATAATATTTGACGTTAACTGCTAATTTCCTCCGGGTGACCCGATTTTAGTAATTAAACTTGTTAGCTGCTTGAAATTGAGCAAGGTTTCTGGTATTAAACGAATATCTCGGAATGGAACTTTATAAAGAATTCTAAATACGGTTAGAACTTATGAAACCTTTTAGCGCAGTGTTGGCAAATCGAAAAAGTTACTCAAAGGCATTTCATTTTAGAATTTTATTTGAATAAATCTTTGTCCATTGTTGTTGGTATCAGTGATCCAATATAATATTAATTTTGTTTGCCAAGCCGGCCAGGCTTCAGTTGTTTCGTAAGGTATAACTTGCTAATTGCTATTTGGCAATATTGAATCAAATGCTATTATGGTCATTAAGTACTTTACCGATCATTCATAGAAGTGATTTTGTAAGCGGTTTCACTTTTTAGCTTACTGTTTTAAATAGAAGTAATTTGTCAATTTATAAATGGTGATTTGTATTAAATCTATTAGCGACTTAAGTGTAGGTAATGCTACCAACATTTTAAATTGTTTTGCTTTTTTGTTTAAATTAGTATGACATGTAAAGTATTGTTGCGAAATTATTTGACCTTTATATAGTTCTCTGAATGTCGCAGGTTAGACGAATAAAATCCCCTAGTGTAATTTTCAACGCTGTTTACCTAATAGATATTCAAACTGATGTGGATTGATCACTTTAATATACTGTCTGTTACTCAAAACTCCAGGGAATTCCGACCTTTCCATACGTTATTTATAGAGTTTAATTTATACTCGTAGGAGTTCGATTTGATTAAAGTTACTTCAAGATTAGAAACGGGGAGCATAAATCTATCAGACCCAGCTTCGAAGCTTGAAGGTCACGGGTGAAATTGAGAAAAAAGTCCATGCATGTGATTGGCAAACTTCCTACTTATATCCTATATGATCTATTGCTGTTTAAAGTACACATTTCACATAAATATTAGTTACAAGTGACATTATATCTCTATTTTAGTTTTGCCATACAAGTTCTTAGCTTATTTAAATCGATCTCTATGCTTAACTTAATCCCTAGAGCTGCCTGTAACAACTACTTGGATCCCAAGTGAGCTTATACTAATACTTTTTTCGTCCTTTTTCCCTTTAACTAGTTCTAGAGAGTTCTACCTAGAACTTACCGGTGTTTCTTCTAGGCTTTCTTTAGAAGTTTGAAAAATACTTTGGGAGCTAAAATTATCGAAAACTTCCCGAAATTAATCCAAACTTGTGGGTTTCAGCAATTACCTGATCTTAATACTTTGAGGTATTGGTTTCCGAATCAATCGCCTGTGTAAAAGGTCACTGCGTTACCGTCCTTTATTATTGTTTACTTCTAAATTGATTACCTGTGTTTAAAGGTTAAGTCCCGATTGGGAGTGTAGACAAATTGAGAAAAAAGGTTTTATTCCATTTTGTTTTAAAACATTTGAACCTTTGTCGTCTGTTTCAAAACATTAGTGAAGGTTAACACCTACAGTGAGATACATTTTAATCAAACTGGTAATAATAACCTTCGGCAAACTGTTTTTGTTTTAGTAGGTGGCTAGGTATTTATTTTTATCTCTTTAGCTCTTATTTCTTCGCTCAAATATTTACTATTATCAACGCTACTCCATAACTAATCACAACTTCTAATTATTTGAGGGATCCGCCGCCCAAAACTTTATCATAACCCGATAGTTCAAAGTTGAGTTGGTTACAAACAATAGATATTGGCCGCAAACATTTGACTATCACGTTTGGTATGCGACGTGATCGGTGACCCTAAATTATCTTAAAAGATGTCGACCTACATGGTCGGATTCTGCGTAGTGGAGATAGGACACGTTTCTGCTGCGTACTTAAAATACAGTTACTTTTGTTGAACCATATTTGCATATAATGTATTGCTGAATTGTAAATTACGTGGTACCTGGAAGATTTTCGAAAATAAATCGCAATGGATTTTAAGTACATTGCAAATATGTTGGATTTTGATTCGTTTAGTAGGTGGAGAGTTAGGTAAAACCAAAACTTTGATTATGATATAAAAACCGATTATCTTGATTTTGATAGTGAGCTATCAGTTACTGAAATCAGTTTAATGATTGTAATGAATTCTCACGAGCGTGTTCCTGAAATATTTATGGCTTATTTAATTTGTCGTAAAATCAACTTTTGCACAGATGTACTTAATACCTACAATTTATATCACGTTTCCTCCTGCGGCAAGTTGCAAGACAAACATAAACGTATTATTAACGATTTAAAATTGAATTCAATGAACGATATTAAACGGTTCCTTGCCAGAACTGGTTTTCACAGCCGTGACAACTACAGAAACACTCGCAATTAAAATATTGAGCATGGATGGATATTCGCCGCATGCCGAGAAACGTGACTTCAGTGGCAGAACATTGTTTACATACCAACCTGTACTAATTCGCTACAACAATACTTCTTTCAAGTGTCAATAAACGTGTCAAAAGATAAATTTACGAAGAAACGTGGAACTCCGAATGATAAGGAGACAATGTTTGTGTCTTGCGCAGGAGTTGATCTTTGTTTGAGTTTTGTAAATTGATTTGACAGGTGGTGTCGGGTTATCTGTTTTGATGGTTGTTTATGAAAACACATGATATTAAATTAATAATATTGCACATTCGTGTTATAAGACATTTTTGCTTAGTGAGAGCTTTAACATTTGTTATTTAAAAAAATAACGAATATTTTGAATGAAGCGTAAACTTTTCGTAGCCAAATTAACCATTCCCTCTTACATAAGTTGTATCCGTAAATTGCCGATCGCCTTTTCCCGTCAGCATTCTACCTTGTTCCAATAATTCTCACGAAGTGCTGACTGATTTATCTCACTTTTGACAAGACCGAAGATAAATATTAGCTGAAGATCCATGCTTGTTTTGCGAATATAATTTCAGATTGTAAAACATTATAAAAAAATGATAAAAAAACATCGTATCGTAGAACATGAATAGTAATTTGGCGAAAGACGAAATAAGAAAAATAATTGACAACTACCCAGTATTGGTGTCTCAGAATCAGATATCATGATGATTGTATCTTTCTACGCTGAATTTGTAATAGCACTGTATACTTTTATCGTAGCCTACACTTATCGAAAGTTACATAATGATGATCCAGAGATAAAACGGATGGTTTGGAGTACACGATGTTGTATGTATAATTATGTAGAGTCGTGATTTTGCGCACGTGACTCCATGTCGATAAAAAAGATATACAGATATCTGCCGATCGATTTAAAAGAAGATAAATATACGTTATTATTGCAAGTAATTAGTACCTCTACAGTAGCACTTCTAGGCAAAGATCTCCCTTAGTTATTTTTATTTTTCCCGGTTTGTGTTAAACAGAGCCTACCTCTTTCTCTGTTTCAGCACTGCTTATGACGTCGTGTTAGGCCCTTAGAGGTCATTGTGGGAAAAATCGTGTGCGTAAATGTATTTGTCTTTCTAAAATCAAATTCTATTAGTTGACGTCAAACGATATGTTTCGTTCCAAATTGTTAATTTGTGAATCATTTCTGCCTTCTATTAAAGCTATCGCAGTTTCGTTTATGTGGAATGTGGATTCACGTTTCCAAACTTTGAAGTTTCAATCAATGTCATTGGGAAGAGATTTTTGTTGAATTTAATCCTGATTTAGTTGATCGATATCTGTTTTTGTCAGAATGTTTTTAAAACAAAATGTCTAGTGGCTTTGAATTGGCGGCGTCTATTTTTTACAACGCGTTTTCTGTACCTACGTCTTTAATATTAGTCCGAAATTCTTTATTCCGTTCACCAAGGCCTATCTCGTATTACATAAGATTGCCTTAAACCTTTGTTTTTACGAATCCGAGAGCAGCTCCTTGCGATAAAGGCTCGTGGATCGGAATCTGGATATAAAGGACGATTGATGTGACATTTAAACAAAGAAAACAAAAAAATAAATGTCTGGACTTACATAACTCGACATTGTAAGACCCAATTCTTTCTATCAATCCTCTTCGATTCGCATAAATTAATTACTTCTGCTGCTTTCTGAGATAAAAGCGTTGAATGGTAAATTATGTATTGTTAGTAATTTACAGCAGTTCAAAATTTCGACAATAGAGGTGATCAGAGCAAGAGGCTTTTAAAAGATTAATCTCTTGAACAGATAATGCTTTATTCAGTGCCTAATACAGTGACAATAGACTACTAATATTAAGAGTATTATTCAATATTCATTCCTAAACTTGTACTTGTCTTAGCAAACACTGATTTTGTTCTGGAACATAAAACTTCACATAGAATCCGTCAAATAAATAGAATCTGTTTGGTATTTTCATCAATACTATAAAGGAGATTGTGATATGAGAATAAGAAATAAACATTCAATAAAAAAATGTGCCCGTTTTATCCATAGATAGGGTTAAAAGATTTATGTCGAAACCGCTTCGTGTGGTATTTCTGTGAAGCTCGGCAGACTGCCTTCAAGGAATCTTCAGTATGCTGTTTCTCTAGCCGCGGTGCCGCAATACATTACTGAAATTGCTCAGTAATTAAATTCTATGTCCCTACTTGTGGAAACTTTTCTTAGGTATTTGGCTTATGTAATTGTGAGTTAGGGCTATTTGCTATCTCTTTGCCTGTCGGTTTTTGAATTTATTTGATTTGTTAAAAGAAAATTTTGAAAAAGCTTTGCATTTAAAATAGTTAGGGGGTTAAAATGTGATTTGATTTTTGTTTGCTGAAATTTTCACAAATAATGTATTTCCAATGCCGCTATAACAACAAATATTAAAAAGATAACGCATATATTATTTTTCAAAGCCCCCTTGGGTTTAAAAACAATAAATGTGTTTTTCGTATTTTTTTGCTCAATATTATATACGGTAACAGGTAGACGTTTCAAATTTTCAAATAGATGATAGTGCGGAACCCTTCGTGCGCGAGTCCAACTCGCACTTGGCCGGTTTTTTGATTATGTTAATTAAGTGTCTATTTACCAAGGCTGAGTTTTCTTCTTCATTTGTTTCTATCCTACCTTTCTTTCTCAATGTGTTTGTGCCATACGAACTAGTGCTGTAGAATTGTGCACTTCCTTATTAAGGGACCCCCCACACTAGCGTCTTTCGAGCGTCGTCGTCGTGCCAGCGTCCGCGCGGCGTCGACGCGACGTCGACGCCGCGGCGACGCGACGCCAGTGCGGCGTCAGTTCAACGTTTTTTGTTAACAACGGCGACGCGTTGCCAGCGCCGCGCACGCTCGGCGTTCACAAAAAACGTTGAACTGACGCCGCGTCGACGTCGCGTCGCCGCGGCGTCGACGTCGCGTCGACGCTGGCACGACGACGACGCTCGAAAGACGCTAGTGTGGGGGGTCCCTTACTGTCGTAATGCCTCCATCTTGACTATTAACCGTTCTCGTAGTGGATATGAATGATCATTTGATATCATCACACTGCCATTCTCCACTGATTGAAAAATCGCTTTTTGTTTCTCGCTTTCCTTTTAACGTATCATTGCTATCTTTAGGAACCAGCTGTCTTTATGAATGACTTGTTACTACAAGTTATTGATGTTTTCGGCAATTTATTCCTCTTTTATACCTCACCGAATTACTGTAATCCAATAATATCTCAAGGGTATACCTGCCCAATATATGAATGAAGTTATTGAACAACTACCGTCACCCGTTGCGTGCCTGTCGTAATAAAATGGACGATAAATGATATAAGAGCAATTTGTTATTAAATATAGTAGCGAAACACGCATATTATGTAAAACATGTTTTTAAACGTGCTTTACTCGCTTGAATGATCTATCGATCAGTTGACAGCATTACCAATGTTTATTATTGTCTCATGTGTAGTTATTCTCATACTAACCAGGCTGTCATTATTACTTTTGTATTAGACTTCCATTTTATTGGATTGGAACTATGAACATATTTTAACATATTTTCTATCTTTTGCTAGTGTTTTATTTACAATCTTGTGTAGGGGTGTAAGAATATATTCATCGTACACGTATCGGCGAAGATAGGTCGTATTACAAGGATGATCTCCTCTGAAGGTCACACAGTGGCTTGGAAAGCGATATCCTTCCGTACACCTGCAAATACATATATAAACTTAGTCAATACCGCATCAACATGACTTCTTGGCTTAAATTACAGATCAACAAGAAATCCATCGTGTAAAGTTTCGACCGACATCAAAATAGCATTTTAAGGATCCCCATTTTACAGAAGCTATAAAGTATATCGTTTCCTTTTCTCATGTATCCTGATAGATCTCTTTAATACGATTTTATGAATAATACATGACATAGTCATAACTGTAAAAGTAAATATAACTTTTATAGTGATTGTGTGTTATATCGGCGTGGGCTCATAGCCCGAAGGTTTGTAGACACATTTCTGAAAATGAAGTGCTAGTACCTAGCCCACCAATGTAATAGTACCAACCTAATTTGTTTTTAACTGCTTATTGTGTCGTTATGTCACATTTAAGTTAAGCTGTACTTGTTGTAAGCAAGGGTGGTAGGCAGAGTTCTTCTATACGTGTACTAAAAGAGGCATTTTCCGCAAAGGCAATTGTTGTTGGATATTTTGAAAACTTTAATAGCGAGTGGAAGTAACCTGCTCATCGAGGGTCACAATCCCCTACAGGTTGATCGTATTTGTTTAATTGTGTTAACCTATTCCTATCGTTATGGCCATAAAAAAATGATTTCTTGTAAAAGTGCAATGTATGAAATGAAAATTCCTTGCTGGAAATTCTCCCTATAAATACATTTTACCTTTAGGTTACTGTTTGTTGAGTTATTTATAACTAGATTGCACGAATGAAACACATTAAGAGTGTTTAATGCACGTGGTACGTGGTGAGTGTACTCATATAATACGAGCTATTCTAAGAAGCTAAGCATATTCGCATAAGTTGAGGTTCATTGCAACACTTAGCAGAGTTTGAACACGTGACCTCGAGGTTGCGTGACCGTAAATTGCTGAGCTATTAACTCCTTAACAATTACATGCGTCATGTCACTACCCGTTTAATTGTACTTTTGTTAATTACAGTGTTGCTTGTTTGGTACACATTTATTATTCTGAGAATGAAGGGTAGAAGTGACATTAATTTGTTGTCGGTTATTGGAGGTCCCTGTTGGGGCGCCATTAATGTTTAATTGCTTTTTGTTCACTTGAAATGGTTATGGCCTTCCTCTATCATTGAGTAAACGTAGAGAACTAGTAAAATACTAGCAGCGCTTCTTTCCTTTTACCCTTTATTAAAGTTGCGACCTTTATTCAATAAGCCGAAAGGGTAGCTACAGCGTTGATCGATGGCGCGACATATGCTGAGCTCCCACACATTATAATTATTTTGTATAGAGGAATAATACGTGTTATATGCCTAATATCGATTTCACTCAATATCCATGGAGGGCTATGTGATGTATTGACGTGAGTTATGATAATAAAGGACCTTCCTTGATAGTGATAATACTGCCCTGTAAATGTATCACATCTGGACAAAGACCTTTTCGCGTGTAGAAAGGGATAAGAATTCATCATTCTCCACAATGACCTTTTATCGTAACATACTGTATTGGGCAATAATAAAATACTAAGTTAGGGGGTTATCTTCTGATACACAATTTTATATTATGATTTCAGTAATACTTCACAAACATAGCAGCTAATGTTTTATATATGTCTACATCAGTTACTCAACTTTAGTAAATGTTTACAAAACGAATAAGAATGTATCAATTTCAAGCATAAAAAGTTTCGCAAAACGGTTACAGTAAGATATAATTCCTACCTAGGTTTAAAACCCAACGGGGCGTGAACTGATCAAAGCGGATTCTTTAATCTCCATAAAAGCATGAACTTAACTGCTCGTTCATTAGAAATTCCAATAAGTCACATAGGAAATGTATGAACATTATCAAAAATATATACTTAGGTCACATCGTGAGGTTATGACGTCAAAGAAGTAACAATTATAACAGTTTGACGTATTAATACGCAAGTTAAATCAAATTAAGGAAAAGACGTGGGTAATTACAGTAACTTCGGCATTTATTTAAGGTATTTAGTTTTCGCATGTAATTTATTCTTGCGATGTGGCACAAATGCGAAATATGATGCTATAATTATAAATTTAAATCTGAGCACAAAAACAAATAAATTGTAACCGACGAGCATCAATCAATCAAACACACTCGCGAATCAGTTAACTTTATTTGAATTCAAAAATGGTACGTCCGAACGCCCTTGCCGACGCCGGCCGACGATGGCCGAGCGGATATGAAATCGTTACGTTACAACACGAACGTTCGAGCACCGCCGGGAATTCGAAATTCGCTGTCAGTTCTTTTTACGAAGATTGCGTTATTTTTTTATTAGATGAATCATAAATGGTAAAGGGTTTGTTTATGGCATGTAGACAAGATTTTATGTTTATTTTATTTCGAGTGGCATTCTCGTATTAAAGCTTAACGAGGGTAGGATCATATTTTTGAAGGAAACGTGCTAAAATCTTTTATTTGTGGAATGAAAATCTCATTTTTCCTTAGGGTAGAGTTGGAAAGTATAAAACATAATTGCCTGCTGTTCTTTCCCATAATACGGATGATCGATCATTTCCTTTTCTGAGCATTGTTCATATACGAGTAATATTGCAGTATTGTCTATGGTAATAAAAGATGTTACATTTTAAAACACGTTCCTGGGTAAATTGTTATCGATACCTTCAGCGCTTAATTAACCTTGTTTTCGCTATCATGCTTAAATTAGAAACCATAAAATTAATCACCGAAGTGAATCATGCGATTAATTAAAGTATCATCGGCCTTTCAAATTGGTTAATATTGTTGGAATATTATCTATGTAATAGGATCCACTATTTACATAGAATTTTGCTTCTATTGTTAACAAAATTGAAACTAATAATGAGGTAGTTTACCTCATTACTGTTCTCATGTGAATATTAATAATGTAATAACGAATATTAAACTAGATTTAGTTTTAAATTAATGTGATTTATGCGGACGTGCCTCATACCACGGTTGTATTCTCATCAGCGGTAGACAGTTCCAGTCATATAGTACATTTATCAGTATAAAGTTATATCGACAATATTTCCTTAACGTGGAAATGCCGGAAATAGTAGAAGTCTAGACAAAACAATGAAAAATGAATTTTATTCTTTGTGAAGATGGCGCTTCCCGCTTCCTATTGTCCTATAATAATATCCACTTGTGTGAGAACTAAGTGGTGTTTAACATGCATATTATTGCATGTTAATTAACCTGCGTTAAGTAATGTTAATCGCATAATGACAAAAGTTCAACAAACAGATAATGGAATTACTTACAATGTCAACAGTTTAATATCTATTATATTTAGTTAAAGTGACTCTAGCAACAGCATTAAGAGTTGATTAATCGTTAGACAAGTTATAAAGTTACCGCTGCCTCTGTAAGTATCTAAGATTTTTGCAGTTGTGGAAAAGAAACAGCTCCCTACATGGCGTAGGGCGGTGTCCCTGTTCTACAACTGCCACAGTCTTACTTTAAGAGGTAGGCCTTTAGGATTCCAAGCCGTGAATCGCGATAATTTGCAACTTTTGCACTTCGTTCGTGTGCGTTCCTGTAGTCCCTGGTACAAGGGAAGGGTAAAGCACTCCAATGGTTTTAACCGGTAAGAGGCACGTCTCTTCACCTTCCCCAGGGCGGAAAAAGTCTGGAAGAGTTCCCCGGGTAAAAAGGCCCCAAGGTCAGGAAAAGTCGCATAGCGTTTATGCGCCAGAAGTAATATAACACGTGTTTATCGATCCACTACCACAATTGATTGAATTACGATCCATTGTTGCTATTCTCTACGGTCACAATTCACGTTTTGTTGTTAGTTTATCTTGACGATTCACTATTCATATGGTATACACCATATGAAATACTGAAATATATCCGGGATTCGTTTCTTGTTTGCTCATGTGGTGGTGGTATAAGAACTTTCTTACGAAGGGTAACAGAAGTTTCCGATGATACCCTTGGATACTAAAATCATCGGCTATCAGAGGCATGATTTCCCTTTGTAAGTCCTAAGTGCCTATTGGCTTGAGAACTACTTGGCGTAACAATATTGTTCACAACGCCTGATCTTATCACTGCGGCCACCTTTTTCAGCACAAGTTTTATTTATTTATCCCGGGGGTGGCACTCGTGTCACTTGATAGAGCTTTGCACTTGACCCTCTCGTCTTGTCGGATATTATTATGGTCTGAGCTACTTAGCGGCACTGCTTTTAGGATGCTGCTTTATTCTGAAAGTTTCACAATAAATTATATTTTCAGTTAGCCATGACACATGTGTATTTATATTTTCCAAGCAACAGCTGGTATTTTGCATCAGTTATTTCGTATCATTACTCTTACAACTGTCATTCCCAATAGATATTTGAAACTTTAGTTGTCATCCCAACTGGCAAGAACAAAGCCGTCAAATGTGACAATGACAAAAGCTGTCAGAGTAAGTAACGGACATGTTAGTTTGTTGGCCCGGTGACAATGAACTGTCAACGTACCCTGTGACGTCACTCGATAGGCTCATCACTGATCTGTGGTCAGTATGGTAAATATTATGCAGGCGAACGTCATTGATGACCGTTTGCACGTCACTGGTTTTCCAAGAATTTACAGACAACGGCAATGAAAAATATGGAAATGCTGGCAAATTCCTCACATGATATAACATTGAAATATACGCAAGTTTCGATCATGTTGTTGATAAAATTATAAGTACAAACAATAGTATGCGTAACATATAAATTGCTATATCTTCGACATAAACCTAATTTACTTACCAAACGGTTCATGCAGTAAACTAAAATACACAAGTCGAATCAACCAGAAATTGAAATTAACCATTCTGGATTTACTCTTGTCTATTGTAACGCGGCCCTTCGCTCCTTTTCCAGCCGACTAAGCTAACATCAACCGCTTCCAATATAAACTCGGTATCATAAGACCATTGTATTGTATCACTACAAAGCACTGCGCCGTATTGTCCTCCCTTCTTTGTGGGATCTCCGTTATTACCGCTAGTTACTTCGCAGACTCATCGTTCTAGAATATTGCTTTTGCCTTATTATTTCAGCGTTAAGACCTTGGCCTGAGACTTAAGTCCTCACGAATTGTTGGAGACATTTCATGCCGATTGTCTTCAAAGAAATAGAATGGATTTATGATCGTACTTTGGCAAAGGTAATTCCGCCTACGCAGTCGTTTCTTTTGTGGTTGAGTTCTACAATTGAACAAATGTAAATAGCTCAAAAACCTTTTTCGCCCTGAAACACAGAGGAACCATCTTGTTTTCAGGGCTGTCGGTCACGGGTTTTACGTTTCATAGTTAAACATTGCCTACATTTGCGAGGGTAAACGTACCTTTAATCCCAGTACTGTTTAATTACAGATGTTTAACACAAAGTTTGAATGCTTTCCACAAATGAGCACTTTTGCTGTACCGGTGGTATAAAACAAATATAAAAGCTGATCGTAGTCTGAATTCTGTGTTACCCAGGCTCTATGTTCACCTAAACCCCTATAATACAGGTGTGCCTTTATGTATGCACATAATACGCAAGATCAAAGCCAAACTTCAATCGTGGACCTCTATTATTACGTCTCAATATATTTAATGTGCTCAACCCAAAGTAACGTCCTTCAAGACGGCAATTACATAGCTATCTTATTATAAAGGTCAAATCTATCTAATCAAATGTTAAATAGTTGTAATTACTAAATTGGTAGTTATTTTTTATGTTTAGTCAAATAAATGGCTTTGGTCAATGTTTTTTAATATTCAAATTTCTTCTTTCATATGTCGATGCTATGCTTTTATGTTAATGAAAAAGGCGTAACGGAACCTGATAAAGACGAGGAAGTCTTTTGTTAATAGTCACACACACACATGTACACATTATACACGAGTTCTTATAATTACTAGTTAGGGCTGAATCAGCCTTGAAATGACTATCAAACGGTAGACAGGACAGCTTGTCATGCCGGTTCCTTTAATTCACAATTAACTTAACACAATATTGAATATATTTAGTTTACAATATGTGAAGGACGCCCAATTCCCCAAAGGCTCCTCCCACTAAAAGTGACATGGCTTTCCCATCTCATCGCCGGAGCAAATAAAGTTTTCTATCAATTTCTTATTGGCATTAGATTAGTTTACCAAATCTCCTCTGAGGTAAATGTTTACACTGATTGTTATTATGTTTGTATTTCTAGAGTTCACATTGTTGGATGTAAGACTTTTCATGTAAGGTTATGAGATAATCCCTATAGTCCGATTGAACCAGTGTGTTTTAATCTGTTGCTAAGCCTGGTTGTTGGTATCTTTGATTGCACAGTATTGTTTTCCTCCTTTGTTGTATAGAATGTATCATGCATAATTTTGGCTGAACTAATTACAAGTCATGCAAATTTTTAGCCTCAATTGTAAGTAAAAATAACACTTGAATTATCTTTGTAGGTTTTAAAACGTTTTACATTCTTGGTGACAAAACGTGCGCTTAATTTGAAAACACTCGGAATAATGCAGATTCTCCGCCCGATCACTTTGCAATTCGCGACTATTTTTCGAATCCAATATCCCTCGCATGTGTGCTCAAAATGCACTTTAGAGAAGATGTCCTCTTGTTGAGATTTATTGTCTTTTTACACTTCCACCCTCTCTCGTGTGTCTGTAGCATTTTGAGCACGTTTTGAATGGTCCCCTCTGTTTCGACAGCATTTTCTGTCATCGCCTTGTCTATGTCTAGCTGTGTTCCCATATCTAGCGCTTCATGATCTGCACGTTTGCCGCAACTATTTATATTATGTGGGATTACGGCATTTGATCGCAAATATTTACGATGTTCGAGATCGTTACTTTTATGTGTTACCTACATGGTACATCTTTTATATCTGAAATGAGCTGTATAGCAGTGAAATAGTAAACGGTACTATGTTCCTTTCTTAGAAGATTTAAGCAATATATTTTTGTGATTAATACTGTCTCTGGCCTAATTCCAAACTAATAAAAAGAAAAAGGAATCATAAGTCATCGAGCCGTAAGTGGTATTTAGGCTACATAGTAAAGTACATGAACTCAATAAAACCACAATCACCTTGATACAATATTTAACCCACGTGACATTTAAAGAATAAAATGCCGACTCCAAACCAGACTCTTGAAATAATTAACATAAAGTATTAAAACAACTTAAAAAAAAAGTGTTTTATATTTCATGAAAAAAGGTAAAGCAATTGAATTTAAACTTTATATTAACAGACATAAAAGTAATTCCACTAGTTCCATCGGATTACAAACACACTAACAATTTGACGGCAGGTGTAGAATTTTACACGGCGTTCTAATAAGTTGAATAAATGTAAATTAATTTCGGAAACCTAATTACGGTACTTGAACTTCTAATTAAATGCCGACTGCCACTGAAATTATAATAAGGATTGTCGTAACCTTTATACATATTAAGGAAAAAAAAAATATCAATCGCTTAAAATTTGTAACTTTATGGATTTTATTGTTAATTTGAAAATACTTTTTCCATAAGTACTTCGGACATGTTACTGGAGTTAGATCTATTAAAACGGAATGAGATATTTATTATACGATTTAGTCATACTCGTTAAAAGAGGCTGATTATCATTATCAATTCGTAGTATTTAATAGGATTACTGGTGTTCAAACGAAACTTAATAATAAAGATTCACGCGAATTGGAGAGAGGATTGATCACAAAAAGTCTTTCTCGCCCCTTTCTTGATAAGAGATTTCAACATAATTGTTAAAATGTGGGCGGATAACATTAGTTGCCCATGTGACTAACCCTTAGAGGCATCGTGCAAGCATGCATACATTCAGCGCAACACGAATGAGCTGTTATTGACACAAAGGAATAGCTCAGCGATTTCGAAGTGCCACAATAGATCGTAAAACTTGTAAAACAAAGGTGTAAACTGCGTTATGTACAACTTACGTAAATCTCTTAGTGAGAATTCATGTGATTATTGAAGGTAATGCACGTGTGCACGTTAATTTATAGGTGCCTAAGATACACCGTTGCAAAACTCTACACACATATAATTTATGCTTTTTTGTTCGATCCATTTTGAGGAAACTATGAAACTGTTCTGTTCTTTCGTCCATCATGTCTAAATAACGGCGTTAAGTGTTATTGATGTTTTAAGATATTTAAGAATCTATTGAGGAACTTACTTTTAATTTAAACATCACGGTTGAAAAGGCTCTTACCAGAACTTAAGGTTACTCCAAAGTAGGAAAACAATAATGCCAATAACAGAACTTTGGGCTAAAATAATATTTTGAGCGACCCTTTCCGAGGTTCATAAACATGAATACTTGATTAATGCCACAGACTTAACTGGGGTGCTCACGGAATGAGAACGCAGACATTTTCCTGTCCCGTTTGTTCCATTTTCATTGTTTTATAATCTACCAGAGGTCTAAACGATGGACTCAAAAGATTTCAGTTATGAGGCTGTTAATAATGGAAGTTATTTAGGTTACTGCTCAGGGCGCCTACCACCTCCTCTTGAAATAAAGTTATTGTGGTTGTGAAAGAGGGAGACGCCGCTGTATGCCGTATAGTGCTCTGTCACGCTTCCACGACTACCGTAATGTAACTTCCAGGTGGTGGTGTTAGGCTCCCAGGAGTCTAAGCTGTGAATTAAGAGTTCGAACACGAAAATAAGTGTTTAGATATTTATCGCGCCTTGGAACGGTAATTTTGGGCCGCGAAAGTAGGACTCGCTTGTTAATTAATGGTGCCAGGGTTTATTAATCGTCTTAACACAAGACGGTTGTTTTTAGGTAATTCTCTGAAATTACGCTAATTTACTGTAACGGTTCAGTTTGTTATTTTAATGAGAGTCACACGACCTTTGTTCTATTAAAACTGACTTCTATGGGTTGAGATTTAGCACAAAATGATTTATTTCGGGGAAGTGCCTAAAGATAATTACTATAATGTAATTGAAAAAATAGAATTACGTAAGGAATGGTCTTTATATAATCAAGTATCATTATTATCTCGTGAAGCAAGTTCTGATTGTAATTTTCTGTTGTCCCAGGCATACGAGAGGCGGTTTCCGAGCTGCCCTCAGATCCCGGTGGTGGTGGAGTGCGTGATCACGGATGACAGCTGGTCAGCAGACGACTCGCAGCGACACACCACCAGGCGGTGCCAGCTCAATGTCGAAGCTCCTTATCTCCTTAAGAAGGTAAGGTCTCAGGCTACGATGTTATAAGAAGAAAAGAGGAATAAGGAATTTAAGTATAGCACAGGACACTATTACAACGAACAGTACAACACAATAAAGTAACAACGGAACTAAAACAAATACTTATATGCTTAAGATTCCGAAAAATGTGGGTTGCCAGATCAGCTTTTTAACTATCGTTATTTTCTTCAATTTGTTTTCCAAAAATATTTGATAATTTTTCAATATCTGAAGAAGTAGATGTGGGTAAATTTTGTCTTAAAAATGACAATATTTTCAATTATCTGTATATGCAAACATGAACTCCCATAACGACAGTAGGTACAAACGTTCCTCCTACCTCAAAAATCTCATAAAATGTTATGCTTGTTTCCTCTAGATGATTGGCGTTGACTACATCTACTTCATCCAGAAGAACTTCATGGACCTCAAGGGCAGGTTCCTGGAGATCGAAGCCACGAACGAGACCTTCGCTAACAGGGTCGGCGTCATCGAGAAATGTAAATACTATGTAAGTACTGCGGCTTTGTCTTGGAATCCTCCTATAATTTACATATTATGTGGTGTGCAATAAAGGGATTCTGTTCCAGAGATTACTACGTAAGGGTCTATTATAGGGGCCAATTAGGCCAATTATAATTATTTGACGGGCCTGTTGGTCTAGTGGTTAGTAACCCTGACTGCTAAGCCGGAGGTCGTGGGTTCGATTCCCACCCAGGACAAATGTTTGTGTGATGAGCACGATCATTTGTTCTATGTCTGGGTGTGATTTATCTATATATGTATATATTTAGAAATATATAAGTATGTTTATCAGCTGTCTGATTACCATAACACAAGCTCTGCTTAGCTTGGGATCAGATGGCCGTGTGTGGATATTGTCCCAAGATATTTATTTATTTAATTAGGTAGCAGCGGGGGCTGTGTCTATTTCTGTTTATTGACCAAGACTGGTCAATTCCAGATCCGAGTTCAATTCTTGTATGTAAAAGTGTACACTTCAGATTTCGGTATAAGCAAGCATCAATATTTGCAATCACGTTTCCTAACAGTCGACCAACTTCCGCGGATATTTTTTTTGTGTTAATTATAATCCCGTTTTACCATTTGACGATAAGCGCAGGATGTGATAATAAAGTTATTTATGTAAAATAGTCCAGTGATGTTTGCTATTATTTTTTAATTTTCAATACAATTTGGTCGAACAATCATAATTTGAGTAGTCTATTCCACAATGTAGCGAAAACTTGTCGTAAAATGTCGAACAAATTCGTAATCAAATATCATCTATTATTTCCAAATCCGGGCAATCCAAAATTGATTTCTATCTTACCTAAGTTACCTACAGTTTATAAGCAAAATCAATTTTGTTAGATTCAGGATTCTTATAGATTTAGATAATAGTTTTTCTTTAATTTTCTGCAAGATAAAGTCACAAAGCTACCTAGATCATCAATCTCTTTTACTATCCTCGTTGGAACTTGTTACTTTTATTGCTATTATTTTGCGCACGATTTAGCCAAAGTTCGTTCGAACGTCTCTTAAACATTAACTGAAATTTGCAGAATTCGAAAACTGTCATTGTAGTTGGTTCACTGAGTAACTAATGAAATTGTTCTGCGAATAACACAAAGTAAACTATGCACCGAACGCTTAAGTAGGAAAGTTTACTGAAAACAGTCCATCTGTGCAGTAACAGCCAGTATCTGATGCACGTTGCAAGGGGTTCTCGACCTTGCTGGGTCGCGATAAGAACCATTAAACTGAGAGCTTACGATAAACAGTCGTATATACCTCGGAAACCCCGGTAGAAGATATCAGTACTTGAACGTGAATTGATTATAGTAATTGGAGTCAGAATTCAACCTCCTTACATCCTCGAATATTCCGTTTCGTTTCTCGTGCAGTAGAATTTACCACAGATATAAACATTACTTGAATGTTTCCAAAGATGAAACCAAATGAAATAGATTAAAATAATGAATAGTTTGTCTTACATAGACTCACTTATAATGAGAAATTAGAAATTAATTCAAACACAGTGTCTTTGTACTTACACAAAGGCACCACTATGTTAATACCGCGATATAATTATCATAAATATTACAATCGTTTTAATTAGCGCAGATATATCAGCTGGTAAAGCAGACGCTTATGTTAATGATCTCACTAATCAACAGATTTCTCTTTCTTGATACAATGTAATAGAAGATGATTCACTAAGCACTTATGGTTATTTGTTCTATGTAAGCTGAATATATTAAAATGACAATATTCTGGAGTGGAAAGTGCCGTGTATCCAAGGGCTTGGTTTCCCTTGTCCCAAAAATAATATTGGTCGGGTGGCAACGTAATCGACTCCGGCTTTTCACAATATTGAGCTTCCTTTCATGGTTTTGATGTTTGTAAAGATTCTGGTTAGGCAAGAGTTTTGTGAAAACTTAGGGTTAAGCAAGACTTGACTAAAAACAGGGTTTTATATTGTGTGGCTTTGACTTACGTGAAAAAGTTTTCAGTTTATAATACGAAAGTACGTCGAATATAGCAAGTGCGCTAGGTTAGTATTACGTCTGTGTTTGCTAATGGTTTGTTATCAAATCTCCAATCTACAAACATAGAGGCGCTCGTAACACTAGTACCTCAGAAAGCACGTTGAACTTGACATTGGCTTGTGTTTCAACACTTGTTAGCATGTAAACACACGCTATCAACTTGACCCACTTCTCACTCATATTTATCGATCTTTATATGATATTGCGCAAGGCAGGTAAGGTAAGCGTTAACAAAATAATAATGAAAAGTAATAAATAGATAGCAATAATCAATAACTTTATTCGCAGTACAAAAATTAATTTCAAGGGCACTTGATTGCTTCGTTCGCGGAATACGGGCTAAATAAAAATGAATTATGTATAGAACACAAGAGAATCTACTGGAATTGATTATACTGCAATTTAAATAATCGTTTGGGATCGCGAGCGCTCGATAATACTGTGTCTATTAACATAAACCTTAATTGTTCTGGTGTTCATTGCCAAATTGGTGGAAGCTGCCAATTTTGTGGCAATGTTGTATCAAATTGTTGTGGATTGCAACACGAAGGACGAGGGGTGTGTGACGAGGAGGGGGGGGGTGATACGGTATTGGAGGAAACAGCAATAATTCAGGTGATTATATCTGCAATGATGCAACGCTAGAAAGTTGCACGCGATGAGCTTGCTAACGACGTGGTGCAGGTTGCGCTGGTTTATTATTAGATGGCATGCATCACCACAACCACCACAACTAGTCTTTCTGGACTTCCTTCTAGTATGCAGGTAATTAGGGCGATTATCATTAACGTGTGTAATTAGTGTTTCGTACATACATACACAAATTTATAATATATTTTTTCAAGATGTATTTGTTGGGTTATTCGATATCACATCAAATATATACTCCGCTTCTTATTAAGTTTCTACAAAAACTTTCCAAACCTCAGTTTCTTTTATCTTAAAACCAGATTCACGTATCATTAGGTATCAACTTTCAATGGCATTGACGAAAATCAGCCAGTCATCAGATGCCGCAAAACCTGTCTTGAACCACTATTTTTTAAACATGTACTATTTTGGCCATAACCTGTTAAAATACTGGCCATTTTGAATCAAGTCCAAATATGTCGCTGCTTTTTTGTTCGGAATTTGATCTTTGTTTTTATTGGACAGCTTCTTGTGTTTTTTTGTTTATCACGCCGTCTAGACAAACGTTAATTATGGTCTCTTTTCATACAAAGAGAACAAACGTTGATTATTTTACTCACTATCTGTGGGCAAGTCCAATTTCACACAAAGGGAATACCTCGTATTACTTTGTAGAAAAAGTGTCTGATTCTTGAAAATACCCATCAATACCCTTTATTAATAGTTTTACTCTTACGCCACTTGATGTTCAAGTCCACAATAATAATACATTTCTTGGCATACCAAGTCCAGAATTTCGCTACATCCCTCATTGCAAGGGAAACGTATTAACAAGACATATAATTAATACTTCCATGCGTTGCACAGAATTTTGCTTCCCAAACAAAACTGAACTCTTTTCACTTACAATAAAGTCCGTTTCAAGTGTAACACTGCAATTTAATACCGCGGATTGCATGCATGTAGGCACAGAAATATTAACACGAAAATGCACTCAATACCATTGGTATAAGGTATGTTTTAGCTACGTTAATCGCTCGTGTTGTGGTTGCGAGGTTTATTTTAACGACTTGATTGGCAGAGTAGCTAAGAGTTAGGTTTATTTGCTAACTCTGTGGATTATTTATTAATTTAGCCTACATTCTATTTCTTTTTCTTTAAGTGTGAATGATTTAAGAGAACGGTTTGTTATGTAGCAAGTAGACAGTAATGGAAGTAGGAGCGACGTACTTACTGTTTTAACTGAACTTATTGTACTGAAATGGGGAAGGTACATTATATCCACTATTCTCTCAGTATTAACTTATTGTACCTACTTCGATTCCGCTGATCGTTGAAATACCTTTGAAGTTTGGTTCATTAGATACGTAGCCCAAGTAGGTCATTTGCGTCTTTTTTATACCCTGTATCATATTTTACAGCTAGGCCTAGGAGGCCTTTGCCTAGTAGTGAGAAACGAATTTCTTCCCAACATAAGAAAAATATGAACAGATAATATATTCGTGCGACTTTATCTTGAAGTCTGGAGTAATAAGAATATGCAGATATTTCATAACCTCTAAAAGGCATAGAAGACGGTACAGCAAAAAGTTTCTGAAAGATATGCGAAGAAAGTTCAAAAGCCATGACCGACTTTAACCCATATAACCCGCGAGGTCTAGAACCCCCCAAGGGGGCAGGAAGTGCTTTGTAAGGATTAATTTATTGCCTCAAAACACATTTGTATTGGACAGAGTGTGACCTCGCAAGGTGAAAGCAATTTGCTTTGTTGTGTGACCGTATAGTTATTTGAATGTCTTTGTCACACCCTCCGCGAATAGTTTCTAACGATATCAGTGTTTTTTGTGATTGCTATTGGTCTACTTTTTTACGATTATGTTTTTGTTAGTAGGCAATCTTTCTTCTAGCGTTAGAACTAAATTAAATTTAGGAAATGTATAGAAAATTCTTTGACGTTGCGAACTTATATAAATCCATTTCAGCTGTATGAATTAGTGCAAGATAATTTGACGACAGGTTAAGGTTTCCCCTATAAATCATTCCGTCATTGTGGCTATAAACGTCGTCCAGTTCTCTACCCACTAATAATAATTCATCGATCAATTATTACGTACGTCATAATCTGTAGATAACGCACTCGCTACTGGTTTGACTGGGTGTTACCAAAAACTGTATCTACGTAATGTTTGACGTGCAATAAGGTTTCCGCGCTTACAACCGAGGCCGGCTTAACCGAAGGCCGAGAATGTCTCTGTGCCCTAAACGCCGACGGACTCATTAATGTAAAAGAGAAAAAAAGACTCTTTGACTACGTGTTTTTTCCTTTTTATTTTATGTGGTATAAAAAATATTTTTTCCCGACAACTTTTGTGTTTGGGTCTACTATTCATTATTTTTATTCCTGTAAAAGTACATACAATCAAACATGCACACTTGCTGTCAGCATCAATAGTCCGTAAAAACAGAATTCAGAAATTACAACACACCAGAATTCTGTCAGGTTCAATTAGTTTCTACCACTGGGAAATAAAAAGGCTTAACGCTAGAATTCAGGCAAAAACCTGGCGAATAACAAAATTCAAATTCAATAAAAGTATTTGGCAGTTTGTAAATCGGATTTTGTTCATTTCGCGCCGGTGTTGTGGTCAACATCGATACATACAGATAGCCATACATATCTAGTGACCAATTACAAGTATTGATATGTGTTGGAGATGTTGCTCTTGTCTTGATTTATTGATAATCTTGATGAAAAGATCTAGATAACTTGTAGAAAATAATTTAATAAAAATAACTTGTGTACACTTGTACGGTCGGTTGAAAACTGGTTCCTAAGTAAAGTATAACTTTACAATATGTAAAAACTGCAATTCAACAAAATGTACTTTTTACAATATAGTTTTAATTTTGCTTTATCTATTGTCGCCAGGTCCACCCCGACAACGCACAATGGACGTGCTTCGAACAGAGCGCGACGCTCGACGTCAAGAACTTCTTCGGGCTGGAGAGTACCGTTGAAAAGATCGCCATGAAGCAGTATGCGGCTAACATTGCCAAAGGTAAGTACGGAACCATCTGACAAGGAAAAAAGGAAATGCCATTTTTACTTAATCCAAGAGTCGCAGACTAATTGATCATGAGGGTTAAGCTGTATCTGTCGTCGTTAGCCTATAGATCGGTGACTGTTTCAAATAATACATCGTAATCTGCGTGATCTTTCTCCGGTCTGTATAGTATCTTAAATTGTCTCTGCTCCTCCTCATGAATATCATTTTGGAATTGTGTAACTATACTAAGTAATTTTAACGTATCGTATCTCGTATAGATATAAGCTGTTTTGATTTTATTTATGTCAGGTGACCGACCCTTGCAGACCATGTGTAAAAATAGTTTAAATTTATAGTACCACTTTTCTTTATCAACTATAGAAGTAGTGAAATTGGCGTTGGTGTGAGCATTAAACTTATCCTATTATACCTTTTGTCGGCTAAATCCGTGTAAGTGGTACGAAGTATGGCTTCTTATACGTTGCCTGGACACGTAATTGACTTCGAAATCACACTTAAATACCTTCAAACAATAAATTTATTGGAAACAATACAAATTATAACGTCACTTTTGGGCCCTGTACCTTCTCAATACTTCGAGATCGATTTGATCGTTTATCACGCTTATTGTAGGTACCTACTAAATTCTCATCTCCTTATATTTAAAATGTATTCTTAGGCAAGGAGCTGATAGAATCATTCATGAAGGAAGTCAACGACGAGGGTGTGCATGAGCTGGCGCCGTGGGATGCGAGCAACCTGGCCGCCAACCGGGAGCTGAGGAGAATCGTGTCCAGGGGGACGGAGCAGCCGAACGGACAAGTACAACCAGGTCAGTGCGGCTTGATGATGGTATTAGTTTGGGAAAAATCTTCCCCATACCTTTATGTTACCTTTTTTGTAGATGTATAGGTGTGTGCGTCAGAGTTAGGTTCCTATTTCAGGACACTAGGTGATCGATGGTAACTATTGCAGATGCTTTTTTTTAAAAAACTAGGTAGTGATTTATTTTCTCTCATCACGTGTTAAAATTTATTTTGCAATAAAAAATTCGTGGTTATTGTAATTTAGAAAGAATATACGGAAAGGAATATGGCTAACAGGTATATGGTTTAAGGAAAATTCAAGTCATTCTCTAAGACATTTACCGATTGAGATTTACGTTTGGAAGAAAACTTCCACTGGTGACCTTTCCCAATTTGGGCAACAAAGTGGGACTTAACAGGCATTTGTCATTCCTTGTCGCTAACACTAACACAACTTCTGGAAAAAGTTAACAGAAAAAATCGTTCATCACTTTTATTTTCCGCCCTTCGGTGGTCTCAACGAAAACTCGTAAAAAAATATTTTATCACAAACCATCGTATGTTTACAAGGTCAACGCTAAAAGGTCAAAACGACCTCATAAATACAAAGTATCATATGAATGCGGGTTAACTTGGGTTAAGGGATAATGAATATTTATTACTGTCGCGACTGAGGGTTACTTACAAGCCGAGTGGTCTCAACGACCATTTTGATAATTTGTGAGATTTTTGCGAGTAGTTTTCTTGAACAAGTTATTTTCCTGTAAAAGAAAGCTTTGTCCTTGTTAAGCTTTCATGTTTCTTTGTGTAACTGCCTAAAACACAAAAGAAGTAGACTGAGAATTTCTGATCTCAAAGAAAATACATTGATAAATTTTGGTTTTAACTGTGTACCAGTGAAATATGTACTTATATTAATAAATTGTATCTATTTATGATACACCATATCACAATACTTTAGAAAAACAAAAACACTTTAAATTTGAAACAGAGAATTAGGGTTTATTTTCTCGGGTCCCTAAAATTACAAATACTCCAAATAGACAACAAAATGGTTAAAACAATAAAGGGCCTCACTTGGTACAATGTTATGATAGGTCAGCACACAATCGATCTTTTTGAATAAAGATGAGACACAATGAATAATAGAACTAGCGAACATTTATTGTTTTAAAATATATTGATACTGGAGAAGTACCACCTCGAAGTAAGAATTGCAGTTGTGGAAAAGAGACCCTGCTCTATGCTGCGCGCGGTGTAGTGCGCTGTCTCGCTTTTTTAACTGCAGCAGAATTGTACCTTGAGTTCTTAAAGCTGGATAATGAGGGTTTATGTTTTCCTTTTATTAATACAGTATACACATATTGCTATATACTTGCTAGATGCTTTATGTATCTAGCAAAGTTACTATTATTTTACATGAAATTGTTAAAAATATCCAGAGAAATATAAATTCTAACCCAAGGACGCCTGAATAAACGTTACCTGTGCCGTTTTATACGGAGTATCATTTATATAACACAGTCAGAGCTAACTAGGCTCAAATACGCGCCTGGATAAACAATGAATATTTCATGCCCTCGTGTGGAGTCGATTTAATAAATTATTACCGTCAACAGACTTCCATTCCGTTCGCGTCGACTACGGGTCGTATGAAATGCTTTGTGAGTTCCACAAATATTTTGATTATGTTTAGAGAGATGTTGTTACCTGGGTCGCTACCACCGCCTCTTGTTGTAAGACGGTTGCAGTTATTAATGCGGGATGCTGCTCTATGCTGTGCGGTACGATCTCGCTCTCTTTACAGCAATATTATTGCTTCTAGAAAAGTAGTTGGGTCTCCTGAGACGGTTTTGAAATAAGCTGAAGAGAAATAACTAGGTATTTCGTTTTATTTCTACATTTTTCTCAAGAGGTTGGAGTCAGGAGGTTTTCGTCGACAGTTTTGATTGACTCGATTGTGGAATATCGTGCTCGAAATATGTGTGACGGGCAGATTTCATATGTCAAAGGTAGACAATCTCATACACGAAATATTTGACGCTCATTGCGGAATATTTTTTGCCGTTAATTTTCCTAAAGGGTCGTAACATAACCAACTCCTAAGGTCAAATGTAAACAAAAAATATTATCATTTTTATTTAAACGAAGGCCGAAAATATCAGAAATGTTCTTTTTCTTTATTCCGGTCTGTTTTACCCTCTCGTGATTTATGTGCTCGGATTCCGGAGGCAATCCGTGCCAAACGACCGTTAAAACACCCTTTATCTTTCTCGCTCTTCAGATCAGACCGTTACACAGTTGCCCTGTTCACTGTTGCCTGTTATACGAAATCCAATGAATGTGTGTTTAATCCGCCTGACATCCATTATTCACATGAAACAAACCCCAGTGATAATTCTTGATTATTTCGGCTGAAAATGTCACCGTCTCTGAAAATCCCTGGGGGTAGAGAAAAATGTGGTAAAGGTGAAATTAAGCCTGAATGTGTACCTACTCGAGAAAAAGGTTTTGAAAAAGTTATTTTTTTTAATCCACATCGTACAAGACAGGACTCGTAGTCACGTCGACGCATCATGTCGCGATGGTTGTAATTTATATAATGATACAAGTCCTCTCGAGACGGTTGCAAAGCAGTAAAAGAAACATTAAAAAGCCGCTGTGCTTATTTATGAAGGTTACTGAAATTAGAGTTAAGTAAAATGTCTCAATTAACGTTAAAACCTCTTCGTTTGTTCTTGTATCTTTGTTGTTTTAACACGGGCCGTAACTATAATTACAGGCACTTCAAAAGTATAATTTGCAGTCAGCCTACCTACTTCAATATTAATAGCAATAAAATTATTATACATTGAATCCATTCGATATATTCTACATGTATATGTTACAGCCAAAGTGATTAATCTAGATATTATGTATACTGTCTAGCTATTATGAATAATATCTACTCAATTTGGATAAAGTGATAATTCACACAAAATTAATCACATTAACTAGCTATTATACATAATATCTTCAAAGAATTGGATAAAGTGATAAAACAAGTGGATATTCGTTTAAGAATAAATTTGTATTTCAATTTTCCTTAAGCATACATATCAGAAAGATTATTTTAACAATTCAAATAACATAAGATAATATTTTTACCTCAATAAACATAGATTTTAACAAATAAAATAAAAAAAAAAAACCTAACCTCACCTAATTTAGGTTAGGTTAGGTTTTTTTTTTTAGGCAGGAGTGTGGATATCAAATGAACATTATACCTTTTGATCATTAGCGCAAATGTTGATATAGCAAATAAATATTCGACGAACTGAAAATTATGTCAAACGACATTATATAAAGTGATGATTTTCTTAAACGTTGTTCGATTGAGTAATATTATATCAAACGTTGTTCGATCAAACAAGGGTGAACCTAAGATAAAGACCGTATTATTACTTTGGCTAACTTTGACACGATATTATGAATAATAACTAGATAATGTGATTAATTTATTACACTGTCTAGTGAATTTAGCTATTATCCATAATGACTAGTCATTATGTATAATCGCTCATTAATCACTATGACTGTAACATATACATGAAACATACGCATAGAATCCGTAACAATCTAAATGAAAAGTGTTTCGCCATAAACACGGGTTTATTCGCTACCGCTATAAAACGTACGGAAGTTGAACGTTAAACGCCCCTCACATACACGTGAGCCTCGATAGATTACTTACACTCCTCTACGGCTTCCAGGATCGCTTCCTTTGTCTTCCTTAATAGATATTTCTTTTGTATCTATTTCCGAGCAATTAATTTGGTTTGTGTTTTCCTTGTTGCGAAGTTCCTCTGTTTTTATAGGACTGTGCAGAAATAGATTAATAGTAGGTCATCGGTTATGATACCTACGCTATTAAGTATTGAAAATAACGATGTTCTGTATACCTTATTTCGGTCGAAAACAATTTAATCAATAACCGATATACTGACACGAATTACTTACAGATGAAAGATTTCTAGTCTCTCTAACTAAGCCAAATCACGGAAATCCATTTCCAACAATCTGTGTGGAGGTTTCACAGCAGGGTGGGTTTAGCTGACGTTGCCGGGCAACAAAGGCCCTTACGGCCCGCAATTAGTCCAGCTGAGTGGAAGCTCCTTGATCCAATTTGCGAAACGACAAGCAAAAAAACACACCCAGCCAGCCTGCGGCCATCGATAACAAATATTAAATTGTCTCTATCAATATTGATTTTATCTTCTTCTATTTTCGATTATTACTCCTTTCTTTACTGGGTAAGTAAAGTAAAGTCTGACTTTCGGCTAGATGTTCAGGTAAAAATCTTAATTATAGAAATATGATCGTACTCTGAACAAACGTAATTTTTCTTATGAATATTGTATAAGTTCTCTGTTGAAACTTTACGTGAATGATGGCTTCTTTTAAGAAGCGGTGGATATTACATAATACATGTATACCTGTATATTCATATAACGCTCTGTGGATCACATGTGAACATTCTCGATTTAATTTATTCCATCGATTTTCATAAAAGGCCAGGATTATACGACAGGATAGGTATCGGTACATATATATTTCGATTTCGGTAATAGAACATTTTGGTCACGAAGTCGACTGTCCTAGGCACAATATTTCAATTGTTCTGTAGAACACGGCTGAAGGTAACGAAAAAGTTTACTATAGTTTGCCATTACCGCTGTCGCCCTCTTGTACTGGCCTGAGAACAAATGAATATGTTTTGACTACTTAGAATGTTAGATAGCAGCGAATTTTGAAACCTGATTCCCACCTTTCCTTTCCTAATCCCTTCCTCATCTAACCCTTTCTTCTTCAGGATCATCAAGTGCATCAAAACTCCTTCATAAAGGAACAAGTTTTAAGAACTTCGCTAGCAAACTCCGGCATCTAGTCCCAGGCATGTAAATACTATTATAATTACATATCTATAAAAAGGATATACCTAATATATATTTATATATTGAATGAGCTGACTTGTAAAAACTTTAAATTATACCAGTGCAAGAAAGGATGTAGAATAGCTGCCTTCGAACTAGCCTTTGCTAGTAAATCCTCAAATTTTAGAGTTACAGCTGTTAAGGTACAAATGCTGTTCTTATGCCTATCTCAGCTAATATCCAGATGTTCCTGCTTGACCCTTTTTTCTTCAGAAACCTCAACGGTTATTCACAAAGACTAAATTGAGCAGAATATCCATGTTTCCTATCCCGTTCAAATCCCATTTTACAGCTCATATTTCTTACACAGAAACCTCAAAATGTATTCGAAAAGGCTCAAGTTTGAGGCAGCTCTATAGTAGATCTCGGATCGCCAGTTGTTCGAGGTCGACCAAAACATCAGAAACTAATGCATCAGACAAATCCACAGAACACCACAAACCACTGAAAGTAGAAGAGCTTACGCATTGTACTGATGCCGATTTAGTGAAACCCACTTCAGAGGAATGGATTTTCCGGCGTTGGACTCACAGACGCGCGTCTTCTGATTCAACCATTTCTAACCCGGAGATGAGGGATGCGGCTGTGACGCCGCAGAGGCTGGACTCGGCGGAGCAGGTGCGGCCGTGCAGGTGCGGCGAGCGCGAGCGGTACACCACCGCCACCTTTCTCACGCGGTGGGACAATCTGGTGGTGGTGCTAGTGTGTGTCACAGTGATAGTGATCATATTCACAGCACCCATTTCTTTCTTTTTGGGAAGAAATAGTAATAATTATCGGCGGACGTAAGTGTAAATATATAATTTATTTATTTCCAGTTTTTGTTTCCTTTTTTTTTGTATTTGGTTTAGTTTGACTTCCATGATAAGAATGGGAGGTAAGGTTGTTTTATATATTTTGACGCAAAACTGGTCAGGATGACTGACGACGGTTTTGTACTTGTAAATGTAGACAGAGGCTTTGACAAACTAATATTCCAGCGAAGACTGCTCTAAATTGGAGCTGTTCTAGTTTTGTCGGACATAAACCTAAACAACTCGAAAATTTAGGCACTTGAACACAAGCAATTCGGAACACTCTCGCTAGCGTAATCTTCCATATTGCCTCTTATTTGAATTAGCTACACAGATTTAGAAATGCAATAAAGGCGGCATGTTGCTTACTTATTATGCGAGGCATGAACCAACAGTCAGCTGAGGGAAATGCCACGTCGAGATACCTACGACATTCTGTGACGTCATACGGGCGAATTGTGATGAAGTTCATGGAAACCGACAGTAGGTAGGTGTAGTTAGGTTAGGGCGGAACGTTTACATTTCACTGAAAGTAATTCAGCTGGTCATGACGAAGGCTTTTACGCACGATACCCGTAGGAAACCATATTATAAGATCTAGGGAGAGAAAGTTACAAGCCAGGCTTATAACTTTGCTGAGTTATAATAATAATAAAATTATGATTATATGAATATAATAATTACGTATTTTAAAAAAAATTATTCCACCTTCCGTGTGGTGTCCGGATATAAAGAATAGCGCCACCCCATATCCTCCACTGGGTGTCGTAAAAGGCGACTAATGGACCTTAAGACCCAGTGCACTGTACCAAGCACCTTGGGTCACCCGAATGGTGGCAGGTAATCAACCAACCGAGGGTTAGTGTCAGGCCGGCGGCCGACTATAAAACCATAGCCAAAACCATTTGCAACATGTTTAGAAAAAAAAACATGTTGCGCCGACCCCAAGTAAAATGGGATAAGGGCAGGAAGATGATTTTATAAAAAAATTGTTTAGATATACTAAAATTGGGATCTAATCATCTTGAATATTTTTAAGGTGTAAATTATCGTTTACAAACTTATCAGATAAAAAAGTGAAACAATATTTTCGGGTATATTTAGAGCCTAACCTTAAGTTCAGTAGGCGTAGCATCAGACGTCACAAGTTAACACGTTATGATCCAATATCACGAGCAATAAACACCTGAGGCTAACTCGAGATGTTGTGACGTAAAATTTGGTAATTATTCACTACATATAAGTTAAGAAGGTATAAATATATCTTATTTAAACAGCAACTTTGTATAGACGCTGTCTTACCGCAAAATATGTATAATTTTCTTACTATACTTTGCCGAAGTAGATGAATAGGGATTAAAAAGTTAAATTTTAGACTTTTTTAAGCGACAGTTTTCCTAAATGTAATTTTAAGTATAATTATGAATATATTATAATTACTATAAAACATTTAAGATCCGTGTAGGTCGCTAGAGTATCTAGTGTTTCCTCAAGGCTACTAAAGATAATAGAAGGTCGTTAAACTTATACAAATTGTTGAAGTACCAAATTCCTTTATCAACGCTTAATTTTTGATCATAATTTGAATTGGTCCTTTGATATCTTGGAATAAAAGACTGGCCTTGGAGGGGTTAAAGGCGGCATCCAAAGAGATAATAGTAACCGAAAAATAAAAAGGTCATTAAAATAGTCGTAAATACCCACGTTGATCCCAAACCTTTTTAAAGGGATCATTAATTATGATCATTGTTTTCCCGACTGTGGTATAAATAGTCAAATGGTTCAAGTATTTTCAGCATTGTCCGCATGGCGTGGGTGTTTGCAAGACGCCCACGTATTGTGTTGTAATGTCAGATGGGTGCCCTCGCTGAAATGCGAGCGAAGGACGCAATCGTTCTCTGGCGCTAAGTTGAAATGGGTGTAGAGCACTATCGTGACGTGGGCAATATTCCCTTTTTAATATAAGTTCATTTTCTTGAATAATCTTTGGATTTTTATGACGATATATTATTTTAAAGACTATTTCTCTCTGAGATACTCCTAATACCCTCCATGATAAATGCGAAAATTGGATGGATGAATGAACCAATGTCTGTTATTCAATCACGCCACGTTGATCAGATCGAGATAAAATAGATTTTATTGTTAAGTCTTAAATAAAAAACATAGAATATTGCTTGTATCCCGGTAATGCGAAATTATGCGAATGAAACCACAGTGCTAAATCAGTTAGTATAATAGAAACCATCAACTGAGTTCGTGCAAAACGCTAGCTTTTAATACAACTCTTCCACTGAATCGCGAATGTAATAACACAAGGACGGATCGGAGTTAATTTATTCAGCAGTAAAGTGGTATTGATTGCCGGATTATGCAAGATTAATGGCGAACGATTGACCGATCGATGCGAAAGGGACGGACAATGTCATATCGCTTAGACCTAGAATCTAGAACACGTTACGCCTCATGGTGGGAATAACAGCACACCTACCACCTGACTAATACATGACCTATAATCCAATTCTGTTCTGAAACGACATTATCGTAGTAATTTATTAAAATTTTCGCCACTGTAGGTACTACGGATTTAACATCGTATAAATTATGAGTGCAAAACGCTCGTGACGCAGATTTTTGCGAAACAAAAAGTTTTTCTTTTTCCTTTTGCTCTCATTTGTATAACACGAAACAAACTTTAGTTTTAAAAGGTCTGGCTTGATGAAAGTGAGACCCTTTGCTGACACGCTCCAAATGTCAAATGTGACGAGACTTACAGCACCTCACATTCCTCTTACTTTTGATAATTGTAATTAATTACATTTGTATCATCATAAAACTTCACTTCAATTGCACACTCATTAATCGTTTCGTAATGTTCGTACCATGTACTACTTAACAGAAAATTTAATTTAACGTAATATCGATAGTGGTTTTTCCCATACTTGTTGAAATTTATGATTTTGCAATATCTGATAGCTGATAGCTAATCAAACCAAAACAAATCTCGTATATCTAGAGTTTGATACATCATGCATGCATCTACTATTACACATATTAAAATTGAACAAACTAATATAAAATCAATAACTCCGCTTCGTTTCTCTTGAGAAAGTTATGCGAGCAGAGTGTTAAAACAAATATGCCCGGGACAGCGTTAGTGCGCAGTTTGTAGGACTGTCCGGGAAATGGAAGCTTACCGGCAAAAGTGCTCACAAAACTGTTTTCCCCTTTGATATCGAAGTTGAATATGTCATGAAATACACGTGCCGTCAGTTGACGTTCAGGGATGCAGCTGTAAAAGTTATTTCATTTTAAAGTAGTAGATACGATTTAACTTTCTTCAGCAAATCTTTATTATATTAATGCACTACTAGACTGCGATGGTAAACTTTGAGTTAGTTAAAGTATGGCCGAATGTATTTTGTACGACTATCTGCTTTAAGGATCGATCAGCGTTTGCTTAACTTCCAAATCAAGTAGAACATATAAATCTCACTACAACAACCGCGGCACGTACGAAACAAATAAATCATGTTGTGTTAAAACAAAGATACAAACTTTTGCTGAAAGCTTCCCTAACTAATACAGAAGTTGAATGACCTCCAAAAATTACGAATTTCCCGCAGAACGTTTATGCAAAACACCGGTTACTGGAACACGTGGCAATCCTGAAAATATCTTCCTGTTATTAAAAAACTTTGCAAGTACCGAAGATGTTGAATGAAAATGTGGCGGTACTTATTCATCTCTTAAATTCAGGAAGGATGCTTTAATAAAACTTCCTTTGTGATTGATATTCTTTCTCGAGTGTTGGGGGTTGAGTGTTGTTATTTTTCTTACTGTCCGATATAAGAGGTTTTGGTCGGATTTCTCCTTATATTTTTTTATGTAGTGTTATCGTTACCTTTGTGTGTTTGTTATGAATGAATCTGGTCGTTAATGGATTTTGTGTTACTTAGGATCCTAGGTGACGCGAGATAGGGAGCTATAAAAGGTTTTTGGGAAGGTTTTGGATCACCAGTAGGACAGCTAGCCTTTGTAATATAGGGAAAAGGCACTTAGGCGAACACAAGCTTTGTGAAAACCTTTGAAGACAAATATTAAGCCTGCAATTGTAGCTACAAACTAATCTTACGATAAAAACACTTAAACCACTTCCATACTGCGTTACTACATTTCAATTTACACCAATCAGTGTCCATTTCCCGAGGCCCGCAATTTCCATCGATTCGGGACAGTGGGCCCGAATATACTTGTCAATTGGTAATTGTTTCCGCCTGTGACCCCGTAGGATGTGGGGGAAGCCACGGGAACCAAACAAGCTGATCTTGTTAGTATGCCTGTTATTTCACTGTTTAGGGTTAGGGTCAAATGGATGTTATGGAGGTGGAAAATTATTCGTAATGTGTATCCTATGGAATTGTTATGTGGGTTGGAAGAGTTCTGCTAAGAGAAATTAAAAATGAATGACTATCAAATAACTTGGATACAGCTTAATAAGGTATTAAAAATGTCACTGGAGTGAAGATTGATGGTGTAGCAACTCTAGAATAAATCAAATTAAGTTAAATATCGAGGTTTATAACAATTTCGCTATGATAAATGAGTTTATAACCCTAAAATAATAAACACAAGCGTGACTATTCTAATCTAGAGACTAGTATCCCTACACATGTATTTAAATAACGACCCTAGTAAATCATTTAAGTAATTAAAATGAAAACATACCTTTGCCTTGTAGGTTCAGGACCCCTGGATTAGTTTTGGACCCGAATGGGGTGCTTAATTAGTAGTTATACCTGCGGGGTCGAGGGTCTTACCCTCAAGGATCTGTCCCAAAGGTGTGTGCCTTACATGTGGTAATATCTAGCTTACTATAATGGCTACCTTTGATCTATTCTTAGCTCACTTTGGAAATGACGACGAGATGTTTTAGACAGATTACATGCTGAAACTTTACACAAAACCTTTCGAAACTTAGGTAAATGATGACTATCCTTTCTAAAGTTAATCGACTTTGAACTTTTTGTTAATTTAGTCGATCGGCTTAAAATTGTTCTTGTATCTAAAAAAGATATTGATATTCAGCTCTTATTTTGATAGACCCACTTAGATCAAATTCTTCATAAAGCACAATAATTTCGCACACTCATGTCGTTTCTGGCACTACGAGTATTTTCGCAAATTCACTTTCGATAACAGAGTGTCCGCAATAAGCTGGCCTAGCATTACTCAGCCGCGTGTTGTGGGCGGCCGTGTCGCATCGGGGCTAAACTTGACGCCATAATATATTGATGCGTCCACCAGGATTAATGTTAGTCTGCATGATACGTTATCTGAACCTTTCTGGAGTAGTTGAGCGGCTACTGAAGTGGAAACTGGGTTTGCAGAAACAATATTTAGTTAATGTGAGTATTTATTTGTAGGTATAATTCTGTGTTACGGAAATACAGACTCTGTAATATGTCATTATAGTGCCCCGAAGCGATATACCGACGACAGGAAAATTATCCATATAAAAGATGTTTGGGAAGGTATACAGTACGTGTAATACTCTATATCAATATAAATAAAAGAGGTTACTTATAAAAGGTAAATTGGCTGATTTCTGCTTATTTCAATTACGATAATCGAACACAGAGATTATACGGAATAGTTTTTGTTTTCCTTTACTTATTGTTGACTAGATCACTTTGATATCTACCAGTTACTCTTATACTATTAAGACCTGAAATAAATTACATAACAATGACGTAGTAATTTGTCTCGTTAATTTCCTGCGTATCATTGCCCGGGATGGAGTCTTGTAGCCAAGGCCCGGGGTAATCGGATTATCCTGATAAGTGAGTATTTTTGGCCGGTTGTTTAGCCAGACTGCGTTTATTTGTTTGTTGGATAATGCGAAGGATCTAATTAGGATAAGTGATTGAACGTTTATGGTAAGTGGTTTGATTCATTTGTTGTGGATACATTTGATATAGTTACGCGCAATTTTCAATAAACGTCAATTTTGTATTTACGAGTAAGCGCGGCGTGTCAATATATTTTATAATATTAAAGGTGTCTACTATTTCTTTCAGCTACAAACTCGTTCATAGATATTTTTTTGCAAAAGATTATTCTCACTTTTTCAAAGCAGTCATCCAGATATCTACAAAACTATCTTAGTCAAACAAAGTTTTCCTGAAAGTAAAACGAGCTTAAACGTAAAATTGCTCAAACGTGAACTTGAGACACCGGAGGCGAGCGTTATTCACTCCCTCGGAGGGAGAGCTGTGACGTAATAACGATGACGTAGCCGTTGCCATCCAGCTGATGCTATCTAATTTATGTTCGAAGATAATCGGGAAGGTGAACTTGAAATACCCCCGGGGGGATCGAAAACAGTTTATACTACTGTCTGCTTTTATATCTGCGATTATAATACTGTCTGCTTGCTGTGATATCTTAAATCAGCACTTGTGGCAGTGGGATGCCGTTGCACGCTGTAGTACGAATTCTGGCTTTCGTAATAGTAACTGTTCAGTTTTTCGTAGCTTCTAGTACATACATGCTCTTGTGTGATCGCATATCTTGTTGAGGATTACTACTTGCGTCAGAAAAACAATAGAAAAGTTTATTTAGATCTAAATACCAAACGAACTTTTATAATGTAGGCTAGTGTGGTTGTGCATTATTTCATAGTCATTTTGAAAGACCGATGTTTCCCTCTTACCATTGAGTTACAAAAAGGAAAACTCAATGACATTTTGTTTCCCCTGTGAGTTGAGCGGCTCAGTCGGAAATTAATGGCGACACCTTTAAATCCTTTGAGGCCATTAAATCTTTGGAAAAACTATTTAGAGTAATATGCCCCTGAGGAACATTCATTTTAGGGTTTATGGAGAATTAATGTTATGTAGTGGGACAGGTTAATATTACTACCTATTTCCTGTACATTTACGTATAAAAGCATCTACATAACTCAGTTGAAATGTAGTACATGTATTAGTACGTGTCCGCTTGTCCACAGAACGCCCTTGACATTTGCGATACAGACCTCATTACGTATTCCAGTATAATTGCGATGCAAAATTTATCAACCCCAGCCCAGATTTACACAGAGCTAAAAACTTTGTCCTAATCGACCCAGCACAAATACCAAGCGCTTTTCCAGTTAAGTTTAACCCGTTTGCTTGCGAGGCCCGGGAAACCTTGACCCCGCGTTCTGCGATGCAATTTGACCTTGTTACTGCAGCCGTAATAGTTGCTCGTTGCAGGAAAAATTGCCCCTCGGGAGACCGACTAGCGTTGTAATACAAGAATTTATTTTATAAGAAAATGGATTGCAAAGTAATGGAAAATACTTTACCTAGATAGCGAAAAATGTTTCTCTCGATCTGATTTAAAGGAATGCACACTCACGTTTATACAAACAAAAGTATTTTAGGAATAATGTAAATGACCACCATCCGAAATTGTTCTGGGAAAGCGCGAATCGATTTTATTTTCCATAGTTGGTAAGCCATCAATCATTGTTTATTACAGGCCATTGTTCAAAAACCATTTGTGTGAGTGCCAGAAGAAATTATTCTCCTTCAATTGATATAATAGTGCACATTTATGATACCACTTATCCTTGTAGAAGGAATACATATGGAATGAACTTTTGTATTTGGTTGTAGTCTCAGAATAAACTTAAAAAGCTTACTTGCGTCCTTTTGTACCGGCTCAGGTGAATCCGATGTCTAGCAAATGTCAGTTTATCTGGATGTTGTGCAATGAAGCGCTTTAGATCGAATATTTATTTGAAACACTGCCCAAGTGTGCGTATGTAATTGGGATGTATCTTGTCTGTTTCTAGTGCAAAGCAAATTGTTGAATTCAATTCTTTTTCTAACTAAGCTAACTTCATTGCTTCTGACAAGACTATGGTTTATGTGATGCCGATCGAACAAAGAAGAACTTTGAATAAATAAATGTATATTTGGACGGTAGAAAGTAGGTCCCCGTATGTAAACCAAGGTTTATCGAACACGCTAGTTTGCCTAGAATATCGGATTATTCAGATGTTCTCAATACCAAGGACTGAAAACAACCCCAGGTCTATTTATTGTAAAAATTCCACGAACCTTGTTATATACAATATCCGGCTTTCTGAAAATTGGAACAAAATAATAAAGATTTTCTTTGTCAGATAATTGCTTTTGCTCGAAGCCTCGAAATAATCTAAAGTCAATATTTTCGGCGATGCGAAACCTTCGTAAAATGTTATTGGAATATTTATTTGGTTACTATCCCGGTTTATTATTTCAGGCTTTCAAAATTTTGATATTGTAACTATGATACCAGAAAAGTTCGGGAAACGTCAACTTGTGCGACGATATACGAAAACGCAAATATGTCTTGACCTCTTGACTAAGTGTTTCCTCTCTTTATTTCAGAACAATACACACTGGACAGCGAGTACATCAAGCGTCACCTTGGTGAGCTGACCCCGATGCAGGAGGCGCGCCTGCTGCAGCTCAGAAAGTGGATAGCTGACCTGCAGAAGGGCAAGGTACGATACGATACATTACTAATGAAAACTCATTTTTCGCTAATCAAGCATACTAAGTACAAAATGGTTTCGCGCTAAGGTTTATAGACCATCTCTAGGGGATATCCCTTTCCTATAGCTAAACAGAAATGTTTATGTGTAAATTTCTTCTATACATATACGGTTACTGAGATATGAACAACTGGCAACGGGCACAGAAATAAAGTTTTTGCGGGCCTTTTTTAGTTACGGCACCTTAAAAGTATGCACTGTGGTATATTCCTACCTCGAGTGTTAATGAAACCTCTAATAGGTTATTTCCGTTTATTAGTCAATACTCCGATAATGTCGATCCAAATGAAGCAATGCAAACAGTCGAGCTATAGCCAAAGGCACCAAGAAATTAGCGTGAATTAGTTTAGCAATTTCCCTTCACTTATGTAGGTTTTTATTTAATTTGTATTATAAAAACCTTCAAAACAAAGAAGATTATTTTTGAGGAAAATTTGGACTGATCAGTTGTATAACGGAGGGTAAGGCAAGTCTAAAACAATTAAAAAGCTCTGATAGTACATGTTATCGTAACGATTGGGGTTTTTCATTACGTGAGTCTGAAGGCAGAAGGCAATTTTTAAAAAATAATGAAATTCCGACTTTGAAGCCTGTAAAGCAACAAATTAAAATACTTTCCACTTTATGCTCTGTGAAAGGACAGCAAATATCGGGCATTCCACACGTTGGCAATAAATTGTGAACTCTTGCAGGCACCGGGTGGGAACGAAGCTTGATACTGTGCCAACATGCACACTTCATGCATGTTGGTGAATTTTTGAACCGAAAACAAGTCATAAAACAATGTCTGAAACTTTCGACTGGATTGCAACTGACGGCACTCGCAATTAGTGGCCTTGAAATCTTGACTTTTTATACGTGTACAAAATCTTTCAAAACTACTTTAACTACGGATAAATTATATTTCTGTTAAACATGGCGGTGCACTACGCGGTTTTATGTCTTTCTTTCACAACTGACTTATCAAAACATTACTTTGAGGTTCAACTAATATCTCTAATATATGTATTTGCACGCCATAGCTTAGGCAGCATATTATTATGGAGAAACAAAAATATAGTAACACCATTATTTACCATATTCTGGCAAATAAATATATTTGATTTCATTTATCAGAACGATTATTCAGATACTTGTACTCCCAATAATAAAACTAACTTATTATTCTTCAGGTGCCAAGCGACACGACCCTCCTCCGTTTCCTACGCGCTCGAGACTTCAACGTGGAGAAGGCTCGCGAGATGCTGTCGCAGTCGCTGCTGTGGCGCAAGAAGCACCAGGTAGACCGCCTGCTCTCCGAGTACGAGACGCCCGACGTCGTCAAGCAATACTTCCCTGGTGGATGGCACCATCATGACAAGGGTAAGCTGCGGGATAGTTAGGTTCCAAAAATGATACGAGTTTGATTCTCCGGCTTGTGTTTGTACTTTTCCGCTTTCTTCGAGGGGGAAGAAGTCAATGTGAATTTTCTTTAGTGAAAAAATAATACTGGTCTGAACAAAATATTATATTTTATCTTTCATCGGGTGTTTCTTAAATATTTTGTCTATTTGGGCAATTTAAGTCGTTCTGAATATTTTGGTATTTTACATTTGGATGTCGTTTGGTTTTTACTTCAGATGTAGTTCAAAAGATTAAACTCTTAAAATATATTGTTATACCAACTTTAATCTTTGTTATTATTTCTCCAGACGGACGTCCGCTGTACGTTCTGCGATTGGGTCAGATGGATGTGAAGGGACTACTCAAGTCCATCGGTGAAGATGGCCTCTTGAAGTTGGTGAGTAATATGTACTTGAAGTAAAGTAACTGCCTTAACAGAACAAAGTCTTGTCCTATGCGAGAATTGAACCCGCGACACTTCACGCATAGTGGTAATTAGCGTGATGATCTACACCACTTGGCTATCTATGCAGTCAATAACTAGTCTAGGAGGTCTAGTCCTTATTAATTTGTGTGTATGTGAACAGACACTTCACGTATGCGAGGAAGGTCTAAAGCTTCTAGAAGAGGCGTCAGGGGCGTCATCCCGTGCGGTGCAAGCCTGGTCCCTGCTGGTGGACCTGGACGGGCTGAACATGCGGCACCTGTGGCGGCCGGGCGTGCGCGCGCTGCTGCGCGTCATCCAGCTGGTGGAGGCCAACTACCCCGAGACCATGGGCCGCGTGCTCATCGTGCGCGCGCCCAGGGTCTTCCCCATACTCTGGACTATTGTTAGCACTTTTATCGGTGAGTAAAGCTTCTATTGAGGCTATCATCATTCCCCTGACCTTATCCCAATTTTTACTTGGGGTCGGCACAGCGTCTTCAGCGTCTTCTTCTTCCATACATTCCTATATGACGTCATCTCGCAAGCAACACCCTTTGCATGCATATCATCTTTCACATGCATATTGAGGCTATTGCTATTGAGCCTATGTCTACACTATTATCACAGTCTAAATATACTATTGTCATACAGTCGTCCGACGAAGGCGTCTAGACAGGGCAATCGTGCGGGGTGTGAGGGGTGGGACGCGGGAGGGCCGAGCCCGACATGCAAACAAAATAATGTTAGCATGTCGGGACACGTCATTCAGGGCTTACGCGTGTTTGTTTTCGTAATTATTTTATAAAATGGTGCATACGACGTGTGCTGTGAGAGATTGCAAGTCTTCATCTCGTATTAATAAGGATCTGCGGTTTCATCAGCTTCCACGAACAGAAGAAAGGTAAATAAATAATGTTTTGTTATTGTAGAGTGAATACGTAAATTTAATAATAAAAATATTTGTCATACCCGTCAAAGTTGACAACGCCAACAAAAAGGCCGAATGATGGACGGAAAGAAGTATTATTGTTTTATTTAATATTATTTATTGTCATAGTTTTTCAATTGGTTCTCATAATATTAGGTTACACTTTTTTTAATGATTATAATGTTAACGATGTTGATCTGCAATAAATAAATAATTTTATTAATATTTTTAATTTTGACAACCCTTGCCATCGCGATACTGTCAAGACGTTGTCGGCATTTTCCACAAGATCAAAGGCGTCGGACGACTGTATGATATTTAGACTGTGCTATTATTATAAAGAGGAAAACGTTTGTTTGTTTGTAATGAATAGGCTCAAAAACTACTGGACCGATTTTAAAAATTCTTTCACCATTCGAAAGCTACATTATCCACGAGTAACATAGACTATATTTTATTTTGGAAAAAAATAGGGTTCCGTAAGATATTTGGATTTTTCGTCATAAATAAAATGATAATTTTCATATTATTTTTGTCAGCGAAACGAAGTTTGCAGGGACAGCTAGTCATAGATAAATAGACAGATAGAATATTCTTTATTGCACACCACATGAGGAACAGATTTGACAAACAAAAGTTACATGGTGCTACAATGGTTGGTCTTATTACTATTAACGATCTCTTACAAACAAAATGTCAAATCGCTATATTATTTATATTCTAGTAATTAAAGTGACTAGTAGTTTGTGACTCGTGTTTTATGTTCGTATTCACAGCTTCGTGTGACATTTATTCGTTTTACACGTATTTTATGACGTGCGAGTATGCAGTGTATCTGTATAAGCGCACAAAATAAGATACAGGTTGTAAAATTATTTTATTCAATTACAAGCACCCATTCAATTCAGACTCTTAAGACTTATGACATTTATTACCTAATACGACTTATGACTTTCTCGTTATCCTAAACATTCTGCTATCTATTGCAGATGAGAATACTCGCAGCAAGTTCCTGTTCTACGGCGGTAAGGACTACCTGCAGCCCGGCGGGCTCCTCGACTACATCCCCAAGGATCTCATCCCGGACTTCCTTGGAGGGCCCTGCAAGGTACAGAAGACTTTCAAATACTTCCAGAATTTTAGGGAAGATTTAGGTGTCCAAAAATGCATGGTGTGCATGCACTCGCACAAAATGGCGAACCATACATAAGTACATACTTACTTGGTTATAATTGTTTTAAGAAATGCCTTCGGCTTTAGTGCTTCTCTAGAAAGTGTTGCTCATGTATGCTGAGTTCCAAAGTATGTGAAGATTCAGAGCGTAACTTTATATAGTGTACAAAACTGAGAATAGACAAGGTAGAATTGTGTGCCTTAGTGCAAGAAGTCTTTTTTTTCGTGGAATTTAACCTCCGCTATGGGTGCAGCGGGAGGGAGTGTCAGACTTTTACTGACTAAAACCCACTATGTTCCTCCTGGAGCCCTTTGAGTGCCGGAGTCGCGGTAACTCTCACGAACATCCCGCAGCCCCGGCATTAGTCAAGGGGTCTTACTTATGCATGTTTTTTTTGTTACTAACCTTTACAAACTCTTTACTAGTGTGTAGTTGATCTGACCTACGGATGGACATCGGACATTTTGTGTGTATATATTAACGATATTTTTGATTTCACTTGCTGCAGTCGGACATAATAGAGGCGACGTTAAACGTGCCGCAACAGTATTACGACTCTGTACGCGATAAGTACTGTTACTGGCCTCCCGTATCCGTGGATACACGACTTTGAACCTTATCTATTCACATTAGAGCTCAATTTTGAGACCGCCTAATTAGAATTACGTGTAAAAATAAAATCAAAATCAATTCAACTCAATGGATATTATGTCCCTTATTATATTTAAAAATATATGTACCTACCATAAATCATTATTCTCATAAGGGAGAAAAAAAATATTTCGATGTCAAAAAGACGGTAGGGGTCACTCCAGGGCGCAGTATTTAACCCTACAAAAAAAATTGAAATAATCTTGTATCACACTACAATTCTTGCAGTAAATTTTTCATGAGTTTCCCCCCTTTATTGTTCTACCACTGTGCCCCCCCCCCCACTGAGCCACGGATGCGGAGACCAGTCTATCTGTCAGTGTATTGCCCTCGTGCTAGTCGTGCACTCACATGTGCTACGAGATACTGTACGTCCGCACACTACATGTACCACTCTCATCGCTACGGACGATAATCACGTCTCTATGTATACTGTAGTTAGACATTATTTATTAGGTTGGTCAAGTTGTTACGGTTTTAGCAAGGTTTGGTTTGACAGCTTACGATGTCAGAAATCACCATACAAATGTAAAATATTGGCAATGCAGTAGAAAAAAAATCGTTTAATCATTGTTTGTTTTACATCTAGTAACGATTTGAAACTAATAACTCATTTTTGACTTATTTCTTGTTCACATATATTGATCCAGACTTATGATTGGAAAAGCTTTTAAAGACGGTCAAGCCAATCCTGCAATTCCCATCAACTACCAAAATATAAAAATATTAATACGAATACACGCTAGCCACCATGCTGTTACAAAAATCAAACACAAAATATTAGTAGTTAAGTCTATGTAACCACTTCATACTCACATATAGGCTAACATCATATCATTGTATGTGCCTTCCCCTTTGTTACGTGTACTATAATGTGGCCTTATGTCCTTAGAGCTTCGTCCACGAAGGAGGCCTGGTCCCGAAGAGTCTGTACGTGAGCGGGGCCTTTACCGAGCGAGAGGGCGATCCTTTGAGCGAGGACAGTATCTACAGGTCCGTCAGCTTGGGGAAAGGACAGGTAGGTACCAAATATTCACTTGTCTAATTTACAAGTTTAAGGGTCCTTTTACACGAACTATTTCACATAGATTGGCTAGAAGGGAACGGACCCTATGACTGTTTGAAATAGTTTTCTATGCCATGCAGGATAGGGAAATTAATGGCATGATTGCAAGTTATGTAATTGACAGCAACTGTGTAAATTCTTATTGAAGGTCCTCTTTTCATTCTGCTTCTAGATATTTCTTGAACTTTTCAATATTTTGGGGTTAAAGTTTAGGTCCACAAAAACCTTACTCAATTTCTTAAACGTACTTTTGTACTTATAACCATAGTATATGTCAGAACTTGAAATATTTATTACTTACCAACCTCACAAAAACAATTTTGGAATACTAAACAAACTGTAACCTGAAACTCCACTTTATTTCTATACCGTAAAGGCTCATTTACCATTGTCTGTAGGTGCATGAAGTGATAGTCCCTAACCGGGACCCGCAGAGCGTGCTGACGTGGGACTTCGACGTGTTGCGTCACGACATCGCCTTCACTGTGTACCGCACCGAGCACGAGCTCAGCCACCCGCCGCAGGATACTACCGGTAAACATACATACACATACGCAATACAAACACTTACATGTAATAAGCAGTACTTTGTGTGTTATTGACATTTATGAAATGAAAAAAGAACAAAATCAATACGTAGATATATTTTACAAAAACTATTTTACTATTGACTTTTCTGATTTATGGAAATATTGTATTTCACGTGAAAACACCTCAAACCATATCACTTTTCATTGTCATTTTTTGCATTGTACTGAAAAGTATGCAATCATCATTCTTTTCATAATTTATCTACATTTTTTTTACTCTATTTCGTTATTCTTTTACATCATTTTATCTCTCCCTGTTTATTTTCCCCTCCCCACGTTTATGTTTTGTTACCCATTAGGCCATAACCGCGTATTACATTGCAGCCCTGTGCGTAGGTGGCGCGGACGAGGCCAAGTCCGTGCTGGAGCAGAAGGGCTGGCGCGAGGGCGAGCACTACCACAGGGTCGAACCCACGCTCGTGTGCCATGACGGGGAGAGCATACAGGTAAACTGGATGAAGGGATTTATTTAGAAATGTATATTTAGAAATGTATACTGCTACTTTTATTGCTAATTATAACTTCAAAGTGACAGAAACAGCATGAGACTTAAATGAAAATAACTGTATTTGTAAGACATAAATATATTTTATTTCAGTTAAATATTACAGATTAAGTGGTAATATTTTTATTTTGAGCTTGCGATTTTCGATGACGTGAATGTTCCGTATTGTCACTTGCCAACCCGCACTGCATTGCGGGGTTTAGTCGTTCATGCTACGGCTACGTCTGCACAAAGTGCCCTACATAGTGTGGCACGTATAGCATACAGACAGATTTTTCGTTGCTATTTCTTTTTTATTAACATAGTGGTTGGTTTAGGGCTCGCACGTGATGCTAGCTTGCGGCAGCTACATCTTGCAGTGGCGCTGCGAGCTGCTGGACAGTGCGCACCGCGCCGCGCAGCTCATGTACTTCCACGAGACGCTCGCCAGCCACCACTACAAGTGCGTACCACACACCACACACACCACCACCTCACCCACACAGTGAGCTGCTGGACAGTGCGCACCGCGCCGCGCAGCTCATGTACTTCCACGAGACGCTCGCCAGCCACCACTACAAGTGCGTACCACACACCACACACACCACCACCTCACCCACACAGTGAGCTGCTGGACAGTGCGCACCGCGCCGCGCAGCTCATGTACTTCCACGAGACGCTCGCCAGCCACCACTACAAGTGCGTACCACACACCACACACACCACCACCTCACCCACACAGTGAGCTGCTGGACAGTGCGCACCGCGCCGCGCAGCTCATGTACTTCCACGAGACGCTCGCCAGCCACCACTACAAGTGCGTACCACACACCACACACACCACCACCTCACCCACACAGTGAGCTGCTGGACAGTGCGCACCGCGCCGCGCAGCTCATGTACTTCCACGAGACGCTCGCCAGCCACCACTACAAGTGCGTACCACACACCACACACACCACCACCTCACCCACACAGTGAGCTGCTGGACAGTGCGCACCGCGCCGCGCAGCTCATGTACTTCCACGAGACGCTCGCCAGCCACCACTACAAGTGCGTACCACACACCACACACACCACCACCTCACCCACACAGTGAGCTGCTGGACAGTGCGCACCGCGCCGCGCAGCTCATGTACTTCCACGAGACGCTCGCCAGCCACCACTACAAGTGCGTACCACACACCACACACACCACCACCTCACCCACACAGTGAGCTGCTGGACAGTGCGCACCGCGCCGCGCAGCTCATGTACTTCCACGAGACGCTCGCCAGCCACCACTACAAGTGCGTACCACACACCACACACACCACCACCTCACCCACACAGTGAGCTGCTGGACAGTGCGCACCGCGCCGCGCAGCTCATGTACTTCCACGAGACGCTCGCCAGCCACCACTACAAGTGCGTACCACACACCACACACACCACCACCTCACCCACACAGTGAGCTGCTGGACAGTGCGCACCGCGCCGCGCAGCTCATGTACTTCCACGAGACGCTCGCCAGCCACCACTACAAGTGCGTACCACACACCACACACACCACCACCTCACCCACACAGTGAGCTGCTGGACAGTGCGCACCGCGCCGCGCAGCTCATGTACTTCCACGAGACGCTCGCCAGCCACCACTACAAGTGCGTACCACACACCACACACACCACCACCTCACCCACACAGTGAGCTGCTGGACAGTGCGCACCGCGCCGCGCAGCTCATGTACTTCCACGAGACGCTCGCCAGCCACCACTACAAGTGCGTACCACACACCACACACACCACCACCTCACCCACACAGTGAGCTGCTGGACAGTGCGCACCGCGCCGCGCAGCTCATGTACTTCCACGAGACGCTCGCCAGCCACCACTACAAGTGCGTACCACACACCACACACACCACCACCTCACCCACACAGTGAGCTGCTGGACAGTGCGCACCGCGCCGCGCAGCTCATGTACTTCCACGAGACGCTCGCCAGCCACCACTACAAGTGCGTACCACACACCACACACACCACCACCTCACCCACACAGTGAGCTGCTGGACAGTGCGCACCGCGCCGCGCAGCTCATGTACTTCCACGAGACGCTCGCCAGCCACCACTACAAGTGCGTACCACACACCACACACACCACCACCTCACCCACACAGTGAGCTGCTGGACAGTGCGCACCGCGCCGCGCAGCTCATGTACTTCCACGAGACGCTCGCCAGCCACCACTACAAGTGCGTACCACACACCACACACACCACCACCTCACCCACACAGTGAGCTGCTGGACAGTGCGCACCGCGCCGCGCAGCTCATGTACTTCCACGAGACGCTCGCCAGCCACCACTACAAGTGCGTACCACACACCACACACACCACCACCTCACCCACACAGTGAGCTGCTGGACAGTGCGCACCGCGCCGCGCAGCTCATGTACTTCCACGAGACGCTCGCCAGCCACCACTACAAGTGCGTACCACACACCACACACACCACCACCTCACCCACACAGTGAGCTGCTGGACAGTGCGCACCGCGCCGCGCAGCTCATGTACTTCCACGAGACGCTCGCCAGCCACCACTACAAGTGCGTACCACACACCACACACACCACCACCTCACCCACACAGTGAGCTGCTGGACAGTGCGCACCGCGCCGCGCAGCTCATGTACTTCCACGAGACGCTCGCCAGCCACCACTACAAGTGCGTACCACACACCACACACACCACCACCTCACCCACACAGTGAGCTGCTGGACAGTGCGCACCGCGCCGCGCAGCTCATGTACTTCCACGAGACGCTCGCCAGCCACCACTACAAGTGCGTACCACACACCACACACACCACCACCTCACCCACACAGTGAGCTGCTGGACAGTGCGCACCGCGCCGCGCAGCTCATGTACTTCCACGAGACGCTCGCCAGCCACCACTACAAGTGCGTACCACACACCACACACACCACCACCTCACCCACACAGTGAGCTGCTGGACAGTGCGCACCGCGCCGCGCAGCTCATGTACTTCCACGAGACGCTCGCCAGCCACCACTACAAGTGCGTACCACACACCACACACACCACCACCTCACCCACACAGTGAGCTGCTGGACAGTGCGCACCGCGCCGCGCAGCTCATGTACTTCCACGAGACGCTCGCCAGCCACCACTACAAGTGCGTACCACACACCACACACACCACCACCTCACCCACACAGTGAGCTGCTGGACAGTGCGCACCGCGCCGCGCAGCTCATGTACTTCCACGAGACGCTCGCCAGCCACCACTACAAGTGCGTACCACACACCACACACACCACCACCTCACCCACACAGTGAGCTGCTGGACAGTGCGCACCGCGCCGCGCAGCTCATGTACTTCCACGAGACGCTCGCCAGCCACCACTACAAGTGCGTACCACACACCACACACACCACCACCTCACCCACACAGTGAGCTGCTGGACAGTGCGCACCGCGCCGCGCAGCTCATGTACTTCCACGAGACGCTCGCCAGCCACCACTACAAGTGCGTACCACACACCACACACACCACCACCTCACCCACACAGTGAGCTGCTGGACAGTGCGCACCGCGCCGCGCAGCTCATGTACTTCCACGAGACGCTCGCCAGCCACCACTACAAGTGCGTACCACACACCACACACACCACCACCTCACCCACACAGTGAGCTGCTGGACAGTGTGCACCGCGCCGCGCAGCTCATGTACTTCCACGAGACGCTCGCCAGCCACCACTACAAGTGCGTACCACACACCACACACACCACCACCTCACCCACACAGTGAGCTGCTGGACAGTGCGCACCGCGCCGCGCAGCTCATGTACTTCCACGAGACGCTCGCCAGCCACCACTACAAGTGCGTACCACACACCACACACACCACCACCTCACCCACACAGTGAGCTGCTGGACAGTGCGCACCGCGCCGCGCAGCTCATGTACTTCCACGAGACGCTCGCCAGCCACCACTACAAGTGCGTACCACACACCACACACACCACCACCTCACCCACACAGTGAGCTGCTGGACAGTGCGCACCGCGCCGCGCAGCTCATGTACTTCCACGAGACGCTCGCCAGCCACCACTACAAGTGCGTACCACACACCACACACACCACCACCTCACCCACACAGTGAGCTGCTGGACAGTGCGCACCGCGCCGCGCAGCTCATGTACTTCCACGAGACGCTCGCCAGCCACCACTACAAGTGCGTACCACACACCACACACACCACCACCTCACCCACACAGTGAGCTGCTGGACAGTGCGCACCGCGCCGCGCAGCTCATGTACTTCCACGAGACGCTCGCCAGCCACCACTACAAGTGCGTACCACACACCACACACACCACCACCTCACCCACACAGTGAGCTGCTGGACAGTGCGCACCGCGCCGCGCAGCTTATGTACTTCCACGAGACGCTCGCCAGCCACCACTACAAGTGCGTACCACACACCACACACACCACCACCTCACCCACACAGTGAGCTGCTGGACAGTGCGCACCGCGCCGCGCAGCTCATGTACTTCCACGAGACGCTCGCCAGCCACCACTACAAGTGCGTACCACACACCACACACACCACCACCTCACCCACACAGTGAGCTGCTGGACAGTGCGCACCGCGCCGCGCAGCTCATGTACTTCCACGAGACGCTCGCCAGCCACCACTACAAGTGCGTACCACACACCACACACACCACCACCTCACCCACACAGTGAGCTGCTGGACAGTGCGCACCGCGCCGCGCAGCTCATGTACTTCCACGAGACGCTCGCCAGCCACCACTACAAGTGCGTACCACACACCACACACACCACCACCTCACCCACACAGTGAGCTGCTGGACAGTGCGCACCGCGCCGCGCAGCTCATGTACTTCCACGAGACGCTCGCCAGCCACCACTACAAGTGCGTACCACACACCACACACACCACCACCTCACCCACACAGTGAGCTGCTGGACAGTGCGCACCGCGCCGCGCAGCTCATGTACTTCCACGAGACGCTCGCCAGCCACCACTACAAGTGCGTACCACACACCACACACACCACCACCTCACCCACACAGTGAGCTGCTGGACAGTGCGCACCGCGCCGCGCAGCTCATGTACTTCCACGAGACGCTCGCCAGCCACCACTACAAGTGCGTACCACACACCACACACACCACCACCTCACTCACACAGTGACCACCACATACCAGGTTTATACGCTATAGACAAATATGTTATGCTGGCTTTCTAAGGTACGCAATATCTCCTGGAATTAATTACGCATGCCCTACGTCCATTAGCAGTTCGAGGATGTATGTAGGCCTTGTACCTAATTTTTAGCCATTTTATCATTTTCAAGGAGGCCAAGCCAAGGAAATTATGGACTAGACGTACCTCGGCCTTGAAGTCACAAACTCCGATCTGGCGCGAACTTACGCACTCGTCTGGCACCTGCTCTATAACCATGGATGATCCGCGATTTTTAGCTACAGAAGCCAACTTTTTCTGAATCCTATGAAACAAAAATGCCCCTTTATTTTAAATCATAAATTTCTGTTTCTGTGATCACGTTGTAACGGCATCGTGTGTTCTAGGGGCTCGATGTCGAGCCTGCAGTCGGGCACGAGCGGGTTCTCGTGCCTGAGCGGCAAGTCCGCGGCCAGCAGCTGTCCCTCGCGGTGATGCTCGCTGCTCGCGCTGCCCGCGCCCCCGCCACAGCTGCCCAACGACCCCCACTGGCTCAAGACCCCCTAGCCACCCACCCCACTGGCTAAAGTGACCCCAAGTGACTACAAGTGACTGCAAGTGGCTACAAACTTTGCACCTTCATAACGATCACCTGAACGCAGGTGAAACGTATTTGATGTTAGATTTAGATTAAGTAATATTTGCATCTGAATAATTGAGTGTTTCAAAATTGCGTCAATATTTCTGATGATAACACATACTTTTGTATAAAGTATTGGTATATTTGCGAAAATATCAAATTAGATAATATTTTGAGTTTTAATGAAAATGTTGACTTTGACGCCATTTTGGAATTTGAATGTTTAGTTTGAATATTTCGTATAATCGCTATTGGATTTGATGTAGTTAAGAATTCTATTAAACTGTAACTTGATAGTTGCAGATAACTATAACTCGTAAATCATTTAGTTTGTAAGACATTACATTGATCACACATTGATGCGATGGATAATGTTAAAAAAGAAAAACAATATTTAAATAAAATATTTTTAATATCTCGACAATGTTTAAAAAAACTGCTTTATTCGGAATGTCGCGAGCAATGTCACCCGGTCAGTGATAAAATTATCCCTATTTACAAATAATAGCGAAATAATTATATTAATTATATCTCTTATAGTAGAAAATCGTGTTAACTTTGACCGGGCACTGCTCGATGCGCACGCGCAACATTTTGATCTCCTTGCGTCCTTTATATCCACGGACATGATGCTCGCTGTATATTGTGGCGGGTTCGGACGACACGACTGGTTTGTGAAACATACGATATTTCCATTTGCTGGGAAAGGTCTCTTGATATTTATGTCATTTTGTGATACTTACTTTTTTAATATGAGGTAAAAAATCATCTTTTTTTAGCGTAACACTCGAGCTCATCAGTCTTTGTGTAGCTCTTAAATAATGCCTAAATTTAGGCTAATGTGTGTAAGCACACATTCCATTCGCAGTCCAATATGAGTAATACTTTATCCTTGCCCCTATACCATTTTACATGGTCTATTAAAGAATAATTAAATTAAACAATTGTCGTTCACATCATATGGCACTACTTAGTTCAAATTAGTAACAACTTTTTACCTGAATTAGCAGATTCTATCTTTAAGAATCTATTTATTCTAGAATGTTCTAAATACTAGCTGTTTTTAGCTACTATTAACACTAGACTATGTACTACTTTACGTAGACAACTTAACAAGTTCATTCAGAACTTTAGTAGGAGTCTAGCTCACTTGTTATCTCTTTCTAGGTCGTTATTGTTAGACAAGGACATATATATAACCGTCAGTCTCGACGTCTGAACAAGCCATAACGTACCGTGACAAATAGTTCTTATATATTCATTATATCGTAGCTATAAAATGTGTGGAGTTAACGTAGCTCAAGGCGCCAACTTTAAACAAATTTCGATCTTATAGTAGTAATATAAAGTCTATTTTTCAATGAGTAAAGAAATATATGAGTAAAATGTCTGCGCATATGTAATGGGCTGTAAATAACGCGTGTTGTAAGTGCTGTTGTTACGCAGTGAGGTTTTATTGAAAGCAAATTTCATCATTTCTATACATATGTTCTAAATAAAAAGTCCAAAAAAAAACCTCGAAATTACACCATGCGTTATTTAAGTCATAAATACATTAATACACAGATGTTTAGCCAAATTAATGCTCACATTAAGGTAAGTTAGCAAGTGTTGGGTACAAAATCGTGTTAGGAAAGAGCCAGTTAGTCCAGGAGTAGTCAAAGTGTCAAAATAATTAATAAGTTACAAAAAAATCTATTTTCCTGTGAAGTTTAACAGTTTGTTTTAATAGCAATAATAGAGTACTATTTTTATAACATGTTCTTATCGTCAAGATATATAGTTGTATGCTGAACTCCTGGCCTAACTTTGCAGGCAGATGGCTCACTTAGCGATAGAATTGATATAAGAAATCTTTAGTAAATTGTCTTACTGGCTACTTGAAGTCTGGAACTATTGATTCTCCGGGCACTTGTCACAAAGCTATGAAATCTTTTTAATATCTCAAATAAATAAAGGCAATTATAAATGGCATATAAATTATTAAATTACATTACCAACATTGGAAAAGTCTATTAAGAAAATACTAAAGTAAATTGGAACTGATATAACATACATTTTGAAACATAAACTATTTAATTAAATTACAAACACTGATAACAGCGCCATCTATTGGTTTATATGTAAACTATAGCTACGTGAGCCACCAGCCTTATATTTACGTGAAGCGTAAGGAACGTAACTCAATATTTGAGAGTGTTGTGTAGTGACGTCATCGTTTAAACAAACAGATTCGCGCATATTTTTCACTATATGTATATAATTAAATTGTACATAACATAAGTTTCATATATGTATTTATAAAATGTATATGCGATCGCGATAACGTTGGTGTGAACATTCGATTGAATATATATTTTTTAATTACAAATCGTTAAGTAACAGTTGTAATAAATTTATTAACTGGTATTTTAAATCATAAACAAACTTAAATGGATTTTATTTATAAACAAATATCTGCTATTTGTTGTAATTAAATACAGAACTAAACTTTACTATATTGCTAAAAAAAACATAAAAATGCGTTAATATTCCCAAGCCTAAAAAAATATGTATTTTAATAATATCACACAAAGATATACATTTTTAATTACACAATGCAAGTGCTAAATAATTCTACTATAAACAATGATGTTTCACTTACGATAACTTAAAAGATATACAGTAAGGAATATTATACTAAAATCTAATTATAAAAAAACTACTTTTAATGGATTTATCATGAAAATAAACTATCTACTTAAAATCATTATAATTATCACTTAAATCTACGATAACATCCCTTAATAGTAGAATTACATTATAAAAATATTAAAGTAAAAAAAAAAGATAAATTAATTATTCCTTACATATAACTGCATAAAACAAAGAACACCTCAAGATGTGTAGTAATAAAAACATCTACATTAAAATACTTATCGACGAACTCCACATTGCATTGTCCACCTTACACCACGGTCATAGAGTCGATTTTTAATTAACACGACAGTAATTATAGTTCAAATCAATTATTTTCCAATTAATGTTCGTGAATCGATATCGGGTATACGGCGGTAGGTGGCGCTGTGTCGTTATGTAATGAATAATCGGTTTCTATTCAGAAACGCAGCTTTGTAGTACATAGTAATTAGTTATAGCCGAACATTACTTACGTCGGGGAATCTATGATTGAAACAACTTTGAAATGGACACCATTTTTATTTCAATTAAACCTTTTCTCAAAACGTTTACCATAGCCTTCCTTAGTTCCCTTGTTCAAAATGTTCTTCTTATGAAGAAGGACTGGCAAGAAACTGCATAATTATTTTTTAAATTAAAAAGTATTGCATAAGACAGTCATGGTTATTATCAAGCCATTGTATTTTCAACCTTATGCTCTTCATCTATAAAACTTATTTTGATTACTTCTAGAACTACTTCTAAAGTTTCATACTATTTCAATTCCACACATATAGACATGTAACGAACAGTCTCATTTTCTTCAAAATTTAATATTTTCTTAATATAAACTAGCGCCACCTACCCAGAAATTGAAGCCTAATTATCTTATAATTACATTAGTTATAATAGTACATGCTAATTTAGAGAACAACAGTCAGCCTCATTATTTTAAGTATACACACATTAATTAGATATAAGTATTTGTCTTTATCTAATACCGCTTAAAACCTTTTGCGTCTGACTTGGGAATCGAACCCAGGACTTGGCGACTGCGGTACTACTGAGGCGAAAGTTAGATAGTATTCGAGTTTAGTTGGTACGGATAAGGTCTTTATTGCAATTATGTATGTATTTATTAATTCATTTAAAAAGCATTTTAATTATACACAAATATTTTTTGTTAAGAAATCGACACAAAGCATACTTTTTGAGTGAATGTTTAAACAAAAGAGCATTTATGGTTTTGATTTAGATATTTACAATTCATGACATGAGTTCGAATAAAAAAATATATTGAAAAATAAAAATAACATATGACATAAAAGAAAATATTATTATTTTTCTAAAGTGCTCGATTTTCTATGATTTTTATTAGGTTTAATTTACATTCAAGAGTAAATAAATGCATATCTATTTTATACAAAACTAGGAATTGATACAAATGCAATCAATAACAATTGTCTTACATATAGGGTGTTTGTGAATGTCTAATGTTACAGGGATTTTATATTATTTTACAGCTTTATTATAATTGTTTTCAGCACAATTCTATTGTCAGCAGATCTGAACATATACAATTAATATGTATAATATTTTTTAAGAAATGTCTGTCAAATCTAAGAAGTTTCTTTCATACTTTGTTAAAAAGATTGCAAAAATATACGATTTTTAAATCATGTGATAACAAAAATGGTTTAGAAAATTCTTCTATTACATACAGGATATACTGTATGAGATTTCATAAAAAAATATGTTTTGTATGAAATGTAAAATCCTTCCTAGATTTGATGGATGGATTGTAATGAAGCATACATTAGCTCATACTAAGTATAGTGATATTCAACTTAGTACGCCTAGGTTTTTAATTATCTAAGTTCATGTTATCTAGTAAATTGACTTGGCTTAATATTTTAAGTCTTCATTCATTAGTTGTGTGACGTCATTCTTAATATTTTAGTCGGATTTCATATCGACGCTTAATTTTAAGTAAAGGAATTCTTTAGAGTTGTGAATGAGCAATTTGTTTAGTAGTTGTAAGTCACAAATATTGAATATTAGATAATGAAAGAGCGCGAAGTTCATCCTAACGATGTGTTATTTATTTAAGGATTTCACGTTGAAGAACAATAAGAGTAATATGTTAGTAGAATTTATTGATTTATTGAAATAAAAATCTAAATTTATGTTGTTTGTTTTATTTGTGTGTTGATTGATTTCTTACCTACTTTTCACTAAGTATGCAATGAGTTTCTTTTTAGAAGGTTTTTTTGTAAACGATTTTAAACCCGTTAAGGCTGTCTGCCGTTGTCTGTTAAAAAACTAGTCAGTAACGTTTTGAAAATGCCTGAGAAGGCCTACTCGAAACAAAAACCTTTTGATTTTGTTGTTACATGTAAATATACATACATACTTTAGTACTTTTTCATAAATACACATGTACCAACGCAATAATTACATTGTTAGAGGTTTTATACAATAAAATTAAATAATCATTTAGAATTTCCGTTATAAAAATAATAATAAGGTAATATTAACAATAATTTTAAAAGGCCATATTATAAAAACAATTACACCCATAACATATTACTGCGAGTGTTACCAGCAGTATTAACTGTTAAAATTATTACAAATGGCAATAAAAACTAACATTTTAATTATTTCCTTTGTTGCATGGTAACAAAGTATAAAAATATAATATAATTTCACAATCACAATGATTGTGTTGTATCAGTAATGCAATAAAAGCCGAAAGTTCGATAACGCTCATTGCACAACGGACGCGATATTAAAATACATCTAGCAGCAAATCTTTATGCGATAACACCATTTTATAGGTTTTCATGAAACCCAAGTAAATAATAACCTTGAATGGCGAACATCTGTGTAATACTTAGAGGCTGGGTGGCTTGAAGGCATTGAATGAGTGTTGTGTGAGAAAAAACACATTCACAACTAATTATCGGGAACAGGAAAATGATTTATGTGCCTTACTAACTTGGTATTTTACAAATCGTGTCTAAAGGCAATCAGCACTATTCGTCACACTAAAGAGATGTACTATACCAAATGGGGGTCTGAATAGGGGTGAACATTGGCGGGGGTGTAAAAATTTGCCAGCACCTTCCCTACAAATATTAGCCCTTATTGCCTTAGTATTACACCTAAATATTTTAAGACTGAAAGACTGATGAGTTCAATCTTTTGTTATATCTGCAGATCATACCTGCGGTTAGTTGATTAACATAACATACTAACAATCTGTCACAGTACTAAAATCTAGCCGAGTGCCTATTTTAATAATTTTCTTTTTTTATCCTTTAGTAATGAATATTTGTATTATATAATTTTATTTATATAATTTTATTAAATCAATTTGTGTATATTTCCTCATTTGGCAATTTCTACATTTTGCTAATTAGCGTTGTTGTTGCATATTTATTGTAAAGTATATTTTGTATTATATTTTCAAAAGAGTAACTAATAGAGTTTCTTGCCGGTTCTTCTCCATAAGAATGACATTTTGAAACCGCGCAACTTGAGTCAGTAACATTTGCCTGATTTAGAACGGTTAGAATGAGATCAAAAATTTTCTTTTTGCCTAGCCATGAGAAAATCTTGATCATCAGGATTGGTTTGTAGGTAGGCCTAGTTAGTTTTATGGACAAGTTGTGGGCTCGAGTTATAACTAAATGGTGGTCGTGACAGGCCTCAGGAACCAAATACGACCAAGGACCAGCGTACATGTTATTGTGCCTGTTTTAAACTGGGAGACGCGTGGCACACACTGTATTTTTGCAGGAAAGGGTAGGCCTATTCTCAATAGTTTTTCTTCCAGGTCACGTATGAGGATTTCTTTTTTTGCGCAAAAGCTGGGCAAATGGTTTTCTACCCTCCTGTCTTTTTAGTCTTGAAAGAATGCAAATGTTTAGATGTACAGAGTATGTGGGCCTTGTGCGTAATCCAACTTCAGAAATAATTAAGACCACGAAGTGTTTTAAGTTTAGGACAACTCGAAGTAAAGCCACCGTAAAAGTTATCTTGATGTATTACAAAAAGAAAAAAGTAGCAATCGATTGAGATATCTTACACCTAGTTGGGAAAAAAAGCAAAACCAGAGGACTGGGTCTCTTCCAGGAATGTCAAAACCCTTTCACGAGATAAGCCTTTTTCATAAGCAATTATAATTATTAATTACCTATACCACTTGGCAGCCCCTAATGAATTACCATGATAGTACAGACAGATGATTAAATGAAAATAAGCGTGTTGATATAAGATTAAATATCTACTCTTTCCTGAAATCCAATTAGCTAGTTCCCAAGGTCCAGTGCATACTGCAAATGTAAGTTATAGCTATGAACGTACGAACTATCACAATGATTTTTTTACCCGACGGTATTGTTGAGTATAAAATATTTTATAGTCGCGATAAGAGCGCGGACAATTTTACGCCATGAAAAAATTCGCGTTTTTTTTTATATATATTGAAGTTTGTTGTGAGTTACGCAAACGGAAAGGTGTGATATTTATTGCTTGTTAGATCTTCAAGGCTTTTGGAGTAATTTGGCTGTTGTCAGGGTGACAGCGGCTGTCGAAGCTCGCATGGCTATATTTTAGCTATCGGAACTGACAAACACCAATAGATGGTTTACATAATCTTTCTGTTGTCCCAATACCTTTTATTATTCAAATGTATCAATAGATAATACATGTAATTTGGACGGAACTTTAAGCTGTTTATCATCCCCACTTTCAATACAATTCAAAGAAGATTTGCAAACATGTCAAAGAGTACATATCACCGTCCTCGTCCCTTCTCCTAAAGCTTTTTACTATTTTATAGTCCAACAAATCTAAGAAGTACCGTTTGACAGTTATGACAAATAGGATAATAGGGTTGGGAGTAAAAAAATCGATTACTATAATATCCGATTTTTATGAGATCGATTACAAGAATATCAGAATTTTAAGAGATTGAATTGTCATAATGAAATAAAAGTTATGTTTAGGATATTTTATTTATACACTACTAGTACTAGAATCGTCATCGTCTTCGTCATCATCGTCATTTAAGTTAATGACTAGTTGATTATCTATGAAATTATCAAAGTGTACGTCTCTGTCGAAGTCGTAATTTATTTTAGGGTACCTATGTATTAAGTGCATAATGCGGTCGCGCAGTAACGTGTCGTCAATTGATAATTTGAAAGTAATACATTCGATTTTTCATATATGTAATCGATTTTTTCGCATACAAGTGTATCTGAAGAGTCACAACACTACAAGCAGTGACCTAACTACGTGACTTTGCAATGAGGTCAAAAATAGAACTATTAGAAATTATTTACCATGTAAATATGTGTTATTTTGCTTTGTTTGAATGTTTTCAATTAAATTAGGATATTAAAAATTGAATTTTTTTAGATACAATAATAAAATCTTTCTAAATTCATGGTTTTATGACAAAGGTTGTCGAAACTGAGTATTGTACGCATGAACAAAGTTGTTTCGGTTTGAAAATGATGAAACGTCAAACGGTACTTCTTAGATTTGTTGGACTATAGCTCTAGAAAAAGTTAGAAAATAACATGTTTGAAGTTGCCCCTATAATAATTACAAAAAATAAACACATAACATATTACCCAAAACTTCACAGTGTAAAATGAACACAAAAGTTTGGACAAAAAGAGATACATGTAACCTTAAAGTTTCCTTTAGAAAAAGTAGGAAAAATTGCTTACCATAACAACAAGAGCTTTGTACTGTTAAACCGACAAATCTACACCAAAAGCGACAACAAATTCTAACCATGAATGTAACTAGCTCAAAGTTCCCAGGCTTAGAGTATTTCATGAATTCATACTTAATACACGAGCATGCGCGAGGGCCCAGGGACCTACCGCTACGTTCTAAAGTAACATCAATACAATTGTGGAAGGGTGAGAACGCTCTACTCGATGTAAAGCGGCGTCTCTCTTCCACAACTGCAGTTTGTAAGGCATGGTGGCAGGCCCTCTGACCACACACAGAGCGGGCCCCACAAAGTCCAGCTACAACATTGTCCACATTAAGAGGTCAGCTATTCACCCCATCTGTGAATAGGTCGCCGGCAAACAGTACCGTTCTATGCAAACAAAGGCAAAGCATGATTTTCTCGCGGGCAGATTTGCATTTGTGACAATTTTATTACTCATATGTATGTAATAAATGGAATACCTTCGCGCAGTGTTTGCGGAAAACCTTTAAGTATTTGGAGGAATCTAAGATCTGATGCTATCCAACAGTAACCTAAGACTCTAAGGACCAACCAACTGCACGGTTATGTGGTACTGCATAAATTAATACAACAATCATTACAACTTCCTCAATGCAAACACTTTCCTAAATGAGAAGAGGAATGTGTCCAGCATTAGGACATCCTTAAGCTCGTACTTTTATAACTTCCAAACCTTAATTTCTTAATCTTTAATATAATAAAAAATCCTCAGTTACTCATCAATGACACATTACAAGTAGGTACAAGCAGTATCACAGAGCAGTATTTACAACGTGAAAATGACATTCAAATTAGCTCACACATTTGTAGTTTAAAACACAGGCACAGTCAAATACGCTATCGAGCACAATTTGAAAAAAAAAACTCCCTCGACAACAATACAATCGTAAAATGTTACAATAACTAGGTTACAGAACACAAACTAACCGTTAAAGGGCCTGTAACTAGGAGAGCTGTTCCATGTTACGCGCAAGCCTATGTAGGACTTGTTGCTCTGCACATTACTTATATTTACAAAACATATCGTTAAGAATCAAGCTTTAAGTATCGGTTTGTGATGAAAATACTGAATGATATAAAATTTTCCTAACTTCTAGATGGCTTTGAAAGACATTCGAGACAGAAAAACCTTTTTTTGGAAAAGGAACTTTGATAGCGAGAATATGCTCTTGTGAGTGGTTAAAATTCCTTACTCAATAGATTGAGGCATAAAATCGAAAGACAGTTGATAAGCTTTATTCGGGACGGGGATCATTGGGATCAATGATATAGAGCTACTATTACTATTTTAGATCAAATAATTTTTGACGCGAGTAGTACAGGACAAAAGATACCTCAACGAAAAGAGAAACATGCTCAGCATTAGGATAAGAAGAGCTTGTAAATTATAGGCAATGGTAACAGTCAAGTTAAAATTTCAATCGGAGTTTCGCTACAAATTGCCATGTAGTTCATAGTCACCTAGAGCCAATACCGTACTTTAACTAGGGGATCGTTTATATCCTTAGTATGATAATAATTCCTTGTTGCTAGGGTTATTAAAAACTATGGGGATGGACAAAATCAGAAGCATATAAGAAAAGCAAGTGATAGGGATAAATATTATGTTGATAAGGACCAGGCAATCGTCGACTAGAACACAGTTTAGTAGTTACTATTGAATGAATATTCAATATAAATGTTAGACGCACTCTTAGTAAAAATGTTTGGAATTTTTGACAACAGCTGTGCACACAAATAATTTGACTATGCAAGTCAATGATGTACGCTCCGTTCTAACACAACATAGAATCACTGGGAATAGAGTTTTGAACGCTTGCTTAGGTTCACAACCCCATAATGAACTTAGCTTTTTAATTTATCCTTTTTGCATGTAATTTTATTTCCTCAACTTTTTTAATTCATATGAAATTCTGTGTTCTTTAAATTCTGTGTTAATAGTTTGCAAGATTATTTCCACAAAATACTTAAAAAAAATTGATCTTAAACCACAACTTCAAAGTGCATTAAAACAACCTCTCAAAGCTCCTAACAAAAGACTAATTAACCTATTTCGAGCACACAACTTAAGCCTTTAATTAACGAACAATGGAGGAAATGTACAAAACACTCAACTCTGCAGCATATGGTCGCGGTTTTTCACAAAACGACAGAATAAGAAAAACTGAAACATGTGGGCCAACTCCAATCACCTTGAGAGCATATTTAATCAAGATATTGACGTTATTCCCACACATTTCAGTTAATTTCCGTGCCTAAGTCGTGAAAAAAGAAAATTTACAGAAAATGGGAAATCCCAAAATTCGGATACAGGATATTGGATAGTCCGTTGCTTAAATAAAAAAACTCACATGGAAAATTCCGAATGTAAAAGACTACGGATCGTGGCTGCCAGCGTGAAAAAAAGAAGTGTGAACCAATCACGGCGAGTCACGTGTCGCAGGCTCCGGCGGTGTCCCGGCGGCTGCGGCGGCTGCGGCGGGCTGGGCGGCTCCGGCTGCTGGAGAACTATGACGCCAAACGACTCGAGCCGGGGCGAACAAACTTGCTAACAGACAAATAGTTTGCTCAATCCGCTCGGGTTGTCTCGCTGTCATGTCATGCTTCTGACGTCACGCGGCAGGCACGGCGAAGAGCTGCGCACGCGCCGGCCGCCACACAACAACTGCTTGAAAAACGTAGTAATGTGTGCACAAATGTTTTCTGAAACAATTCTAAAGGAGTTTTCTACTATTACTTTTGTAATGTTGTAGGTTAAAAGGCAAGTTGGACGTTTTAGAAATGCCTGTTTCTGCAGGCCATTGTTTGTCAGCGGGGCTTATGTGGAGGTCGCAAGTACCGCCGCATACGTCGCTAGGGAACCTGATAGGTTACAGCTTTACAATTATACTATTTACGATAGCCCACTGTTAAGACATACATCGTAGCTTTGATGTTTTAATCGATTCACCCTGTAATTCGAGCATACAACACAACTAATAACAAATAATTCGAGTTTGTTTTGTAGAAAAGGGGCTGAAAGAATGGTGACTTCAGCAGTTATTTTCCCCGTGTCATTTCAGGGATTAAGTAAAGGAAATGTAGTTTAGCTAGTGTAGTGTATAGTTAATGGTAAGCACATGATTGTCATTACATTGTCAAAATGATAAATATGTAAGTCATTGAAATGTGTAACAAGCAGTGTATGAGTAGCAGATTTTAGAACCTGTGGGCGTTTTATCCAAGTTTATACGGCATACTCGGAAAAATTGTAAGAATCTTTACATGGGGATAATATCCCAATCCTGACCCAAAAACTGACTAGTTGTAGCTTGGTAGGCGCAGTAGTTACTGCGCCTACCAAGCTACAACTAGTCAGTAAATCTAGAAAAGTCCATTTTCGTACAGCACCCGTGCAGTGTGAGGAGTCGCAGGTAGCCGGCGACCCACATTGCGCGCGCGCAGCGATCGGACGCTTTATCGAATGTTGATAAAACTTTAACGGCCGCAGCCCTAGCGGATAAGCCTGCACCGTGAAATCGACGCCTGCGCACCTAATTACTATACACGATATTTGTGTCAAGTGTGATTGCAGTTCTTTATAGGTTTTCTACGAGATTTTTGATGAACTTCTGAATGTGGGGGTAATTGGGCTGGACGCTGTATAAATCTGTGAGATGCCATGAGATGGAAAATTGTTTTCAGGAAATTCAAGAAATCCTCAATATTATATTTTGCACTTTGTCGAATCTTCGGATTAAGTAGAGAAATTTCTTGAAGGTACATAAGTGTACACGGGCCTTTTTAGCGGCTTATTTCGTAAGATTCAGTCGACAATTTTCAGGGAAAAATGTGCGGTAAGTTTTCTTGTGGAGTTCTGTCGCCAAAGTTAGTGCCGAGGTAGGCTGCGTATGTATGTATATTATAATGCAGCTAGTTGCTGACTTTTTACTCTTGGCATTGCTGGTGTTATGTGGACAAGGACTCGGCAATGATGAACTTATGAGGATTCAAATATGTTGTAAGGCGGCGTGAGGCGTGGGCAACGTGGGCCAACGTATACGGTCTTGCAAGTAAAGCAGACTCATATCATTCCCCTGCCCTTATCCCAATTTTTACTTGGGGTCGGCGCAACACGTCTTTTAGACATGTTGCTTAAAGTTTTGGCTATGGCTTTATAGTCGGCCGCCTGCCTGACACTAACCCTCTTTGGGAATGCGATTGTTGGTTGTTTACCCGCCACCATTCGGGTGACCCAAGGTGCTTGGTACAGTGCACTGGGTCTTAAGGTCCATTAGTCGCCTTTTACGACACCCAGTGGAGGATATGGGGTGGTGCTATTCTTTATATCCGGACACCACACGGACAAGTAAAGCAGACTGTTTTAGAGAATGCATTTCTTAAAAGACGTAAACCTGCCAAAACGTATTAAACAATAGTTTGTGTTATGTGTAATTGGGATGCCGAAAACCGTAGTTTTGGAATTTGAAAGTCACATTTTCAAACCAAAATTCGGATTTAAGATGCAGAAGTTGTCTTTATCACCACCCGCCGCGTAACACAAATTCTCTAATACCACAGTCGTATAATGTTTTTTGTATTATTAAAATCCTACGTGTTAATCCGAAAAAGGGAACCGAAACACAGAACCTGCGATGTGTATAAAGCGCACTCAACATTTGAGAAGTCAGTATCTTAACATCGAACTCAAGACCTCTGATTTGGCAGTCCTGCGGTCTTACCACTAGACTATCGTACTACTAAAACCATAGTCATCAAAATTATTTATTTGGTGTCTGATTCTTTTTGTTCCTTTTTATCAATCAAATACATGAAGTATGAAAGCAATATACGTGTTTCGTTTGGCGCCATATCGATGCTCCATAGTAAACGATTTGCAGCGCCTGCGCCAAATCAATAGCACACAGTCGGCTGTAAAGGAACACCACTGTATTATTATTTTCAAAGGCGCCTTGTTATTGCAGAGATAAGAAATTATTTGGGATATGAATGGAGGATCTTTAATATGTTTGAATTCAAAGTATTACATGAAAATATCACGTAAATTACTTGGATATTTTAGATAATTCGGGTGATACTAATTTCTAAGTATCTAGGTGTATCCTAATACCTACTTAGTCACACCAGGCTTTATAAATGTAAAGGAGAGAAAGAACGTTCAAATTCAATTGAGATAAAACCTATTGGCTAACTTAAGATGGTCGATTCAAGTCCACTTCATCTGTGACTAAACAATGGCGATTTTTTTAGGGTTCTCATCATCTTCCTGCCCTTATCCCATTTCACTTGGGGTCGGCGCAACACGTCTTCTAGACATGCTGCTTAAAGATTTGGCTATGGTTTTATAGTCGGCCGCCTGCCTGACACTAACCCTCTTTGGGAATGCGTTTGTTGATGGCTTACCCGCCACCATTCGGGCGACCCAAGGCGCTTGGTACAGTGCACTGGGTCTCAAGGTCCATTAGTCGCCTTTTACGACACCCAGTGGAGGATATGGGGTGGTGCCATTCTTTACATCCGGACACCACACGGAATACATTTGCTTACATATTTATTAGATTTGAACTATTATACGTATGTACAGTCCTAGTTTTGTTAAAACGTTCAGATTAAAACCTCTTTCGTTTTAATATTGTATTACTTCTTTTATACTAGTTACGAGAGATCACCTCTTCTGCAGTTATTAGATCTGCCTCGGGGGTAGAAGTGGGGTTTTTGCGTTATCGTTTATTTTTATATTAATTTTAATGAGTTCTGTATTTTTGCCCTAGTGGAAATTGAGGTTCCAACACCCTTCTATACTTCTTGACAACAATACTCATACTTATAAGCTTTGATGACAGTTTTTAATGATTTCCTGACATCTAGAGCAGACGCTGTAACGGGATCAAATGCAACAGGTTAATAGAAGTGGCAATAAATTAAAAATATTATAGTTTTCCTTAATATTATTTGAATAAAATGTTTCAATAGTTAGGGTCAGATGCGGTTTGCACTTAATTAGGTACGAATTATGGGCCATTGGCCTGAATGCCGTCAGGCTGCTATACTTAGTCAATCAACAACAATAACGAGAAAAAGATGACACATTGAACACTCAACTTCACTAATAATGCTATAAATTATCAGCACCTAGTTATTACACTCTGTGCGCATTTATTCCAACTATATTGGTCCGCTTACACAGCGTTATCAGATAAGGCTGGCAAACAATGCATTATTATTACACCTATCCTGTTTCCAGGGAACAGATAGACCCAGTACATAGGTACCTGGGAACGTCAACCGCGGAAAAAACAAACTTTCACATCAAAAACTTGAAGTTGCGAGTACAATGCGTAGCTCCATAGTCAAGTGATGAATTATGCGTAAATGTAGTGGTGTGAATATGTATGCGGTTAACAATGTAAGCTGTAGTATTATCCTATAAAGGTCAGTTGGGAGTTTGAACGCAGTGACCACGACGCGCGGCCGACGGCGTACGTTATCACAGCCCGCCACACGCTACACCTCTCTACACAAAAATCTCGAACGGGAATACCGGATACTGACGCAGCCCTAAGAAACTACAGCCGTCTCGCTCTAACGTTCACACGAAAGCTCGCGATTTGTATTCCGTCCTTATTGCTCAACCGCGGAGCGATATCGCGCTATGCTTATAGTTAGAAATATGTAACTGAATAGTTTACTTTTGTGTGTAGTTTTGCCAAGTTGATGTCGTTCGAAATTAGAATCGCTGCATGTTTCGTTGTAAGAAATGCGTGAAGTGTATTGAAAGTAATTTTTACGTGGTGCAGTGTAAGGTGTGTTTTTTTTTAACAAATGTAAAATGCGTACGGCCGAGCGATGGCGCGCAAACGCGACATTTTTTAGATTCCAATAATGGACGAAAGTTTGTGATTTACTATAGATTATGTGTTGTGATTATAAATAACAGTGGTGTTTAATTGTGAAGATGATTAACGGGAGATTTTCTTTATTAGACGTGAGTAATAAAGCTATTAATATTCTATTTAATTATTTTCTTAATTAATTTCCTGTGTACCTTAATTGATTAAGATGTAGTTGCGATGAAATAAAAGTAAATATAAATAGTTGTTATCAAATATTTTCCTTGTACCAGACAAACAAAGAGCTGGCACGCAGCCAGTGTGAAACTTTAAATTTATCATTCGATATTTATTGCCAGTGATAAATGTTTTACATTATTGTCGCTGTTTTATTTAGCTCTCATAATAAAACTAAAAGGTCCTTCATTCGGAGACCTTTAAATAGTCCTCGAGTACACTAAAATGTCATATTTGCTGTGGCTAATGCATTTATTGACATTCTAAATGCATCTAGGTATGTGCTACTATACATAGCTGTGTGTAGTGCCTAAGTGGTGCCTTTGCATGCACAGCCTGCATAATTTATTTAGAGAGGCAAAAACTGCGCGCGTTTTGCATAACTTCGAAATTAAGTTTGATTTATGGTGCACAATTATTTTGTAACAGTTTGGCACTTAATAAAAGTAATAATAAAAAGGCCAAGTTTTTGAAATGGAAATCCCAGTACCTACCCAAATAAGCTGTTATCATACGCAAAAATCAGTAACATCCTTCTTTTCATTGTATGGATAAATAATAAATAATTCCTATTCATAAAATATTTTACTCTCACTAATAAAGTTTTACATAGATGGCGCTATAATAACTGCTTATAAAACTACGAGCACCTATCATAATTACTTTATTTAATTTTACGATGGACTGTCTTACTATTGAAAAGCATAAATCTTTCTTTCTTCTTTCCACGCTCTTCGAATATGCCCTTTTTTAGTAGACTATAAAATGAAATCGTAGATAATGCTTAATCTGGGATAAAATGCAGGCTGGCTAAAAAACAAATAATGTTTAAAAAATAACAATTAAAATTACTCTTTTAAAAATCGTGGTAGCCAATACAGGCCACGTAAGCCGGAAAACTGTTATTATCAGTAGTTTAGAATGGAAAACGAATATTATAGGAAGTATGAAAGTAGCGCAAGCTGCAGAAAGTGATAGGAAATCGTTTGTGTGAGGTGATTAGGCTCGCCAACGGGCTATAGAGATGGTATGACAATTTAGAGAACAAGGGAGAAATATTCTTCTATACTCCATTTGTTCAGGTTATTTACTTTATGTAAACAATTTTGGTATATCTTTCATACAAAATGTGATCTTGAAAAATGAAAAATACGTTTTAAGTATAACTTGAAATTCATTTAGATTTTCTAAAACTATAGATATTGGATTTGTCAGTAGTAATATCCATATTATAAATTATTTTTTGGATAAAAAGTAACGACAAGATTGTTTACATTTAGTTAATTACCTGAACAAATGGAGTATGGAGTTATAAAGGGCCATTCTCAGGATTGAGGCTTTCGAGCTTAAAGTTGAAAGTCGTATACCCGCCAAAATTTAGGCAGTTGAAAAGTATTTACGGCAGTGAGCAAAAAATAAACCGTTCAAGCTATAGTTCGTATCGCTTAATAGAATGCGTCAGGAAATTGGTTTTAGATTCATATCTATAGCGACTTTATCAATGTTCGAAACGAAAAAAATATAATGTCTGCTCACTATCTATGATCTAAGAACTCTTTTAAGAAATCGTACAAAAATAAATTGTTATGTGTCTGCAACCGTGATGATGAATACCAAAACTATTGCTATAAGAATGATGCATTCCTTTATAAAGATCAAAAGTTAAAAGTGAAAATCTAAACCCATTATAATAATATGTTTAAGGTAAAAATGTTGTAGTTTCCTGTTCTACTTTTACCGTGCCCGACAAGTCATAATTGTCACTTGTTTATTAAATATACACTAGCTTTTCCCACGACTTCGCTCGCCTGGAAGTTGGTTATAGCTGTAAAACATTATCTCCTTTTACATAGTAGAATATAGCCTTTGTTTTAATCCAGGGTGTCACCTAAGTCCTATGAGAACTAGCGTGGTAGTCGGTTATAGCTGTAAAAATATTTACCGCCTTTTACGCTGTCAATCCCTATGGATGAACACATAGTTTAATTGTTACCAAATTTCATCCAAATTGGCTGACCCGTTTAAGCGCGAAAGAGTAACAAACATCGATCCATACTTACAAACTTTCGTCCTTCTTATATTAGTTGAAATTGAAATCATTTATTCTGTAAGTAGGACCATTTTATGACTTTTACGTGTCATAAATATGTTTCGAGCTCGCTGAATTCGACATTTCCTAACTGGAAATAGCTAGTGTGATAAAGAGCAAAATAAAGTATTGAGTAAGATGCCCTAGCTGTCCATTCTGATGTCCACAAGTATACGGGCGAGACAACCGCGGCAAGGTCGCTTTTCGAACATATCCGCTAGTTAACTGGCTTCCTCCGGCATCTTTGACTAATAAGATAATGTACCAGCATGTGCAGTTAAATAGAGATCATCTATAGCCACTGTTAAGAGGGTTTGTGTGTCTGTCTGAATATGACGTCATTGCGTAATCGATTTTTGGAACGGACGTGGTTCTTTTTTCGGCGAATTTTGATTCCTAAACCGTAATATAATTAATTACTTCTAGCTATAGTGTTTTGTTTTAGGAATGACTAAAACAGATTATGGATGTACAGATGGGCTCTAATTGTACACTTTACTCATGTGAATAGGAAGAGAAAGGCTCTTGTAATCGAAAATGTATAGGGATCATCTCAGATTTAAGGCTCAGGAGGAGCCTTAAATCTGACCCAATAAAAGCGAGGAAAATGACTTGATCACCTATACGTTTTATAATTCATGAGTTTACGAGGGTCTCTTTCTTCCTACTCCTCCTATAAATGACTACTGGTAAATTTCGGTCGGTCGGTCCCAAGACCCAAGATCCCTGGGAAATGTCAATCATTTCACACATCTAGAGTAAGTGCTTGGTCGTAATCATTGGTTTTCAAGGGAAATCCTGGCTTACAGGAGTTGCAATAATATGTATGTGTGACGGGCTTGCCCAATACAAAAAAGTTTATTTACTTATTATTTAAAGGTACACCAACAGCGTATACATCACACCTTATGTTTACATATGAAATTCTAAAATAAGGTACTAATGAACATGCGAATTACAGGTATATGTTACAGCCAAAGTGATTAATCTAGATATTATGTATACTGTCTAGCTATTATGAATAATATCTACTCAATTTAGATAAAGTGATAATTCACACAAAATTAATCACATTAACTAGCTATTATACATAATATCTTCAAAGAATTGGATAAAGTGATAAAACAAGTAGATATTCGTTTAAGAATAAATTTGTATTTCAATTTTCCTTAAGCATACATATCAGAAAGATTATTTTAACAATTAAAATAACATAAGATAATATTTTCACCTCAATAAACATAGATTTTAACAAATAAAAAAAAAACCTAACCTCACCTAATTTAGGTTAGGTTAGGTTTTTTTTTAGGCAGGAGTGTGGATATCAAATGAACATTATACCTTTCAATCATTAGCGCAAATGTTGATATAGCAAATAAATATTCGACGAACTGAAAATTATGTCAAACGACATTATACAAAGTGATGATTTTCTTAAACGTTGTTCGATTGAGTAATATTATATCAAACGTTATTCGATCAAACAAGGGTAATCCTAAGATAAAGACCGTATTATTAGTTTGGCTAACGTTGACACGATATTATGAATAATAACTAGATAATGTGATTAATTTATTACACTGTCTAGTGAATTTAGCTATTATCCATAATGACTAGTCATTATGTATAATCGCTCATTAATCACTATGACTGTAACATATACACAGCATTTAAAATATCATAGCAATTATCTTATAACTACGTAAAATAAACATAAAATAGAGTTTCGCCTTTATGACGAAATTTCACTTCAAAATAAGCCCTGAACCTACAGCCGTCGAAATATTGGTGGCTCGTGTCAACAATCGATTTCTACTACATTATGCAAAGAGTGTTTGTTGTTTACTAAGTAATAGAGCATGAGTGAACGGTTTGAGGAAATCATACCACACGTGTGCTGCCGAGATCATACTGTTACGCCATCATATGTTAATGTGACGTAAAATACACGATTGTAATATTATTGTATCTACGTACGTGTAAGTAAATAGAAAATCTTCCTTATTTGATGCAGTATTGATGTTATTTTGGTCAGGCGATTAACTCTCTACGTAGCTGTAAATGAACAGAAAATCTTCCTTATTTTATGGCAGTATTGATGGTTGTTTGGTCCATAATGATAAACACAGACGAAGTAGCCAACTTGTCCATAAGGACCGTTTTAATTTTGTGATCGATACAGCTCAAAAAACTTATTTTGCTTAGTCTATAGAATAGTTCCAAAGTCAATTCTATTGCAAGTTTATAAAGGGTGTTTTTTCTAATTCCCTTCAAAATTTAGCAAGAGATAATTTCACGTAGAATAACACTTAAAAGCCCAGGAGTTATAACCTTGTCAAATCAAAGGAGTGACCCTCCTGACCCATTGTTCCAGTCATCAAAATAAACATGTTAAAACATTACTCATATCGTTTTGAAGCTTGCAATGTATTAAGACTGCTTGTCTGTGTGTCACCTCAGCCCATCCCGTTTATATTTAGACGGGTTATAGAGAAGTGACGTCACCACCGACCAATGTCTGCGCACACGCATGGCCACCGCATTTTGTCCAACATGAGTATTTTTTATATTGCAGTCTTATAGCATGTATATGTAAAAATTCAAAGGGCAAAAATAAAAATTGTAGGTACTATCCTACTCTTCTTGCTGAGTATGGAACTTAAAACAAACAAAATTGTATTAAAATACAATATTTATTTATACTATAAATATCGATACTTGTTGGTTTTGCCATGACACTAATCCTGAATACTCAAGATATTTGAAGTGTCAATATGTTGCTACTTTACACATAAAATGATAGATGAACAGCTACATGATTGACGCTTCAATATTTGTATCCAAGGGGCAGTCATATGCTGCGGGATCTTCGTAAGAGTTACCGTGACCCTGGCACTCAAAGGGCTCCAGGAGGAACATAGTGGGTTTTAGTCAGTAAAAGTCTGATACTCCCTCCCGCTGCACCCACAGCGGGCGGGGTCATTTGATGATTTCCCACGAAATGAAAAGGGTCAGTCATATAACGCTTTTATTGTATTCTAGAGTATAAGAAAAAACTAAACATTTTAATCCTAACTGGGCTTTAGAACATTTTGAAGACTATTTAATAAATCAACCGAAACCCCTGATTTACCGATTGATCTTCGCTCCTAAGTAGGTACTCTTGGTAGTAGAAAGAAAACGGAAAAAACTCCAGAGCGGCAATCTCTCTTTTAGTACTAACCACAATCTGTTGACAATAGAAATCAAAATCAAAAGGTTTCTATTTTGAGTAGGCCTTAGCACTTTCAAAATATTACTGACTCTAGTTGCGCGGTTCCAAAATGTCATTCTTATGGAGAAGAACCGGCCATCCCAACTTACTATGATAACTTAAAGTGGACAAATTTAAGACAAGTCTGATGATATAAACCGATGTACTTAGTTAATCAGTTAGCTGGCAGCTTGTGCAAATCATAACATTACATATCAGAGCACGCTGTGTGCAGCCCGCATAGTTCCGCGTTATTGCCAAAGATAACAGTAACGCAATGCGCACACGCATCATTGTAACACTTTCGTTCTGAATGCTTAAACATTATAACTTGATTATATTTACTAGCGGTGTTTAATAGTATAGCAATTACCTGTAAATATCTACGGAATGGGTTGTTGGGGGTTTGATAAACGTGAACTAAATTCTTGTGAGTTTTGAAATCTGGGGTAAAAAAAAAATCAAATCTTCGATTGAATCCCGAGAAAATTTGGAAATAAAATGACTTCACAACTAAGTGTGTGCCAATAGAACCGATGTATTTCTTATACATATCACTTTATTTTTAGGTCCTTTAAGTTAAAATTGGGATAGTATAAATAATCCCTAGCGTTGTATTAACATTGTTGCCAACGATTCTAAGAAACTAATCAGCGCCGGTGTTGCCAATAGTTCAAATCAATACTCATCAATATCAATTAGTCTCTTGTCAGTTCTTTCTATAAAATAAATATTAATACTGCCGCTAATAAATGCTCTCTCTCAAAGTGGAAGAACTTACTCCCTGCAGTCATTGATGGCTGAACAATATGATCTCTATATTTCCTGTAACTTAAAAACGAGTTTATGAATAGCATTTTCCTATTGCAGTATAAAAAATGACAGTATTCTTGGGACTACACCTGATAATGCGTCATGTTGGATGTAAGCTACAATTATAAACGTGTAGGTATCGGTTTTGTATTGCCCATAACTGAGCATGATTCATGGTCCTGAGAACTGAGCTCGCGGGACACAATTGACGGTACGTCCACATCGTCTATAATTCTATAAGTAATGCTTTGTCGGTCTCTTGAGTAATCGTCAAAACGTCTTCCTTAAATATTTGTTTATCACTCTATAAGACTGTTTAGTATTGATGTACAATATAGGCAGCATAAAAGAGACTTTTTTGTCGGGAAGGCCTTTCTCCAACTGTGGACTGCAACCGGCTGAGTTATAAAAGACCTTAAATATGGAAGAGCAAAAAAAGACAATACATATGGAATAGAATAGAATATTCTTTATTGAACACCATATAATTTCAGCTGTTAAATAAATACGTCGTGGTTTTAAAAAATAGCCAAATTGTTAGGAGAAATTTATGGTGATTACCTATGTTTAAAGTGGTCCTAGGGGCCTTTCGGGCAACAAAATTTTAACCCATGGCCCGCAAGGTTCTAAAACTTATATTTAACACAAGTTTAACTGGATGCAATTTATAGAAACGTTGCCCACGAATGTTACGTACAGTATTTATTAAGAAAATTCTAAACCTGTTCAGCACTTTCTAAAAACGAGAAAATTTATTTTGCTCTTGAGCCGAGACTCCACCTAAGCGGAGATGTGTGCTGTGTGCTGTGCGTAAAAAGATGATTTTTAGCTTGAGGGACTCCACCAAAGCGGAGATGTGTGCGGTGTGCCGTGTGCTTGCTCAGTGCTGTATGAGAGATGATGATGTTTAGCGCAGGGGACTCCATCAAAGCGGCGATGTGTGCTGTGCGAAAAGATGTTTTCCAGTTTGGGTGCGAGGCGATGAGTGTTTGCAAGATGGTCGGCTGGCTGCGCGTCGTCCGCGCACAGCTCACATCTCTGCTTCCATCGTACCATGCAAATATTACTCATCTTTGCACATCGATCTCCACTGAAGCTAAGCGGAGAGGAGATATATCGAATCAAATCAAAAGGTTTTCATTTCGAGTAGCCCTTTTCAGGCACTTTCAAAACGATACTGACTGTAGTTACGCGATTCCAAAATGTTATTCTTATGAAGAAGAACCGGCAAGAAACTATTAGAAAGAAGAAATTGTGTCAGTAACACAATTCCATTGGTTGTTTAAAAAACATTACGCTGCTCGTCTCCTCTCCGCTTTGGTGGAGTCGCACCCTCAAGCGTGTTGGTTCCAAGAATTTCAAATTATATTTTCTAAAAAACAATGACATGTACTGTGAACAAAAACTACATGTAGGTAAATCATGAGTCAAATTCTCTATTGATATTTGAGAACTTCCTGTTATTCTATCTAGCTGATATTTTGCAATCATATAAAGTAGGCAGACGTGTATTGTGTAGCAAAATATAATAAATTATATTGTTATTAGTTCATTGTTCTAAATGAAATATTGCGAACGTTGGTTTTTTTTGCTTACTTAGGTTTGTTTGCAGATTCTAGCACACTACTTACTTTCCAAATAAAACTCATGTATTTAATAAAACATATTTTACCAAATGAATAAGCATGAATTTATCATTTGGAAAAAAGAAACATAGTACAAAATCAAATCAACAAGATCCTTCAAGTATATTTATGTGAAAATAAGAAATATCTGCCAAAAATGTACAGAATCTGAATTTAATAAACAAAACTAATTTCTCTTGTCCATTAGAATAGTGTGCTCGCTAAACGTTTCTCTAATTAAGTGCCGCGCATTAGGCACCAATTAAAACGGTACGCGACGAGTTCATAATGCCTTCTAATTACACTAACTTCACGCTTCTATAACCTGAGAGGGCAGCAGACATTTAACTCATACTTTGTATACTTACTAAGTCGTTGAATGAATTGTCTATTTTTATTTTTCTTCTTATTGAAATGAATTAAATATTAAACCACTCTACTAAAGGCCCACTTTCTGGCAAATGCACATTTTAGTTTTGAATGCAATAATATACATCTTTAAAATTATTTATAAATGTCCAATGATAATAATTGAGATTAGTTTAGCTTTAAGAAGTCTACATTCTTCAACACAAATGTTTTATGTACCAGATACCATTAATATACATTATGTTTTAAAACAAAATCTCTATCAAAACCTATGAATTCATCTCATCCAATCCAAAATAAACAAGTACCAAATCTCGACTAAACTTGTACAAACATTGCATTAATCGAATCCAAACATCACGATCCATAAAATAACACCGCCGGAGCCAAAACACACGCGCAGTGCGTACGGGACCGGCGCACGCGCATGCGACATCAATTAAAGGGGCGGCCGCTACCGAGTGACATAATTGAATCGCGGCGATTGAGTTATACAATTAGAGCTCTGTTATAATACTATTATATTGTAAAAGAAGGATTTTGTTGATCTTAAAATACTGGTATTTCTTTTTGGTACCCTTTTTGTTAGCCGATGGAAATCCTGCAAAAACTTTCTCCGTCCTGTGACTTGAGGGTTGTACCGGAGTCCCGTCGGCTAAAGCCACCGGAATGCTTCTCCGTTCCCTATTGCCGGAAACCAGGAGGAGACGCTTTTGCAGACTACTATGATAAACCTTTTTTTTTGCTTCAACCTCCGTTGTCAAGTGTTCAAAACAAACATTAACGGCTTAATGTATAGTAATTTTATGACAAGAATAATAACCTCATATATTTTACTTCAAATATTATAATTCATAGATGAAATATTGCTTTAATTAGTCAACGCTGTTTTAAGTAGTCAGGTAGGCATCGCATTGCGTTAGTCGTAGACTCTATGAGCAAGCTAACCTGCGGTCTGCGGTCAGCAGCTGAAGCGGCCATTATAAATAGAATTATCACAACAAGTTTACCTGACGCTAAACAATTTCTGCTTCTATTTTATGACCTTTTAAATTGCATTCCTCTTCATTTTCAAGTCCTAGGTACGAATTTTATCCTTGTTTTGCACAAAGCCTATTATTTACTTAGGTTCTTACAGTTATATTTTACACCAGGTCAAATATGCACTTATCTGGCTTCAGATCAGGTTAAGAATAACTTTGTTTACCTGATCATTTTTAGGCCGCAAAAAGATGTTGTGCATCAACTTATGAGCTTTCTTTTTAGGGCATAAAGTTTTATTGGTACCAAAGAGTGTGTGGCAAAATTTTGAAGTTTAGGTCCCGTCTAGCATGAAAGGACTATTCATGATGCTCGTATGTGGCATGTTCAGTATTCTATATCTACCTAGATTAAAGAAAGTCGGACAAAATCCTACTCAAAATGTGTAATCAGCTGATAGACCACATATTCCAAGGTTGGAATCCCTCGAGTGTCGTGGATGGGCGGGATAGTAAAAACGGAACGAAGTTTATTGCAGCAATAATTTTAATTAAGTGCCGGTTCAACAAGTTCACTAAGTGTTGTAATTCTGCTTTTGCCACATTCCTGCTTTGTTAGCTGGGGTCAACTGATGTTTTGTAGAATGTTAGTAATGGAAAATAAATAATGGTTACTTCCCGGCTTGATTGCTTTTTTTCTTTCCCCTTGCTGGCGTATTTGCAATGTCATGTGTTCAAATTTCACTAATTAAAAAATACATGAAAATCTTAGAAAGTCTGATGTCGCTTGGAAACATGGATTGCAAATATCTGGAATCGACATACCATAATGATCTAACTTGGCGATCAAATTCTCAAACCTTTCCGTTTTAGGGAGAAGCCTGTGCCAGATCTTAGGACTTTCATAGACTGGTATTATGATTAAGTAGGTTAACTAATAGAATGTGCTTAAAGTTACTCCTAAAAACAAGGATATCCTCAATCATTACACAAACTGACATTTAAATAAGTACCAGTATTTGGCTGACAATTTTATAAATATTATAACTAGCTAATTTGCGTTGTACTAAGTACTGCTCAATTAACATAATGAGGTATGTGGGGCGAGGCGTGACTGACCCTAAACAAATGCATGTTGATAATCACATTGTTCTAACATCGCCTGATGTTATATCAGTTTTAAAACTACGTTATTGTGCTTACTTTAGTAGTTTAAAACATGCTATGATGCTATAGATTTTATATAAACGTACGTATTTGAGCTAATTGGTTTCAAAGTTAATCTGGTCTTGAATTATAGGGGTATTTAATAGTGTAGTTATTTAGTACAATAATTTAAAAGATACTAGGTGAAATAACTAGTTTTGTAGCGGTTATTTTCGTGGTTCCATCCAACTGCCTAAATAATTTCTAGTTTCTTTTGAGTTTTTACAACAATCTTAAAAGTTAAAATATCGGAAAAGTAAATATTTTGGTAAAGTAACCTTGACTGACTAGTCATCCTTTTTAGTTAAATAGTAGTGTAGTGTGTAGTAGCAAATAGTTAGCACTTCTTGTATAAACTAATCAATATTTTTGTAATACCAAAGGTTAGGAGCAACTAAATTTTGTTCTAACAAAAGGAGAGTCGTGAGCAAAAAAAGAAATTGTCTTGATATTTGGGTTGAAATAACACGTTTATCACTTATTTACAATAATGGTAAAAGAAGTACTAGGAGAACCTTCATGACTTCATTACGCACGTTCTAAAATATTGAGTCAACAGTTTTATTCAAGAGAAACTTGCATAACATTAACAAATATATCGCAGCATTTGCAGTGGATTACCTAGTTTATCTGATGTCAATACACAAAAGGTAAAGGTCAAATTGTTTGCATTTACAAATGATAAGCGGTATTTACAAGTCGCGTAATAAAGTAATTATTTAACTGCATAATGAGGACTGGCCAAGCACTAGCTGGCCCGTTATAGCATTCGTACCTAAGTGGACTTGTTTGCAAAGTAAATCCGTTAGTACAAGTGACAATATTGAATCTGTTTTACGGCACACCCCGAGTTTCCCGTACTTTTCCGTGGCCTAGGCAAATATTATTGTGTATTTTGTCAACGCAGTCAGAGATTTCCATAAGAGGTTTTTGCTGTCCTAGTTGATGCTATGTTGATAAAAGTACTGCCATCCTATTGGCACAGATAAGTTAATAATTATTGCTTCCCGCTTTTGACGCTTTAAAACTACCCAATGAATTTTGATACGGTATTTTTAATAAATAAAATGTTTCAAGAGATAGGGCTGCAAAGAGTGTGTGACTTGCAAGATGACGTCAGATAGGAATGTGTGGAAGAAGAAGACCCTAAAAATAATTGTGATAAGGGCGGGGATATTATGATGATAAAAATACTTCAAGAGAATGGCTTATATGTAAAATCAGAATTGCACTCGTACTAAGCTGAGACGGATCGCTAGTTATGATTATAAAATGCTCTTAGATGTTTCGGTTGCTCAGTCGATCTGCAAATCTATTTACTTCCTCCTCCTATAGAAAGATACTTTAATGTATATTCTCCGGTTGGAGGCTTATAAATTCTAGCTAAATAGTCTAGTAGAGACATCAAAACCAGCGTCTACACAAACTGCTTTATAAATAAAACAGAGTATACTTAACTACAGGTATTAATAGATTTCCTGCCTACATTTAACATGCGAATAAACGCCCAACTATTAAACCTTTTCATTGTACCAGTTATTAAACCTACTAGTCATGTATTCACAACGATTCGTACTAGAATGGTCTCCTAATGCTAGGTCAGGATGACTTGGCATTACCGTCAGTGAGGGACGAGTCATGGACTGCACTTCCAAGAACGGTTCTCACTTTTTAATGACGTATTATTTGTTACATTAAGTCTCAATATCTTGGAGGAGGATAAGATGAAGAAAGTCGTATGGAAAATCAAAATAAGAAGGTTTTTATTTCGAGTAGGCCTTTTCAGGCACTCACAAAACATTATTGACTCTGGTGGCGCGGTTCCAAAATGTCATTCCTATAGAGAAAAACAAGGCAAAGGTCACCATGGAATTTGATAAAACCAACTTTGAATCCGTGTGGATCCAGGGTTTGTTTTAACTTAGAAGTAAAATGAGAATGAGGGTTTCGGGTTCTGAAATCCTTCCTTTATTAAATTAAGGTTTTCTAAATATGAAAATAACGACCTGCACCAGCTTCGCACGGGTGAAATACTGATGTATTATTCAAATGAGCTTTTCCCTTGAATCACTCCATCTATTGAAAAAAAAAACAGCTTCAAAATCCGTTGCGTAGTTTTAAAGATTTAAGCGAACAAACAGACAGTGTCTATATTTTATACTATGTAGTGATATTACTAGAATAGATTTTAAAGTTTTTTGTAGGCCTATTTTGCACAAGATATTATCTTTCAAAAATCCCATCACGATTGGACAATACTCGACATCAATCACTTGATCGTGTGACAGGAAATATAAATACATAAGATACATATACCTACAATCTAATAGCTCATACATATTTGTTTGACAGATAATATATGTATCATATAACATTGATTGAATTATCAAGATATCTTTGACATATTTGTATAACAAAAAGCTAATCTCTGAGTAAGTAATAGTTTGTATTTAATATTATATGATATTACTGATAGTATCCGCCGAATCCAAGTCGAATCAAACGAGCTCAAAAAAAATACACATCTTTCATAGAGTTTAAAATATTGCTTGTCGTTTACAAATGGCCACATTGACAGGCAAGAGGCCATATAAAAGGACCATCTGTTGTTTAAGGAAAAAAAAAGGTCCCAATACCTCGTACTCAATACAAAGAACAATTACGTAACTCTTTATTAATTCTTGTATGTGAAACAAAAAGGTTTTTATGTATAGAGGTCAACGGCCGGCGGACCTACAGCAGTTTCGCATAACTGACCTGTTAGCCTGTTACTAGGAGTTTTTGTATATTAAAACTAGCTGTACCCACGACTTCGTCCGCGTAGAATTTGATAGAAATTTATTAGATTTATTTTTTTTCAAATTAAAAGTAGCTTAATTTAAGCCTTTCATCAGTTACACGCTAAAAAAAATCCTGTGAAATTCGCAGACGGGCAAATAGTGAAAAAAAAAGTGTATGTTCCGTATTATTCCTATGCATGTAGTAAAAAATGGTTATTTCAATAATACAAACAGAAACTTCAATTTTATTTATATGCATGTATATGTATAGATTAAGTTTTTATTGAAGCACGCGGGAGCATTTAAGTACCGTAAAAATTTGTAAGCAGTTAATGTTTGATTTGCAGTTTTTGCGTTTAAAGATAATAAATAGGAAGTTGTAAATTGGTTATGGTAATTTAAACATTTCTTCGTTTTTTATCATCAGAAGTCATTTGAATGATTTAAGATTTTATTGGCATCTTCATTGAGATTTCATCGAAATTCTGTTCGGTGGCATTTTACTTATTAAACAGGGAGTAAAATAAGTTTGTCTTTTTTTCCGATGATATAACTAGATGCTGTATTTTAGAAGTTTCTACAGGACAGTTAATACGTTTAACTTGTATGTTAGCTTTTTACTTATTAAACAATGAGTACACAAAGTATAAAAAAAATTGTCTTTTGAGTTTTTTTTTCGATAGAATATAGACTGTTGTAATTTTTCAGTCTCTATCTATAGGACAGTTAACTTGTTTGTACGTTTAACTTGTGTGTTTTGTAAACTTTTGGTAACAATATCTCTACGGGGAGTAGGGTGTAGTTTCTTTTACTTGAAGGGTATATACCATAGCTTTTGATCAAACAAGGGCGCGTTCACAATTGGACGCACGCTGTTTAGTTACGGTCAATTTACTTGCTAGCTCTGTTTGTTGTTTGTTTGCGATTGTATGTACTTAAAGTACTGACTTACGTGGAGGTAGGCCTGTATTTCTGCTAATGTTATGTACGTATTTACTCTTTAGGCTTGTTTCGATTGCATGCCTACTTCATCTCCATATCTTAATAAAGTCGTCCGAAGCTGTGGTAGCCTAGTGGAAAGAGTACAGGACTGCCAGGTCTTGATCTGTGTGTGTTTGAGGAATAAATATTACAATTCACAGCTGCCATGTTTCGGAAGGCACGTAAAAATGTGAGTCCTGCGGCTGATCTCTCTCCGGTCGTGTCGGGTTGCCGTCCCATCGGGCTATGAGAGTTAAGGAATAGAGAGTGTACCTGTGTTTGCGCACACGCTTTTGCACTGACACAGGTGCATTCTCGTACACTCTCACGGTGGCCGAAATTGGTCCGGACATTATTAAAGTCGTCCATTTACAATATAATATGCTACCAAACCATAAAACTATGTCGTTTTTTAGTATAGTATCTGTAACAAAGTTGTTAAATACAGTGAACTTTAATTATACCTGACAATTGCGAGGATAACAAAGAATCAAACCCTATTTTCCGTTCAATTTGTCCACTTAGCGCAAAAAAACCACTGCATTCTGGCACGAATTCTCGACGTTGCATATTTTTAGTACTTACACAAATAACACTTACGATTGTAGATTATTAATAGGTAAGAATTCAAAAAAAAATTACAACTTTATACATATGTACTCGATCTCCAACCAATAATACAAACGCGAACGTTTGTTAGCATGAACGGATGTTTGTTACTCTTTCATGCTCAAACTGAAATTTATTACGGAGTTAGCTGACACTCTGGATTACCATAAGCTACTTTTTAATCGACAGAAAGAGGTAATATTCTTGCAGCTATAACCGACCGACCGCGCTGGCGAAGTCGCGGGCGACAGCTAGTATGTTTTATTACAAATAGTTTTATCAGTAAGAAGTCTGTAGGTATAATATGATGTCTGCGGCTGAGATTGCTCTGAACAAACGGACAACATCCTTGGAATATTTGTGTTCAGATAACGGACTCGAAATAGAAGCTATCTTTTATTTGCAGTTGTTTGTCACGAATCTTTTTATACGTGCTGTGCAGGTAATAGTATTATGATGATAGGAATGCATGTAATTGAGCGTTGAGTATCTACAGGTAAACTCACCGTGAAGATGTTATGCTAATTTATTAAGAGAAATAATTATTTAAAAAGAGTTATGAAACCTCTTTTGATGGAGACATTTTGAGCTTGATGGAGTCGCTTCATTTACTCTATGAGATTACACCTCTGGACCGATTTTGACAGGACTTTTATTGGCAGGTATTTGATGTAATAGGGATTTAGTTAGGCTACTTTTATTTTAGTTTTTTTTTGTCAGAATATAAATATAATAACAAATTATTTTTTTTGTTAAAATCTACGTGAACCCAGTCGCGGGCACAGGTAGGTAGTACCATAAACTACCATATAAAATTAGTGTCTATTTAGCTGTTAGTCCTTCAGTCACAAAGCTAAAAAGTCACTGATACTCGAAGATTTTTATGGTGATGAAATTCAATGAGATTTTAGGCACACGCCTTTGACGACCAAATTCGATATCAGATACTTGTATTCTCTCGTATCAGTTCGAAATCCATTTATACATCTTTGTCACGTTTCCTCAAACACAAGTAAACGATTCCTTCATTACCTAATCAATACCGATGTGTCTTTACGGCCATGTAAATGAGATGGCAATACATTATCCGTAATTTGTAACCACCTGTCTATTCCCATGGACTAACTGCGTCTGTTTCATACATCTCCATACAATGCCATACATTTAAATGCATGAGTTGTAAAGTACTAAAACAAGCTGGGATTCCTCCGAAGGCTAATTTATGGTTGGTTAACAAAGACGCCATATGGGTGCGGACTACGGAATTAGAATAAGGTTTTAGCAAAGAGTTTTGACATCAATTTATGAAGAATTAGGTACTAATTTTTTTTAGACTGATGACTAGACAGCCTTCTAATTTAAGAATCTATACTCTTTAAACTAGACTTTATACAAAGGTATACAAGATACCTACTCGTTAGTGATTTCGCCCACCTTGTCGTTTCAATGTAAAGCACATTGTATGACACTACTGTCGTGTAGCCACCTGTTATGTGGATATGCTATATGGATTCCCCTGCATACAAATATACAAACTATGTATAGTTTTGTCTAGTATAGTGTATGTACTATGTATATAACTCTTACTAAATATATGTTTTTACTTATACCTCTCAGAATCTCCAATAAATCGATTTGAATGATGTCTAGGCACGACATGGGGGAGAACCCACGTTTTTTACTAACACTGGCTTGACCATAACGAAACTGCTCATGTTTATTGTCCTTGAGTCATGGCAGAAAGCTAAGTGCAGGGAAAAAAAAATTGGTTTTGAGGAAAAAAGCTGCAAACGTACGAGCTCTCCTTTTCCCGCTGTGCTTGCGTCGAGTGGTTTAATTGTTAGGTAAATTTTACTAATTTATACTTTACTAATTTATATTTTACTTTTTAAAATCTGACACCATTTTGCAAATCAACCGTACGGTATGAAGAAGTATTATAAGGTAAACCTGGTTATAAGTAGTAAAACCTCAATAGGTATATCTTGTTTATAAAATAAAATTCTTAAGAACGCTCTCCCTGTGACGTCTCTATTTCAATTAAATCAAGAATGCAAACCAAAACAACATAACTAGACATCAAAAACATACAAACACAATATGCAAGTAAATATAGTCATACAATGAATGTGCCATAAAAACCTATGCTTGCATAAACGTGGTCTATTTATAAGCGAGGCGTGGTAAAGAACTGAGGTGCATGCCTTTGGTAAAGACCATAACATATGTAGACCCGACACTCGGTCAATATCGTTCCTTATGTGTACTGACACAGCCTACAGGTTACCTATAGGTGTATGCTTCGTCTTTTACTAGACTAGACGACATTCCCTGTTCTGTCGTTACAAGAAGAACAGTGTAGATAGGAAATAGATCAAAAATATTAAGTGTTTGTTGTTTTATATTCAACTGTTTATTGCTTGAGTTTTTTGCAGTGCTAAAACCAAATTTTAAAGTTTGTCTTGCTCTTCACTTATGTTATATATAATAAAATACTTGCTTTAAATTAATAGCATTTTAAAGATTATAAAATTATATTCAACACTAGCCTAAATGGCCAAATACAACATGCAGTTTCCGTCGGTGAGTGTTATTCCTATCTATGATATTACTAAGTCTATGGCAGTACACACGATTGACGATAATTATGTGCACATGTAACATGCCTACCGTATATTTACTTATTGGTATTTCGAGCCAGTGTCACTACTTGCCGTATTTGTAACTATCATATTATGTATGTAATTTGTATGGTAATTTTTACCGACAGATGAGATAATGTTCATATCTTTATGGATTTTTAAGTAAATTATAGCTTTACTTAGTCCGCTGTAGCAATAAGACTTGCCAAAGGGGACGGATATCTCAATAAGTCAAATGAAAGTATACCCTTTAATTGTATTAACTGTCCGCCACATTTCCTTTCGTTGTTCTTTCATTGGTTATTGCACAATACCTAAATTACTTTTTATGTACACTTACATTTTGTACTTTAACCGCAGTTATGGGCCAGAAAATAAATGCATTAGAATATAGGACTTTTAACCTACTTAAAGGAGAAGGAGGTTTGTCAATTCGACCGTATATATGCTTTTTTAGTTCTTTACTATAGCGTATTTTTAGGTTGCAACGAACGAAGAGTATATTGAAATCATTGTGCAATTAATTCTTGGCCTCAGCACGTACGCCTTAACCTCATCGAATCAGTTAAATTATTTCTGGTCAAATTAACTCACACTCACGACATTTCCTACAGCTTATTATTTTCACCAGTTTACCTTATCTTGTCCTTACTTCCGTAGTTTAAACTCTTAAGTGCTTTACTGCTTGCATTATTTTGTAAATTATGAAATACTTACAAATCATAAATACATTAAGAAATTATATTGATTTTAAAAGTTACTTACATTTTGTATTTTGATATACTGCTGTGTTAAACTATAAGTTTGTAAATTGTGTAACAAATTAAAATTCCTTTTTCCTTTTAAGATTATAATCTAACTGTTAATTAAAAGTTATGTAGTAAATGCTGCGTGGGAATATGTTGGACTTCGCTAGCAGAAAGCATTCCAGTACACTAGGCTCCACCTTAGATCATCACACTGACATGCTTAGCGTGGCTCATTCTCAGTCTCCCTGCCCTAAGGACCTTCCTCTTAAATTAGAACTGCTGCACTTGTTCACAGCTTAGACCGACGTATCCACTTCAAAATTGCATGTTTCTTTGCACAACTGCAAAGGTCTTTAAGATAAAGGTCCTCTAGATAAAGAGGCTAAAAAATTAAGAATAGGGAGTTATTAACATTGACCGTGTTAATAACCCATAACCCCATAATTATCCGTGTGGTGTCCGGATATAAAGAATAGCACCACCCCATATCCTCCACTGGGTGTCGTAAAAGGCGACTAATGGACCTTAAGACCCAGTGCACTGTACCAAGCACCTTGGGTCACCCGAATGGTGGCGGGTAAACAACCAACAATCGCATTCCCAAAGAGGGTTAGTGTCAGGCAGGCGGCCGACTATAAAACCATAGCCAAAACTTTACTTGGGGTCGGCGCAACACGTCTTCTAGACGTGTTGCGCCGACCCCAAGTAAAAATTGGGATAAGGGCAGGGGAATGATGACCGTGTTAATAACCCCAATTCTTAATTTTGGAGGTAATAGTTCGAAATAAAAGAACGTACAATGTGTATTTATTAGATCCACATTCGACGTCAATGTTTTTAGAATGCTAGATAAAACGGGAAAATAAATTATGCGTCTGTAATAATACCGTACGAGAAACGTGTAAGCTCTAAATCTTTATAATAATAAACCTCTTTAGTTCTGCTTGATAAGAACTAAAAATAGAACTAATCTCATTCATAGCGCACAATGAGTACTTATTGAAGTGATACTACTCAAGTTAATGTTATTTATATTCATTCTACCTTTGGTTTCCCTCGTTCATGTCTCGCAATACTTGATATGGTACTTAGCAACAACAGGTAGCTAGGCCGTTAGTGAAATGTGATTAATAGACTGATGAAAAACTTGCACTTAGATGAAGGTTATAAAACAGTACGTATTTTTTTCATTAACAGCTGAAATATCTTCATTACAATGACTTTTATTCTGAGTCGTATGAGCTGTTAAAATATTTCTCTCAATGTGTGCCTACCTTTTGGCAAGCTTACCTTAGAAGCTGTGATAGCTTAGTGGCAAGACCGTAGGACTGCTAAGTCAGAGGTCTTGAGTTCGATCCCCACGGCGCGCACCGACTTTTCGAATGTTGTGTGCGTTTAAGAAATAAATATCACAGCTTCCGTGTTTCGGAAGGCACGTAAAAATGTGGGTCCTGCGCCTGATCTCTCTCCGGTCGTGTCGGATTACCGTCCCATCGGGCTATGAGAGTAAAGGAATAGAGAGTGCACCTGTGTTTGCGCACACGCTTGTGCACTATAATATGTCCTGCGTAGCTGGCTAGTGTCATAGTAACACTGGCCGCCGTGGCCGAAATCGGTCGGACCGCTATTTTGGCAAAAGTTTCCACTAGCTGCTCCCAATAAATTCTGTTGCGAGATACTCTGGAAAGTCTAAATTAGGTACTCTGTTTAGAAATAACTATGATAGAGTCAAATTTTTGCTTCATCGGAAACAAGATTTTGTTAAATGAAGCAACTGATCGTCTAGCCCTCAGAAGTTATTTACAAGGATAAACGTGTTGTATTCTGGACCCCAGACAAACAACCTGCAGACAGATCTGAATTAATTTCCTAATTTCTTTACGTGCTCAAAGCCTCTCAAAATATCAGACGGTAGATAATTTAAAGTATCTAGATATTATACATATCACTTCTACAACAAAGATTATGATGTAACATTTTCAATGTTTATTTATACTTAAGTCACATGAAGATAAGATACAGAGTGACACCAGGCTTTGCGGATGACGCTGATCCCTCGGATTATGATGAGGAGGTTGCCAAACACTTGAGAGGTTGTTGAAAGGTTACTGAGGCTACTGTACAACAGTCTAGATATGTTTAGATTGTAATAGATAGATAGGTAAATAAACGACGATCTTTTAACCAACATTATACATAACAGGCTGTTGGTCTAGTGGTTAATGGGATTGACTGCTATACCAGAGGTCTAGAGGTATATGGTAATAGGGTATTACCCAAATAAGGGACAATTACAGGCTCCTAAGACCAGACAGTAAGACCTATAATGTTGCCATTTCCTTCCGTATACTTGTACTATCAACAAAATTCTTCCAAAACTATTTTTACAAAGACAAGGTTTGCAAATTAACGGCGAGACCACAACCAGTATGTATCTTTTAGCACGTGGATGACATTAATTAAAATAATCGCAATTTTCCGTCTTGTAAAAGTGGTGGTTTTTCATGTCATGTCCTTAGCTCTGATTTCGACCACGTGCCAAAAGATCTTTAGTACTTTACCCTAATCTAATAAGCAAAAATTCAATTACCATAGAGACTAAACGTGAACCGTGTCCATCTCTGGAAAAAACATGAGTCAAGACGAGGTCTTATGAGGAAGCTGGCTATTGGATAATTGGGCAGCGCCGGCGCAAGCGGGACCGACCGTAATGATCTCATAATGCTGGAGACGACAATTATATCCGTTGGTGGTACTAGCAGGGTAACAGTATAGTTTACTGCTTTTTTATAGGACAATCCCAAAAAGAGTAGTTATGTCTTGGTGGGATAACGGTGATATGAGGATTCTTTTCGGTTTGCTACTTATTTTTGCCAAAAAAAAAGAAAATGCTATTTGTAGGTGTTAGCCGTGTTCCAATTTTTGCACGGAAGTCGGGATTGAATCATTTGCTTGTTTGGAGGGACTCCTGTTGGACTTCTGTGTTTTAGGTATTTATTAGGCGTTTACATGTTTCTTGATTTCTACACCGCCATTACCCGCAGGAATATTGAATGTACTTACGTTTATATGCCCTTAAGTTCATTAAAGATTTATTGTATACTTCAAATAAATATAAATTCGGCCGACTCATTTCTTTATTACATACAACAAAAGTACAGAACTTACAGGTTTGTATGTGTACACGGCTAATCAAAATTACTTAGAGGTATTTATAGGGAAAGGTAAGAAATTTTACGTAGTATCATTAAACCATAAAATAAAAAACACCGCAAATCAAATTAAGAATATTACGACTATTGTATAGGAAAAGATTACAGAAATAGCTACTCATAATTTAATGGCCGGATGGATGGATGGATAGTGTATAACTATTAAATTCGCAGATGCTGTTGTACATTACCAAATGATGGTGAATTGGCAACTGTAACGTTATTAATCACTGCCATGTGGTACATTAATGTAAGGGCGTTAACATTAGACGAATACCTTCTCAAAAAAATGTACATACACCATTCTACATAGGATGGAAAAATAATGAACAATCATGAATATGTAACTATGGTGCACAATTAGGAGCATTCTATTCCTTTCTATATACCTACCTATTTGTGAATGGTACATACTTACATTTTAACAAGTGTTAGCTGATCGAATCACTGTACGGGAATGGCATTCCTTTTCGACAAGTGATGTGATTTTGACTTGTCTGTTCAATATTTTCAACAATTTTAGATTCGTTCAGCGGTATATACTTATTGTAACTTGTATACGGAGGCGTTTTTAGTTTATATTCGAATACCAAACGATGGAACAGGTGTTTTACAAGCTTAACTTATAAATTTGATTAGACCCTCTGAAATCAACCAATAACTCTACGTAAGTGGTTTCCAAAATTTTCCACCTTTCTTATAATGCGTATTTGCGTAAAAAACTATGTGTATTTTTGTCAACAAATATTCACACTAATTATAAAGTAAACAGATGCATCAAACCCTGCGTATTACGTCTATAATTATTACTATATTTATAGACTGCTGGAAACATCTTCGTCTATTTATTACCGTATTTAAATGATGGAGGAAAACACGAAGATATTCCATTGAAAACAACATGACAAGCTAATATTTTGCTCGTATTTATGTAAAACAATGGCCAGCTATTAATAGATTTAATAACAATACAATAAAACAGGACAAAAGTAGCACTTAATAGTTCATTGCCCAAGCTAGTTACGATTGGCTCAAACATCTATTGTATTATTTTTAATGCAAAGTTTATTTGAAGTTGCCTGTTACTTTTTATCTTTTAAAAACTTACATCGCATACCGTTCTTAGTTTTCCACGTGAGGATCAAATTGAAATACACCAAAGTTTTATCTAAAAGATTCAATAACGTGACACTATAATACTTGATTTATATTCCCATATAATTCTTCAAACTAATGTCCAGTGACATTATAATTGCTGTGTATTTACATACGTCAATTTTTTCCCTAGATATTTGAATTTATTAAAAAAAATAAATTATTTTTATTTGCCTTAAACTTATCACATTTCTATACCACTTGTATGTTATAGTACATTAGTATATTTTATACTACTTTCTTCTGGTGTCTCTTCGACCAAAGTTCTGCATAACATAGTCCTATCTCTTCCGAGGCGTAAGAACTAAGCATTCTCTTTTAAAGGAAATATAAAACAACAAACATTTAATTCACAGGAAATAGTTCATGGTCACTACGAACCGGGAGCGATATTAACAGATGTGACCAACATCCTTACCTATTAATACTAACATACACTTATCTGTAATTATTTTAATGCTAGAACGAATGGCTATTTAAATAACTGGCCTGTGTTGTTGTCACATTATTTTAATAGCTGCTGGAGTTATTATAATTCTTATCTTGGAAAACTGCGTTCTGTACAAAGTCTTGGTGTTATGGTTTTTACTTCGCACTTCGTTGTTTTTTTGTAAAGATTACAGTTTTAGGTTACGTTTAGGTTTATCTTAATGACATAGGTAATATAAAACTGCACGTTTAATATCAAGTAACGTAAATTAAATACTTAACTTACGTCTTTGCGCAAATGGCAAAGGAACTTGGCTAAATTAGCCACTAAGGGTAAAAACATCAGGCTTAATAGCATAAAAAAAATCAAGATTTCTTATTTTGCATGTTTCAGCTAGAAGGTTTAGCTAAATGTTTCGTGGTTTATGTTTCTCACTTACAATTTAATTAGACGTGTTTTTAATAACTATTAATTTGCTTTGTTTTTTTGTCTGCAGGCAACAGCATGGGTTCTGACAGTGTACTTACTGCTGCACGTGCCGCACATCGAGATGAGGGTGGACGACTTCGAGCAACAGGCGCAGGCGCAGGCCAGAGAGGTATGGATGAGCATTCATATGTATAAGTACCATATTAATGAATTATGGTATAAGGGACTTAGGAAATAGTAATTAGCGATAAAACCGCCATTGTAGCCTTACTGTATATCATTTCCTTTTCATAACTGTAACTACGGTGTACAATAAAGAGTATTCTATTCTAAGTGACACGGATAAAATAAGAAATAGAAATCTAAATATGTTTCATGCGCTCAGAATTATTGTTTTGCAAAAGAAGAAGAATACCATACGTGAACTGCAATTGTCTTTGTGGCTATAATTAGAAATTTTCCACATCCATACCAAACCGAACTACCCTGATTTTCAGAGACAATTTAATTCTTGTTTAACTACCATAACTTTTCTGTTCCAGCAACCGCCAGCATCCACAGAGAGTCCAGTGGAGGAGAAGGTGGAGCTGAACATGGGGAAGTGCTTCCACCTGCCGCGCTCCAAGTGCCCCGCGGAGCCCAACTGCACGAAGGTCGGCAGCATGGCCGTCTTCTGCTGCGACCTCGACAGCGCCCGCCTCAAGGAGGCGCTGGCTTCCTCCAGTAAGACAAAGTGGTTTTGCATGAGTTATAGAGTATTGAGGCACACATTTTACTTACCCTGATAGATAACGGAGTGGTAAGGTTTAAAATGGTATTGACGCATTAGTGGCTTGTGTTGTTGCAAATAACATGACGAATAACATATTTTGAAGTTGCAAAAGTGACTTAGCAGAACGAAGGCTAATTTCAGTTGTTAAACTCTTTTTCTTGCTGCAACTAGATTTTCTCATTTGCGTCTCCCGCTAGTTGGTGGAAGTGGAATATGTTTTTCCTACTCCCCCTTTTTCCTTTCTCTGAATATTTCTTTGCGGATTCCAAGACAGTTAATCGATTCCCTATAACACACTGAGCTAAAGTGCTAAGTGTTATTCGTTGGTTACATTGTAGGTCCTGGTTTATATAGGAGTTGCAAATATTGCAATGATTGGCATATGTGGTGGGTTTGGCCCATTAAAATAAACCTTTCACGTAAATATCCCTAAATTGTATAATACCAGTGTCATTGACAATACAGTTTGCGTGACAATAACTTTGAAGCTATTGATCGACAACATTTAACTTTTTACGTCCCATTCAAAAGTGGTTCTAGTAAATGAAAATAAATATGCATGTTTCTTAAATATTACAAGAGAAAACCTATCCAATTCAATGATAATTACTGCTGCAGTAATGAAGTAATTAAAACAATAATTCCGTGAGCTATTAACATTGTATTAATGGGTAAACATGGAAAAACACTCCATTAGGTTTTGCTTTTATTTAATAAAAACTTCTTTATACTATAAAGTCTGTTTGTTGTGACAAGGTTTTATTTAACGCGGTAAGAGATGAAGTATTTTGAAAAAGACAGTTTAGTATTTAAATGCGTTGTGTTTAAATCTCCATCTTCGGGAATACACAATTACAACACTTTTCAGAGTTTTTCTTATATTCAGGTAAGAGACCTACGTCGGTTGCGGCGTCAAGCGTAGATATTAAAAGAGTACATTCTAAACTAAATGTCTTGAAATAAAAAAAGAACATAAAATATGCGGCTTGTGTGTTTAGTTTGCACCGAATAGGTCTCGAGTTTCGTAGTAGTCGGGTTGAGTATTCGTGCTGATATTCTGACGATAGTCGTAGACCTGCAGAATACTTTATTCAAGCTTAATATGGTAAATGTAGTAGGAAAGGAACATTTTTCGTTGAGCTACAAAGTATCTTGCAAGTAATAAACACGCGAAAGTTGAAGAGTGTGGACGACAGGAACAATTTTGATGAAATTTGGTATTGATTTAGTAGGCACCCTGGATAGGTTAGTAACACATAGATTACTTTCGAATGGACTGCGTCAGAGGAGAGTAATGTTTTCGCAGTTATAACCGGCATTCACGCGAGTGAAGTCGCGGGCAACAGCTTGTAAATTCATGTTTTTATTGTCACATTAACAATGTGTGCGCATTACTTCTCGTTCATCAATACCTTTACAAATATAATCATTACTTTACAACGTGTGAAAATTAATAAGACAGTGAATGTTGAGTCACTTTTAATGTAGTTAGCATTTATTTACGTGGTTACTTAACATTAATTAGCACTATAGTTGGATGTTTTAATATAACGAGTGTACGCAAGTTATAATATGTTTTTATCTTAAGTTAAAGGTTATCTAGAGTCACTGTAGTTATCTTATTCGCGGTAAATCGTTCACACATAATCGTCTTTGCCTCTTTGGTCAGTTTTCTATAGAAAAACATTATTATGGTTTATCTAATTGTTGCCCGCGACTTCGCCCGCGCGAATATTGGTTATAGCTGCAAAAACATTTTCCTCGTCTAACGCTGTCGGTTATAAAGTTAGCCTTTCTGTTTTTTTAGGGCATCAGCTTAGTCCGTCCCAAATTTTATCAAAATTTATCCAGTCATTTGAGAGTAAAAGAACAACAAACTTCCATCCATCCATACTTACGTAAACTTATGATCGATTTTGTCAACTCAACTACATTAATTAATAAATCTTGGCAGACGAAACTGCGGGCATTTCGTGTATAGATTTCCAAGTAATTGAGTGGTGATCAAGTAATTACGTATGCAAAGTTATGTAAATACTGTACTTAGGAGTCAAGGGTGCAACTGACTGTATTATATCGCCAATCACAGAGGATAAGCATTAGGTAGAACATATAACTCAGTTACGGTGTTTTTTGACTGAGTTCTTGTACTGAAATCGGGACCAACTACGCCCATATGTTTAATTTGGCCAAACACTAGATCCAAACTCGATTAGATTTTTTTTATCTTATAATAAAAAGTATACGGAGATTATTTGTATCGTATTACAAAAAAAATCGTGTAAAGTATCGTGGAGATTGTAGCGCCGTTTCTTCTCCACAGCAGGAGCACAAGCACTGTCTCACTGTTTTCTTTTTGAGGTTCAGAATATGCCACTTCGTAGCCTAACTTGAATAAACTGATTTTGCTTTTTCGTTTGAACCTACATCAATCAAATAGTCGGCATTTTGGACTGAAGAATCGACCAGCATCATCGAATGCTTAGGAAGATTTTGGTTAAGTTTCACTGTCATAATCCTCGTTTCTATTATTTCCAGTAACCCAGAACACGACATACCTGCACGTGCTGAACGCGAGCATCGACGTGCTGGACGTGTCGCAGGCCATCTTCCGGCGGCTCTCCTCCATGGCCTTCACTGACGGCAACATCGATAAGATAGTCGGTAAGGATCCAGGGGAAATTCAACTCCTGCTGGGGGCGTGGTGAATGCGAAAGCGAACCCCGTACCCCCGGCCATAGGCAGACAAGTACGCTCCAGTGGTTTTAGCCGGTAAAAGTCCGGCACACCCTCGCTTCAACCCCCTCACGAGGGCAGTCCATGAGGATTTCCACTGCGTTGCAAAATAAAAGAAAAATTCAACTGTGAAGATAGCACTATAGAATCCCTTTTTGACTGGTATCTGTAAGATAATGAGAGTTTGAGTGTTTATCTTGCTTAGTCAATTCAAATACTTCTGCAGTTTACCGTCTTTCGCCAGTACATCTGAATAATAATAATAATAATAATAATAGCGGTCCAGACCGATTTCGGCCACGGCGGCCAGTGTTACTATGACACCAGCCAGCTACGCAGGACATATTATAGTGCACAAGCGTGTGCGCAAACACAGGTGCACTCTCTATTCCTTTTACTCTCATAGCCCGATGGGACGGTAATCCGACACGACCGGAGAGAGATCAGGCGCAGGACCCACATTTTTACGTGCCTTCCGAAACACGGAAGCTGTGATATTTATTTCTTAAACGCACACAACATTCGAAAAGTCGGTGCGCACCGTGGGGATCGAACTCAAGACCTCTGACTTACAAGTCCTACGGTCTTGCCACTAAGCTATCACAGCTTCGTACACGTTCGACCAGCTTGGTGACAACTGGCTTCCCTAGAGGCGACTGACCCCTGACTGAGTCATAATAGTTTGAAGAGATTGTGGTAGTTTGTTGCAACTACCAAAGTTGAGAAAACCTATAAAGATTTCTTCCAGAAAAAACTACTTTTCCATAAACCATTAAAAATAGGACACTTAATAATACCTCCCTGTATGTGTTTCACTGCGAGGCAAATGCCTCTTCCCATATAGCTAAGGATTGTATCATTATACATTGTTAATCTGTATGTTTATATTTTTGTGTGATGAAACGATGACGTAACGAAACGTGAATGAGACGATGTTGGAAGACAGTAAGTGTTAATGTATTAATCGATGGCTCCTGAAGCCTACATATTTAAGATTGATCCTATGGACTAGTTCTCGATGTATAAAGTACTTTAAAATACGTGTCTTGAGAATAGGTAATTACTATTAAATGTTATTTAGTATGGTGTTTCTTGCCGGTTTTTCTCCAAAATAATGACATTTTGAAACCGCGCAACTAAAGACAGTGACGATTTGAAAGTGCCTGAGAAGGCCTAATCGAAATAAAAACCTTTTGATTTTGATTTTTAAAATAGCAAAATACTTATTTGATTTGGATAAAAAGTTTTATAAATAGAGAAGTCGTTTTCAATACTAGATTTAGCGTACATGAAGACGACTGCTTTATTTCAAATATCAGTCGATATTTATCTAATTATAACCTTAAATTTCCAGGCCAATTCCCAAAGTTCTCGACAGTGGCCTGTCTGAACATCTCCAACAACAACCTGACTACAGCCAAGCTGCCCATCCAGCGGCCGTACTCCTACCTCTTCAACCTCAGCATCCTGGACGCGTCAGCCAACAACCTCACAGAGTTCCCTCTCAGCCTCCTGCATAGCAACCGGAAGGTTTCTGTTGATCTCTCCGGTAAGAAATTTGAAGAGTATATTTTTTATATTAAGAAAAAAATAATATCATTCTACCATTTGGATTTTCTGCCTACATCATTTTTAAGTAATTAATTAATGATTTCGATTCCGAATTTCAATAGGTAAAGCGAATAGATACGGAAAGAAGAATTGGTCCGTTCCTAACCTTTCTTTGTCTGGCTTTGACAAACTGGAATTTTTGCAGCACCTTTATAGATAAACGCCTCTAACGATTTCACAGACAACATTTTATGTCCTGTAATTTTAATTTTTAATTCGCTATCCTTGGTATCTTTGATCTATTAGGATCTAAACTGTATTCTTAAATCTTCAGGAAACAAATACCTGCCATGCAAGCACTTCCAGAAAGCGATGGAGACGAACAACAGCTCCCTGGTGACGTTCATCAACTACAAGACGACGTACTGCGCGCTCGACATCAGCTTCAACTGGTTCAAGGATGTGCGGATCGTGCAGATCGACCACTTGAGGGTGCAGAAAGAGGTAAATTGGATCAGAAAGTGAGAGAAATGGCCTTCTTTCGGTGTTACTGTGAAAGCTGTACGCAATACTTGGCCCTTAGGAACTTGTTTGGCAGATGTTTCACATAAATTTAAACTTTAATGCATCTGACATAAAGTTCCCGTTAAACGCGAGCCATAGCAATACTTACATATAAAGTCGGGAACAACTTGCAACAATAACACTATTGCCAAAAAACTTCGTAGTTCAAATAAATTTAAACCAAACGCTTTAGAAATAAAGTTCCAATTCAATTTATCGAGACGTTGTTTTTTTGAGTAATTAATACCAAAAACATCAAAAGGTGTTTATTTCAAGTAGGCCTTCACAGGTACTTTCAAAACATTGCTGACCCTAGTGGCGCGGTTCCAAAATGTCAGAAAATGACATTTTTATGAAGAAGAACCGGCAAGAAACTTCATAAATCCACCAATCCTTAAATATGTCTGTTTTCCAGTTGAACGCGAGCTGCCGCAACATAAAGCCGGCGAACATCAACTGCACGTGCATCCCGGAGCGGCTGGAGTTCCCGGGCGGCGAGGTCACCAACATGTCCGTGTCCGTGTCCGTGGACTGCACGCAGCGGAACCTCACCGTCATGCCCACAGACCTGCCCATGAACACTGTCAAGCTTAATGTGTCGCTTAATAACGTGAGTTATCACTTCTAAATATATAAATATTATAGATAAATAACACCCAGACACAGAACAAATGATCGTGTTCATCACACAAACATTTGCCCTGGGTGGGAATCGAATCCACGACCTCCGACTTAGCAGTCAGGGTCACTAACCACTGTACCAACAGGCTCACCGTTCTCTTTGTTATCGCAATTATCTTGTTCTTTTTGTTATGTTACACTTAAAATCTCGGAACACATTATTATTAAAAGCTTATGTCCTGTCTCGATATACCTACAATTTGGTAATAGTCATGCTCCGCGATGGTTAGACAGTTAGCCCAGAAGTTAACCAGGTAGTAAATATTTGATAGCCTTTTTCAGGTGTTATGGTGTAGCTCTAGTCTCTGGTTATCTGATTCAGAATAAGGAAAATCACATTTGGTTACTTCAAAAAGAACAAATAATGTTTAAAGACGGAGTAGCCATAAAAATTAAAATGCAGAAAGAAATGCGGTCTTTTCAATCCAACATAATATTATTATATTAAATCAAAAAGACAGAGGCAAACATAACCGTATTATTCTCTCCCCAGATCACATCCCTCCAGCCGGTAGCGGACGACGCGTCGTACGAGCACCTGCGCCAGCTGATCGTGGACCACAACGACATCGCCAACATCCTCGAGCTCGAGGGCACCAAGTTCATCGACAACTTCATGCTCTTCTCCATCGCTTATAACAAGCTGAAGACTGTGAGTGTGGCTTCTTTTGTAGTTCTATCAATCACTGATAATCTTCAGTAGGCTGGACAGGCGATCGCTAGCTGTTTCTGTTTGATAATCTCCACGAGGTGCTGAGAGCAGACAAAGGATTTTTTTAGAACTTAATCTTTGTAATGCGGGGGGTTTCACAAACAACATTTAATTCATATGCACAAAGGCTCAGAACAAAACACTGTCAAACAACATTGAACCCGCGACACGTCACGTACTGTGGCAATTGGCGTGGTAACCACTCGGCTATCCGTGCAGTCAAATACTGATAAAAATGAAGTGGAATCCTTGAATGCCTATATTATTTTGACGAGTTAATAGTTTTAAACCATAATTTTCTTATTAAAACATCGACCGTCTCAAATATGATAAGGTGACCAAAATTTAATACTAATTAATTCATGATATTTCAGATCCACACCTACGTGCTATCAAACCGTTTCGACACGACGGGCCCGGCGCTGTCCATAGCCGGCAACCATATCCACTGTGACTGTAATACCGAGAAAATGCTCAAGGTGAGAACTTTACTTCTCTTTTACTACTGAATATCTTAAAAACAAGCTTTGGACATCTGTTCGAGCACCTAAGTTACAAATACATGTTCGAACCAGATTTAAAAACTTTATATTTATAATGCCATACAAAACTTAATAACTGTGTGACTTTTGACTTAATAGTGTTGCGCCCACTCCAAGTAAAATGGGATAAGGGCAGGAAGATGATGATGATGACAAGACTTAATACCTGTATTCACTGTAACATACTAAACTTTAACAGATAAATAATTCATCTTCCTTTTCCAATTCCAGCCATGGCTTCTAGAAAACTTCAAAAACATACCTGACTTCAAGATGCTAGAATGCGAGGACAACAACAAAGTGGTAGACTTACTAGAATGGAAAGTCTGCCACACGCCACGCGACTGGACTGACTACATCTACTACATCATCGGGCTGGAGGTGCTCATCCTCGTGCTGCTCATCAGCAAGGTGTCGTACGACTACTGGGTGTTTAAGACCGCCGGCTACTTGCCCTGGCCCGCGAACAAAATGCCCCGGTTACCCTGTGATTGGTTGTGCGAGTGAAAAGGACTAGACTAGTGATTTTGAGTGAATTTGAACCAAAGGATTTCATTGTGTATTTGTGGGATAATATATTAGACTGTTGTTTTGCTAGCTAAGCTTTTCTCAGGCTGGTTTAGCTTGCTTCCAGTCGTAACAGATGCAGCTGAATACCGTATTTTATATTAGGCAGGAGCAATTAGATTGCGGGGAACCAGAATTAATGTAAAGAGATATATTGCTACATAATATCGCTGCCCTAGTTCAACAGTAAGACATCATCAAAAAAATCAAAATTGAGTTTAGTTTTGTTTCATGTGAAAAATTTGCTCTTCTCTCCGTTTCAAAAATCGGATATTTGTAAAACGCAACCAAAGTGCCTAAATTTCAATGTCTTACTGAGACATTTAAACATGTCTTTATCGACCTTTAGTTCAAGATTCTGACATCTTAAGATATTTATAAAGTCAGGAAGATTTTTACATTTTTTACTTTGATAATATGAGACTGATTTGTGCAATTATGATACTAGGTAATAAATAACACACTACAAGCAAACTAATTTCTCAGTTTTTAATTAATTTTCCTATGTCTTTACCAAACGTTTAGTCGGACAACTTACATTCTCAAATATCGATGTGTTGTAATACTAAGATATCTTAAAATTATGTCGATCTCTGTTGATTTTCCATAAATTTGGAAGCTTGGTTGGATAAATCATTAGTATTTCTTAAACAAAACAAAAAATAATAACTCTATGAGTTACAGTGTAGACTTAATTTTTAATAAACCATTTTAGAGACAACATTAAATCACAAAACATGTTTTATTTAGTCTGAGTTCAATATACGGTTATCTTACAATTAAAAGCCTTAAATTATTATACAAAATATTTTATTCATATTGGAATATAAATAACACCGTAACACATTAAACTAAGCTATAGTTTTAAAAAATCACCCACATTTCAATTAACAACGAGTGAATTAATGACACTGAAATCATAAAAGTATGAATTACTCAAAACGTACTTTGTTCAACATATCTTACTGTTGAACTAGGGCAGCGATATATGAGGTCCATCGTCGATTGTTGTGTCTTAATCAGATAATATTGATGTGATTTGTGAAACAGACACTTTATTTTAGTGTCTAACCTCACTGTAAGACAATCATGTAATTTTTTGCTACTTGCGGTACTCCTAAGTGTGTGTATGACGTAATTAGTGTTGTGGCCTTTTATATTTATGGGAAGGGTACTTTTTGTTGCCAGTACCAAAAACTTTTGTTGTTATACATGGTGTTCTTGTTGGTGTTTTGTATGCTATAGTTGTATGTTGTATATGTTTGCTGAATTGTAATATGGCTGCCGTAAAATGTTATATATTTTATTATGGTTATATTAGAATAAGATTAATTTAAATATTTGTCAAAGATCTTGGTTAATGTTTTTGTTGCCATATAGAAAATGATAACTTTATCACTTTTTTACTTTATATTAAATTAGTTTGGTTAATATATGGTCAGTGAACATATTAACCACTATCCACAAAGACATGTAAATAAAATGAATTAATTTTTAAGTGATCAGAAATATTTTTATAAAAGTCGTATATTTATTTAGTTTTTACAATCTATGAATATTTTTGTTAGAAAACAATTTACTTTGGAGATCTCTGTAAATCAGCGCTGTCGCTTTGTATATTTTGTAAACTATTTTTATGTAAATTCAGAACATTTACATATAGTACCTAGATAATAATTTAGTTCTTTTAATGTTTTCTTCCTTGCCACTGTATAGAATCTCGCCTGTCTCGAGTTCCTTTTAAGTAATGGTTTATTATCTTGAACAGTTGGTTCTCTATCTATTTATATAGTCTATTATCCCTATCCCTTAATCAACTCAATTTAACTTCGCCTACTGAACTGCTGGACATAAGTCTAGTAGTAGGTCTAGGCCCATACATACTAGTAGGTCTTCTTGTAAAGCTGAGAAAGACGACAACGATGCGTTATGTACCTTGTATTAGCAATGCATCAGCGATAATTTTGCGATATCGCTGTGTCAATGTTATTTTAATGTTGCGTTGCTTTTGCAAGTCTTATTATTGCTGCTAATCTTTATTCTTGATACCAAAGTCTTTTACTTTTTTCTCAAACCATTATTATAAATTCAAATATATATTTTTTGTAAATACGTGATCCGTATGTATAAATATTTAGGGGTAAATATATAAAATATTCTATAAAACTATATTATAAAGAATTGCCTTGAACGTTACAAATATATGTTTAGATAAATGTAACTTTGTAAAAATCAAGTAATTGAGTGAAGGTGGCAATTGACTGCACATTTCATAAAACCAAAACCTTATTACACTTATAATTAACTACGCAGGACATATTATATTACACAAGCGCGTGCCCAGACATAAGTGCACTCTCTCTCCCTTTTTCTCTTATAGCCCGATGGGGCAGAATCCACATTTTGACGTGCCTTCCGAAAAACGCAAGCAGTGATATTTACTTCTAAAACGCACACAACATTCGAAAAGTCGAGAAAAAGATTACTTATTTTAATTCTACCAAAAAAGGCTACCTATAGAATATTATTATATGGACGGCGGAGTGTTATATAGGGTGCCTTAGTAATGATCACTGCATTGTGCGCTGCGGGTTTTGAGGACGGAGAAAAATAAGTTAATTTTTTAAATCAATTTTCTTGGTTCCAACATATACTGTGAAATGTGCTTGCTACCAAACTGGCCAGTTAGAGGCTATCTTTGCTGTTAAGGACCAATTTTTGCTAAATATACGAGGCTTGTGTTTTGAAAATCAGTGCCATATTTGTAGATTGGCTGAAAAATTATGTTGAATTGAGTTTTGTAATACCTTGTTCAGATATAGTGATTTGCAATTATAGTCAAATTTAGTAAAGTAATTTCATACAGCTAATAAAATGTTAACATAGGGAAAAGATACTAACTTAAAATTACAGTTTTGTTATTAGCCTTATAATAAGATTTACACATTCCAACTGAAATCTCATTTTTTTAGGCAAAAACATATTACTTTCTGTTCTTGAAATGCGATGTATCTTATTTGCTATATCTGAACAAGGTTTCATAATATTTGAGAGTTACTATCGTATCATTTATTTAAGCAAAATATTTTAATGAACATATTTTTGTACAATGACTACATTGTGAAGACTGTATATTTTGTATAAAAACAATATTACAGATGTTACGTAATTGTAAAAACCCTTTTTTTATTACTAGTCGAGCCACGGCATCGACCGTCTTCTTTCCGTTCCCCAAGATATTCATTATTCATTTATTTCACCAAAACCAAAAGTAATTTATCGCTTTTTTTTCAACAGCAACGCTTAACGTTCAATACTGATAACAGCTTTTTTTAGCCATAGATCAAGGTTATACATAAGTGCTAATTAATCACCGTACTATTGTAAATGCTTCGGTCACCGGTGACCGACGAACATATTATATTTTTTTTCGTTTTTACATGTAATATGTATGAGAATTTTTCATGCGTATGAGAAAAAAAAATTGTGTGGGTGGGCCATGTAAAATTTTGAGGAGAAAATGAAGATTTCTTTATAAAAATAAAACCAGAACATTACTTATTCAAACTAAATTATTTATTCTACTTCCCAGCTTTCTTATTTTTATTCTTATTGCCTAGAACTTTCTTCTTTTTCGTCTTAACCTTGTTTCCCTTCTCCGGTGCTTCTTTCTTATGCTTGCTCTGTGCATTACCATTCACTACTTTCCGTTGTTTATTGTTTTTACTATTCTTTATGGCGTCTGTAGGTTTACTCTTATCTGCTATCACTGCACTGGCTGCGTCTAGTTTTCTTCTGTAAATTAAATAATAGTATTTTGTTGAATAATAAATAATACAAGCCTATAAAGAGAGTAGACATGATTTTTTTCAAACTAATCTTTAATAGAATGTGTAATGAAAGAAAATGTATTGCATTCTGTTATGGACATTGCTAGTTAAATTCAACTAGTAATTGGAGACAGCTATTTTTACAAAAAATATTGAAAACTACAGTTATATGACTTAAAACTTCTCATTGTAGAGAGGCCTCAAAAATGTAGGTCCATGTTCTACTGTGTTGCCAACACTACAAAAAAATTAGGGTTGCCAATTAAAATAACTTACTTATCAGGCCTCTTTTCCAATACAGTAGAGATCTTGTCCCTGCTGGGAGCTTTCTTCATGAGTTTCTTCCGTTTGTTGGGGTTCTGCTTCAATTGCAGCATGTACTCCGGTACCTCACACCCAGACTGCTTTATTACTGACGCTATGCTGTAAGTCAAATACAAGGGAATGTAAGATGAAGCCATGTTTAAACAAAACAAAAGATTTCAATGATATAATGGTTTACTCACGCGTATTTATCGGGATAGCCCGACTAGTTTCGGACCCAACCGGAGTCATTAATCATGACTAGTTTAACTCGCGACCCCGCCGCGTCACCTCATGAAACTAGTCGGCCTATCCCGATAAATACGCTTGAGTAAACCGTTGCATCATCCTCACGAAAGTTACTACAAAAATTACTAAAGATTTTGCTGTATTTTGTGCTTGAATAGTAGAGAAATAGATTACCTCCTAAGATTGCCAATGTCATCTTGAGTGAAGAATGTGATCGCGCGACCTTTTTGTCCTGCTCTCCCGGCACGACCGACTCTGAAATACAGGTAGGAAGTTAAGTACAATGTATTAACGGCATAATTAGTATCTTATAATATGAATAAGTACTGTTACCCAGTAACGCGGGTTAGTGGCGGTACGATAAACTAAAGTACCTACTCAGTTGAATTCGGTTAAACTGGATGACACCAGATTTTGGGAAAAGATAGATGGCAAAAAGGTTGATTGATCTTATATATAAAATTTCCGTATCACAATGTTCGTTTCCGTACTCCTCTGAAACGGCTTAACCGATTATTTTGAAATTTTGAGTAGGTCTGAAAATCGGTCAACATTTATTTTTCATTCCTATTTTCAACGACTGTCTGACGTTTTTATTGATGAGAAACGACCCTACAACCGGTCATTCGTGACCACGAGTTCTAGAGTTAATCAGAAAATACACAGTAATTCTACATATTATAAAGGGTGTGTTTAAAACTCTCACCTATGTATATAAGCGATGGCGGATGGCGGGAAGTCGTAGTTGATGACGAGGTTGACGCCGCGGAAGTCGATGCCGCGCCCCATCAGCTCAGTACAGATCAGCACCCAGATGCGGCCCACGCGGAAGCTGCGGACCACGTTGTCTCGCTAAGGAAACAACAATACTGCAAATTACTGTTCTGTTAACTTGACTTTTATGTATCGAAGGAGGTTTGTCCCGAGTAGTGGGACAATTTATAGTTTGCTTACAATAAATCGCTTACAGCAATCGATGCTAAATTTGTATAATAACTTTCAGGATGATTCATACTTAAATGATATAACGGTTTACTCACGCGTATTTATCGGGATAGCCAGACTAGCGGCGGCGGGGTCGCTTCGACTCGCTCGCCCGCCGCCGCGTCAGCTCATGATTAAGGCCTCCGGTTGGGTTCGAAACTAGTCCCGCTATCCCGATAAATATGCGTGAGTAAACCGTTATATCACTTAAGGATGCTAAATTTGATTTGTCATTGTTAAATATTTGTGTCACGAAGGTTACTTAAAGGAAGTCCAAAATTTTGCAGTTTTTTTAACAGTAGAATATCGCTTAACAAGCTGTTTAGTGGATGTTGTTGACTACATATAACTGTAAGTTACTGTTTGAACAGTACCTGCATCTGAGTCCGGTCTGCGTGTATGACGTCCACGTTGATACCGTCGTATATTAGCTCCTTGAACAGCTGCTTCGCGCGGTCTTTGCTTTGCACAAACACTGGAAATAAATCAAAGGATAATGTTAAACAAGAGTTATCAAATTTGTTACTGTATACAAATTGTCTGGCCCGTTGGTCTAGTGGTTAGTGGCCCTGACTGTTATACTAGAGATCGCGGGTTCGATCCCCATACAGGACAAATGTTTGTGTGATGAGCACGATCATTTGGTTTGTGTCTGGCTGTAATTTATCTATAATATAAGTATGTTATATCTGTGTTTTTAGAAATGTATAAGTATGTTTATTGGTTGTCTAGCACTTATAATACAAGCTATGCTTAATTTGAGACTGATAATTAGATACTGTTGTGTGAAAGTCTTGAAATATTATATGAATTCTTTTACAAATATGTAATTTTGGCTTATTCTAGAATATAATACCTAAGACAGGTGGTTTTAACCCCTCCTGCACAAGTTGTCTGAAGGCGACCAGTTTGCCGTTTTCGTTGCCGCAAAACAATAACTGTTGGTCGACTAGGTTTGTGGCTGCATTCCTGAAAAGTGTAACATTATTTAAGAAACAATGCACTGATCTCCGAAGTTAGAAGTTGGAAGAAAAAAATCTTGTTGCGTTTGGTAGAGGCTATAGATTAGTGAAGCTGTGGGGTAGAACTGGCTGCTGCTAGTTTTCTTTATACAATATACAGAAGAAAATAATGTCTCCTGACCGATATTGGCTACGGCGACTAATGTAATTATGACACCAGCCAGCTATGCAGGACATATCATAGTACACAAGCGTGTGCGCAAACACAGGTACACTCTCTGTTCCTTTACTCTCATAGCCCGATGGGACGACAAACACGAAGCTGTAATATTTATTACTAAACCGTACACAACATTCCAAAAGTCTGTGAGCGCCGTGGGGATCGAACTCGAGACCTTTGACTTGGCAGTCCTATGGTCTTACCACTAGGTTATCACAACTTCAAGATTTTATTATAGACCGAACGAACGACAAACATCGGGACAGATAAAACTAAATAGAAGCTTGTAAAAAAGGAGTAACTTAAACCAACCTTTGTCCCACAGTAATATTAATAACCCCTCGCATATGATGCCGGGCCCACTTGGCCACGGCGGGCGTGTGCGTGGCGCTGAGCATGGCCAGCCGCCGCCGCCCGCCGCTACACGCCGCTAGCACCTGCTCCAGCTGCTGCCGGAAGTCTGACTGCTGCTCCGCTGAACCCTCGAACAGCTTGTCTGCCTCGTCGATGACTAGCCAGCGTACTCTAGAGAGGAAGTTTATATGAAACTAGCTGACACGGTAGACTTCGTACTGCCCCAACGATAAATAAAAGACCTAAACTTTTGTATAGGAAAAAGGCAAGGGCTGTTTTTATGATTTTCCCGGCAATTATTCGATTTTTTTCTCACCTTTTAAACCTTCCCTAAACCTCCAAGAACAATTTAAGACCAAGATCAGATACATCCGTTCAGCCGTTCTCGAGTTTTAGCGAGACTAACGAACAGCAATTGATTTTTATGTTATAGAGAAGATAATATTAGGTCGGGGATAAAGTCTTTTCGCATTATAGTATGTATGAACTTGTAATAAAATCTTTTTGGTTATAGTATTTGGCTGGTTTTGGTATAATTGAAAGTTAAAATTTAAAAAAACATAATTCCAAATTCCGCGTAGGACAGGAATTTGTGCTTTCCACACAACAAGCATATGCTTGTTCTAAGTCTGAGTGTTACTGTGCATGTGAATTGAATGTCTGTGAAAACTTGCGATAAAAGGATCAAATTCTTTAGTGCGGGAGTCGTTTTTTTTAAAAAGATAAGAAAAGAATATCTAATTGGTCCAGAAATATAATAAGCGATATATAATATAAGATTATAAGCAACGTAATATAAATATAAATGAGTGAAGTCACTTAGTATGATGATATACTTACTTGTCAAGAGAAATGTTGACGGTATCCTGATTGAGTAAGTAGCAGAGACGATTTGGTGTACTGACTACTATGTCTGTAAATATAAGAAAATAATAGTATTAAACATCAAGAATTGACTCTTTATTTTACGTTACTGCATCAATAATTTGTAATTCACACAATGATAATAATAAATCTCCTGACACTAGACAGTTACGCAGGACATATTATAGTACACAAGCGTGTGCGCAAACACTGGTGAACTCTCTGTCCCTTTTACTCTTATAGCCCGATGGGACGGTAATCTGACACGATCGGAGAGAGATCAGGCGCAGGATCCACATTTTTACGTGCCTTCCGAACCACGAAATTCCAATTCACCTAATATGGCAGTGACACTTCAGCAACAGTAGATTGTCAAACTGTTATTGCGAATTTCATTAAACCATAAAAGTAATAGAAAATAACTTACCACTCTTCCTAATAGTTGCTTCTCTTTCCTTAACCTTAGATTCCTTAATATTCTTGACGACACTACACCTCAACAGCGTGGAGGCACTTAATCGAAGAGCTTCGCGATAAATCTGATGAGCTAGCTCTCTAGTAGGGCAGAGTATTAGGGCTCTGGGCCCGCCTTGAGGAGGCCCGAGAGCATGTAGGATGGGGACGAGGAAAGCAGCTGTCTTGCCTGACCCGGTTGGCGCACAGGCCAGGATTTGACGGTCCTGAAGAGAGAGTTGTGTTTAAGTGGCTTATTTCATGTTATAGTGGACATGTTTAATAATAAATTTAAAAATCTTTTTGGATATTATCATTTGTTAGAATAAAATTAAACTAATTAACAAAAATTACCAATGAATTATATAAATACTATTAATCAGTTACAGTGCCATTAGTTTCAGCATTTAAATTTGGCTCATCATGTCAAAATAAAACTAATAGTACAACTTCAAAAATTTGCATCAGCACATTTTTTTACATTAATTCTGTATATACTTGATCTAGACTATCATACTTGATTGCAGTAGTTAGCGAAAGTGTTCCTGTGGCCTCCTGACAATAGGGAATAGAGAAGTACTCCGGTGGTTTTAGCTGTTAAGAGTTCGGCACATCCCTTCACCTTTCCCAGGGTGATGGGAAGACTGTCATACTTAAGTACTCACCTCCAACATACAAGGTATAGCCTGCCGCTGTACCGGCGTGGGCTCCGTATAACCGCACTCTCTCACTGTGTCTACCAACCCCTGGGCCACATTGTACCGGGTCGTCAGCTCAGAGAAGTCTTGCAAAGCTGCAGGTACGTGACGCCCAACAGTTTTGATACCATGCTCATTGCGGAAACGGTTTTGCTGGGAATGAGATAAAAAAATATTGTTTTATTATTTAAGAAGTAGCATTTAATTTTAAATTTTTGGCTTGGATTATCTCAGTTTATAAACACATGTAAACTGCAAATGTTTTAAAATTTGTTTGGTAATTTTTAGCAGAAACATGTTTCAGAGCATAGGTTTGTATTAAATTTTTATTTTATGAATTAATTCAAATATCTCGAATATCCTTTACATCTTAAAAAGGGATTCTTTTTCATTATTTAACAAAACCCCTCTTACACCTATCACAAGGTGATGTGAATTCCATATTTTATGAGAAACAGCTACTTCATCATTCCCCTGCCCTTACCCAAATTATTATTATTTGGGGTCGGTGCATCATGTCTTATCCATGCTTCTGAGGTTTTGGCTGTATATTTTTACGGCCGGCCGCCTGCCTGACGCCAACCCTCCTTGGGAATGCTGTTGCTGGTGGTTTACTCCCCACCAGGAGGTTGACTCGAGGTGCTAGGTGGTATGCACCGGGTCGTAGTGTACCTTAGTTGCCTCTTACGACACCCATTGGTGGATATGGGTCAGCCCTATTCACACCGGGAACTGCACAGTTTTAGAACCAACTACTTGCTTAAATCAATTTAAATTGTAAAAGTTTTACTACCTCTTCCAACAACAGTTTCTTCTTCAGATCCTCAGACTTCTCCTTTTTTTCTTTCTTCTTCTTCTTCTGTCCAACTTTCACTCCGTCCAACAGCTGCAAGTCATTATCTTCTTGATCTGACGGTCCCTCGGACTCTGATGCTGACTGGCCGGATAAACTCTTTGAATCATCATCATTGTCACTCAATAGTTCCTCTTTGATTTCTACTTCCTCTTTTTTGACTGGTTTTAGCAAATTATTCTGAAAGATAAATTCAAAAGTGCCTCTTACATAAAACTATAAAAAAATATTGGTATCATAATATTGATGTTTGTAAACTCGTGTGGTGCTTGTGTATCATTGAGAAGGTTATAAACAACACTACAAAGAGATCATAGAAACGAAAGAAGTTCTTCCAAGTATCTATCAGAAAGTCAGAGACATAAATTATTAGTTTGATTTAGTCAACTTTTTATGTTTAGATTCCCATATAAATTTGAACTTTAACATAAAAATTCTGTTTAGCCTGTGATACATTGATTTTTATATTGTTAGTAAAATCTCTTTTTAAATTGTCTTTATAGTTATCATTCATAAATACAATAAATAGTTACAACCTTCTTGGATAATAATCAAACCAGACCAGAAATTAGTCTTTTTATGACATGTTTTAGTGTTTGCCTTACAGTAAAAGGTAAGCATGTAGGCATTTATTAATTGGATTCACCATTAATGTTGATATATAAGTAATTTGTAGACTAAATGAGTGTTGAAACCAATTGTTGTGGTATAATATAGGTTATGTAGGATACTCACATTGTTGTTAACGCCTAAAACACGGTGTTTAAATGTTAAGCCTTTAGTTAACTTTTTAAATATATCGTACGCGTCCATTATAAAAGCATTTATAGTATTTTAATCAACGAAAAATATACAAAAACACACGTGCGAAGCCGAAATCTGTGACAACTGTATTTTGACGTCTACTGTCAGTGGGATTTCTGTCAAAATTATGTTTTTGTTCGGATATTCTCTAGTTTCTAAAATACAATAATGAAAAATTAAATACCAGTCAAGTATATAGCTGTGTAATTCAAATGGTAATTAATAATTTTACAACATTTCAAGGTCTTTATATAAACTTTTCATTTAATTTCACAAAAGCGTAAGTATTTGGATAACTTAGCGAATAGGTTTGTACGTGTATCCAAACTAGACTTTTGGATTTCCCCTATGGATTATACATAATGTTGCTGGTATTTTATTTTAATTTCCTTAAATTTCTGTTAACAGTATATTGTTATTAATAATTACTAATTGAGTACTGTTATCTGTGTACAGTGTATGTTTGTATTATAGTATAACTGTCTACACTGCTTTTATTGGAATCTAAATTCGACTTTCGACGGCCTTTATAACATTATTTCACTTGTGCATTACCGATGGCATATAGTTACTTTCTAAGTTCTGTGACCTTTGAATTTCTACTCCAGTTGAGTGACGCAACCATTTTTTGATATTTAAGTGCAAATCAGTCACTGATTTTGGTGTACCTAAATGATATGAATGCATTTTAAACCAATTTGAATCTCTGTTATAATATTATCGTTAAGAATTTACTGTAGAGGTAAACCTTACTTCGAGAACAATAATTTGTAATGATTGCGTTGTCATGAAATAAATGTTTTTCTGAAGTATTTTATTGTAGGAGAGACGTATTCACAGGCACATATTGAAGTGATTTTTTTTTGTAATAAATACTCACTTGTTTTCATCCAAGTTACAGATTTATCAAACCTTTGTTCTCCTCGGCGGCTCTTTAGGTTATACGCTAGTATTTTTTTCTTGAATGGCGTGGACACTGCCTCAGATATAAAACAGTTGTCAAGTGGGTGTAATTTTTTTAATACTACCAAGTAAAATGTAAGTATGTGTATTCGTAATTTAATCTTTCGGAAATCAAAATATCATTCAGGTAAATCGATTCAAAGCACATTGTTTCAACATAAATTGTTCCCAGAATTTCACACCTAATTTAAATAAGTTTATCATTTAAGTATTACACCAAAAATGATCAGTTTTTTCTTATTCAATCTTAAATTAAGGGAGAGGTACTAAATTACAAATAAATAAAAGGCCTCATCGTCAATGGAATCACTGCGAGTTTATTTTATACTTTTATTACATTCAACTGTTATACGTCGCTGAGAATTCGAAACGCAGATTTTGTTAGAAACCTAAACTTAAAAATAACCGATATATTTTTCTCCAGTATAGTTTAGACGAAAGAGTCAGATTCAAAGATACTTATAGTACTAAGTTTTCCGACTATCTGATATGTTCCTACCAACGCGGCTGCCACCACGAAAACACGAGACACGAGTCACGATTTCCAATCTCTTTTCTATTGCTGGCTGCGCATAGCAGTGCGGCGACCGAGACCGTCCGGGCCGCGCAATGGAAACAGCAGCGGTGGATGTAACCGAGCGACCCACTTTCGTGGTGGCTGCCCTACTCAACCCGAATTGATTCCTTATTCACATATATCAACAACATCAAAACAAGTAAAGACACCACTTTTTAAATGTCACTGAAACATGAGTTTTCTACTTTTCGTATAAATGCAGATTCACCGATTCGTTGTACATTACGGTTTTTGTTTAAAAGGGTACATTTTGAGCTTTGACCATCGAGTCATGTATTACGAATCAGGAGTTTATTTCTTATTATTTAAAAAAGTTTTTGACACTGTGTTTCAATTTGATACTATTGCGTTTATAATACTGATTAGCCTGCATTAATACGAAAAATATTTCATACGAATTTCAATCAGAATCCAATCAAAAAATTAATAACGGACTGAGCCAGGAGAAAACCTTTCATGATTACATACTACGCAATATATACTATAAAAACTTATAATATTGGCACTAAGTAGTACCGTTTTACTTTTTCGATTGGACGCGAGCATGTGTCCAGTGACGATTTAAAACCATTCGTAAACTCGACCGTACCTACAACAATAGTACTTTAAGTGTCTTCACCGACTGGGGTGTAACTTACAACAACTGTCAAGAAGCCTACCAGGTCCTAGCGGCCCCACATCTAACCTTATTCGATCAATACACAATACTATAAATCATTTTTGTACACACCGCATCCCCGGACCCTTAAAAGTATAACAAAACTCCATTTAACTAAATTTAACACATATTTTTTTCATCTTTGATCAACGATGGCAAATTATAACTTTTACATAGTAACACAATATTAGTTTAGGCATATTAAAATGTCCCAAGTGATACTTACGCTCGATAGTTTTTACCTTTTTTTCTCTCAAAATTATTAAATACAATAAATTATTAATTTAATTTTCCATTTTTTGGGAATCTAGGGTATGTATCACTTCAGACTACAGCTTATAAAGAAAAAAAAAAGAAAAAATCAATGCTAATAAAAACGCAGATCGTGCATACATTAAATTACGAAAAAAAAAGAAAAATCTAATCCTAAGTGTGTCAGCAAAAATATAATGCAGTAAATTAGAATTGCCACTTAATTAACTTTCACAATATAAATTGTATTTTTTTCGTAAAAAAATATTTCTGTGTATAAAATGTGTTACCCGAGCATAACAAGTAACATCGGCGCAATTTTACTAAAAAATGATAAACAACGTAAACAGTATGAATAACCAACTCCTTACTCAATAAAAGATCAAGTAGTGAGTATACTACAACACGTGCAACTCTCCCTGCGCTCTGGCAGCTCGTCAACTGGCAACACTATACAACAACATTCGGGGAATAAACTTGCTATAAAGTAACGATTTCCAGTAACATTGCGCCGACGTGTATTTTATCTGTAGATAAAAGTTACTTCTAGCATATAACTGTCAGTATATTGTATGTCATAGTGTGTATATTGTAAATACTTTCTTTATGTACTGTTATAGACGGGATATCAACGAATTGCTCGACCAGGGAGACATATGTACTACTTAGTATATAATACTTATCATTTTTATATAAAAAGTTGTAAGTGCACTTTGAGTTACGGAACTATATTAATGTAACTATTAACTGTAGGCTTAGCAGATTTAACACAGACGTATAGTTATAAAACTTATTAAAACGATGCTACTTGACAACTTCAATATGTATTGTCATATTTGGCACTAAGATTTTGTTGACGCGAAATGTTCAAAAAACAAAAGAATGCACTACAAAACAAATTAAGGGAGTGAATCGAGAATTTTGATGTTCGAAACGTTCGCCGTTTTAGCGAAATCAAACAAAAAGAGGAAGTAAGACTTACATTATTAATAAATAGAGCTCCTTAAAACCTTAATTGACATTAAAAAACAGGAAAAATCTGCTGTTCATAGCTTATTAATAAGTCATAGATAAATGTAACTATTATAGTGAGGTACTGTGGCGAATTGGGAACTATTGCTATAACTGTAATTATCAATAATTATATTACGTTAAAGTGGAAGATACTGATATAAATATTAAAGCTATTGACTTAAGAATACATCGACTCGACTCTCTTCCTAAACCACTACACTGTAAGTATCAATAATCATCTGTGAGCAACCATTGAAACATTACTTTAAATAAACTGCAGTCGATTTATTCTTAAAAAGATGGATGTCCCTCCGCCGATCGAGCAATTTAAATTATTTATAAATAACTATTGTATGAACTGGTTTCGTTAAAATTTTAATTAAAAACAACAGTCTTCAATTAAAACGACAACGAAAAATAACTATTGCATTTTAAACATGGAAATGGATCAACAAAAAAATGTGTGTATGGGAAAAAATACTATGTAACAACTGTTATAAAATCTTGTTTGCGATTTACAATATAATTAGATAAATATAAAACATTGTCCTGTCTGTATGTTGTAACGTTAATACATACATAAATACATCGGCCTGCGGTCTGCAGGCAGACCCTCGCTCTAAACTAATACATTAGAAATTAAATTATATAATTGGAGGTAATACTTAAAATTATAGGAGGTAATACTTATGATAAAAGCATTTCATTTCTTAAAAACAGTTTTGTGAAGCAGTTTGTGAACATGTACCTGTGAGGCAGCCACATCGCTGCCATTCCTGCCTATCATAAGATTAGATATCATTACGTCCACGAGTCGTCCTAAGGAAAACCATGGAACAATATAAATTCAAAAACGTTTGCGTAATTCAAAAACTTGGCAGTTATAACTTTGTTCATTCGAATACGAAAGTTCTGCCTCAGCAAAGTAAAACGGATAATAAAAATACTTTAAAATGACCCGTGGAGGCTGGCTCAGATACTGAAGCCTAACTATATAAAGCTACCAGAGAGCTGGCACAGCTCGACCCGTGCGGCGGGCGCCGGCGCAGCGCGTGCTGCTCGCGTGCGGAGCGGGCCCCGCCGCGCCGGCGCACCGCCTTCACTTGTCATCTAGCCTTTGTTGCTCTTTAAAAATAGAGCTTAAATACTATTCTAGACATTTGTGCAAGTAATTTGAGACGATACTGCATCCACAGTCATTTTAAAGTATGCGAATCTTATTTATTTATCTAGTGTAGGCTATTGTTAAACTTGTACTGTTTAGAAGGCATCCCGTTGTTGATTACAAATTGCATTACACTAATTAGTAACACAGTCGGTTTATAAAATTATTTCTTTAAACTTAACGTTAATAACTGGCGAAGAAGCGATAGAAATTATATTGCGAATTTAAAGGGCTGTTAAAATTTACATTTAAGTATATTAAAAAAAAAGATTTTCTCACTTTTCATCTTACTATTTAAAAATGCAGTATTTTGGTATACATTGCAAATTATACTTTCATAATATTGTTTCGCTGTATTTTGTTTAGCGATTGCGAGCTAATGTTATTTTAAGAATTTTAAATTTTCACGCTGCGTTGGTACCTCCTTTTTGCCGACACATAATCCAAACTTAACACAAATTTGACAATAGTATAAGACTAACAACAATCAGCAACGGCTGTCTCCGCTATCGATGTAGTACGCAGCTGTCAAATGAGATCAATTTAGAAAATAATTCCGTCCAAACAAGTTGGACCACACCAAACATGGGGATGTACAATCCAATATTTCAACGAAGCAGTCAACAATAAGCTCAATAAACAGCCAAACCAATATGAAATCATTGCACAGCGAAAACAATAAACACAAACATTAAAAAAACATCATGAAGACTAAGTCTAAGTTTCACTATTAATAAATCCATTAGCAGAATATATAAAAATCCTTTCCATTAATGATTTTATCTATTTACTATTTAGTTAATAATATCACGAGGCTTCTATTACCGAACGATGCCACGATACTCAGTTATGCATGTTATCTAACTTATATTTACAATCCAAACTACCCGCTTGCTTTCCTCCTAAGCTCCAGCTAATGTTCTATGACCTTTAATATTTCCGAAACTATTTTATCCACGTGTTCGTTTATATTAAAAATTAAACAGCCTGTGTAACATTGAAATAAAAATAATAAAACAAAATAATATAGTTGAGGTACTACATACATGGAGGTATACGGGCTGGCCGGCTGTGACCGCGCAAACATATCTACCTAACTCATACCGCCGTTAACATCTATTTAAGCTGAGGATAAAATGATAAAAACTTAAATGTTAAAATATCTGGATATACCAAACAACTTTTCATTAAATGTATTTCATATCACAAAGTACACATATATGTAACATTCTGAAAGAGAAAGTAAAAATACAAACAAACCTACATTACGATCCTATACCCAAGTTACTCAACATTGGAAAAATAAATGCAAAAAAATAATGTTCCTTAAACAACGCGTTGCATTGGTTTGCGATAATATGCAACGTTGCATTGTATCATATGTATATTTACTTTAAAATGCATATTTTTATTTTTACTTAAAGTGTTATCAGATATTGATATGTTCCGAAATTTGGAAATCTATGAAACTTGTAAAATGGATATGGCACAATACAATTTAGTATTTTAACATTCTTCAGAAAGTTTTCATATTTCTACTGTTAATAAATGCAAGTCTGCAAGTATTACACATTTAATTTTTTCTTTGGCTTTGTGAAATATCACGGTGTTTAAAATACTTTCTTTTACTTTATAAGATACTCATGGTTTGTGATATGTGGTTGAAGAGATTGGATAGCGATCTTTAAAGATATCGTCAAACAAACGTTCCATACACCCTGAATAGATATGTGTGTTACTGAAAGACGCGGTTCGCAAGCAATTTCCTACGATTTATGTAAATAAAATAAATTTTTATACAATTTGCAGCCATCTTATGGTTAGGTAATCCTAAGATTTTTGAGAATAATATAATAATAATCTAATAAATTTTCAATAACGAGACATCAGCTACGTTGGTCGACATTTAAATAAGAACCACTATACACTCATAGAGAGAAATCCGAAAATGGATACAGGTTAAATATAATTCTATTAATTAATACCTAAACGCTACGTATTTCTATACAGAAGAAATGTTTGATTTGTTTCATGATTTGTAATCATGCACACGTATACGATCGTCGAACTGCTTTTCGAAGACCCACTCTCTGGCTTACCAGCGGCAGCGCCTCTATTCCCTACGTCAGTTACTCACTCTTAACCCTGTATTCAAGGATCCCACCGGAGTCTGGCAACCCTACAGCATTTTCCCTTTTCGAAACGTCCCGCCAACTGTGTCGCGTCCTCGCCTCATCCTCGTCGCATCCGTCAGTTCAGAGCACATCCTTATTGTTTCGAAGACGAACGAAGGCACGGCTACTTACACATTGATCATAATCATATCTTTGAAGCCAAACGCACATACGAGTAGATTAGATATTGTTACACGTTAAATTTTGTACTTTCGAAATCAGATTCTAAGAAGTCTTTAATTTTTTTTTACTCAACATCAACATTTTTTTTTTACTTTTAATCTAAACATTTTGTAATTAACCGCTAAATAATCTGTATCTTTTTAATTAATTTAGATTTGGCGTTCCGAAAAAAGTTTCAGTAAAAAATATTTTCTTTGCATTTCTTTTTAAATTTACGGTTTTTAAAATTTGTACGTTCTCAATTTGTACAGTTAACGAATCTAATTTGACACTAGACATTTATCGAAAAGTGATTTTAAAAAATGTTTTTTTTTTTTCATTCATCTTTAGAATACAGTTGGCATAACTTTGGCAGTACTAGAAATATGAATACTTTAGTATTGCTCTGGATTACATTGTCATATTGAACACTGTTGGAACATTTTCACTAGAAAATGCCGTAACTCGTCCCGGCCGCGAGCCGCGAGCCGCAGTCACAAAGCGAAGTCCGATCCTCGAAGCGTACACTAAACGACTTCTATAAGTCGCGCGACAATACTGTTTATGTAATTTTAATCCTAACGTCAATATTTTACTAATTATAATACGATAAACCATAAATGCGGCTCTTGTCCTGCATCGTTTTGGCATAGTCCGTTATATTGCACATACGAGTCTAGGCCATGGGCTGAGGTCATTGCAGGCCGGGCGGCGGCGGCGCGGCGTGCTCGGGCGCGCCCAGGTCGAACAGGTGGTGCGGCGCCGGCGCCAGCGCGGAGTGCAGCGCCGACGTCTTCAGCAGCCGCTTCAGCATGCCGCTGGAGCCGCGGTGCTGCAGGCTCTTGTGCGTCGTCAGCGAGTTCTTGGTGCGGTACCTCCGGTGGCAGAACTCGCACACGTACAGCGTGTCCGACTGCTCGTGCTTGTCTTGGAAGTGTCGTTTCAAGGAATAGTAACAAGAGAATGTCCTGCGGCAGTAGGGACACTCTTGTGGCTCGTTGATCCCGCCGGCGGTGGGCGGGGGCATACGGAGGGGCGGGACTGCTGGAAACAAAAACACGCGTGTACATTACGTATCAGCTGACCGAGGCTGGCGACACACGACACAGCCAGGGAAGCCTCGCACGACATTCTCGGCTTGTTCATTATCAATAATACAATGTATGAGGTTAATAATAATAATTAATAATACTAATAATATGCACTGTACACATTGACTAACTACACAATAATCACGAGATTTTCATAATATTCAAAATCTTAAGGAAATTCTCTCAACCACAAAACACATAGACACGTGATAACAAAAATGATAGAAGCATGCTCCAAGCAACACAACAACGTCAAAACTGCGAACCCGACGGGAGGGGGGCGCGGGGGCGCGGGGCGGGGGCAAGGTACAGTAGAAACCAAAGAGAAACTAAATCAAACTAAAATCTATTAAATCAAAATTTAAAAAAATAATAAGAAAATGAAAATTTAATAAAAGGACCCTTAATCCTAGCTTATGCTAATAAAGGAAATCCATTGTTAATGAGTTAGATAGTTTGCTGACTAATCGTTTCTGGTATAAACTGGGTCTAACCTTTATGCGTGTTGCTATGTACGGCGGGGTCGGGTAGGTTGGACTGGAGGTTCTCTTTGCTAGAAGACTGCCGCACGCCGCGCCAACTCCGTCCGAGTAGTCACTAAAAAAATCGTATTTGATCTGTCTCCCCTGGCCTCGACTTGTGGTAGGTGTATATGTGGGTCATCAGCGAGTTCCTCGAGCAGTATACCCTCTCGCATATCGTGCAGCGGTACTCCTCCTGGCGCTCCGCGTGTTTGTCGGCGATATGCCGCTTCAACGACGCTTTCGAACATAGTACCTTCCCGCATAATGAGCACGAGAATAACTTTTTACCTGTAAACAGATCGAAAAAACAAAAAAATATGGGGTTGCTCCCCGAACGCGGTATAAATTAAAAAAAAAACCTACTCCAGGGATCTTTTTTGTGACAAGATTTTTTTTAAAGAAAAAAAAATAGTGTGACTAAAATAAAATGATAAATAATAAAAAAAAATAGAAAAAAAAAACAAATTGAAATGATGGCGAAGCTACAGTGGCTCATGAAGGGTGTTAACAGTCAGCATGCGATTGAGGCGGGAAAATAAATATTTAGGCGAGAAAACTAGATATGCTAAGCGTGTTTCGAAATTAATAAAAAAAAGAAAACAGTGCACTATGAAAATTATCTAACTGTTCCTACAAAAAAGCTCGTAATCATTATTAATTGTTTATAAAACTAAAACGAAACAGAAATAAAGTCGGGTCGTCGGAGGTTCTCTAATAAAACTGGCAATATTGTTTTTTGTATAATTGTTTTTATTAAAAACGCCATTATCATCAATATTAGGATTTATGAAGTTCGGTTTAACGATTACATTTTATGAGTAGTTCAATTATTTTAATTTAAAAAGTAAGGAAGGAAAAGAACTATGTATGTATATATAATATTATAGTGTTGCGAAATCATTTTATAATTATTAGAATATAACTAAGTGCAGCCCATTAAAATAATTCGTGAAGTTTTGGCGTTCCACGCTACGTCAAGACTAATTCGCCTCAAATGGAAGACAAAACATAAAAACATCAAGTTTTTGGCACATTCTCGAACAATACTAATATCTAATGGACTGCATTACACAGATGCCAATTGTTAACAAAATATCTAGATTCGTGGATAGAACAATAATTTAAGAAAAAAATATATAAAATTTTCAATACAACAACCAATAAATTAATTTAGATTCCTTATAAAATAAGTAAAAATGCCAACAAGAAGTATAAGAACACATTGGATAAAGCCGGCGCGTGCGCACGCGCGACTATGAAAAAAATTCTTAACTCGTTAGAAAGATAAAAACTTAAACAGGTCACAGAAACAGTCTTAAACTTGCTAAGATCCTAACTAATATAGTTTCGACAGGGATGTGTTCTGCTCCTTAGAACACGGTGTAATTCTTACCCTTTCAAACCCGACGCTTATAGCCTCTCGAGATCCCAAAATAACTTAAACACCTAAAGTTTTCAACCAAAGATCATTGAAATCACAAATCAATTTCGAGTTTATAATACCAAAATGAATCACGCTTTGACCGCCTTCAGTGCGACAACATTTCTCGATTTTTTTTTATAAAATTATCAATTAATTTAGTAAATAATGTACATTTTTTATCTATAAAATACGCCTAATAGTGTACAAGTCAAACGCGTACTTACTCTAATCAGTCTATAGCGCTTATTATTTTGGCAATTTTTTTCCAACCTGAGAAAACTTTTTTTACTAAATAAATTCTTAATTTTCATAGCTTTATTGAAAATAGCTGAAATACCGTACTGCCATTGCAGCACATCCCTGTAATTGTAAATCAAACAAGTATTACTATTATCTATATGAATTCAGATAAACCTTAATCCTATTTAATCAACTAACTTAATTTCCCAAACCCAAATTAACAAGAAAACTATGACTAAATTACTAATCAAAAAACAACGATCCTACTGTTCAAACTTTGCAATGTTACGCAAATAAAAACTTAACATTTTTTTATCATTTTCGTTTTCGTACGCGGAATGTTGCGAAATATTAGACAAACAATTTAGATTCCCTTTTTCGATTCCTTATCTTTTCTAGCACGAACATCGTTCCTTTTAGCACCAAATCTCTAGTCTTCCAATTGGCCAAACTATCATAATAAAGCTTACTAATTAACTAAACGAGTAATGGCTAAGCGTTTATGTATCTAGCAATAACAACAGAATATGATAACATATAGCATTTTACGAAGCCTCTTAGTTGTGTATAGGTAAAGCGACTTACAGGTAAACCGAGTTGTAAACACTACCTAACAATGCTTCAGAATTTACGAAAAATACGCAAAATATGTCTTTTTTTTTGTCAATAAGAACACAATAATATGAAGCAGGCACTAATATTACTTAATATGTATATCATTTATAATAAATTATGTTAACATTTACAATCAAAGTTTCCTTATTGCTATAAAATGAAGATTTTAACAATAGTGATATCTTTATCGACTTTATAAGGTCAGTATAGTGATGTTTCATGAACTAGAATAATTTTCACAGAGGAAAGACGCACGAATATTTACTTATTGGATGAGAGTGACTTTCACGCGTAACACGCCCTTTATTTGGGGCTACAGATAAAAATGGCCATTTATTTAGATTGATATTCTTTCTACTTATATAACGACAATGTATTTTCTAATAGTTTAGGTCGTTTTAGAATTTCATTGTCAATACATTAAGACACGCGTTCCCAGTCTCGTCATCCAATAGTAAATTGTAAACTAAAGTTATTATATGGCAAGCTAATTCCGTTAGGTTAACATCGAATACGGAACATTAATTATTTTGAAAAGTTCACACTGTTGAAATTTAGGAACATTTAACACTGAGAATTATTAAAAATTTGTTTAATCTATTTCCTATTATTTATGTATTAATATAATAATAATGTGTAGTTACAATTGTACAGAACAAAAAACAAACTGTGAGTGTTTAATGTACAAAAAATACGAGTACAAGTTCGGTAAAGAAGCGGGAAATAATCTTGAAAAAAAAAAAGAACTATTCTCTAAAGGCTCAACAAAATAATAATAAAGAAACGAACACCAGTTTGCAATAAACCTAAAATGTGACTTAACTAAAAAATAAAATAGCCATATTCATTTAAAATGGCACCTTGCGATTCACTTTGTAATGCAATTTTATAGACTGATGTTGTATAGTAATAATAATAAGTAGCAACATATTAATAAGAGTCGACAACAGAAATAAATAAATAGACGGTGAAAGGAAAGTGTAACGTCGACTGTGAACATAAAGAGTGGTCGTATGTATCGGTGTCTGTCTGTGTATCCTGGTTGTGTATGTCGTAGTATCCGGTATATCTGTGCTATGTGCTGTCTGCGGGTTATATATATATACTGTTTTTGCAAAAATCAATCTTTCTTCCCATTCTATTGGTGCTATTTTATATCCTGAATTCAGTCTTAAAAAGAAAAATAAAATACCTAAAATAAAAAATAATAATTTGAAAGCCTCATAAGCCAATTATATATCTGTGTATATATGTATACTTTTTTATACTTTTTACATATTTTCGTTATTAATCTCGTATAAATATCTAAGAGTGAGATCAATCAGATAAATTACAGAATAAATTAATTGCCAAAATTAATGAACACAATTTGAAAACAGTATGCCTCTTCTGTTACTTACACGAACACTTTTTCTTTTATATAAATTTAAGCCTAATATATAAATTTACAGCACCAAGATTTTTCATCTTTTCTCAAAATATTATTTTTTCTCTTCGCCTTATTGTCGCACATTTAACATAGTGTAAAATTCAGGAATTCTTCATTATACCGCAGTATTGCACTCTCCGGGCGCAAGCGATCGATACACTAACAAAAACATAACATTACTGAACTGAGGTCGTCTCACGCCCGCCCTTGTAACTAGTGGAATGTCAGTAAGCCATAAGTGTTGTGATGTTAGTCAATGTCTAGCCTTACTTACAAGTTCAAAGTTTACAAATAAATATTTCATAGAGAAAAAAAATCTTGAAAACAAATAATATTATATCAAGTCCCGTGAAGGAAGTAAAAATGTATAGATAATTTAATTAATTACGTAATGTGTCAAAATAATAATAAAAATAGTTATTACTTTCTTTTTCAAATAGAGAATGATGTTAATCGAAATAAGAGAAGGTATCTTGTACAGCGTACAGCGTGTGTGTAGCGTGTAGGGCTTAGACGTTGAACTGGTCTTTGAACTTGTAGAAGTCGATATTGTGATGCGGCGGAGTGATCTTAGTGTCGGGGCTGGTGGTGAGGTTCTGCGGCTGCGTCTGCTGCGGCACGCCGCGCTGCCGGCGGTGGTAGATGCTCTTATGGTTGTTGAGCGAGTTGAGCGTTCGGAACACCTTGTGGCAGAGGGAGCAGCGCGCCGAGTGCAGCGGCTGCAGGTGCTGCTGCTCGGTGTGCCGCTTGAGCGTGAGCCGCGTGGACAGCAGCTTGCCGCACACCTCGCAGCGGTGCCCCGCGCCCAGAGGGCCAACTGCGCCACACATAACAACCAACATGAGCGCATTAGTCAAGGCCAGGCCGCCCGCCGGCCGCCAGCGGGCCCGCTCGTATCCAACACCACAGCGACCGCTCGCACCCAACGGGTCCCAAGTGACGGAACCAATTGGCACAAATAGTGCACCACTATTGTTTCGGGTGGCAATTTTGAACCTAGTAGAGGCAATTCAACGTGTTTCACGGATTTGACTAATGCGCTTTTAACAAAACGGTTGGTGGTTATGCGTGTACCGATCAGATGTCCCAATTGGTTCCATAAAGGACGTGGCAGCGCAGCCGCGCCGGTCGGCCCGGGTGCGCTCCCACCGAAGCGTTAATATCAGTTTAGTGAAAATAATACATCATACATACATATAAGATAAAGTTTGCGTTGCGCATGCATTACTATGCTATATACAAATGTTAGGAACATATCGCGTTTACAATTTTGTTTAAACTTAACGAAGTTCTAGGGGCAAGAGTATGGCGTTTTAGGTGGTTAGGATGGCAGCTCGGTGTCTTCGAGGGGTTTGGCGGGCGCGCGCCGCGGCCGGCGGGTCGAGCGTCAGTTCACCGAGTAGAAGGGCCCGGGCGGGGCCGCCGCGGCCGCCGGCTGCTGCTTGCGGTGGTAGATGGACTTGTGGTTCCGGAGGCTGTTTAGGCTCGAGTAAACCCGCCGGCATATGTTACACACCGGCTCCCGGGACGGTCTCATGTGCACGTTTTGGATGTGTCGTTTGAGCCGCGTCAGGGACGACAGGCTCTTGTTACAAGGCTCACATCGGTAATCTTCTTGGGGGGTGCGGGCGCCACCTGGTCACAACACAAGCAGTTAGCCCCGTGGATGCTCGGAAGGCAGTTTAATGCACTCTCGTATCGTAGCCCTGCACAAAGCACCGCCACCCCCCGTCCGCCGGGCGCGTCGCCTCGGGTATGCGAAGCGGTATTAGTAACTCATTGTCGCCTACTCCTCGATAGTTATGCTCAGCAATGATAATGTGATCGACTATTGTCCGTTGTCATAACAGACGCGCGCAACGTTTGTTTCAAATTTCCCGAACAAAAGCGTTTTTAATTCTTCAATGAAATAATTTGAGCGTATTTTATATAAACCGACACCAAGTTACCATTACTAAAAATCCATTGTTCAATCTCCCTGTTATTATATTTTCCGTTTCCCAAGACAATGTGATCGAGTGAAACCCGATAGTGTATTTAGAAATGATTCATAAGTTCCGCTATGCTTCGAACAATAACTTTACTCAACTTTTACTGAATTCGCTCAACTTTTATATCGAACTTATGATTGGATTTCTCGGAAGTTAATTTTGAGGTTTTCTTCTTATTTTCGATTAGGTTTTTTTTCTTTATTTTTAAATATAATTTTTCAGCCAATTCGTGTACGTTTATGTTTTTATTTTATTTTTTATTTTGGTGGAATGTTTGGTAAATAATGAATAAAAAAAAATTGGCAAGTAGAAAAGAAAAATAATTAACAACAAAAACCTAATACGGAGACATGGGAGTGAGGGGTTTTCCTAGCACACAATTTTGTTTAACATCTATAAAACAAGCTAGCATATCTGTATAGTTACATTACACTATGTTACAGTAACAGTTACATGCACGCCACATTGCGTTTTGGTTCAATGATAAACATCCGTCCCAATCGTTCAGATACTCCAGGCCTTTGACAAATTAACAAAATCAAAATTATATTTTACCTACGCGTCTCCATCGAACCATAACACAAAAAGCTAACATTAATTAATTTAAATACAGAAACACAGAGCACAAAATGAAGACATATACAAGGTTAATAGTATATAATTATAATAATAATAATATACATATATTAATAGAAATAAATTATATGTCACGTGATAATTGCCTCATACATTTTTAAACAAAATAATAAAAACCTAATAATGATATATAAACCTAATATGACAGAGCAGAGAGGAAGCGGTGATGGTGGCATACGACAGACAGTGCATTAAAAATATCGTTTATCTCAATATATGTAGTAATGCAATAAAATAAACTCGTTGCTAGACAAGCTGGCACTCACCTTGGGAAGTACTCGCCATGCCGTCCGGAGCCAAGGGACTTTGGAGACCTGCAAACACCATACACGTCATATGCTATATCTTTCTTTTTATAGACATATTTTTCTAAATATTTCAATATAAAATTTATTTCGAAATCATAAAATTGCTGATTGTGACAAGTATCAATTGTTTGGTTATGCATTTATACATTTATGCCCCAATTATGTTCAGATTTCCATAAAAACAAAAAACAAACAGTCTTCTATTCTCAAAAACGTAGAACAATAAATCCAAACAAACTTACCAGTCAAAGATGGATGTGAGAGTGCCTCCATAGTGAAGTTGTACGTGTTCGACGGTGTGAAGAGCTTGGTGTCCGGCGGCTGGATGAAGGGCGAGGGGTGCGGGGGCGGGGTGCACTCCTCCGCGTCCGCCGAACTGCCGCGAGATGGCGGCCCGCCTCCCTGAGGACAGAGCGAATAGGCATTAAGTCCATGTTCCGAAATGTAACTGGTCTTTGGTGTTTCTAATTTTGGGCCTAGATGAGACACTGATCGGTTTAAGGCTATTGCATGGCTTCTATCGCGGGCCTTGAGCGTGGAGACCGAATCCAGAAATTCCGTAACGAAAATAACCTAACACCCCCACTGCGACCGGCACAGCGGTGATACTTTTCAGTTTTGCCATCTATCGATGAATAGCAGAACTTTTAATAACATTTTGAAATATCACGCTAGTAGTTTAGTTTAGCAACTAGCCGCTAGGTGGCATTGAATGCTATGCAATAGCTTTGTGACACAGATTGTTTTTTTTTTAGGTATGTAATGTGTATGTTGTTATTATATTGTTTCCTTTTGTGTTGTTAATATTTTTAAACTTCGTATATTTGTCTATTTTCGTACATGGATTATGTTTATAGCAGTATAATAAATCTTAAATAATTATACTGTAACTGTATAATACGAAACATCAACTTTGATCTTTCTCCTCACTCCGTAGCGCTCGTCCCACGTAATGTCCGTCTAGTGTTTTTCAAACTTAAATAGGTTTTCGTGGAATCGTATTACAAAAAACAGCGTTATTAACAGAAGTCGTCAACTATTAGGAGGTAGGCGCAGCAATTTAACTTCGGAATAACTAAAGTTTGCTCCTAATAAAAATATAGGCTCTCTCTGTAAATGGCTGCTTATTTCGAGGAGATTTCAAAAAATGTTTGTGTTCCCTGGATATTATTCAGACTGTAATGTCTTTTGCTTACTTTTATAGGTGTAAGTAGAGTTCGGAGTTTAGTCTATGAGTAAAGTCTGGTAATGTTACAAATTCAAATCTGTGTTACATTAACTTGTATTTTTTAACAAGACTCTATCTTGCTCTCCTAATTCTAACACGTTTTAAAATACCCTTCTGTTTAAACCATAGAATGTAGAGTCCGTGAAAGATTTTAGCAATATAAAACTGATTATCATTTCAAATATTCATCAATATAACAATAAATCAAACCAGAAACATTCACCTATATATCTATAGCCATCCATCTTGAATATCTAAATACCCAATCTAACTCGCGAACAATATGTCAAGGCCTCTAATGGTGTCATCGCGAGACAATCGCACTACTTGACACTGGAGTAGTGTTACATGACACTACTTCGCTTCCGGGTACAGATTCTAGTCCGCTAGACTAATACCAGGTAGTGTGCACTTACAATCCGACACTTATTTTGACAATTCTTAAAAGTTGTTGAGTGATCTATGATTGTTTAGTCTGGTAGGAATTTGAGGATGATGAACCTCATTTCAATTCCATATTATATAGCTATCTTGAAAAGAGGTTTAAAATGTTTGGGAGTTCAATTGTTTTTTTTCTGTGATTGGAATTTGTATAAAATTTGGAATAAAATTAATGTTACAATTCTATCTGTATTTAAGTGTCAGTATAGGGTGCTTGGCCCTCAAAAATAGTAGATAGTAATTGTAAAATTCTTGGAAATATCTCTGAAAAAGTTGTTTTCGTCAATTGAAACAAGCTACTGAATTGATAAGCATTATTATCTTTTACATGAGGGTCATTTTTTGATTAGAAATGTAAGTTACAATGAATGAGAATATTTGCGATTCACAACCTGTTCTATCTGGCTATATCTGTGTTTATCGATGCAAGTGTTACGTAACAAAGATTAAGATAACAAACGAAAAGTTTTTTTTTAAGGACACTATCTTGTTTAGGCCTTTGCAGGCTATCACGACACACCTAAGTCCATTCACGAATAAAAAAAACATCACTTTTAATCCATGTATGAAAATTGCTTTTAATTACCACTAAAGTAGTATTTCGTTAATATTTATTGATGTTAATACCAAAAGTCGGTGAAGTAACCGATCGATTCTGTGAAAACCTCCATAGAATGCGTTAGCAATTCCTATCGGGGTAACACGATAATACTGCTGTGTCTGCGCTTTTGTTACGGTCATTACTTACTTATTATAATGCGTTGTTGTGATGGAATTTGTCTACAAGCGCACTTTTGAATTTGTCCGACTGCCGAAATGTTTGTATGTTGACGTGTATAGAATTACGTATAAATATGAAAGTGAGATTCCATTAGTGGGAAAATTTGAAGTTACGTATTACCTAATGGAGCGATCTTGAAGTTTCCCAATATATCTGTAAATACATGACTATTGTCTTCGCAGTATTGTCATGAGAAGCTAACACTTTCTTGTAACAATTTCCAGAATCGTTTTAATTCGATTGTTTTATTATGTTGTGAGAACATTATTTAAATCGGTTCAGTTCTAAAATTACATGTTCTGATGAACTAACGTGTATGGGAAGAGTTATGGACAATGACTGTAAAGTATACACTAATAATATTGATTGAACAATGAACAATCTATCCTTGAAATCGAACAAGAATTTTGGCAAGATGTATCTGAGCTCTGATTCGTGGTAATTCTCTTGCTGTCGATAAATGTTCGTGTTATCGTCAAGTCACCTTTGGGAAGTCGAACCCTTTGGAAAAGGTGACATCGGCTTAAAACAAAATGGTTGACTTTTACCAACTCACAAGTGGTCTGTGGTGATGCGGCGGGGTGTCGTCCGTGCTGCGGTCGATGTCCGGGTTGGACGGGCAGATCATGTCGATGGGCTCGTTCTTCACATCATCGATGAGCCTCGGGGACGGCGAGGAGCTGCTGTTAGAGATCCCGTTCCCGTTGTTCCCGGTCTCGTTGTGAGCGCGAGCGTTAGTGTGGTTCTTGGTAGAGAAGTCAGTAGCGTGGATCTGTGGCTGTTCGTTGTTGTTCTCGTGGCGCGGCCGCTTGATGACGTCCGGGCTGTTGTCGGCGGAGCGCGAGAGGCGGCGCGGCGGCAGCGGCGTGCGGCGGATGAGCTGCTGCACGGCGGAGGACGTGGGCTGCAGCAGGGCCTCCTCCAGCCGGTCGTAGGAGGGCGCGTGCGAGATGTGCGTGCTGTGCGCGCCGTGCGGCGGCGTGTGCGGCGACGTCGTCGAGGGCGCGCGCACCGACTGCAGCAACGGCTGTTGAAGGCGCAGGTTAATAACGAAAATACAAAATCCTGTTCAAAGTTTGGAAATTTTATTTAAATGTTCGAGACTGTTTTCATAGCGTTTTACTTCATTATAGTTATTACATTATCAGTCATAGTTCTATACCACCATTTGATTTATGAATGTTGTGACAAATATTATAAATTGTTATATCCCTGAAATATTTTTTTTGTGACATTTCATATCAAACTAGTTTCATCATATTGGATAATTATTTTATTTATAGAAATTAACTAACATCTTATATTTATAAAACACGTCATCTATTTAGCTAATAATAATAATAAGCCATATATTTTACCTACATCAAGACTATGTAACTATGTTCCAAATTATGTTAATTGCTAATTAAACAGCTGTTTAAAAAACCTTGAGTTTTATAGCGATTGATTATAAAAACTATTGTAGATTGAAATGTTTGTCTTGGTTGTTGTATTATTTACCATAAAATGTAGCTGGAATACTAAAATACAGAATTTCTGGTGTGTAAGGCCAATTACTGTAATTATTTGTACAGTAGTTATCATTTGGGAAAACGTCTATTCTTTAAACTTTAAATATTTACACGTACTTAGTTACTGTTAAGTTATTCTAGCATTTAGTTTGAGTTGTCCACCAAAAACTTTTAAGACTAATGATTTACTTTTAAACAGTTCTTTTTTAATAAATTACTCTTATACTTCTAATCTAATAGTAAACCCACAAAAGTAATTTAAATTACCTAAACATGTAAAATAAATTAGACTATAACAACTATGCTACAATTTCGTAATTAAGTGCAAATAAATTCCATAATCAAAACTTTCAAATCAAGTTCACAAGACAAATGCTTCACAATTAAAAAAAAAAAAAACAATACACGAATTTTAACATGTTCCTTAATATTATCACATTATCCAAGTGGTATGCCAGGATCGTAGCAAATGGAAAGATGTGATCTCTGCCTACCTCCAAGGGAAAGAGGCGTGACGTATATGTATGTATGTATGTTTCTGCTTACCCCCTGAGCATTATCATTGTGCGTGAGTCCGGACACGCGCAGCACCTCGGCGGTCTTGAGGAAGGAGGAGAGGCTGCGCTGGTGCACGTTCACCTCGCCATGGTAGATGAACTCCACGAGCGCGTGCAGGTCAGTGAACGCCACGTCTTGCAGCACGATCACTGGGTGCTTGCATGGTGTCGACTGAAAAGAGGAGTAAGTTAGGAGGAGGAACGAAAAACAAGAAAAAAAGAGCAAAGTTTTGGTTTCATTGTAGCGCTTTTTTAGTTAATTTAAAGAGTGATAAGGCTTTGGTTGCGCTTTTTGAAATATCTTAAAAGAGCCGGTAAGAAACTCCAGAAGAAAGGTTTGATTTTGCCGTTTTTGTTTTATGACATGGCCTTGTATAGGTAAAATTACTGAGAAAAAATATATATAAGTTCCAAAAAAATATTACAAAGTTTGTCTTAATTATTAGCTAGAAAAAAACAATGGTTCAGATATGTAATAGTATCTGCTGCCGAACTAGGATAGGACCTGTATTTCAGCAAAAAAATATTGTATAATATTAAAAAAGTAAAAGATATTTGTTGTACCTATAAAAAATCTAAGGCATTTACAAAAATATCCGGCTGCAAAATCTAAATTGAATTCGAGATATTTCAAAAAAGCTCGTCTAATAATGAAAAACTGTCAATGCAATCAAGTGGATTAAATATAAAAAAGCAATTAATACAAGGAATATACTGGCACCGACAGCATTATTCGATCAAAAAGTCCTAACATGGATTCAGAGCTTAAAATATCATACATCTATCGGCAAAATAAACAAAAAACCCAATTACTATGGGATGAATATAAAATATTCAACGTTAAAACTCCAGTCGGACTGTTTTAAACCACTTTAGTATTTATTGCGTGTGGTAACACCCGCCGTTCGGATCATAGTTCGCGAATACAAATTAAAAATATAAATTAAAGTATGCGTTCGGAAATCGATTAGCTTTTTAGTGATGTTCTGTTTGGAATGATTCCGTTTTTATAATAGGTGCTTTTAAATGTATTCTCTGTTTTGTCGAGAATTTTTATACTAAGTCTAAACGCAATGTAGTAAAAAATATTATTAAAAAATATATGCAATTTTTATCAGCAATTATTATTTTTTTTTCAATTATTTGTTGTTGTTGTGTTTAAGAATTATTAAGAATGAGAATTATTAAGAATATTAATAAGAATTATTAAGAGATCAGGACAGTTTCGTTAAGTAAAACTATTTGTTTATACTAACAAACACTAATATACTTGATTCATATTGTAACTTGTTGGTACAGATCAACATTTCAACTTCATTGTGTTAAGTCAGGTTGGCCGAGTGGTCCAAGGCGCCAGAACTAAGCTCTGGTTCCCGAATGGGAGCGTGGGTTCGAATCCCACACCTGACACACTCGGGATGAGGATAGAAAACATACAAACTTTTTGTATAAATATTTTATAGTACTTTTTTATTTGATTAACTAAACATTTTTACTAATATTTAGTAAACAAAATAAAAAAAGTAAAACAAATCAAACAAGTTTTTGTATAAAGCAAAAATATCAAATAAATAGTTTTTCATTTTTCTACTCAGATGACAGCAAGAAATTAGGTAAGCCATTTTAATCAAATTCGTTTGTTCTAATTATGAGCTATAAATATACCTGCAGTTGAGAAAATCATAGCAGACATCTAATAAATCATTATTTATTTTTAAAATGTTTGAGTATTTAATTTCACCTATACATAAACAGAAATTTTCCGGTAAAGCAGTCAGGGTCACTAACCACTAGACCAACAGGCCTGTCGAATGAATTTAAAATTTGAATGAATTCATAGAGCATGGATTAAATACAAACGTATTCACTGAAACATGTCTCAGCTAAACATCACCAAACAATTTGAAAAACATTTGCAGTTTAGGTATATTAAAGTTGCATTAGTATTTATACTGAGACAACCCTGAATGATTCGAGACAAAAACTCAAAATTACATGATTCTTCCAAAGATAATCATCATTCGCAGAAAAGATTTAGGAAATAGAACAAAACCAAAACTCAATATTGTTAAACATTGTCCACAATATCAAGCTGTTAGGATATTTAACAAGTTGCCGCTTGAATTAAAAAGCATCGTCTATACGGGCTCATTCAAATTTAGGCTCAAAACATTTTTATTAGAGAAATGTCTTTACTGTATAGAGGACTTGGATCGTTAGTTATGGCAGTTGTTGCGTTTATAAATGTAGGGTACATTAGATATTATGACGGTTTATCTTAATTATAGCTATGTGTGCTTATTTTGGTAATGTTTATTAATGATTTTGCTTAAGCTTGTTAATGTTAGTGTTTTTTTTTTCTTTTTGTAAATTGTTGTTTTATTTATTTTTTTATATTTATTAATTAATTATGTAAATGTATTTCAAACACAATGTATATTGTTACTGAATAAATTGAATTGAATTGAATTCCCCTTATCCCAATTTTTACTTGGGGTCGTTGAAGCATGTCTTCTTCCAAAGATAATGTTTTTAAATTTGTACTTACTTTGAGCAGCTCTCTGAAGTAAGGGCTGCATGCTGACAGCACGACCCTGTGTGCCTTCAGACTCTTGCCATCGCAGGCTAGCGTGACGTCCACGAAGTCCTCGTCATCGCGGAGGTTCTCGAAGGCGCTGGTGATGCTGCTCTGGTAGTTGTTCCAGCGCAGGCAGAAGTGTTGTGTGTCAACCATCTTGTTAGCGAGTCATGTGTGTTGGCAAGATCTGGAAGATGATGAGCAGTTAGTGAAATTGAAGAAAAGAGGATTGATTTGGGATAAGAAATGAAAGTTGATTTTGTTAGGGAAATTGGTGATCGAGATTTTTGATGAGAAAATAATTGGAATTGTAGTAAAATTCCTGTAAAGTTTTAGTCGAAATCAAACATGACTTCTATTATTTGTGTTGAGTATGTCTGTGTGCCTACGCACTTTAAAGTGTGGTGTCAAATAAACATCAGTGCGTTTGTATAAAAAGTCTACGGAAAATTATAAAATAATACAGAATAAGGAAAACAGATGGAAAAAAAGTCATGACAAGCTGACAAAGTAAGAATATTGATGACTTATACTTTGCATCGCTAGCTATACCTAGAGTTAATAAATAAGAGAAAAAAATGTCTATAAATAACAAAATAAAGATTACAAAACAGGTCGCAGATAAAATATTGTCTTTGATAGTAAATATCTGTTATTGTGAATGTGACCTATTTTTTAGTTATTATGTTATTATTGCAGTTATCCTATGAGATACGTTTGAGTTATGAGCTCCACTTATTAGCGCAAAGTATTCTGAATTTATTGTTTTTAGATAATAAGACCTTTGGATGTCTAGTAAATTATTTTCTTTTTTCCTATTGAGTTGGTATTCCCAGAATCTTTAAGATGATTGCGTTAGTCATAATATCAAGTTTATCAATGTAATTGCTATAGAGAGTAAGTATATCTGGTTTCCAAACCTAATATATTTGGATAAAAATTGGTACCGGATAGCTTAAACCCACACAGGATGTATTATGTTACTGAGTATTATTTAGTTGTGGTATCCAACATTCATACATATTGCCTGTTAAATTTAATTTATGTAATAATCTAGGTATATTCTTAAGAAGAGAAAGAGTCTATTAACAACCGTTTACTTGTTCAACATTTTCCCACAAAACTTGAAAAAAGAACTTTGAATAAAACAATAAAATAAAAGACAATCGAAATTTTGGACATGTAATGATGCACGTAACTAAAGAGTTGTTTACTTTACAGTAAGGCAAAACATTTGAAAAGATTTAATAGAAATAATGCTTCGATTTGTCCGTTTGTCAAACCTCCTCACCCTTCAGAAAGTTTTTTTATTTGTTCCTCAACATAATTGTGAGGTTTCGTGACTTTGGCAAAAGTTTTCAATACTTAAAGTTTTGCGCCATGGAGGACTGAATAGAATTTACATGGGTTTATGTTATTGTTTATTCCTTGAATTGTGAATGCCATAGAAATGTATTATTTAGGTAATTAAATTTGTAAGTGAACAATTCTTTTTAAGGTCGAGTATTGCTTAAACTAATTTGTATAGAGCAAAATTGTATGGGTCGGAAAATTATTAAAAATGAATGCTTTTTCCTTCAAGCCTTCAATGAACTTAGGAATTATTGTTCTGTTACTTTTGTAACTTAAACGTTTGTTGAGTTTTGTGCGGAAAATGAAATGGTTTGAATTGTTTGTTGACTGTACAGACTAATAAACAGATTTTGTATAGGTAATGATAAGTATACAAATGCCTATTAAAATATATTAGACCCCTACGAATTAAAGCACAATCTACTTTTTAAAGTTTCTCTTATATGTATGGGTATCCATCCTAAAGGTATGGGTCTCTTCCGATAAAGAAAAGCTACGAGCATTGAACACTACACTTGTGCACTTGCGGGCGATTCAACATTACAATATTTTCATTCAATTTTCCGACGTGTTTATAAACTCAAGTAAGGTACAAAATACTTTTAAAATAAAGTATAATTGAAACTAAAAATGCAAAAACAATAGTTGAATCGCAAAATTGCAATCTCTTGCACATACTTGGTTATTTACAATCTAGCGATATATGTCACGATAGTGAATTATTATATATTTGTTATCACGAGATAGCGGCTTAGAAAAACTATGATTAGTACGGTATTAGTTGCATTATCATAACGGATGACTGCACGGGCCGTGTGCATGACGATAACATTTATTTTCGGCAGTTTCTAGTGAATAGAAGGATAATATAATCTCGTTAATTACCTGATATTGAGGGTCCAATGAAGTGTCAATCATTGTGGACGTCAAGATTGGGAATTAGTTGATATAGAGGCGTTGATAATTGTATAACTTAAGGTAGAGGTGAAGTAAGTAGTTGTTGATTGATTGATATATTCGGAATTAGTTAGTGTTTGAGTGGTAGGTGGAGCTAGTGACGTGTCTCGTTATGTGTCCTTCGAATTTGGGCTTAGATAGCCACAATTTGAAGAACAGTGTGAAGTAGGTGTACAAGCTGACTAAGTTGTCTTTTATTTTTAAATAGAAATATTGTAAAATTTGATGACCTTAACAAATGAAACTCCAAAACAAAATGCCTTCTATGAATATTCATTCGGAAGTTAAGATTTCGGAACAAATATACTGAAAACATAGTTTAACTTTTCAAACTCGAGCTGACATTTCACAAAAAATGTCAAAGATCAAAAAATCCGTTTTTATTTACACCTTAAACCACAAACTTCACCTCACAACACCCCCTAGTTCTCACTAGTACATTTCTTGCATTCATGTCAACCAACTTAAGACTGAACCACACAAACAATCCCTCGACCTTACACCTATACATTTAAGAACGATATTCATTTTTTTCAGCCGCAGATGAAAGTCGGCGTGACACGCAAGTTTGCAAACAAATGTTAGACAATAAGACGCGACGATATTAGCTGACAATGTAGGTAATCCTGTTACTTGTTGGTATGCACTTTAACTGAAAACAACGCGTATTGACTGACACTAAGACTAGCTTGATATCTTGGTTCATACGTGGCTCTTCAGATTTGTTTTTTCAATAGAGTTAGATTACGAGTTGGGAGACGTAGGAACCTCGTTTAAAGTATAGAATAAGTTACGTAGATTATAAGTAGATAGAATAAATATTTTGGTATACTATCAAAAAAAAAATTGTCTGTGTTTCCGCTATTAGATTTAATTGCGAATTTTAGTAACCGAGACTCGGTCGGACTCTTTTTGATTGTTATTTAAAGGAAATCCGTTTTCATATCTTATTTTTCAAGCATGTTTGTATTTTTATTTTTCAAAATGCAATATACATGATAATTGCATGTTTTTTCTTTCCCTAGAAAAAAGGTTTTCAGCAATAAAACAGTTAGAAGTTGATGTAATGATAAATATTAACGTCTAAGAGTCCCTTCAAAATCCCTGGTCAAAGGTGTAAACGGTCTATTTAAATAGATTCGTTATAATCTATGTATTATATAGACATGGTGTTAAAAAGAATAGGAAACAAAAAGTCGTTTTGTATGATTCAAAGATAAATGGCCGATGTTAGGTCATACAAAACGGTTGTGTTCGTAACTTAGGGTCAATTTTGGTACAAAATAGAGACTGCAGCGAGAATTGAAATATACTTAGTTGGTACTTATGAACGTGTGTGTTTTTTTTAAGATAAAGTAAATTAGTATTTTGTAGGTAGGTACATAATATGTGTATAAATAAGATGAGGATGTTGAATATAGGTTTTATTAAAATTAAGACTAAATTTGATTCTGTAAACTATTTTCTTCCTTTTATGGCCAGTGAGGTAATATTTTTGGGATTGTTCACAACATTTCCGTTCTTGTTACGCCTATCTGATCAATAGGTAATTCTTTCCTTTTTAGGAAGGTACTAATTAACCATTGTTTTTGAAAAGGTAAATTGAGACAACAAATAATGGTATAACAAACAATACTATGTTACTAACTTAAATACTATAGGCAAAACTTAGTCGCCGTAATCTTGATTTAGGTACCTACTAATAAATATATTTGTTTCATAAAAACATCACGTGTGATAGTCCAGGAAATGAATCTAACATGTAATAATTAGCAAAACATTAATTAATACCGCGGTACATTTACAAATAACAATGAACGGTTCAGATTATCTTTAAGATATTATTGATTTGATATTACTATAGTAAAGTAGTTATGATAGTGTTGTTATAATGTAATTTATGGAGGTTGCACGTGATTTAAGTTCGTGTCGTGGAAGGTTTTGAGAAAGGCTTTTGTCCAGCTGTAGGAAACTACACAATGGGTTCTTTTAAACTTTAAAATGGAATACACATGGTAGGTATTACAAGCTGAATAGTACTTTAATGTTTTTGATTAGATACTTTTTCTTTCGAGTACTCAGGAGAAAATTAGACATACGAATTCTAGTAATACCTTTCCTCACCTATGGAATGTTTTGGGTTAGAAATAACTACAAAATCCAAAAAGGTACTTTAAAAAAATCATTCTATCTTTCTTACCTATAAAATGCTTATCTAAAATAAAGTTTATAACTTATACCATACGTAAACTCGTGTCATTATAAAGGCCTTCAAAGGTCTCTCCACAGTTATGTGGTCCCTCTAACACTATTGGGCACTTTGTGAGTGCCGTGAATGGATTGGGTGACACTTCGCCTATTATGGCGACTGTTTATATAAAGGTATTAGGGTCCAGAGGTGTAAAAGATAGTTCAGTTGATACGTTAGAAATTAATGTGAATTCAACTGTTTTTAGACCAGCTAGGCGTTTTTGTGTATGAAAGAGTGAGCGTTAGTTTATACCTTAAAATTGTAACTACGATATGTTTTGATTTCATTGTATAATTGTAATAGTATAATTAGGAAATTATTAATTTCTTCTTTATAAAGGTTAAGCACTGTTTTTCCTTTCTAAATATTATATTTTGTGACTACGTAATTAAAAGCTTATTTATTAGAATTATTAGGAGATACGGGTACGTTTTAATATATGTGCTATCAATTTAAATTCTATTTTCCGCTTAGTTTCTAACTAGTAACTAAATAAATTACTAATTTAATATAATACGAAGATGACTACAATTTTGAAATAATTGTGTTTTTGGTCCTATGCTTTTTATTTAATAAAGAATTAGATTTATTGATCTAAGTATTAAAAAAGTGCTTATTTTATCTTGCTTATACTATAGTAGGTGTGTCGTACGTCAACAAAAGTATTTAGATAACAAATAATGCCTATTTCATGTCTAAAGTCGATTTGGTACTAACTGACCTTTATTTTTATATTTCTGTCTTTGTCACACAACTGTGATAATAATAATGAAAGATAGAGATAGATATAATTAAATCGATTTTTATATTTGCGGTAAAATTGCAATCGTTTTAACCAATGAGTGTTTAAAGTATAAATTACGAAAAATGAGATTTTATAGATCAAGAATTCATCATCATCATCATCTTCGTGTCTTATTCCATATTATTTGGGGTCAGCGCAACGTTTTTTTCTTCCATTCTGCCCTATCAGACGTCACACTATCAAAGAAGAAAAGAATTAAGAATTTTTACAGTTCAAGAAATATATTTTGACCTCTAAATTCCCAAAATGTATAACATAGTGATACTAAGTACAACATAAGTGGGTCGGTAGTACTTTCCCGAGCGTATCAGTTTATCGACTACAATTTGACACCCAACGTGGCACTAATACTATCTCAAACATATTAATACCAAAAAGTACAAATAAACTTAACAAATTTCATTTAAAATACATAGAAGTATAGAAAATCTCATCGAATCCATGTGAAAACCGTATTTTTTTTAAAACAACTGCCTATCTGACTTCTACAGCACTTTCACTAGGTAGTACAATATTAGGTACCTAAAATACACATAGTTTAAGACCATGTAAGTGTATTAAATAAAATTGCATCGAAAATTATCGCGTATTTAATAAGCGTATTAGACAAAATATACATTGTGACATTGCCGGCGATAGGCCATGCTTATCAATGTATTTTTTTAGTAAATTTAGCGTTTTATCAGAGACCTAGACTACGTGGTATCTTATCACTTAGTTTAGGCTGCAGCGTTAGGTTAGCGTTGTAAAATAATAATGTGTATCAATCGCGCCAGCTTTTGCTTGCCACTGTTTCATTTTATTACTTTTCTATGGTGCATTGTAGCCAGTATTTCTAATATAAATAGGCATGTGTAAATCAGTACCTTCTTTTACAGCCAAAAGCTTTCTTTGAAAGTGATTGCTAACGAAAACGTAACAGAGATTTTTTGAATCCAATATTGTTAAAATTTAATTAATCTGTATCATATTTTACTATCAACCAATTAATTCTCAAATTGTGACAGGAAGCGAACTTATATCCTGTCGTTCACTGACTTTTACCTTATCCTACTAACTCGTTACTACGCCAAAATTTTACCTCAATTGTAATTAAATTATTGATATAAAATTACAATTTTCATTTTTATTAATTGAAACAACTTAAGAGTAAATATCACACTATTCTTTCAAGGCCTGTAATCTTATAATACACAGATGTATTCTATATAAACATCGTGTGAAAAACATCTGTCGATCGAGGCCTCACGATGCTTCCACGCTTTTATAAGTTACACCTAACAAAACCACTTTTAGTAAGACTTTATGTCACAAGGAAAGTACCCCTGAGAATGTATAGTTCATTCATTATTCCCCAGCCCTTATCCCAATTATTATTTGGAGTCGGCGCAGCATGTCTTCTTCTTCCACACGTTCCTATCTGACATCACATCGCAGGTCACACTCTTTGCAGACCTATTATCTTTCACACAGTCCATCCATCGTTTCTTTGGTCGTCCTCTTCCTTTATATTAAAATAGAGGAAGAATTTATAGTTCTCTCACTCTTTATAATCTATCCTAGACTTGTAAGGCTACGGTATCGAATTCGTCTTGCGTCCATAGCAACAGAATTACTTGAAAGTTTAGCTGAAATTAGAAGGATTTACTTATTATTCTTTAATTACGTAAGTGAACGTCATAATCAATGACGTCATGCCATTTTCGAATTCTGAGGGATAATGGTTAGGGTTTCGGCCCTTTTTAACCCTTTAATAATACGAAGAAACCGGTGTTTTAATTTAGAAGTGAATATAAACATTTAAAACAAAACAAATCATCTCGATTGAGTTTAAAATGACAATGTTAGACAAATTACGACATCTATTTTTTTTTGTTAAAATAATTTGACCGTTCCCGTTCGTGTTAACCTCTAAATACCCCCCGAATATAATCTGCCGCAGATTATACAACTTTGACAACAATTTCAAATGTTTAATACAGTTTTTATTGTACCTATTGAGTGGGCAATGTTAATTGAGTCGATTTCAGATAATTACAGGTCATGCAGATAGCCCGCACTAAACTAGATAAGACTAAGGTTTTAGACTTTTTTTTGCAAGATAAGTGAATCGTATCATTGGTGCTTGTTATGCGTTTCGCCAATAACGCATTCATTTATCGGTTGGTAGTCGTTACTTGATGGATTGTCTATGTGTGCGTCAGTCTCACGCACACAGAGGTCGGTTTTTTGTTAACTGTAGGTTAGTTAGCATGAAATCTTTCCTTGCTAAGTAATAAATAAAGAATGGAAATTTTGATTGCGTTTGGAAAAAATATTTATTACTTCTTAAATATCAAAATTCAAAATAATTAATTTAGTTACGTATGTTCGTCCGTGTGGTGTCCGGATATAAAGAATAGCACCACCCCATATCCTCCACTGGGTGTCGTAAAAGGCGACTAATGGACCTTAAGACCCAGTGCACTGTACCAAGCACCTTGGGTCACCCGAATGGTTGCGGGTAAACAACCAACAATCGCATTCCCAAAGAGGGTTAGTGTCAGGCAGGCGGCCGACTATAAAACCATAGCCAAAACTTTAAGCAACATGTCTAAAAGACGTGTTGCGCCGACCCCAAGTAAAAATTGGGATAAGGGCAGGGGAATGATGATGATGTTCCCATTAAGTGCATTAGATTATAAAAAAGTTTATTAAACACGTATTTTCCATTTTTTAACCAACTTCAAAAAGGATGAGGTTTCTCAATTCGACTGCAGATATATGTTTTTTTTCGTCTCAATAAGATGCATTTTTTTGGCGAATATCAGATAGTGACGTCATCGTTCAACTTACCTTAAATATATTAGCGGCTCTCTTAGTTTGTTTGTATAAACCTGAAACAAAATAAAACATTTTCAGTTAATATTTGACCTTAGTTATCAGATTGCATTCTTTAAATTTAAGTTTATCTTTTAATATTATGTAAAGAGTATAAAGTATCTTCTAGATTAACAAAAGAAATTCCATTTTAGTTTTTTTTTGTTTTTAAAACATTTGTTGCAAGGCCCGACTGTGTGCATTTTGTATTTTGTTCGAATATAATTTATTTCAAAGTTTATGATTATGATTATAGTAGAAAAATAAGCCTCCAATATCTAATCCCCATTATTTGTCACCGTTATCAGTTATCACCGAAGCGTGGTGATTATGTGAGATGTGCGTAAGGAGCAGCGTTACGAACTTATTATCAATTTAATTCATAAGTGTGATGGTGATTTTGTTTGGCAACAATCGCCATTAACCACCTGATACTATATCTTTAAATATAAGATAAAATACATACTTCTCGAACTTGCTTTTAATTCTAAGTCTATGTAATTTTTATTAATATTGTCGAATTACTGATTCGCAGTGATAAAAACTGGTATGAACCGGCTCGTTACATGTAGGAAGATTACAGCGTGATTACTGCTGACGCCGGCGCGCTGGAGGCAGAGTCGTGACGATACGACACAATAACCTACATTTCCTGATTCCATGTTTCGAGGATAAAACGCGGTCCCAAAGATTACATACTAACTAAAACAGCCTTCATTCATAACGCACACATACGTACACACACGGCCCACACGCCACCCACACATCGAGCCGGCACGCGTGATTGGACGACTTTCACTTTCGCAACAAGCCTACATAGTTTGAATGCCGAATGACGCCGCCCGATTGGTCGTTTCAACTTTGACCTTCCACACGATTGGTTGGAAATTTCATATGTAAGGTTATATACGGAAGTGATGTAAAGTTATGTACGGTTCAACCCGTAAAACCTTATTGTTTAGGTATTTTAAGGCTGTGTTTGTTTTAATGGGCCGACTTATCTAATGCGTGGTTTTAGGGCGGATTAAAGGGGGTTAATTGTACAGTTTCCTTTTGCTACCCCGTTGTGTACATCACATATATTCCGATGAAGGGTTATGTTCTAACATTAGTTAGTGAGTGTACAAGTGTAACGCGTTTCTAAGAAGCTTATTACACGTAGGAATGTAACACAACACTTGGTGTTACTTGACACGACGCGCACTGAAGTTTTTCGGACATCATTTGTGCGCGCAAAAAGGTTTTAATTAGGTGAAAATTGTATGGCTAGAAATCTATATTCACGTCTATTATACCTTAAAGGGGTAGGCTGACGTATGACATTAAAAAACCTTCTAAAAATAGAAGGTCATGTTTTTTATTTCGATCTTACCAACGTTTGAGCAATACCTAATTCATAGATTTTTCCAATAGCAACAATTTTTAAAGTAGCCTTAAACATTATTAAAAAAGGTATTTTTGAAAAATGAATAAAAATAAATAGTTTCCATGAGTAAATTCGTATCATGGAGGCTTACAATTTTATTATCATGAACATTTTTTTCCTAATTCACACGAAGTCAAATTAAAAAAAAACATTATCAGCAACTCATTTGCATTTCATAATCGTTATCAAATGTCAAAATTGTAATTTACATAACTATAAATACTTTAATATCATGACTCTTATTCCAATGCAGTAGAGTTCACTTTCCTAGCTTATTACTCTAACTATCGTCCGTACATAGTAAGTCACTATCTATTTAGACAAAGGCCCATTGTATGTAATTTATGTTATTTTTTTCTTACTTTGAGGTCAACTGATAAAGTATTAGGAGTCACATACTAGATTACACTACCGGGTTTGCTTGTATTCGCAAATGTAGTATAGACATCTTCTTATACTGGAACTAACTTTATGGTAATACTGAAAAAATTGAAGGAAAATAAGATAGTTGATACGGCTTCTAAAATAATTCCATTTTTTCGTACTGTGTTACTGAAAAAAGTTTTCATTTGGCTCAGAAGCTTTAGGAATGTTTTTAAGCCTTAATATTTACGTGTTCAATAGCAGAAAGTGAAGAAACTCTTGTTATTTTTGAGTAAAGACCAATACTTTCAGACTTGTAAAACGAGTGATGATAGATTTGTTGTAGAGTTTAAGAAAAAGGAGAGTATTCATTAAGCTAATACTAGCAACTATCCCCTGTTTCACAAAGTTTCAATACTGATGTAGTATTATTATACATATAAACCTTTCTCTTAAAACAAAAACGCATCAAAATCCATTGCGTTGTTTTAAAGATCTAAGCTTACATAGTGACAGACGAACAGCGGGAAGTGACTTTGTTTTATACTATGTAGTAAAATACGTACTGAAAATATTTGAGATTATTATTTAGCTATTTATAATAGGCTTTCGTATTCCTGTTACTAAGTGAACCTACAATACACTCATAGTCCTGTTTGGGTCAAAAACCTCTTAGAGACGGCATGCGGAATACTGAACTCTTTATCTCAGTTTATATAATAAAAGTGCTATTATATTATGCATATTATTACATTTTTATTGCCCAGATATGACAGACCAGCTATGTTTTATACCATGTTAATGTGCTTGAGTTTAGAAAATTAATTGATGTTATATGTTGGTAGATAGAGTCGGGGTAAACTTAAGTGTTTTTTTTTGCGTTTTTGTAGAGTTTAACATTTATTTCTAGATTCGAAACTTGATTTTTCTTTATTTCATTTGTTTTTCGTGGAAATTGCTCGTAATTCATACGAAAAAAACCTATGAATGATAAGAGAATGAGTGATGAACATTACTTACATAATTATTTATTTTTAAATTAAGAGAAATATCATCAAATTAGAATAGTTATTATTTTGTTTGTTGCTTTTAACAGTCATAATATCTTGATATTTTAAATGACTTGTAAAACAGCCTAAAAGTTTGTTTTGACGTACATATTACACGTGTTTAAGACTATCGGTTGTGTAATATTTATCTTTTATTTGTGTTTAGAAAAAGGGGTCAAAATAAAAGTCTGCAATATTTAATAAATAAAAATTGTCTATGTTAATGTCCAAATATTTATGTTAAGCATCAACGTTAGGCTCCTGATAAGGACTGCACCGGCTAGTGTTGTGACACAACGCCTGTTTGCTAACTCTGTTATCGATGTTTTATCGCCTTTTAAATTATACTTTTTAATTTCGTTTTTTTCACTTAGTTGTGACTTGTAGAAGTTTATTTTTGATTTTAGAAAAAAATAATGTAATTTTTTAAAATGGCTATTTCGAGAGCGTATTATTTTCTATATTATTTCCTTATAATTTAATTATTTGTGCACCCATCATATTTGTACTAAACAGATTTTTATCCAGTTTTGTGTTTACCTAATGTGCAATATATCACTTTCGATATTCGTATAGGCTCTAATGAAATTGAATAAACTTTCTCAAAAAATATCGATAGAAATAACCAGTTTCCCATCCCTAACCTAGGGCTGGGCTAGTTATCGTTGCATGAGATTGCTAAAGTGATATATCGAAAGATAACGCGTACTGAATTATGCGAGATTACGTGTCAAACCGCGAATTCTAGGTTTATTTTATTTTTCAAATGATATCATTTTTTTTTCGAGTTTCAACAAAATACTTCATCTTTGATTGAGTGTTAGGTCAACCGCTGTGACTTCTAACATAAAACTCCAGCTTGACTTCGTATGACCTGGCTATCGTACAAAACTTTGTATTTATATTTAATTAATGACACTAATTAAGTATACAACGAAAAAAACGTATAAAGTTTCCTACTTTTCGTGTGTTTACGTAATCAATAAAAAAACAAAAGAGTTATTGTACTCACAAATGAAATTAGTTTCGACGCTTTGTAAATATATATTTTTTTTTTAGTTACATAAGTTTAGTTATAAATGTAGATATTTCTTGTTTTAGTATTGTTTCTGTTAAATAAATGTTTTAAAATAGTTTTATTTCTACTCAATTCGCTACCTCGGCTCATAATACACGTAGCTACTAATAACTACACGATTCTATTACCAAAACACCTGTGATACTGCGACTGTTTTAATATAACGATAGAATAACAGCCATGTTTATTTGTAATCGACGCCTAGATATGTTGTTTGCCTGCCATCCGGATGGCATGTAATTAAACATATTATTTTTCAACAAATCTTTGTGCTTCCTTTCGTAAACTGAGATGGGTGCACGACATATTATAACAAGAACGAATAGCGTATAAATATAAGTAATACCTCTTTATTCTTTTCACTATAACACTATGTAGCACTAGTCTAGATTAACTAGAGTTATGTTAAAAAGGTATAACTCTTTTGAAATTACAACTATTACTTGTTACTAAGAATCAGTTACGTATTGTCCCAAATATATGAGTAAAAATGACGGTAATTGAACATACCTAGTTATTCACGCAATTTTTTCGCGTTTATACTACTTAACTTAAGAAAGAACTATCTGGTATTAACATCTGATAGTCTAAGTGTATCATTTCGAGTAAATAACAATATTACTATAGAGCAAGAAACTGCATATTTCAATTCATGTACTTTTCGTTACAATTTTCAATAAAAGGCCAACAAATCACCAAGTCTTGTACATGATCAAGTTTTTCCAAGTATTAAACTAAATTCGCGTATTCACTACATTGGAAATCTCTCACAATTCTGCTGACATTTAACCAAGAGATTAACTTTGAATCGCTTTGCTGACGGCATAGTTCAATTCTTAAAACAACGCAATTCATTACTTACAGTTTCGCAATGTTCTTGTTAAAGTTAAATAATACGGTTACTGAGAACTTCAGTTAGATTGACACGTTTCGTTATTGTTTTTGATGTTCACGCTGTTTGTGTTGAGGTGGTAAGCAGAGAGCCAACTAATATTTAAGGTTTTCTTAAGTAAATTTTCTATAATTTAGGTGATGTGTAGGTAAGCTATCATAGGTTTAAAAGGTAGGTATAATAAGGATCCATTGTGAACAATAAACGATATTAAAGTAGCTAATTTTCTTTATAATATAGTTACATTTTAAATATAACTTGCTTTGTTATATCTAAACATAGACTAAAAACAACTGATTACTGTTACTCGTCTTACTAAGTAGAGTCGCGGGTTCGAGTCTCATTTTACTTCAACGTAGAGATAATACTTTCCACGAAACCTGAATTTGTAACGGATTGATAAGCCAAGAATATAACTAGACTATTTAGTAGTTTTATTCTTATAACTACATCATTATTTTTGTACCCGATATAAAAAAAAAGTTTCAGAAAAGAAACAATTGAATAACATAACTGCGCGTCATTTTAAATGAACTAAATAGTTAATTTTAACCTTCAAATGCCTTCAATGGTTACCTACAGATTATGTTATAGTGTTTACGTCGCTATGTACTAATTAGTTATAAATTAACGAATGCGCTGGATATTAGGTTCTGATAGTTACCAAATAGGTAACACAAGGCGTTTTCCTTAATTAGAGGTAAAATGGATCGGTACAATCGAGGACACATGTTTAAGTTTAATTATTATCAAAATAGGAATAAAGCGAAAGAAATTCAACAAATATTCAACGAGAATATTAGATGAGCATGTCTTTTTTAACTTTATTTTTCATGTAATTAATAAAGCAAAGAAAAATCCAAAATTTAGACGATATTACATCGATATTAGTATAGAAAACTTTGAATACTGCGCAACTAGAATCAGTAACGTTTTGAAAGTGCCTGAGAAAGCTTACTAGAAATAAAAACCTTTTGATTTTTTATTTAGATTTTGAACGTACAGAAATGGTACCCCTTTTCGACTAGTGACATGATTATGACTTGTTAATTCAAATATAACTTGTCTATAAGCTTTAATATTATTATAAATAATAGCTAAATAATAACAACCAGTCATACACACAAGCAGACAGTTCTGTGGTTACCAGTACTTTTATATCTGACGGCTAGACTGTTCGTCATACGGGATATATCGAAAAAGCTAACCACATCCATATAACTATTAATAATATGTTTTGAAAACTAATTTTGCATTTCCTAATTAATGATACACTATAGGTACATACCTCCATATATAGTATAAGTGTAACGGAAAATAGAAATGTTATCACAAACTATACGTAATTGGGTTTTATTAAAATGGTAAGTCGAATCTACAAATATTAAAAATGTTTGTCCCTCACGTCCGTTTCTGCACTCCTTATAACATAAGCTACCTACTAATAAGTTCCGTCAAAATCGGCTTATCCATTTCAGAGATTAGCGGGAACAAACGGGCAAAAAAATATTATTATAGCATTCCTAAGTTCCCATTATAAAGCATATGATTTAAGCCAAGGAACTTCGTTTATTGTAATGACTACCTTACGCCTATTTATTTAAGTCATCTATTCCATTGTAACGGAGTCTAGTGCCTAGACATTTCTACTAAGCAATAGTGCTTAACCGCAATAGTTAACTTTCATAGATTACAAGTTAATGAAGTATCTGCAGTTAAAAATGTTTTAATCTCTGAATTTATGAATAATTGTTAAATATGTGACACGTTTGTAAAGTTTATGACTTTTATATAATTAACTTGCATAATATTTGATTCAGGAAAATATATAACTTATTATAATAATATGTCTTTAAGGTATCGGCTTACAGTAAAAAAAATAGTTAATATCTTTATTTTACTGATAAATTGTGAATAATCTCAAAAAAATAATTAAATGGGACATAAAATACAAAACTGTAAGCAAATTCACCATTAATTTCAATTTTAAAACAAAAACGATTAATTTCTTTCATATTCTAAGAAATTCACCATAATTTAAGAGTTTCTACAAATATTCAAACAGATACATAATAAAACGTGAGATTAAAACGTCACAAACAATAACTTGTTTCTAAATAACCATGATATTGTTACGTTTATAGATAATGATACAAAATCTAAGAACTAAGGTAACAAGAGATACCGCGGGTGGTCGCGGTATTTCATAAAAATGTATTAGTCATTACCTACAGCAGACTGTGTTTGTACTTTATATATACTTTATTCCTACTTAGAATTATAAAGAACTTAATCTAAAAACTAGACAGGCCGCGAATTCTCTCACTTTGTCAAATTGTATGGTTTACTCACGCGTATTTGTTGGGATAGTCCGACTAGTTTCGGACCCAACTGGAGTCCTTAATCATGAGCTGACATTGCGACGGGATTTGTCATCTTTGCGTGAGATATTGTAATTCTATTAATATCGGATTTTGTTGCTTAAAACCTTGTACATTTTCAGCTAGGTACATAATTGTGGAAGTTACTTTTCATATAAAACTAGCGACCTGCCCCAGCTTCGCTCGGGTGAAATACTAATGTATTGTACATGTAAACTTTCCTCTTGAATCACTTTATCTAAAAAATCCACTTCATAATCCGTTGCATAGTAAAGATATAAGCAAACAGACATACAGACAGACAGCGACAGCGACTTTGTTTTATAATAAGTATTGAAGAAAAACACCAGTTATGTGTCAAAATCTTACTATAATCCGCTAGTAGATTAGCGGATGAATTTGCAGCTGCTAAATACGTATAGTAAAGACATTTTCAAAGTATGATAACGTAAAACATCGGTGCATAAAAAGTGAATTACTTGTTTTCATAAAATTATCTTAAGCCAGTTCTGGATTCATTCTTAACGATTTTCATTGAAATCTCTTTATCATTTCGTAACTTGCAGATAACGATTAATGATTACAAACTTGTATTTAGTAACTATCTATACGTCAAAAGTTAATTTCAATTTCATTCTTATCTGAATTTTGAGAATTTTAGTCACTTAGGTACAAGTAATTTTGTCTCCTGTCTTAAAATATTGTTGTATTTTCTATGAAGAACATAATATATATCTATAGACCAATCACTACATAGTATATCACAAAGTTGCTGCCAACTGTCTGCCCTTATGTATGCTTAGATCTTAAATACTACGCAATGTATTTTGACGCGGTTTTTTAATACGTCCCATGTTAAAGAGCAACGTGTAACCTATAAAAAAACTAGATTATTTTAAAGAATTCGACTCTAACAGTTTTTCGATTAACTATTAGACATGTCCTAACCCAGAGTTCTGCTCACCGCATTATTGCGTATTAGTATTTAGGCGACACTATAAAAATACAGTGTTGGCATAGCATATCTAGGCAGCAGTGTGTGCTTACTCCGTTATCTAGGTTCAATGGCTCACAGACGATAAAAAAATGTACCAGTCGACTGTTTCCTTTATGAAGTATACATCAGATTATTTACGGGTGTGTGCGCTAGACTTTATTGAAGCGACGGGATCTAAGGTCTGGATTTGGATGGGTTAGAAGTATCAATTTTGTAAATCAGATTGTTATTTTTGTTGATTAGTTTCTTTTAAGTATTTTTGGCACGAATATGTTAATTAATCATTCTTTTCATTAAAAGAATTCCTACTTAATATTATTCACACGAAAGTTTGTGAGTATAGATGGATGTTTGTTACTCTTGCACGCTCTAACGGCTGTATCAATTTTGATGCTATTTAGTATGAAGTTAGCTGGCACCATGGATAAATACATAGACTGCTTATTAACCGAGTATGTCGAGAGAAGGGTAACGCTTTTGCAGCTATAACAGACGATGCGAAGCCGCGGGCACAGCAAGTGCTAGTGTATAATTATTGAGAAGCTTTACAGCCATCAATACAATTTACTGTAGTTTTTAATTCAAAAACCTATCCCTACATTCCCCCCTAGAGGTGGTTATTTGGTTATTTGTGTGATAGTTTGAAAAGCAAACAACCTGTGTCGTTTGAAAGCCCTGCTACCTGTGGCTTCTATTCAGAGCCGGTCGACCGATCCTGCTCAGTCATTTGCGGGGCGTAAGGTTCACTTCCCACGCACTACAAATTGTATTTATAAGCGAATTTCAACGTACGTACATGCCAACGTATCTAGTATATTATAGTGTATATGTGTGGAATAGATAGTAGGTTTATAGGTAAAGATATGTGAGATTTAGGCATGAATTTACAACACGATAGCCGATGTTTTCTGACTAGATTTCGCGAACTCGGTTATAGACAGAATGTGGTGGTAGGTATATGTTATTGTTAAAAGATGTAACCTATATTCCGCAAATAAAGAAATTGAATTTAATAGTATACTTTCGGTAGTTACTATGCAGATATTTTCTTAACACCGGGATAAAAGGTTTAGAGTAATAACGATTACGGTTTAAGATCGAAATCTGTAAAAGTTAAGTCTAAGCCCACTCATACGAAAGACTAATTTTGGCTATTTTCCTTATTCTTAAAATATCCTTTTTGGAAGTGAAGTTTCCTGAAGTTTCCATTCTTTTAATATGTATAAATTTAACCGCTTTTAGAATAAACCGCGAGATTACGGGTTTCACTCACTAATAAAGGGTTCCGTTATAGTAAGTGTTTAATTTTATTTTTTAATGATTGTTCTAGAGATAATTAATAATATTCTTAGACCGCATGACCATTTTAAGTGGCTGAATATTACTATAAATGAGATATAGCCCGGTGAGACATAGAATAGCAGCGCTTAGTATTATCTGTGGTATTATAGTACCACTTGCACTGAGCGTGAATCCTAAAAAATATTAGATTTACGGAGGCTAGCGTTAATTTTATTTACAAAAGTTATTATGTACAAGTAACAGTGCGTAATGTACCTAGTCATCAATGAAAACTGTTGTGTTTTTATCAGTTTTACGATGATAATACAACGCTATGAGATCTGATAAAATCACACACGGCACACGCATTTAGTACCTACCACCTAAATATTTTAGTATAATGGCTATCATTAGACTGATTTCTATTTATATACATAACTATCCCAGTACATATGCGTAAGTAAAACTTTTAATCACTAACATTTCTTAAGATTATGTTACAAACTCTTTTTTTCTCTTTTTTCGTGAACCTAAAATTTTCTCAAGTTTATAGGTCGATTTCCAGTCTTACTAGAATAAGATGAGAACTTAATTTTGGGAGTGACTGCCTATCTGACCTCCGCGACATATTTTTATGTTACTGGGTAACACAGAATCGTATACTAAAACTTTTAGATTTGTTAAATTTAATGTAAGAAAAATGTAGAGTTGATTAGAGCAACATTTATGTTCTTTGTGTGAGTATTTGTTAGTAAATTTAAAGTTATAATATAAAGTGACTATAAAAAAATTTGTTTGTTTGACACAACTTTGTGCTTTAGAGTCATAGAGTCAGGAAGAGACTTAGCGGTTATTATTTAAAACGCCGTTTTTTAGTGTTCGGTTTTAAAATATGTAATATAATTATGTGAATGTTAATACTGACTAATATAGATCACAGTTATAACCTTAACTAAAGAAAACTAACCGTGTCTCGTGTTTCTGTCGAAAGTTAGTTAAACTAAGTCGGTGGCAATGTAAATATTATCCAATTGAGACGAAATTCATAGGTACGTGCCATCTTAGCTGGCGTTTCCATTTTATATCTATTTTTACATAGGTTCAGATCAATCCGTATTTTGACGAAGAAAAAAATATTTTATAATATTAGCTTCGACTCTACATTGCGTTGTGGTAGAGTTCAGTCAAATCTAATGAATATTTTTAATTTTTGTGATAATATGGTGATTTAAAGGTTTGTAGTCAACGAAATGCGCTATATTTGTTACGTTATAATGGGTAATTTTTTGAAGATTTTCGCAGTTCTAAAATATTTACGAATGAAACTAGCATTTAATAGTAAAAATTCCTTCTTTATAAATCTTTTCGTTTGCCCTATTATGTATAAAAACAAATAGTTAATTTAGTTTAAAACTGCTAATACTAAGCTAATGGTATTTTGACAAAAATAATGTAATTAAAAAAAAAAACAAGTCTTAGAGCGCTAGAGTGTCAAAATATCGCGTCGGCTCCCTAATTAAGTTCAAAACGCACTATTAATTACCTAATTTTTATTATACAATTTCTAACACAACCTCTCATTATTCTTCTACTAGACAATTATTTTTAAACAACAAAACCTAAACGAATCAATTGAAGGAAATAATCAAATTACTTTAATTAAATGACTAAAGTTAACATTAAAGGAATACTAAAAATAATTACACGAATAATATTGTTCGAATCTATTTGTGCTAACTCTATCCTTGTATGACTAACTGTCTGGTAACTGAGCTAGTTCTAGACTAATGCTGTTGACCTACCAAGGACAGGGTTTGTTTACTTGAACTTTATGCCTAAGTTCATTCTAAGTAAAATAAAAAATACTATTACTAGGATATTTTTGCGTGAGAAAAATTTTAGTCAAAATTATGTAGAGTTCACTGTTTGTATAGTTATTGTAATAATTAAGCAATTCAGTTTTTTAATATATATTATAATACGTTTCAGTACTTAATAATAAATTAAGTAATATAGTGTACTAAAACAAGAAATATTTTTCTAATTGTATCGCTATCTTTTTCTCATTTATAATTGCCGACGCTACATTTAAAGCCTGAATTTAAATTGTTATTTTACTAAAATAATCACTTATTTTAAGTAACTAATATTTTTCACTCTCATATTTAAATGTGTTAAAGATTTAGAAAGCATAATAAGACATACTAATTCTCAAAACATCGGGCCGTTTACCGTGAATTTTACAGATATTAATGTGACGCATTGATCTAGTCTTAGATTTAACGTAAATAATTATAAAGGAACCTAAACCACCGAAAACTAAACCAGAAGTAGAGTTTAAGTCGCTTTTATGTCTTACTTATGTGTCTGTCTCACTTTACCCTCCTAAATGATAGAGACAGCATAATAATTAACGGTGACTTACAAAACTAATACCAATAAATTCAAATTGATTCGCTTAAAATTTTAAGAAATAATACGTGATACAAATACAGGTATAGAAAATACGAATTGTTTTAAAAATACTTCTAAAACGCTTTTAAATAACTTTTTACGATTCTAAATAAAATTTTCGTAATTTAAACTAGTGAATTTAATTAATTTTCGTTTATTGCCATTTATATTATAGGATAAACTATTTGTAACTTTCAAAAATAAAGTCTATGACGCACTTAATACCTTATTTAGTGTATTAGGATATATTTTGGTCTGTAAACTAACAGTTTAGGTACGCGTTGACAGTTAAACTCACGTGGCTCGCGCGTCGCCGTTATTCTCAGAATTATGTTACACTTAACATGCCTAATATGAAGTTAGATAAGAAATAATATCATCACAACTTAAGTTTAAAACCGAAAAACTTATTTGTGATTTTATAATTAAATTTATTTAAAATGTACGATTTTAAATGCAATATGATTTTAATATTGATTTATAAATTTAAGTTTATAAATAAATAAGATTTTAAATCGAATTAGAGTAGAATCGTAATTTAAATGTGTGATTTTAAGTGAGTATTATATCATTTATTTGCGTTAGAAATATTTTTATATACATCTAAGTTGAATGTACGATGTGTAGGTAAATATACACATTACACAGTGCATAAGTGCTTACACCTAATTGATAACGAAAAAAATATATTATTATAGTATTTATAATGTAATTATAACTTAGAAACGAAGTGTAATAAGTTAGAATTCTGAATTATTAGAATAAATTGTTTTAAGTTAAATGTAGAGCTTTTATTTAGTCGGTTTTATAATTTTGAAGTCGTGTTTCTATTGTATGTTTGGCTATTTATTTTTAGTATTTAGGCGAGAGTTTATTTAGATACTAATTTGATTCTGATAATTAGAATTTGTGTGTTGAAATATTCCAATTGTATAACGATTTGTTTAAAGTAAAGTTAGCAGATTTTTTCGTGGATTGTATTTTAAACTATTTTTTAAACATCCGTTGCCAAAATATAAGTTAATTATAAAAAAGCCAATGTTTAAATCTTGTGATATAGGAGTGGCAACCGCCGATATTCATCTATCATTATTATAAAACAGTATCAATTCTAATCTAATTAGGCGATTATTAAGATTTACGTCACTTTCAAATTATCAAGTCCATTCTGAATGCATAAGACAGCGGGTTTATCTTTGTGTTAGTATTTTGATAATTTTGAAAACTTTGAATTGTACGAGTTACGCCGAGAATTTTGTAAAGTTTCAAATATTTTTAGCAAGTTCGCGGTGCCGGCCGGTTCTTTAGACGATGTAACACAGTAAGATTACTAGAATGTTTTATACCAAAACGATAAATTAAAAAATATGCGAAATGAAACATAAGATATAACACAATAGCGCGCGTTGTTCCGAAATGAGGTTATCCGTATAAGTCTAACACATTTTTTTGTGCAAATACATTTATCACTATGCCACGACCTTGCTCCCAGCTATCGCCAAATTTTGCTAGTCCTAACGTCACGTTGATAACTAGGCAATCTAGAAAAACTTACCCGAATTAAATATAATGTATGTCATAAATCCTCACAGCACAACACTTTGGTCACAGTTTCTTGTAAGTAATGTTAGTGGTATCGTTCGGTTTGGTTGTTGTCGCCGTCGCCTGTCAGGGTGCGGTGCAGCGTGGAGTCGCGGACATGCACATCGCGCGGTCGCCGGCAGCCTGCCGACTGGCGCGGCGCGCACGCACCATGCACGCTCCCCGCGCCCCCCCGAAAATACAACCGCGAAAAATATGGCGGGATCCGACACGCAAAAACTGAAGGGGTGCGCTCCGCGTTCTCTCGCTGAGGTTCTATGCTAATCCATCGTGTGCTTCGCCCTTTTTTCCGGGGAGGGGGGTGGGGGTGGGGGATGCAATTAAAAAGCCGCGCGTGCGTGTGGGGGCGCGATTAGAAAGGAGACGGCGGACGGAATGAGTCTGTCACCGGCTTTTTTTACTTTTTTCCTAGTCTGGCATTTTGTGTACGAATGCCTCCTAGGTAGACTAAATCGATGGCCCGTCTGACTAGATTATTGGCGCGTACTGAGCCTACAGCTTAGATAAATTATCGCAGTCATTATCTAAGAATGAGAAGATGTCGACTTTTTTATTGCAATTGTGTTAGAGTTTCGACTGTGTGTCGGAAATGAGCTTAGTAGCGAGAGTTAGGAATGTCGTTATATTTATATTGGTTGTTTAATCAGATGCGCTGCTTTAGATTATACGTGTATGTTATACGTTTCTTAATTTCGTTAATTACGTGATAAGACTAATTGAATTAAATAATGTAACGTGCTTCTATCATTTTACGAGCCAAAAATTATTATTTCTTTCGTTACTTAACGTTATTTCTTACCCTTTCACCTTAGCTTACCAGTAGAACTGCAAATTAATTAATACCAGGCCGGACAATACGCGAGACGTTTTTAAAACCTGCTCCGCTAATCTATGGGTAGTATTGACAATGGTGTCGGCAGAGGGGAGTCTGCACGATGCAGCTAGCTCGCGCGGCGGCCAGAGCTCGGGCTTGCAACAAATGTGTAGCGAGAAGAGGGTTAGGCCCGAGGGTTAGAATTTTGCAGACTTTGTTAGATCGTTCGTTGTTTTTTGGCGGCGGTACTGGAGTACCCCTGGCCCCCGTACTGAGTACCTTGCACTCTATATAGCGTGTACTTATAGGTATACTTTCGTGTGTTTTAAGAGTACTCGATTTTGTTTTGTTTTAGTGTAGTTGCGTACGAGATTTTGGTTTGATTTTATTCCGTACGGATTGTTTATGAGATTCTGTTTTTAATTGTTTATTGATTTTGCTACTGTGATTTTCGCTGCCGCTGTTTTTGTGCGTGCATTTTTTAATGTTGTAGTTAATATTAAATTATATTTTTTAAAGAAGTGATCGAAATGTTCGTTTTCCTTTTTCGCACTTTCGATAGCGACAAATTTTAGCCTTTTAATAAAACTAATTTCCTAGAACTGATGGAGTACTTTTATGAATATTAATTAATATTATATTTAATAATAATTTTATATCTTTCAAGTTTATTATTAAATTAATTTATAATTTAGCAAAATGTCGTATTATCCTCGATGATAAGCTGGACTCCAACAAACTGCACTAAATGAAAGGAAAATACAATAATACACGAAATTTAATACAAAATATCTTCAATCTTCTTTCTCGCAACGGGAGCTCGGCAGGACTCGAAGATCACCTATTTTAACTTAAAAATAAAATAAAAAACCAACAAAAAAAAAAAAATCGAAAATTAAATTACTAAATTAAAATTAAGTAATTATATTTTTTCCATTGTAACTAGGGAAAAAACATAGTTTATCGTATTTACGTCTATAACGAGACAAAAATAACTAGCGATAGATAATAATTGGCCTTCAGAATATTCGCTCGTCTATTAGATTTTGGCGACACACATAGATAATTCGTGCTAGGTCTGAGATAACAGATAAACGTGTGATAGTTCTAGCCAAGTTCTGGGTCACCACCAAGATACCGACAGTAAACCTTTTATTTAAATAATCGTCCAGTATTCAAACAAAAAAAAAAATTTCGGCCTATAAATAAGTCGCAATAAAAAAATAATAATTTATAAAGTCATAAAAATAACACAAATAAATAATACCCAACAAATAAAAAATATTAAAAAGGAGAAACGTGTTCGAAAAGTACAAAAATCCGTTTCGCTCTATTTAAATGAAGTAAGTTCGGAACTCGTTATAATATAACAATCGTAAGGTCAACGGTGGATGCAATTCTTTAGCGATTTAATTATTTATGCAAGATTGTGTAAGAGCGAGCTCTCGCGGCACTTGCAGGCCGGCTGCCCCTGCACCGACACATTACCATGATAAAACCAGCCCCGGAGGGTCACGCTAATTGTAAGCACATTAAAATATGAACATCTATTGACCACCCAGTTTTATATGCTAATCTCAAGACTTAATACATTTTAAAAAACATCTCCACAAAGCATTAAAATACTCAAGAAATTTTTATTTTTACTTCCGCGTTCTACGAATAAATTATTTAATAGTCTTGTGAGAAAAAACGGTTTTGTACTTTACGAATTGAACAGTAGAGACTTACCTTTTCTAGTCGGCCGCCGACGAGCGCACAAAAATGTAACTCAACAAAAACAATCAACAAAACTTCAATAAAGTCACTATATGAGGAGCGAACGTCCGGTAACAGAACACGACGGACAAATAAACAAACTTAACCCGAGTGTTGACAAAATATTCACGATAAAAACTATTGGAATAATAAAATCGGGAGAGAATTCGCAGAGTTTGTGCGGGTGGAGCGGCGACCGCGCGGGCAATCTGTCAGGCGACCGGTCCAGTGTCCACACACGCACGTGAGGAAACTTTACTCCAAGTTCGAGCGAACTTTCCGACACGCGTGCCGATAGTTCCGCGCCGCGCGCCACCAACTACTTGACAACAAAAATTTAACACCGAACCCGAAAATCTAAAATTTAATTGCGGCTGTTAATTTCTATTTTTTATTTTAGTGAGTAAAGTTTTTTTTTCGGAGGCGTCCACCCGTCCGGTCGGGTCCGGCCGGTCTGCAATATTAACACGAGCCGCGTCCACCTTTTGTAATGAAACGTTCACACATGCTTCCGCATTACAGTCCCGATGCCATCAATAATGAAGCCGGGCGGGAAAAAACAAAACGGGGCACCTCTCCCGGCGAGGCGCCCGCCGACACTACAGCCTCCTCGTCAAAGATCAGAATTGCATATCTGGGTTGCGTTAATGAGCGGGGGTTGGGGGTTCGTGGGGGGGTCGAAAAAGTGGCACCGCTCGCGCGCGAATATAAATTCATCGCCAAAAAATCATTACGCGGGGGGTGGTATTACGGGGCTTCGCTGCGCGGGTTCGTCCGTATAGTTTTTAAATCGGGCGTTCATTCGACGCGGCGCCGCGGCGGGCGGAGGCCGCGCGACTGCAGCCGCCGCCTGCACCACTATGCCACAACTATCACGCATGCACTCCACACACTACACTACTTACCAAGTTCAAGCGTAGCCCAAGGCGGCGACGCGCTCTCAGATGCTGCTCTAGCACCCGCTCCACGTCACGTACTCTGTAGTAACCGGATTAGAATCCGAGAAACGAGAAATACTAAATAACGCGGGAAATTAATGCTACGTAGCGCGAGATGGATTGATTTTTTTTCAAACGGAAAGAGAGAAAAAGAGGTTTCACGTGTATGCAAATTCCTCTTTTCGACGACGATCGTAATCAATTTGTGCGTAGGAAGCAACCACTTCCGCACCCACACACGTGCACGCACGCACACAGACGAGCTTCAAATTAAATCTAATACAAAATTGCGTTTTATGTTCATGCTAGTGTAGATGTGTGTAGGGGAGCACAATGCGAACTCGCGGCGGTACAGTCCGCGCCCGCAGCCTGATTAGAAAATGTTCACTTACATCATCAATAAATTACCCAAATACAATATTCTTTTTAATACAATTTCAGTAGTTATGCCAAAAAATATTTCTGGTATTGAAAAAAAAGTGGTAGTTAATACTTAATTACATTAGCGGCACATACAATGAGCCAAGTTCATTATGTGTAACTAAATAGTTATTGGTTAGTTTAGTTTATATTAGCATATAGCTACGTGACGCTTCTAATCTAACAGGTGGTTATCCTATCCTCGTATGTGTAGATCAAATACGAATACCTAATATCTTCACATATGACATATATCTATTGTAAAACTAGTTTGAATATATATTAGGACCAAAAATTAAGGAGCAAAGGACTAATTACAGATAGAATGTCGCGTTTAGGATTTTTTTTAAAGGGGAAAATTATTTTTTTTCGGTTCCAAAAACTACGAAATGTTGTTGTTTTAAAGACTGAGATTTTCGTTTTAGATTGTTTTAGGAGGGAGTTATTCATAATGACTAATTAAAAAGGACATAAAATAAGAACTCAGAAATTAAGCAATTCCCTAAAATCCAGCTTTGTGACAAAAAAAACTAGATTTTTTTATCAAATCAACTTCAGTTCAAGGTCAAAAGTCACTGACGTACAAAAATGATTTAAAAACCTCTACAGCGACAAAAAAACAACCTTTTTTAGCCTTTCGTAGCTACATCACAAGTTTAAACGTAGCGGTCGTAGCAGTCGGCGTAGCTCGTTTTTTCCGCCCCCAAGCGGATAAAAGTGTAACTAATACAACAGTTTTGGTCCTTTTGTACGAAGGATGTCCTAAGGGACTGGAAAACTATTTTTTACTTCCTAACATATCTGGAAAGGTTTGCTGCTGAATGTTTTATTTCTAATTTTGTAGGAATCGTTAGTCTTCAACGGAAGCTTATTGAAACTATTGCCAGCATTTCTGCGGCTACAAAACCTGGTCTAACCTGGTCCTAATCTTTGGAACTACTTTTGAATAAGTACGTCTTTCTAAAATAACAGGAAATTTTAAGCAACATGTAATTTGTACCATTTTTTAAATAAGTTTGAAATCCATGTGTACTTCCTTTAGACGTTGAATACAGGTGAGGTGATTTTTGCTAGTAAAATTACAATAATACTATTGTAATTTTACTAGCAAAAATCACTCAAGTGACTCCCACGCATGTTTGATGCCCCACAGAAGTAGGTCTTTTGAACACGGCGCCATGTAAGTTTTTAAACACATATTTTTTAAAATTATACAAAAAGGTTGGTTTATTTTAATGACTGTACAAATTTGTCAATTTTTAATACGGTGAGATCATATGAGTTTTAATCAGCTGATTATAATTTAAAAATTAACTATAATGTTCATTGATTGTATGAAATAATGAAAAAATAACCTCAAGTACTAACCCAGATACGACTTTTTTCTTAAAGACAAACAAAGCACAAGAACTCATAATCTCCAATCAATCCACCCACACAAAATACCTAATTAGTCGAAATTAATAATTAACATAGTCATCTCATTACGACAATAATGGCAGCGATTCTTTATCCCAACTGTACTTTAAAACACACACAAATGTAATGTTAAAAATGAATTACCAACACATAGCCGCGCGCCTCCCTCGCTATACTCATTTTCATTTCGATGTTTTTGGGTTTTTGCGCAGCCGGGGGTGGGCGACCCCCCCGAGCCCCCTCCCTCCCTCGCCCTATGAAAATAGGATATATTTTTATGTTTTATTTGCCCGGAAGCCTGTGCTTAGTTGCATGTTTATTAGATCTTTTTATTAGTAGAGTATGTACTGTTTTTGCCTTTTTCCGTGTTTCGGCATCAAATGATTTGCGATGACAATTCTATGGCGCACCGTCACGGCATGTTTGTTTTTCGATAGGAATGGATTTGTGGGTCTTGGATTCAATGGGACTTATATTTTTGGGTCATGTTTAAAATCGAAGAGGAAGTGTGCCATCGCTTACTGTATTACTTCTGGTCCTTTTCGCGTAGTTAAAGACCTGGCTGACAGCCAGTCGTTGCTTCTCTATATTAGGGCTCTAATTAGTCTTAATTTTGTCCCTAAATTACTGTAAAATTAATATTATCAAGATTACCAAATGATTTTCCTTAGGCGAAAAGCAAGAAATATGAATAATGCATTATAAAATAATTAATCTAAGTACAGCTATCTATGTACTTACTCGGATTATTAATATAGCGATTTAAAAACGTCTCAACAGCAAAACTGTTTCGAACATTTTAGAAAACACCTTTTAAATATAAATATAGAAATAAATCTTGTCATATAAATATTTTTAAACCCCAAAAAATGTTTATGAATATATTATTACGATTTCCTGAATCAGAATTGAGAATGAATTATGAATTTATAAATCCGACCGATGTATCTATGTTAATCTAAATTGTGGAGGCTTTAAAAATAAAGCTTTCCTTGTAACAATAAACCTGTTCTACATTTACTCATCTATTTTTATCTCGGTAAATACTGAAACGTGAAAAGAGGAAATTTGTCAATTACTCTACGGTTCATACAATTTTAGGAAATTGTGCGGTTAATTGTTTGCTATCTGTATGTTATCAAAGAGAGATGAGTCGTTTTTAGAAATAGGAAGTATTAGTTAAATGTATGTGATTCTAAGCCAAAATGTTTTACTCATTTTGTATTTGGCTTTTAGAATACCAATTTAACCACTCGATGTTTTCAATATGAAATGTTATTACAACATTAAACTATTACCTCAACTAACAATATACCACTAAATTATCACCTAATACTTGTATTTATTTTTTTATAGTTTACTCTATATAGAAATCTACAAGATATAGCTCACAAACGAGGTTTCAAAACGGAAATAAATCACAGAATAAATGAAAGAGTTTGTCATCTACAAAACATCTGTTACTTCAAATTAATAGAAAAATATCAATTTACGCAGTATTAGATTACTCCAATAAAAGAAACAGATATAATTAAATTCATACAACAACAGTAATAATTTTAACATTCTCAAAAAAAACTTGAAATATACTGGCTTAAATCACAAATAACAACAAGCTCTAAAACCCTCATATGTGTACAATAAAAAACAAAATCTAAACAATTAGCAACACCAAATCAATTACAATTCTACAATCAACCCCGCGGCTGCAATTCATACACAGAAATACTTCATTTGCGAAGAGCCGGATCAAAATCACCCTGCTTTGAGTATAGGAATAGAGAGACGCAATAAAAATAAAAGATAACCCTTCGACGCGAGGGGTAAGGACCGCCCGCTGCAGACGCTCACGGGTTAACTCTGGACACTGTTTTATTGACAAGAACATAATATGGGTACGTTTGACACCCGTGACGTAGTTACTTACACGTTACTTACACGTCTTTGGGATGTTAGAGTTTATTTTTGTTCAACATTTTTATGCTCATAGAATAGTCTATAATTATAAGTAGATAATAAGCTCAATATTTGTACACTGATGCGGTAGAATATGTGAGACTCTATTTAACATAGAGCACCTATTGTAACTATATTCTGACAAATATGTTTTCTTTCTTTCAAATATAGTTAATACGAAGCTTTCATTTTGTAAAACAAAAACTGAGAATCTAACGTCAATGATAATGTCCATAATATGCAATGAATAGATTATAAATATAGTGTCAGGCTTTGATTTAAGGACAACTGATATGATTATATGAATAGTCCACATATGAATTTAATGTTTAATAGAAATGTGTGCTGTAAATTACTGCTCTAATACATCACTAACATTATAAGAGATATACTGTTTTGCATGAAAAATCGCACAACTTGGGCAAAGCATTAAAAGGTTTCATTAAAGAGTTATTAGCTGGCATTCAAACCTTGTAGAAAAAAGAAAGATGGCAGAAAAAAACACATTGCACATGTTTACGACATTACTTACATGTCAAAGAAATGTAAGTAATCGCTAAATATTCACGTCGTTTAGTTGGAGATAAACGTTGTAATTTTAATACAAAATTCTCAAGCTATCATAAAACCTTTTTTCTCGGATCTTTAATTCTACGACTCATAAGCTATTACACTCGTTTTCAGGCTAAAAACGATTACTAATAAGATCATGCTATCACAAGCCTAAAAGTTTACCAGGAAAAATATACCTAAATACTTTTATTACATTCTTGAAATCTATTAAAAAGAGCTCAACTTCTCTGCTTTCCTTACTACGCAAATTACCAGGCCGTATTTTAGAAACGAATTATCGTAATATAATAAAAATTACACTATTTCCTAAAATAGTGTTACTTTCTTTACAAGGCAAATTACCTGACCGAATCTAAATAAGGGTTTAGCTTGACATGCTTATAAAGCTAGCATTATTTTCTAAGTTGCGTTCAATGGACAAATCTGGCTTTTAAAGATATTCGTAGACGGACAAAAATTCTAACATAGAGATTGTAAAAAATGGTTTATCACCATCTCAGCCATAAGTCGTCCACTGCTGGACATAATCTCTCCTAATGTTTTCTAGACAAACCGGTTCCTATAAACGGTTAAATTTTTAGGAATCTCATTTCAAAAAATCATATCAATATTTTTCTATGAATGTACCACACATTTGTATTACTAATTCATACCCCTTTTTGTTTTATATTGGAGCTGTAATCTCTGATTTTACTCTTAATTATTTAAAGCAATATTAAATTCGTATGAAGGCGATTAATACACATTTTATAACCTTAATATTGCTTTACATACACTAATGACATAGATTTCGTCTACGCCAAATTCAGTCAGTTTTCCTGTAGTTTTACATAATAAGGTAAACTAAGTCAAAACTAGACTAGTTTTAGACTGAATAGTTTAAGCGTTAGATAAGGGAAATAACTCTGGGTTTCCTGTTTCTAACTTAACCTATTTAGTTAAGTTGTTTTTGTCACTCAATTTAGCTAAGTATTTGTATTTTGTGTCAATCTTTACCTTATTGGTTTGATCTGTTATTCCTATTCTATGGATAGAACATTAGATTTAACGGGGTTCAAATCAGGGTCTTAAACTATTGCGGTATTATTAAGTACAAATTATTAGAACGCAGCATCAAAAAATTCTACTAATATTAGAAAGGCAAAAGTTGGTAAATATGGTTGGGTGGATGGATGGATGGATGTTTGTTACTCTTGGCCGCTTAAACGGCTGAATTAATCTTGAAGAAATTTGGTATGCAGTTAGCTGACACCCTAAATAAACACATAGACATACTTTTTAATCGATAGAATTAGAGAGGGGTAATGTTCTTGCAGCTAAAACGAAGTCGCGTGCACCAGCTAGTGACTTACAAAACAGTGAAAGAATCTAAGAGTCACTCTAGGCTTCAGCCTACAGAATCGAAATCTAACTAATTGGAAAAATTTAATTTTGAAACGTAACAAAATTAAATGACCTCAAGCCTTGAGGTTATTTCAAGTTTGTATAGTAAAAAACACCCTCTATATGAGCTCAAAATAGTGAAAATGTTATGATGTAGCTTAGATATAAAATAATTATGTGATTTAAAATGGCAATGTGGATAAATGACTGATATTTTGCACTAGTATGAGCGCATTGATTGATTGCAAGATTATTTTATGTTTTTTTTTTGTTACAAGAAATATTTTGCATCATGCTGTGATAAGAGTTCTTAGATGTCATTCATCATGACTTGTAGTTTAGATTGTTGAGATTTATCAACATTATTAAAGAGATTATATTGTTCTAAATCAAGGCTATTTGAATTCAAAGTCTTCAAAGTACATTATGACTGTTGATTTGAGTTATTAAATAGTGATTTCAGGTAGTAATTACTAAATTATTAGTATAACCTACCTCTGTGAAAATGTAAAAAGAATGTCTTTTTTTTGTTTTATTATGTAGTCGTTTATAAACATATCCATTTTTTTCCACTTTCGCGATTTGAATAATTAATGTTATTATATATGTAGAACATGTAGTTTGAATAAAGCATAGATACATAACTTTGAAAAAATATTTCAATTATGCACATCTTTGATACTAGTTTGTTAAAAACGTAGATTGTTTTGTTCTTATTCTGTTTTTCACTTTCCAACTACAACTGAAGCTACTTTTATTCAAGTATACCTCGTTTGTGTTTTATGTGTGAAAAGTGCATGAAGTGCTATACTGATTAAAACACTTGTAGGAATTAAATTCTTGATTTTTGTAAGGATGTTCCCAAATAAATCATAACCTAAAAAATAATATCTTCGATTGCTTAAAAATAGAATAAGCAAAAAAAAAACCGCAATTTTTTCTCATCAACTTTCAAACTTCCGATTCAACAACAAACGAACACATTTTGCTACATCATATTAATGGTGCAACATTCGTCTACTTAAATAAATACCCATAGTTCTTTATTACAAAACAACATCAATAATTCAGGCAACAAATTACGCATCGAAAACTATCGACAGCGTCATCCAATAGCACCCACATTATCGAGCCGGATAAGGAACCGCCATTTTTATGCAAAAAAACGTTCTCCCGAAAAACAGGCGTATTGGTGATAAAAAGAGATAAAACAACACACACACATGCGCGGCCAAAATGAAAAGTAGCCATTTTTCCACCAATAGGGTTATTACTGAAAAACTACAGCAAATGAATTTATTATACAGCGCGAGGGTTGGGACCGCCCATGCCTCCCTGTTAACAATATTATTTTATTTTTAATATGCCGATAACATATAGGCTGTTCGACGCGCGGTGTGGGTTCGATGCGAGCGCTCGTGATCGATTGAATGCAGGCGCTTGAGCGCGGCGGCGTGGACGCCTTAAGATGTCGCTAAGTCTAAGAAGAAGCTAAGTTTCTTACTATATCTTAAAGATGAATTTACGTGACTATCAAAAAAAAAAACTCGAAAATCAATGTCTCTTATGAAATAACATGAATAAACTAAGGATTTCGTAAAAAAATTGTTACGCTTTTCGTCACATTTTATGAGTAATTTTGATTGATAAGTCAGTTTGTTGAACTACGTTACCTTAACTTAAACAAGAGACGGCCGCAATGTTAGCTCTTCCACTAAGGGTTGTGGGTTTGAATCCCGCATAGATCTAATATTTGTCAACGGATATTTATCCTTAGTCCCAATAAACTATAGAGAAGAAAGTCTAACTATAGTAAATTGTTTTATACAACTATCAAACGTAGTATTTTAAAGGAACCTTATTCTATTTATACCTATGATTTTTTTTAACAAAGTCAACTAAAAAATCTTGATATTTGAGAAAGTTATCATAATTTCAGTTAGCAAAGTAATAGCGTCTCTATAAATATAACTGAGCGTTATAAGATCTCTTTACTTTAGATCTTTGATGTGTAACGTATATTCTTTTATACAAAGATAAACAGATTGAAAATTATAATTATTAAGAGAGCATTCTTAGTATTTTGTACATCTTTAAATCATATTTATGAATTTCAAACAACATTTCTAAAAGTTATGATGTTTGTCTTGTGATAATGCATTTAAATATAGTTTATCTGTAGAGTCAGTGGTTAATCACAAACTTTTTTTTGTGAAATGTGAATAATATTCGTGGGGCGGATTCATAATTATTTATTATCACGTTTGTTATACAAAGGTTTACACAGGTGTATTTTTTGTGATTTCCTGGTTAAGTTTTAGGTAGTCAAGACGGTCAGGGAAACAAAAATATTCTCTCAAATTGTCTTGTGTATTTTAGCTATGCAGGAATAAGTGAAAAACCCGGAAATAATTATTACAGGCAAGCATATAGAGAAGAGGCGTTCAAACTTAAAATATTATAAAATAAAATAATTAAATACCTTTATCGACGTCTCCCAAGACACCTGAAACAAGAGCAAAAAATATATTAAAGTAACGTAAAATTAAATTTGCATTTAAATCAATAATAATAATATTTCTACAATACATCTAAAACTGGGACCTAGAACGACGCATAGTAAGCCGAAAAGAGTAAATAATGTTCAATACAGCTGTACAAACAGACTTATTTTGTTACTTCTATTAGAATTAAACACATCTGTTTAAATTTAACTAGTATATATATAATAATGTGTGTTTGTTTAAATATTTGAAGCGGAAACTTAGACCAATCAAGGTTGCACGTTTTCACTGTTTGTTGTTGAATATGAATTAAAATGAGCGTTTTTATTTTATATCTAGAATATTGTTTTCATTGCTAGATGATTCTCTTTTTTATAGGAATATTTTTTTTATTCAGAATTACTTATGTAGGCATAATGCCAGCAAATTTTGATTATCATACGTTAACTGTCGATTAAGTATTATCTGAGATACAAATTGCATTATTTTATTATTCTCTTACACGATTTCCACACCAGTGATCTATGTTGCGAGAATTTTCACAAAAATACTACTTGTGTACACATAAAGCAACTAATATGCCCGTCGTTATTACAAAATCTAAGTGATAAAAGTAATTTACAAAATAAAAAGAAAACCCAAACTAAAATATAATTATTTTGACTTTTAACTCTTTACTACATCTTCCTTACACCGTAAAAAACCAACTGTGAAAGTTTTCCGTAAGCATTTTATTAGGTAACAAACTCATAACCCAATTTTTCTGCTAAAAACCTAGAAAATGGAATATACAAATGTCGTGTGGAGACAATATGAAGACTCGGCGCCCAAAGTGGAATTTAAATATGTAAGGAATTAGGAGAGGGGTAACCCCCCGGGGTGGGGGTGAGAGGGGGGCGCGGGAGGTTTTTCAAAACTAGAAAGAGATGAACACCGTGCGTTAGTATCGCGATCTGGTGTTTGGACCCACAAGAGGTTGAGTTAGAAGGATATATCTCGAGATATTGTTGCGTCCAGATTTTGTGGTCTGACCCTATATTGTATTGTAATCTTACAGCTGAATATTCAGATGTCATTTAGTTTTAAGTTAAGTTACTGTTAACTATGCTGATATCTCTTTAGGGTGTGAAGTAGCAATAGATTGATATTATTAGTTAAATTATATATTATATCAGTATTCATGGGATGTTAGTGTAGTGTTTGTCTTGTTAGTTCCTAGAACACCTATGCAAAAATGTAAAATTATAGGGTCAATTTCTATCATTGCTTTGCGCTGCTACGTATTTTCACGGTAGTCGGAAAAGTTAGTTGCGTGTGGTGTATGGAACAGTATAACAGTTACATCTTCTTAAATAAATACCTACTGTGATACTTTAATAAAATAAGTGAAAACTTATGCCTACATCAACAAAAATATCAACCCTCGACATCAAAGGTTTTTCTCAACAGAAAAATCCGTATCTTAAGATATATCCCGAGATACCTTCGCACGTAGCGTGTGCACGCACGCGCCGTAATGAGTGCGCGCGGGGGGAGCGTAGTTAGACAATTTTACAACTGCGCCGCTCCGTTTTTTGGCATACTCGCGTCGCTAGGTGTGTGTTCATAGATTATGCAGGAGATTAGACTTATTTGTGGGTTAGAGTTTAATGCCTACGTTGATCTCTCTAAGTAGGTGTCGGTATTGTGGGTGAGGATATTTTGAAGTATGTTTAGGTGACAAAACTGATTGAGGGATGCTTTGCGATTAACAACGAAGTTCTAACATATTCTACCACAAAGCTTTAAATTATAATAATCTAAAAATACTAATATAATATGTAGGTTCCTGCACATCTTATAGAACAGTAGATTCTATATTTTATTGGTTAACTCTCTGTAAATAAAGCATTACTCAAAATAATAGACTTTGTCCTCTGTGACGTGTGTATTAGCTCAAAATAATAGACAAGAAATGAATATGGTACCGTTTTGTGATTCAGTTTTCACATTCTTTTTCGGTTTGTCTAATTACTCCAAATCGACTTACAATCATATCAAAACAGATTCAAACTAACACTATATTCACTGCTCACAAACACCGCATCAAAAAAGTCAAAGACAAAAAACTAACGCATTTTCATCCTTCCCTCTCAGAGGCAATTCCCTCTTATCCAAACCAACGCATCTGTTTTCCACATCGTTGTCACCATCTGTAGGTGCGCACAAATTTGCATATGTCGAAATAATTTAGGGGGTAACTCCACACACTCGCAGGACGCTAATGTAAGCCCGTATCGACAAAAGCGGAATAAGAAATTGGCGTAGAAGCGACGTTCAGTTAATATTTTTATGTTTATGCCCCTATTTTATGGCTTAAGTTGTGCCTCTGAAGGTAATCTTGGGAGGTTATGTGGTCCTTTAGTACAGGAGGTTTTAGTTGTGACGTAAGTAGAGTATACAGGAAGAATCGTACATATATTTTTTTAAGAAATTAATTGTGATTGTGCTAATGACATCGCTCAAAAAAGTTTCCATTGCATTATTAGGTATACTTAGATGTCAAAAAAAGCACAGCCGACTTTTTGCCGCTAAAACAGGTATTGACGCGAGCAAAACCAGATGTAAACTACTACTTTATTTTTACAGATACCTCATCAAAGAACTTTAACAATCAATCAATTCTCCCTAAAATATTTCGGCTTCGAACTAATAATAGCGTGTAACTGATATTTTTCGCGGTCTGTTTTCCAGATGCCTTAGAAATACATCTCCGTTTTATTAAATGTAGTAGAAATGATACGCGATATTCGGGAATATGGCATCCTTGTTCATAAGGCTTGGAACTATTCATTAATGCTAGGGTAAGTATTGTAGGGTGTGAGAGCAATCTGTTAATGCTTTTAACTTTGAAGATGATAGAGAATAGGAAACGTGGGAATGTGAATATATTATGGTTGAATGTTTGGGTATTGAATTTTCACGTGTGTAGTGCTTAAGTCAGATTGAAATATTAATTGATGATAAGAAAAAATAATCGGAAGAAACAAATGTTTTTATAATATAATCAGATGGTACATGCTATCATCATGACATCTAAAGCAAAACTAAAGTGTGAAGTGTGAAATGTGTGTCACGAAAAAGAGTATTTTCAATTAGAAATACTACAAATTTTAAACAGCATTTCAAGCAGCTCTATTCAGTCACTTTACATAAATACTCTAAAAACACTAACAACAAAGGCCCAGCCACACAGAACCATAAACAAAAACCTAAAACAATCGCGTAATCCGAGTTTATTGCCTTATGGCAGCTCTACTCCATTTATAACTGTTCTAAGTCTAAAATGGGAGGAAAATTTTCACTCATAACGCTTGGAGAACGCCAGGGAGAGAGCTAGTAATTTGTCGATACCGACATGTGGCTAATGTACGTATGTACGCAGGCTTTGATTGAAAAATTACGTACTAATGTATGCGAGAACGACGCCCTAATAGCGAAGAAGGTTCATTTAGAATAGGTTGGGACGAAAGTGGTCTCCAGATAAAAGTTAAGACAGTTTAGATTGTAATTTAAAAGCTGGTCTGTCGAATTTTTAAGAGGATTCTTTGACAGATCTTTGGCGTTTTTCCGAGAATCAGAATTCCAGGGTCGTGATGTTTTATTGTTTTTTTTTGTGCCTGGTTTGTTTTAAATGAAAAAGGTATAGTCATTGTAAGTAGATTATTAATTATTATTTATTTAAACCATGATTGTCGTACTTCCGGGTTTGCGTAAGCTAAGGTTTGCGTTTTTATTTATGTTACATTAGATTTGGTATATAGCCTTTTTTAAATTGTAACAATATTCGCTTTACAACATGGCCATTGAAGGGAGGAAGCTGATAAATATTTTTAATAAAAAAAACAGTAGAAAATCATTGCAACAAAGATTCACATTTTCTAATAAAGACAAAACATCAGGAGGCCTAATAGGATATTATGTCCCCTATCCACTCTGACACATCCATTGGAGTCTTTACGCACTAAAACCATGAAAAGGCAATAAAAATCCGCCAACAGTTAAAAATGGAGCGCGCAAACTACCCATTCACTTCAAATCAAAATAAAAATACCGAAAAAAGACAAAAAATCACGTGTTACATGTTAATTGAAGTACGCTGTACCGAAAGTGAAATGATTTTTTAGACCTTTTTCGTTTTTTCGCATGCACCGATCCAGCTGAAATATTTTGGATGAAAACCTTTATTTTATCGCGTCACCATTAGAATTGGGCTCTGGCCGATGCGTTTTTATTTTGTCTTTTTTTAGAGAGTGAAAAATCCGATTTGTTTCACTTTCACCGGCATTTTTTGTTAGTTGTTTATAAATATGGATTTCACTTTCTGTTTTAGGGGTGAATGGATAAATGCCGGCTATCATACTGATATTGATACAGGCTTTTACCTATGTTTTGCTCTTTTTGGATAGTTTTATGTTACCAACCTACAATTAACGTTTGTTATTTTTGCCATACTAGAGAACGGCTATCTATCATATAGTTCGTGTAGCTGGTTTTGTAAGTCGTACTAATAAATATAAATAAATTAGATTTTAAAAATCATTTTTGTTTATTGTTTTTTGGAACGCAAAGTATAACGCAATAAGCAGCTTAACTAATGACTTATTAACGTTACAATTAGGTAAATTTAAATATAACAGCTTTTTTTATCAAAAGTCGAAGAATGTTATCAGTATTAAATCAAATCAAAGATACATTGATTTAGTTAAACCTATAACTAATCTAATTATTAACACAAATAACACCAACCAATGTCCTATTAGAAGAATTTTAAGAGACGTAGGTGGTAATTGCTGTATTTATACTAGTTTTAATAAAGAAGAAATAAAGTCACAGTTAGTTCATTGATCTAAGAGAGAACAATCTCAGGTTTCTATACACAATCTTTCCTTCAACAAACTTTAAAGGGTTAAGGTGACAAAATAACTAACAATCTACGTACAAGAGTGCATGCGTATTGATAAACAGGATGCAAAAAAACTATTAGATGACCACAGAAAAGATATTGTTAATTAATAGGCAATCATAGTTCTACCTGTGTACAGAATTACAGATCCATCCATATCAAAAAGGCATAGAAAAACTAACAGACACAACACCGTACCACGATCCTTTTCAGCTCAAAATCCAGCGATTTTCTCCCCCATTTTTACGTAATAACATCTTAATCTACAAATAGGAACTTGATTCCGTAGTACAGGGCATTTTGTTTTATTTGTATCGAACGCAGTTAGTCGCTTATGAGTCGTCTAGACTTGGCTTCCGGCTACCAATTTCAGGGGGAACCTGAATCAAGTCTGTAGTCTTTGTAAGACAATCTTACATTTACTAGTTATTGTAGAGACGTTTTTGTGTATGTATGGCGAAAATGGTACTCGTGACGCTGTAATTTGTATATATTTTTATTTAATTATTATATAATTTCCTTCGCTTAAATGTGGTAAAGTAGATTGACTTAACTTTTGTTGTCTATAGAGCTATGAGAAATCATTACTTTTACGTGTCACATATCATAATATTTATTATGATAATGCTATGTTGGTTTAAAAAGAGTTTGAAATGTTTTTTCTATACTGGACTGGTATTGAGTGTGATTTTCCTTATTTATATCGAGTTTAGATCCCTTTAACTCGTAATATATTTATGATCTAGACGTTTTTTAATAAGTAATAAATAATACTCTAATTAAATGCTTAGGATTGCTATCAATTGTACAATTTTAATACAAAAAGGTTGTTTAATAGCAATTTATTAAACGAAAAATCTATAAAATATTAATGAAACATATCAATCAGTCATTATTTTAGTATTAGTAGCGCCATAAGTGAGTTAAGTAGATATATTAACAAATTAGTTCGGTTTGTGGTCGCGTTAGCTCTCAATTTTCATAGTTTTATAACTCTACACGAAATCTCATTTATTAACTAACATATTTCAAGCACAGTTTTAGTTAAACGTTATAACGGTTTACTCACGCGTATTTATCGGGATAGCCCGACTAGTTTCGGACCCAACCGGAGTCCTTAATCATGAGCTGACGCGGCGGCGGGGGTCGCGAGTCGAACTGGTCGAACAGTCAGTTCGACTCGAACAACTAGTCGGGCTATCCCGATAAATACGCGTGAGTAAACCGTTAGAACGTTTAAGTATGAATCATCCTCACGAAAGTTATTATAAAAATACAGTTTTAGTTATTTTTACTATCAATTTATTAATTAAACTAGCTGTGCCCGCGACTTCGTTCGCGTGGTTGTCGAAACAAAACAACGTCGTTTAGATAAGAGTAGGCTATATACATATACCTTGGCGTGAAAATATATCACGAACTAAGAATATTATTAAGTAAAAAATCTACTACCTAAGCTTCAAAGTTCCTATTAATATTTTAAGAGTTTTTTTTATGTCACAGCTATGCGTTAATATTCAAAACTCACTGAGATAAACTGGAAGCTCTTCAAAATAGATTTTTAAAACTACTTGTTATTACTAAAAATACAGAAGCACATGTAAAGGAGATTATAGTACCTAAATTATTTGAAATAGAAATAGCTGTTGCCCGCGACTTTGTCTACGTGGTATTGAAGATTAGGTAAACTGAAGATGTGAAGTGCTGTATAAAAAGTAAAGCTAAATAAAGTTTAATGCAAGCTTCTTTAATCCAGTTCTGTTCCAATAATATTGGAACAGAACTCTCTTCTTAACTTTCTACTCATAACCTTTAGTCTTACAAACATATTACTTGACTGTTAACACTGCTAGTTTTAAAGGTTAGTCCAACATTCATATGATGAAAGGTCGTATTACTATTATATTGTTGCTGTGGCCACTATCTTATACTAATTTGACAATTTGGATTGAAGGACTTGAAAACGGGCAATGGGGAAGAAGTGTGCCGGATTCTGACTGGCTAAAACCACCTGAGTGCATCTCCCTTCCCTATTGTCGGGAGCCACGGGAACACTTTCGCAAACTACCGCAAACCCTGATGGGAAAGATCTTTTTAACGGGAGCTTCTTAATTGACGTGGAGGGAGTTTTCCCCAGCACTCATTAAGAGGCGCGCGAAAGCACCGTGCATGCTGTCTTTGCCTTTATACAGTACAGTAGACTTCGCCTAGACTACTGGCGTAGGCTATTTATGGTGGTTTGAGGAGGGTAAATTTGGTCTTTCTTCTATTTGTTGCTCGCTGGGCACGGACCGAGTGGTCAGATGAGGCTTCCCGTGTTCTTTCGGCGGTTTTTTGTTGAGCGTCATCACTTCTTTGCAGAATTCGATGACGGCACACCAACTATCCTTGGTTACGGCAAACTAATACCCCCTGGAAACACTAAAAATAATAATGTATTGAATTATGTTATGGAGTTTGATACGCCATTTCTATTTTTAAGTTTAATTAGAAAAACCTTCTTTTTCTTTTCGTATCAATTGTACGTAGTATTTGGTGAATATTAGACCCACTGAATTGCAACTGTGCAGACATTTTCGTTACTGTAGGTGGTGTGACATCGTCTGTACGAAGATGACGCATTCTTACTGGATGTTAGAGAGGTCTGTATACCCAAATTTGCCAAATTTTGTTTGCAGCGACCTACTTGGATCCTCAGACGTTTGAACGCTTTCCAAACAGGCCACTGCAAAAAATTCCGGGCGGCAGACGTTCCTCAGGTAGGACATAAGTGGCAGGTGGTAGATGCTGATCTGCCCAGATCTTGCACCGAGTTCGAGTCGGAGTTTCGTTTGTAGCCAGTGTACATCGGAGGAAGCTCTTTTGGCTCTTAAGTCTAATCGGGTGTAAGCTTTGGTATTACATAGGGGATGTCCGATGTCGTGTGACTGATTCCCAGATGTCTTTTTCGAGCGCGCATGCGACTTCTCTTCTAACGTCAGGTAAAGCAATGCTAACCAATGGGAGAACTTATTGAGCAGGGTTGGTTTTAAACAGCCAGATATTATTCGACACGTTTTGTTGAGCGCTATGCACTGTGGTGCGGCGAACATCGCACGCCGCTCCCAATCTGGTGGATGTATGCGGGCGCAGCAGATTATTCTGGGCACCGATCTTCTATTTTGTTTTCTTTCTACTCCTTGACGGACGAATTTTCAAAAATCCCTTTTTAGTGTTATACGCTTATCAATGTTTCAAGTTTCTAATTATGGTAGTTTAAGCTAAGCCAACTGAGCCTGAAGAAGGGTAATGTTACGCACACGTAACAAAACATTTGCGGGAGTACGCAAACGGGGCATACTCGCACGCGAGATTAATGATATTAATAACAGTCTATCAACACACTTTTACCAATGCAACTACCCTATACCATCGCAATTGGAGCACAATTGTAGTAGTGTATAAGTACTATCAAATCTTCAAAACCATGCGTAACACACAACAAAATTGCAGTCAAAAGCTAGATAATAAAATATAGTAAATCATTTAACGTTCAAACAATTTTTTTTTGTTTTGGTTGTTAGTTTTCTATTATTTCAGTAAATATCCAAATACTTTTGTACTACCAAAAACGATAGAAGAAAAAAAATGTTATGCTTGACTGAGATTCGATTCGTACTCAAAAATTCTTAAAAAATAAATTTAAAAAATATGTGTCGAAATGAAATTTGAACTTAGAGTGAAAAAATACGAAGCTCGTACTTCCCTGAGACCGCTATTTTAATTTCTATATTGTAAGCCAAATAGCATGTTAATATTAATGTCAAAACATAAAACCATAGCAACAGTATTTTGGTCGCTATGGTGACATTGTCAGTTACACCAGTTACGTGTTCTTTAAAAATAAAGGTTTATTGCTAAGACCCCATGGTTAAAAACCTGAAAATAAATAGCCTATATGTTGTCTAGACCTGTCCTTAATCTTCATGCAAAATTTGAACAGTATACTTATGTATATTAAGAAGTTTTTTCGATTAGCCGGTAATTGTCATAAAATTCGTGATTGCTCACCCTCCATATCAAATAGCGCAATAATATGTAGAATTTATGTTGTCACGACCTCTACCTAGTCAATATATTCTGAAAATCTGAAATGAAATGAAAATGAAATCTCTACATTATTTTATTGGGATTATCCCGGACATATGTTTACGGATAGTTTAACAATTTTATGACAATAGTTCTTTAAACAGGTAACCGTCACAAAACGATGGGCAGAAAAACTTAGTACTCACGTATACAGCTTTAATTTTCATCGACTTAGCTTCAAAACAGTCGGAGTTCCATAGAAACATACCTCCCCTTTTTTACCCCCGTTAAGGCAGAATTTTCAAAAATCCTTATTGCGTCATTCTTAACTTCTAACTAAATAGCCAAATATTAATTTTAATCGAATTAGCTTCAAAACTGACGGAGTTTCATACAATCTTACCCGCCCCTGTTTACCCCCTTTAAGAGCAAAATTCAAAAAAAAAAGATAGCTTAAATGTTAGCGAGGACTAATAGCTACATAATAAAAAAAGTTTCATCAAAATCCGTCCAGTAGTTTTTGAGTGAAAAGCGGACAACAAACAGACAGACAGACAAAAATTTTTTTTTTCATACTTTTGGCTTCTATTGGTTGTATGAAGATCCCCCATCTAAGTTTTTCTTTAATATCTTTAATGTACAGACATGAGCTTGTTACAATTTTATTATATGTATAGATATTGTGCAACTGTGGGTAAAAAGTTTCAGTTTAATATTTTTAGGCTAGTATATATTCAAGAAAATATTTTATGTGTGTGTTTGCATGTCCCTGTGTTTGTCATCTCTAAGTACTCAAAACTGGAGTAATTGCAATAATATTTGTAATAGTTGTTGCTGGTATCCTGGATTAATACTTAAACAACCTATTTTTGTAATACCTAGGTTTAAATAGTTAGAGACTTTAGATGAACTTTAAATAAATCCTGTATTACATGAGGGAAGAGGAGATTGGCTGCCATTTTAACTTTCATAAGCTAAATTATAACGGAAGACTGAATTGTAAAAAAAGTTCAAAGAGAAAAACTAAACTCATCCTTTTACACCAAACATAATTCATAAATTAAACTTGTATACAGAAATCTAACCCCAAAATACTTCTCTAAAAATACACCTCAAAAACCGCCAAGTCATATAATTGAATTCTTTGAACTTTCCAATGTAATGGCTGCAAGTCATCCCCCGATCGCCGGTTGATCGCAAGACGCCCTTAGATATGGGTCAGTGGGACTTGAGCACTGAGCAGTAAGCATTCAGCCCTTACATGTGGGGTGAATACGACCCCTGTTGCAACATGTCTTAAGTTAATCATGGTCAGTTAAGATGGGGTTGAATACCTTAGGATTGGAAAAGTCTAAGAATTTCCTTAGGAAAGATTTAGATTCCTAGGAATTGTTTTTGTTTGTATTTTGTTGTTTAACGATGTTGTAATTTGTTGATAGTAATTACTATAATTTTCGAAGATATTGATTTTTAGTTTTCTTCTTTTGAGATTAAATTGAAAACAAAATCGAATCTTTAGGGTTTTTTGTATTTATAATTATGTTAATACGAGAAAAAAGTTTGGACTAGGTTTGAAATACTCTAAAAAGAGTGAAGTTTGGTTTTTATTCAATTTTTACAATGATATTAGTAAATGAGGCTGTTTTAGCTTGCAGCAATAACATTTCTCGCTTAAGTTTTATTACAGGAAAATTATACCGACATAAGAATATTTGAGGGAAACTTCAAGTTAAACAATCATAATTAAAACGAATGAGTTTTTGTTTTAATATCAACTTAATAAAGAGCATTTTTGTTGGACTTAAAAAAAGTCCGTCGGTGCATTACTTAATATACAAACAAATTCCTTATTTTACTTCTTCTACTACTGTATTTCAGTAAAGTTAACCAAATCTTATTTTGAAAAAAAAGCTCTAAAAATTATGCGACAATACCAAATACCGAAGATTAGTACAATGGCCATTACAAATATGATTTCCAGACAAAATCAAAGGTCGAACCTAGTGTTTTAGCTATATATCAATGTCCATTACTAAATTGAGAGTCGGATAGCAGTGTATGAAGGCTCTGACGGCTTGTACACGAGTTAGGTAATCAATTAGTCGGAGTGAAGCACTCAAAGATCATAACTGCGAGGGCGAGACTCTTTCTTTTCTGACTCTACTTTTTGATTGGGTGTCTGTTTTTAGATTCATTAGCGATTTAAGATGTTGTGAGGGCGATTGTGTGTGGTGGGTGAGGAAATCAGGTTTTGTTTCAATGTTTTATTCAATTAGAATGTTAGAATGTGCGTCTTAATTTGTTTATTTTGTTTCTGTGCTGGTATATTGTAGGCAAGAATATTTTAATTTACGTCTTGTGTGGTTACTGTGATGCAAGATTTTAATTTTCAAATTAATGTTACGAAATGAAATCATATTTTGTACTACTCAAAACAAGTGGGATTAATATTCCTCACGCCTCAATAAGTAAAAACAAACGTACGGAAGTAGTTTTAAGCAAAAATAACTCGAAACAGGTTAAAAAAAACTGTACCATCATCCGCCACGCCTACAAAGCAAACAAGTGCACAATAATGACTCAGAATCCGCAAATATTTTAATAACGAACGATTCTATCGAGCATCGAGCTTCGCGAAAACAAGTGTATACGATCTAACGCGTAGAACACACGACACCGATGTAATAAAAATTATATGCTCCAATTTACGACGCCCGGGGAACGGGGAGGGGGACCAAAAAATCCCCCCCTTTCCCCCTGATTGCGGGATCGAATCTCGCTAAACGGGTGTACGAAAAATTTCGCAGTAGAGGGGGCGACCCCCGGGGGGCGCAATACATTTTTATCATTATCCCTTTCTCACTACTATGAGGGTATTTGGTAGTAATTATTGTGTATACGTATATATTTTTTGTTGGGTATTTTTTGCATGTTTGCAGTTTTTCGGGAGGAGGGGGACAGTAATTATGATTGGACAGTGCGTCGATGATTACTTATCGCGTTTTATTTTAAAGCTTGATATATTATGGGTGTGTGAGTGGGCCCTGTAGGCTTCACGTGTGTTGGAATCGCTTAATTAATTTAATCATCTGATATTTCTGTTTTTTTTTGTTAATTCTCTCTGAGCAGGTTAAATAAGTATTTATTATTTCTGTTGTGTTTTCTTTTTTTGCGTAGTGTTTTCCCAAGTTGTAAGGGAGGTTTCCGGTTTCACCGAATGCAGCAAAATATGGTATTTTAAATTATGATGTTTGTTTTTCATAAGGTTTTAAAATACTTAAAATACGTTTGCTTATATTTTTTCTACTAATTACGTAACCGTCTTAAACATTTTTCTCTTTAGATTATTCATTACTTGTGTCGTTTTTTATAAGACTTCTAATGTTCATTAAGAAGTATTTGGCTTCTTAAATGTTCAATAACATAATCATTGATTTCGATTTCCATTTATGTGTCCATAAATCATCCTTGATCTGTTGTAGATAAGAAATATGAACAAAATAATATAGAAAATTATTGTTTACTTCATTTCGCTTTCTCTTTTACGCATCCTTTTTGTCTCTTTCTCGAGAACGAGTTTTGACATCAGTCGGTTCTTTTTTTGCACTTCCAAATATTATAGGAATTAAGTAAGGGTTTGAAGCATATGCGCAGGAGTAGCTAATTATTAAAGTAAGTAAAATATAGCAGTTAAGTTAGCAAAGAAGTGGTCTTACGTAGATAATAAATCAGTAAAAATATTTTGTATTTTCTTAAAAACCGGTTAGTGCATTTAAGTCCTTAAAATACACCACAAACAATTAGATTCCTTGTTAATACTACTTCAGCATTTCTAAAAATAAATCTGTTTAGTTCAATCGCCTAAACTGAGCAAGCAAACAAAACATTGTGTAATGATTTCGCCAATAATTTTCACAAAGGAATTTAACCCAACCCGCTTAGAGGAAAATAACGGACTTATAGAATTCCTTACAAAATCTGATTTATTTATAGACTTTAGCAGCAATTTTTGTTAGCCAAAGCCTACATAATGTTCTAAGTTAGTGACGTCTGAAGCTCGGTACTTGACCTAAGTGTAAACCCACAAGGTTAATTCCTTTTCATTATAAACTAAATTATTCACAAATAAATGACGTCACAGAAAACGAAAAATCAATAGCCTACAGATTTTGTCCAAGAAAATTGGAGCGCTCTACGAGCTACGCGCCCGTAGCGTAGTACTACGTCGTAGCCGTTGCCTACGCAAGAACAATATTTTCTAACGCTACGCCATTCCTAATTATATTGTTGAATTTCTCAATGAAAGTCTTGAAAGGAAACTTTCGTGAAATTTGTTATTTTTTGTGTAAATCAAGAAATTTGTCATTTTGCCTCTTAAGGACACGGTGTCTTTTTTGTGTATTTAGTTCTATTTTCGGTAAGTTCAAGTGAGTTCAAACGGTTTATGTTACGCACCTTTTTTATCCTGTATTTTCTTAGCTACGTTAGAAACAAAACACCGATCATTCCTAGTACAATCCATCTACTAATCAAATCACAAACTAACATATTCTAACTTGAATACTGCACATTGTAATGAGTTTTTCCTTAGCCTTTAGCAGAACTATGCGAGATGTAAAAGCCTTTCACCCTAAGCTTTCTAAGCGGGCTTTGTAACAGGAATGTAGAGGGTAGTACGAACATTTGATCTCTCCCCTCTGACGATTAAAACTATCGATTTCTCTCATAAAACTCATTGTTCGCGATTTTTTTTGGGTTTGAATAACAGACGGCGGATATTTGAATATTGTTTTGTGTTATGGAGGCTTGTAATGATGGTTTTTGTTTAGATACTGAACATAAAATTGTAGATTTTCAATGGTTTTGAATATAGGACCGTTATTGAAGTAATTTGCGATTTTAAACGGACATTTGTAATAGTAGTGTAATGATTACTTACGCTAGATAATATCTATCGTTCCTTAATTATGTTTAAATTTCTTAAATAATTCACAATAATTTCATTTACATTTCTAACTACGTAGTCAACAATTTTTAATAGTTTTTATTTATAAACAGTAATGCATGTTTGGCTCTACATCTTTGCAAACGTATTAAAATGTTATTCTAAAAGTTCAGTTACATGTAATGAAAAATCTTGGTAGCATTTAAACCAAGAATCGCGTAATTTTCACAGTGTTTCGTTCTTCTTCGCGGCGAAGGACTCTCGTTAGGAAATACTTATTTAAATGGCATTAAACACAGGTATAATATTTTGAAAATTCGTGTACTAGCATTTTGTTTGAATAGAATAAGGTACTAGGAAAGGATTTGCCGGATGCCATAAACAAGTAAGAAGACTTGGGTTAAAAAATATAGTGAATTCTCTCAAAATTAGTCTTTTCTTCTTTCAAAATAAAATAAAATAACTTATGACATTTTTACTTATGTATTATTTACTATTAGCAATGAAGCAGTTACAATATTCATTTACAAAAATGTTTATATTGAAAAAAAAGTTTTATTCATTTTAAATGAGATAATTATTATCACCAATTACACACCACAGTCATTGTCATATGGAAAAAAACGGATATGAAGTAAAAATGTATGGAAAAAAGGGAAATAATTTCTTCATGGCGGAGAAAAAAGAGTTGATTAATTTAATACTATTTTTTAAAGTAAGCATAGAACCTTTATTTGAAGAAATCTTTAGGCTTGACTTTCATAAAATACTTTCACAAACGTACACTTTTTTTGTAAGTTAATTAGGCCTAGTACCAAAAACCTATCAACTTAAATTAGTTAAAGATTAAATTCTTACTAAGTACACTCAATAGGAAAAAAAGTAGAACATTGTGATACCAATATTCCCTAAACTTGACAAAGTTACCTAAATTCGAGGTTTTCCGTGTAGTAACAAGGATATATTTCTTTTTAAAAGGAAATACACTTTATCTTTTATCCTATAATAAAGAAATTAGGTCAGACAATTCGGTCAAGGAAAGTTTTGAATTTTTCTTCGCGTGTTGACATTACGGTGCCCTTAGTTCAATAGAGCCTCCGAGGCTGCGAGATGAATTTCAGGACATCTCAATATTTGATTTTGTAATTATATCTGTAATTGTTTTAGGAGACGAATGATGATTTCTTTTTTTTTCATCAAAGTAGATTTTTTTAGTTTGTTTCGATTTCTAGTTGTTAGTTTTGGTTGGTTAATTTTGGTGGGTTGCTTTAATAGTAAGCTAGACTTAAATTAATTAAAGTAACTAGAGAAAAAGAGGATAATTACGCACTACGAAAATATATTATAATGATTCTTTCAAGTTGTACGGAGTGCGAGTTTTTGGGATTATGTTTTGATACGGTAAATTAAGTGTTAATTAGTTAAAGATCTTGTGATTATGTGAAATTCAAAAGAAACAACTATTTCATTAACCAGCTGTCTGATTAACCAAATAATTGTATTTTTTGTTCGTTTATATTTAGAAGACAGAGATAGGCTTTAGCAAATGTTTTTAATTACACATTGTGTTGTGCATTACGATGTTTTTTATTTAATATAATACATGCTTATTACTTGAAAGTAATACGTGTGAGTTTTATAAAGAGCTAGCTTTGTAGCCACCCGGAACCGCGCCACATTTAGTAGCGTAATATCATTCTAAAGAATCGCTAACCTATATTCTAAGACAGCGTATTACTTTCAATAACACGTCATACAGCACGAGCACATACGACGCGAACCGAACTCGCGCGAACTCGCGACAACTCGTCTAAACTCTCTCATTTACTGTTAGCCCAACATTTCTCTGAAAATCAAAAGCTAGTCACATTTTTCCAAGTACCAATAGATTGTCGCGTTTACCGAGTGAAATTGACACACTCACACACACACCCACACATTATTGTGTACATGTGGGGGTAGGCACAAAGGGGTCTGATTAAAAGGCATGACATGCGCAGAATAAATTTAAAAACTACCGGGAGGTTGGGTTAATTTTTAAGTATTGATCAAAAATTGCGTATATATATACGTTTCGAGCGGGGCGGGCGGCGTGGGCGGGCGGGGAAGCGTGCGTGAATTAGATTTCTTTTTTTTCAGTATGTGTGTGTGAATTTTTGTCATTAGTATTCGGTTTTTTTTGGATGTTTAGAGGGAAGTGACGTAGAAATGTGGGGTGTTGTTTGAATTCGTGTTCTGCGAGTCGCAGATAAGTTTGATTTGGAAATTGGATGGATGGCTGCGTAATGTATTCTAACGCGATTAAATAAATGTATTATGTGAGAGTATGGTGGTTTTATTATTCGAGTCTTGTATTGTGTATAGGTTCGACGGAAAATAAATTACAGTTAAGAAAAATATGTTCTTAATCAACAAGCTAGATATGAATTTGAATAAAACCTAGGTATGCTAAACTTTGTTTAGAAACAAAACATCTTCAGAACTTCTTATTAGTCACTAACATAACTATAGTTTATAAATACAGCAATTACTGTAACTATTTCAAGGCACAAAGATATCCCTTTTAAGACACAAAAAGAAAATAAAAAATCTGTCTTTTTAATTTTTTGACTCTGTCAAGTACCTAGAAAATTAATATCAACATATGCTAATTAACAGTTAGACCGATCCCTAATAATTTACTTAACTAACGTAAATTTTGTTATCAAATGTAAAAGATATTTGATACTATGATTATTACTTGCCAATGATCTATGCGCTGTTATGCTAAAATATGAGCATGATCTATAACCTTTATTATTTAGTAGATACTAATTAAAAACGAGTAATTTTTGTGTTTTAGTATTCGTAAAATATTTATGTTTCACTTTCATTATTAAAATATTATGGTAAGTATCAATGTTAACATTATTACAATGTTATTAATTATTGAAGTTGTTTAAAATGCAAGGAAAAGTATTCTAGGTTTATTCATCTATGAAATAGTACTATTTAATTCATGCACAGGTTAAGACAAAGAATTTGATGCAAAGAGAGAGAGAACCGATTGAGAAATATATATTTTGTGGATAATTTGGCTTTTAAACCATTCTAAACTTGCTAGTAAGATTTGAACTGAATTATATCAACAATTGGAATAATATTTTTTCATATTTCATTGATGAGCTCAATCACCACATTTTACTAAAATATTTTATTTTACTCATACGTTTAAAGTTTCAAATGAAAGCCTAACATAAAAGCCTTCAGGAAACGGAAGTGCTTCATGTGAATGACTTACGAAATTACCTGTAATGGCTTAATTACGATCATTATAACGTAATGTGTCGAGTATTCCTTTGAAACGCCTACTTCTACATGTGTCCCAAACCGACATCAAAATATAAATATACAAACGATAATGATCTTAATTAGGAATCTTTAATTAACCAGTGATTAAGCATTGTTCCGAAAGATCAATAATTACGTAACACTGTGAGCTAGCAAGTGAGTACGTATTACATAACCTACGCAAATGAGTTTTCTAATCACGACGCACGAAAATTAATTTTCTAAAACTCTAAAACTCTAAGCCGGCATACAATGAGGCCACGTCATACGCAGGCCGCGAAAAAAAAACTAAACACCACCCTGCATGTGGGAATAATTTAAAAATACGCAAAATACAGGCACTTCACATCTAACCAGGGCCGCGCCACCCTCCTCTTTTGCGTATTTTTCGGTATGCGTGGCAGGTGGCGCCCCCTCCCCCCCGGGGGGTTCGTTAAAAAGCTCCCGAATACGTAGTATTATAAAAGTTGTGCCTACTGTACAAGTAGTGGAGTTTGGGCAGGGAGGCAGGGGTACCTACCTAGTTAGACAGTTAAAAGTATGCGGTATTAACAAAACGGAAATGAATATACGAGTAGCTACGTTTTTGGAGGCTGCGTCACTCGTCCCGGGTAATGAAAAATACTTGGCTTTTTTGTTATGTTGTTTTTTGTTTGTTAGGCTCGGATTAGAATTTTGTTAGGCATTCGAGGGTGAGCTTTAGGGCTGGTTTTAGTATTTTGTTTACGACGCTGCCGTACCTGGGCTGTGATATCGCCTTTATGCTATAGATTTACGCGTTTGTATTTGAAAATGGTAGGACTTGAATTTTAATGACATTTCTCGATGTTTAAATTAATATTGAATACTAAATACTTACATTAAGATACTCAACTTCTAAATAACGAATAACATTCATTTTAAGTCCATTTATACATAAAAAATGACTAATATTCGGTATAAAACAGCCACCCATCTCTTTCTATACCTCAGTGAGAGCAGCTTAACCTCCCGGGCTCCACCCTATTCTTATGCAATCACGATGCCGCGTCTCCAGTTAAGTTATTAAGTTGTAATTAGGATTTATGACGCGCACAATGACTTATTACGGCTAGATTTACAGAATAATAACAGTTTTAGAGAATTTTGAACTGTAGTAGGATGTTTTGTGCTATTTAAAGACGTTTTTTAGGTAAATTAAGTTTGATCTTTGAGCGTAAAATGGGATGTTTTTATATTTGAAATTGTTAAAGTGTTTGATTCGTGTATTTTGATTAAATTATATAACTAGATATCTTCTTATTATTGTTTTATTTTATGCAGCTATTAATATATTTTGACGAGAAAATTCGATTACAGTAAACTTATTTTCAATACCTACTATATTTTTGTGTGCATTTTAACAATTAGTAAAATTCGTAATTTTATTTCATTAACAAACCTATCGCTTATTGAAATTAAAATTAAGGAGAAAAATGTAAATTAAATCGCGCATTATTATAAAACTACCTGTAAAGTACAATAATTCAGTGTCCTTTGATAAAATAATGATGTTAATAAAAACATATCAATACAACCATTCGAAATAACAGGAATGTGTGACAATTGTAATTAACTTTAGAATCCAATGTGTTTTAGGCTCGCATTAAATTAACTAACTATTTGTAAATGTGTTATATTACGTAGAATTTTATGTAAGATTATTTGTTTAATCCGTTTTATTTTGAATCTGTAAATAATCCGATATATTTCAATATTGTATAGTTATTTTGAAATACGATTATCATGATTCAATTGAGATATTTTATTTTAATTATAATCACAACATTTTATAAAACAAAGTCGCTGTCTGTCTGTATGTCCGCTTACATCTTTAAAACTAGGCAACGGATTTTAAAGCGGTTTTTTTTAATAAGTAGAATGATTCAAAAGGACGGATTATATGTCTAAAAATAAGTATTATATCCGTAGGAAGCTGGGGCGGATTGCTAGTAATTAATGAAATACACAAATCTAGGAGTATTTTGTTTCTATCATGTAAGTCCTTCGTTCTTCAGTGGACCAGTTACAGGCTGGTATAAAACAGATAAAGAATAAAACCCGTTGCTAAGCAACCGACTTTGTATACACTATTCACTATAGTTTTAGGAAACACAAACTGTAGCAATTGTGATAGCTATAAAACCTCCCCAGTACAGGCAATCCAAGTAAAACGCTACAAAAATACGAGAAAACACATTATTATTACGACGTTGAATAAGCAAATATGACTGAAATAGTTCCATAAAGACTTAGCTCTTCTAAAACCTACCTTACGTCTCAAGAAATAGAGTTTAAGATGAGATGTAAGGCGGTTAGTAAGAAAAACATTTTACGTACGATTTTTATAGCCGCATGAAGGTTCGTGCGTAGTGACATGATATTTTGACATGTGTGTGACTGACACATGTAAGCAACAAGTATTGCTTGTCACAATGTGGGGTAGGCAGTGTAAGTGATACAGGTGGAGTGTAGTCGTTATAATGTGTTCCGGCTGGAAGTAGTCGGGCGAATAGTTCATGTTTATGTTTTGATATAATTTGTCTTTTTAGCTTAGTAATTGAGTTTCTTAGTTATTTTTATATATCTAGCTTAGTTAGCTGCCTTATTCTAAACTTAAAAAGGTATTGCAAACACAAGTATTGTTAATAACTTAATGGGGCTCCCTCATGCTGTACTTATATAACGATTTTGGAACAAAAACAATTATGATTAAATAATTACTGTTAAGTATATCGTGCCTACAACTAAAAATATAAATCAAAAAGTTTTAAGAGTAATTGTTTTAAGAGAAGCCTCTGATTAAAAACTGTTCCACTGCTGCGGTAATCATAAACTAAATTCGATTCATTGAACAAAAACTAGGTTAAATCGTTCAAATGTTTATTTATTACCCAATAGAAAAAAAAAGAAAAATATGTCACAGTCATAGTATGGGCGTATAACACGACAATCCTGCTTACCCCTTTGTTAATTTACGGTTATAGTAAACAAAAAGAAATAAATTAAAACTCAAATACAGATATCAAACGTTAACAATTTATTTAACGCGTAAACTGAATCAAAATAATATAAATAACAAAAACAATGTGACTAAAACTAAAATATCAGTCATCCGTTAACAGTTTTTTTAGTTCAATAGATTTCAACTAACGCACCGCTCTGTTATTTAGCGGGAAAACATCAAACGCTAAAAATCATTTTTCGCGTCAAATTTTAACAATGTTATCTCGCAACTGGCGTTCAAATGAAATATTCAAAACAAACGCGCGAGAAATGTGAACTAATCATTGATTTTTTGTAACTCGTACAAAAATGTGGGCCGCATACATTGTCGCTCTAATAACTCATTACTTAAGACTTGATCTCACAAAAGCGGCGATGGAAAACGGCATAATATTTCGCGACTTATTCCGGCGCTGCGTTAGTCGGTACATCGATGCGCCTTAAGTTGCGGCAACGGCAAAATGGTTCATTTGAGCGCATTGCTATAACTTTTTTTATAGGCGCTGCTCTTAGACTCAAAGATACTGTTATTTATTATTCTAAGAGCGCTCTCCTATGAAATAGCGACTGGAGTATTGCTCGAAGAGGGAATTGCTTTTATATTTAATTGTTTATTGATATGCTAATGTGATTTCGTTCGATATTAATATTTAGGAGTTAGTTCGTGTGGGTTTTATGTATAGTAGCTTAGCACATGGAGCTAAATGTTACCTTTAAAATGTTTATTGTATGTTTACCAAATGGTTATAGTTTTATAGAAGGCAAATTACCTATTTTTAGTTTCTACTTTCTTACAATCGATGTTTTACTCATTAGGTACGTAAGGTTTGTTATATTACGCTATCTTATTGTTTTGATATCCACACATGAGGCTCACATGTGTTTTAGTGATAGTTGCGGACGTGTCACCGTGACATAAGCCCGCCTCACTTGCGAGTGTAAGTCACAAGCTCAGGAAGACGGCACGGTCAATGAAACACAACAGCTCAGTAATCCCGGAGGCCTAAATAATAAATACGACGCTGGTACGTCACACAAACACAGTGAGTAAAACAATTTATTACAAAATGTAAACAGGAAGAACCGTATTTTCATTTAGAATACGATTTCTCGATTCCTTCAACCCCCCTCCCCCGGCCCCCACCCAGGACATAGACGAAAATACCCCGGTTATGATTAATACCGAATGCGAGGCGCATTGATCAAGAAAGCAGCTTTTTACTCCAAACTACCCATCTCTTGCCTCCCTGCCGACCCCCTGTGCGAGCAGGACTAATGCACCTCTCCCCTCTCACTCTAAAACAAAGATGCTAAAACTTCTTTCGCTAGTATAAGATTTTAATTTCATATTTTTGACGAAACCGTTCTAATTTTACAGCCCCATGCAGCCGACTCTGAGCTCCATTCGTCATCGCTTAGAATACATTTTGCCTTGCACCAACAAAGCACTTGCTTCCGTCTTCTAATTCGGAATTAGTTTTCGAAGTGAAAAGATACAGTCCAAAGACTATACGGGGGCCCTATCCAAATTTAAGCCTTAATATCTTAATGTGAGAGTCGATTTCCTTTTGTGCATGCATCGGCAAGAAATAATTCTTCAGTTGTACCCCCAAATTAGTCGAAATAGGGGAAGGGGTGCACACGAAGGGTGGTTTTAAAAGAAGCAAAAAGGTGGGGATAGAAAGATGCGCGAAGACTTAGTTCTCGCGGGCCGGGAGGGGGTGGGGGGTGGCGTTATAAAATATATAATTCTATACTTACAATACTTGTAAATACGGTACGCGGAAGTATTGCGATTTATGCGTCTTGAGACTTTGCCATTTCAATAGTTTGCATGTTAACTTTGGGTGACGTAATGCTTTTCGTGATGGGTATTTGATGGTTTGTTTTCCTTACTTTAATGGTATGTTTACGTGTTTATTATTAGGTTAAAAGGTGATATTATAATTAACTGCCTGGGATATGTTTTACTTGGGGAATGGCACACAAAACTTACCTTATGTCATCAATATTTTGTAATCGTCACTACTGATCTTTAACTACCATTGACATAGCAAAACAAATTCCAAACATTGAAACATTGGAATTGATACTTGAAACAAAAATCACAACATCGAAAATCAACCTAAAACTACTCGAACCCGTATTTCTTTTACACCTATTACGACAAATAAATCTTATAAATCCAGCTTTTACTAAAAAGTCAAAAAAATGTATGTTTTTCAGTTTAGTTTCTTAGAAGTATCAAGAAGGTTCGTTCCGTGCCACCCGCGCAACACTCGCTGATATTTAGTCGCGAAACTGGATGTATTATAAGGCGTAGTTGTTTAAAATAAGAGCAGGCCACGCCGCTGTAGCTCAGTGGTTAGGGAGAATACACGTACGGGTTCGATTACTGAGTAATGTTGGGATTTTAGTTTTGTATGGGAATTGGGTGGTTTGTGTTATTAGTATTGTTACTTTTGATTATGATGCGAGCAAACGATGTTTTTTTCTAGGTGTGGAGGTTATCATTAAGGATTTATTTACTTGTTTCTTCAATAAATATTGGAATTTTTTTATAAAAATTATCTGACATATGAATATGAAAGTAAAATGGAGGAGAACTTGCTATTAGAAATAACGTGGTCTACTTTAAAGACAAAACGTTACTCTGTTGCGTTGTTTTAGCAAGACAGATAATTTTAATCTACTTCCGTACCTTTATTTCATTTTTTTGGGAGTAAATTTTAAAATTATGAAATAAGCTTCAAAAATCCGATTTATTATTAAAATGTATAGTATTCATTATTATAATTTATGTTTCACCAACCTTACTTCCTACGTTAAATGTATCCCACGCAAATACATTCCGATGAAGTCACTTTGAAATCTCTATTAAAATATTATAAATTTAATTTCCCAGTTAAAAATAGATTTAACTGTAATGTAAAGTGCTTGTCTAAAATGATACAAAGTAATGAGTCAGTTGACAATGTTATTTTAGTAAAATAGTTTAACTTGAAATGCTTAACTAATTTGCATGTGACAAGGATTTTTAAGTGGTTTTTGTATGGATTAATACTGTGTAAGTTTTTTTAATGTTTTGATGGAATATCAAGATGTTTCATTTTATTATACAAATGTTTTTGTCCAACAGTGGGCATAACGAAACAAAGTTGGTGATGTTTTTGAGAAAAGTATTTTTTTTAAATTGTTAAAATGTTTAATTCTTTATTCAGCATAGATCATATTTATATGTTTAATTCTATTTTTATACTGAAATTGGAATTTTAGCCGCGCGTGTCCGCGGGTGTTGAACGGGGATTACAGATATCATGTGGACTGATAACTACTTGTAACGAGTAAATAAATGATTTATATCAGCCTGTTTTATAATAAAGCCTTATCACTCAAAATAACAAAACCTTTTCACTCTATTATTATGTATAGTAAAATAATAGTAATAAACAAAAATAATAATTATTAGAAGTAAAGTGAAGCTACCTATGTTTTATCCACTCATTTCGCGTGGTTCTTAGTAAAAAGTTGTGTAAGAGGAGGGGGTGCCACTAGCGCCTACGCCGTAGCCGTGGCCGCTACGAGTCGTAGGCCTCGCTACAAATGTACCAGGGTTGTGCACGAATTATTTTAATTGATTAGAATTATACAAATTAATGCTTATAATGCTGTTTTATTTTTAGGTACTTGTATTTTTCAGTATAATATTATTTCCCTTTTTGAGTACAAGTATAAGATATCCAATAACATATTTCATGAACCAATGACAGTTAATTTAAATATAATGAGATATTACAATCTTTATTTAAGTCAGAATGCAATATATAAAACATAATATCTTGTAATGAGCACGGCCACTACACTTACAACAATCTACATAAGGTTTGTAAAAATGTATGATATTATGAACATGACTTTTCACCCAAACATTTCTAATTCATTCTACTCCAGTCAACATGCACAAACACACCCTAAGAAACTCAAACGACTCTAAGAAAACCGGCAAGAACACTCGCTCACCCTAATCTCAGCCACAGTATTGATTATTCCTTTACAAAACTACAAAATATCTTACTCCACAAAAGTTCATTAACATCGACAACCCTAGCGCTTACTATCTTGCACGTTCCTAAGATGTCCCCCCGGGGGGTTTAAAGCCCCCAAGGGGGGGGACGGGGGATGCGGAAATATGAAGGGTGCTCTCATTTATCAATACAGAGACTGTTTCTTTCTCTTAGAATTGATTATATTCAACTAAGAATATTGATGCCCCCCTACAAAGTTTCTCGAGGGGTCCTGATTAGAGTTTTTGATATCGTTGCCTATTCCACATGTACGTATGTTTGTTAATGTGTTGTGTAACGTAAGATGGAGATGTATGGATGTGGTACAGGGTGTGCTATTGATTTTTTTTATGTATATTTTGAATGTGCGATGTTACTTGAGTTTTGATGTAATGAGTTCTGTTTTGAATAGGTTTTGATATACGAAGGTAGTTAGAGGGGTGTAGTAATTTAAATTAACAAAATATTCTTGAATATTATGATTTTTAAGTAATTAAAATAATAGAGACATAATTTACATCAACTATTTTAAAGTAACCATTGTATAACTCACTGTTGGGCAAAGGTAACCCCATTTGATTTTACACTGTTTTGTCCTGCATCATTAACAGATCGAAACATTACATTATCAATATTGACAATAACTAGAAACGAATAAAAAAAGTAACATTTACTTCACATAGAGAAAAGGCAAATCTTCAAAATGCTAGTGTTATTGGCTTACAAACCCAAGCTATCACGTCACAAATCAAAGCATCCGTCAAGTTTATCCCACACGGGGTCAGAGCGGTTGAACGAGCACCTATAAAGCACTTGTGACGTCACAAGGCCCCTTATGGTAAGTCAGGCCTAGTGGCGCGCTAGTGGAAGTCCCGGGTGTAAATATGGTGTTAGGAAGTATAGAGATTTGAGAAAAATGTTTAATTTACTACCTAAGTAGAAGGAAATAGTAGTAGTCCAGGTTGTGAGCTTATTTGTATGATAATAGTATAAAGACGTTTGATTTTTTTTGTCCAGAAATTGCTTGAGTAATTGTAGAGTTATTACACAGATTATAGAGTGTGTAAAAGTGACTGAAAATAAAAACGTCTTAAACGTTGTTTTCTAATTACAATATATAATTAAGTGCAATAAAGGCAAGAGAAAAAATAAATTAGCATACTCAATTAGACAAACTGTATTTTAATGTAAGGACACAGAAATCTATTTACGATAACCTTTATTAAATAAACCCTTCTTCCAAACTATTCTCTTACGTCTTTTGCTAGTTACAAGTGCATTCCACATGTAAAAAAAAGTTAAAATTTAATACCGTACTTGCCACTCAGACCGGACCCCTAACCCGCAACATACTCGCCCAATAACCAAGCAATCACATGTGTAAGATATACACATCTAACCTACATCCAGTTATTGATCTAAAAATAAAACATGCATCGGTTATGATGTACTGGCAGCAACGAAAGCAGTTTTAGTGTAGTTTAGTATTATTCTAATAAAATATAGAGTCATTCATCGACACTCTAAGAAGAAGCAACGAACGTCGATGAACAAAATTGGTTTAACGAACTGACATTTTTTTTATTAGAATAGTATTTACAATATTATTGTTTTTACCTTTCTGGTATATTATTATAACATACATTGTTTTTCAGTCTTAAGTAAAGATTAGTAAATAATTAATATATTTATTCTTTTTTATAGTTTTTTTTTTTATCAAAAATACAATAATTCTTAATCTAGTAGGGGAGTAGGTACTTGTGGGTATGAAATAGTGTTCATAGACTTGTGTTGCTGACTGTACCTCGGTTGTAAAAAAGAAGGGTTGTGTTACAAACTGTTAGTACTGTAAGTTATTAGAGATTCGGTATTGCATGTAGCATGTATGTTCGTGTTCGCATATTATATGAGGGACCTCTTTGCCTGCTTACCCCTTTTTGGTTTGTGGTTTTAATGCAGGTGGAAGTAGTAATTGTATTGACCTATTGAGTATTAAATAATGTGTATGACGTCATAGTTAATATCACATTGGATAAAAAACGTTATGTTCTAAATCGTGTATTTTTTAGATTTTATAACCGTGTTGTGCACGAAACTAAAATCTAAGACGTTTTTTAAATCCTATAAATTGTCTAAGTTTATTTTTATTTCTTGACAATACTGTTGTAACTCAGCAGTTTATTATCACAAATAATTTGATTAGAACTTGATAAAAAAGTTATCTAGCAACCTCAATTTCTGCACTTAATTCCGCTTAAAATATCTAATTAAGAAATGTTCCTTAATATAAATGTAAAAAGTCTAAAAATATCCGGGATTATCGCTAATTACTCTCCAAAAACTCCGAGATTGGTTAGATATAAATGTCAGTCATCAGAATGAGTTAAATTTAGAAAGACATTAGGTTCGCGCCGTTACTCCTGACAGAAGTCGAAATTACGTCACACTTTATAGATATCCTAGTAATTTATTGATAGTAGAACAACTGATAATAATTCGTCGATAGTTAGTAATAGTGCTAGCAATAGAACCTAAGCTATAAACGAAGTCATAATTTCTACTCACATACGTCAAGTAATTGCAAATTTTTCTCCTTTATTTTCTCACATCAATGTATACAGACTAATTCTACAAAAACACATTGAAACGTAAAGGTAATCTCACGAAAACAACATCAAAACTCTCATACAGAAACATCTTAACCGAAACCAAAACTCCAACAGTCATAACTACTAATAAAAAAATTTACAAGTTACACAAACCCGCATCTGCATAGAAGAGGCAACTAAGCGGAGTCCCCTCGGGCCGTACCCCCTCACTCACACGCGAAACGAATAAAACACTAACACAAATAAGTAATAAAGTACCCCAGTAATATAAAACTAAGGAGCATCAACATCTTGCCTCCCTCACCCCCCCCTCCCCTCGCGAGTACACCCCCTCCTTCACCCCCCCGGGCGGTAATTCCCCCCGAACTTACTAAAATACTAAAAACGGAGATACAGGGGTGGCCACCCCCCCTCGTTTTCTTATGCAAGATCCTTATATTTTAACCTAAATGTTGTAGATACGTTTCTGTTTTTACTTATAACTTCGTTATTTGTGAAGTTCCCTTTGTAAGTTTCGGAATGGAGTTTTGATGGGGAATGCTTTTTTGTTTTTAATTATTATGGATTATGATGATTAATCTCGAGTTGAAGAAATTATGGGTCTTGAGAAACTACTGCATTCCCTTCAACCATCAGTACTACTTGTGACTCAACCCTAGGTAAGTTCTAACAAACCTTCTTGACTAAGTTATAGAAAATCCATTAATTGGTTTTGGAAACATGTCAAGAAACAATTCTTGGCGGTTGTGCACAAGATAATACAGGAAATGTCACACAATCGTGAGGAAGATGAGCATAATTTGAAATCCCGAACTTAAAATATTGTATTAAATAACATAAAGTACTAATAACACATGATATTAAGTGATTTTGTAGTTAATTTTGCCTCCAGAACATAAGTAATTGTCAGTCACAAATCAATGCATTTATTTATGGTAAAACATCAACAATTCTGTTAATCTGCCCTGAAATTTCTGGTAATTATCATGATGATATTGCATAAACCTCCAGTATTATCTTCAAAGTGTAATTTGTAGAGAAATATTGAAAAGATTATATATTACATTAATTAAATGACAGAAAACGTTGCTACAATAGTTATCTTATTTGAAACACATAATAATTGGGATTTAGTTAATTAGTCAAGCAAATCATGCAGAGTTATCACGTTTGAAAATTAAATCACAGATTATGACTTGACATTTGAAATAGATCAACGCATGTGTTACATGAAAGGTCAGTTTTTTTACCTTATGTAATGAAAAAAACTCATACAAAATACAGAGATGTTTTAAATAATAAACAATTTAATATAAAAATTTTTCATCATTCGCAAAAAGACGATTATTTTCTGTAACTAGAAGATCAAAAGAAGAAAATTAATGCAAAAAAGATAAATGGCAGTTTTCTCAAACAGAGTCACAGCCCACGCTAGTCTTAAAATTTCAGGAACCGATTGTAAAGATCAAATGTTTAAAGGGTAGTGACGTTTTAGTGCAGGGCGGTCCAGGGTTTGATGCCCGACTCTTAAAATATGTCGTTATTTTGATTGTAAAATTGATGACGAGATTGTAAAGATTTTCATGGGAGTCTTTATGGTGGGCTAGTTTTTAAGACATGGGGTAGGAGGCTCCGATCAATAATGAATTTAGATGTGCCATGGTAAGATGGCGGATGTGACAGATAAGAGAAATAACACTCTGGGGACGATTTTGAATCACTATTTTACTGTCTACTATACTAAAATACGATTATGACTTCAGATAAGTGAAAAACAACATTTTCATGTGTACTCAATGATTATTATTGAATAAACCTTAATTAATTTGTATCTCTCGTATTTATACGTTTGAATACAAACCAAAATCTATCCCCAAACCTGCTAAACCAACTAAAAAAATACTTGGGTCTATTAACTCGTGAAAATCCCGTAATAAAATTCAAATTCAGCGTCCACTGGAAAATCCTTTTATATTGAAATCTAAACCACTCAAAACACCACACATTGCCAATCAAATACCACAGTCAAACAAAAAAAGGACAAAATCCGCTTACCGAGCGGGCCCGTGAAAAAATCCCACTATGAAATGAAAAATAGTCAAAAAAAACCAAAGAGAAAATAATGAATAACCCTGAAAAAGTAGTTCACGCAAAAAAATCCCGCGAACGAGTTTTTACCGATCTTTATTTGCTTTTTACGAGCTACCACTGAAAGTGAGAGTGGTCGAAAAAAAAACCGTCACTATTTCTATCGGGAACGCGTGAAAAAACGGAAAAAATGGCATCTACCCGTCGAAAGAGAAAGTTCTGTATTTGGAATGCCCGCGCGCCGTACCGCGCATGTATGGGGTTCCGTGTGTGACGGATGGAACTGGTGCTGATTGATAGTGACGTAGGTACTTGCTACTCGTGTAGTTGTTATAACAATAAACTCTAATAATCATCTAACACTAGACTAGAAGACTACAGACGCTCGCCCAGCTGGCAAGTTCCAACCTGAATCTAAATATGATGCTTTGCTTATTTCAAATGTTTAGTGTTTTGTGACATTTCTTTGTAGGTAGGTATCTCATTGTACCTTAAGTTATTTTCCTAAAGAGTGATATTTTTAGGGCAATGGAAAAAAAGGGAAGATGCCTTTCTTTTTGTGCCCAGGAAGCTACAGTAGAAAAAATGCATAAAATATGTCGCTTATCGAGACTAATTTTAAATACAAGTGCGGCTTATACTTAAGTTTAAATAAATTATTATAGTCTAAAGTTTAGTCGACATAAAGAGACTAGGTTCAGTATTGAAGTGGCTAGTAATGATACTATCATTATGCATGTCTACTGTTCATTATTGCTTAAAAACCATCAACTCATATGGTTTTGTTTGTAAAAGCTTCCGTTTCATGTATTGCTGATACAATAATCTAGAGACACAACATAAAAATCTAGTTTGTATAATATCTAATGCAAACAACGGAAATAGTCCCTTAAATAAGAAAGGAACCACTCACAACTTAACACTACCTCAATGTTTCATCCAAAATACACATCAACCTGCAAACTAAACGTACTGGCCCCTGCCGTCCATCTAAATTCGTTCCTAGCTTTCATTTTTTATATTTTTTCAAAAGGATTTTTTGGCTGCGGCGGCCGGTGCCCTGTTAAATTGTATGCATGTGTTTTATACGGCCACTCTGTTAGTTTGTCCATTGTTTTGACATGGGGCATTCCATTTGCTTCTTTTTTTAGTGTCAAAAAGCTGTGTACCGCTCTGATTTGGTTTAAAGTTGAGGATTGTGTGACAGGGAAGTATGCGGACTGGACTAGCTGGCTTTTTTATATGTGTCAAAGTTTTAATGTCTATTTTAGTTTTACTAACATAATCTACTTTTGTTCTGTCGCTAAACTGTTTATTTTTGCTTCAATATTATCGTTAAACAGCTCTAATACTATTTACGTAGGAAAAATACTTGGAACATTCAGTAAAAAGTGGTATTTATAAAGGCAAAGTCTAGCAATGGCAAATAAGTCTAAAAGAAGAGCAAGCTACGCCTGAGCTTGCCGAAGTAAGTAGTGTAATAACGTAACATACGTTAAAACGCATTTATGCTTGTATAATTAATTATTCTTCTCCTTTATCCAGTACAGAAGACATCCCCAAGGCTACTGCCGTAGGCTATTTACGGTGGTTGGAGGAGAGCAAGTTGGACCCTTTTTTTTTCGGGTGGAAATCCTCATGGACTTCCTCCACCTGGGCGGAGTCGGAGGGGCGTGCCAGACTCCTACCGGCTAAAAACCCCCGGTGTCATCTCGCACCTGCGCGCGGGGCCGCGGGAATCCGGATTCTTCCGCAGCTCCGCGCTAGTGCTGGCCCGGTGCGTCCGGGCCTCGCCTCGTGCACGGGGTGGTGAGGTGTTAGCCACCCTGTGCATCGTCTCAGAGGCGCGTGGCGACAACCCACCCGCGCCTCCGTCTTGGGTCCGTCCAATCGGGGGCAGGGACTTCTCAAAGTCCCACGCCCCTGGACCCATTTAGGGGGGCTGGAAAAAGGCGTTATTCGCCCTTCCCCTGCGCCTGGTGCACTCTCTGCGGCCCGGGAAGGGAGTGGAGATCTCCCATTCCCGTTCCGCAGTCTCCAGACTCGCGGTGGTGTCCGTTCCGCAGACACCACCGCGTCCCACGACTCTGCGCCGCCGACCATCCTACGCACTATGGCCGGCAGCGACAGGTCGCCTCCTACTACATTTGTGAGGACACGGCGCTGCTCGTCCCAAGCTGCACACTCGGCGAGCGTGTGTTGCGGTGTGTCCTCCCTGCATTGGACGCAGTGGTGGCACCGAGCGTCCGGCTAGTTGCTTCGGCAAATACCTATGCGGCACAGGTACTTGCCGAAGCAACCGTGCCACGACAGCACCTGCGCCACCTTGAACGACAGGGAGTCGTGCCTTCTCCCGAGCCAGTCGTCAAGTACTGGCCGGATCGCCTCGACGGTAGCGAGGCCGGCGGCAGGGCGCAGAAGCCTTTGCAGCAAGTTGGTCCTTGCGTCTACCCCTTGCTCGGGCACGGATCCGGTAGCGAGATGAGGCCTCCCGTGCTCTTTTCTTGGAGCTCCATCACTTTTTCGCAGAATTCAATGACGGCACACCAATTAACCGCGCTTACGGCAAACGAATACCCTCTGGTTATCGATTTTTATTCAACAATTTTATGTTTAAATTTATTGCTGAAACACTAAAAATAATAATGTATTGAATTAGGTTGTGGAGCTTGTTGCGTCGCTTCTTCTCCATTTTTAAGTTTAATGAGAAAAACCTTCTTCTACTTCTTTTCGTGTCAATTGTACGTAGTATTTGGCAACACCAATTGCAGCATCATTGGTGAATTATGTTAGATCCTCCGAATTGCAGATGTGCGGTCACTTTGGGCACTCTAGGTGGTGTGACATCGCCTCTACAGAGATGCCGCATTCTCACTGGATGTTAGAGGGGTCTGTATGCCCAAATTTACTAATTTTTGTTTGCAGCGACCTACTTGAGTTCTCATACATTTTAATGCTTTCCAAATAGGCCCCTTCAAGGTACCTCCGGGCGGCAGATGTCCCTGAGGTAGGACATAGGTGGTTCTTCGACATGTTTTTCGAGCGCGCATGCGACTTCTCCTCTAACGTTAGGAAGAGCAGAGGGAGAACTTGTTCAGCGGGGTTGGTTTTAAACAGTCTGATATTATTCGACACATTTCGTTGAGCGCTATGCGCTGTGTTGCGGAGAACATCAGGTACCGCTCCCCATTTGGTAGATGTATGTATGTGCAGCAGATTATTCCAGGCACCTATCTTCTATTTCGTTTTCTTTCTACCCTTTAACGGACGAATTTTCAAAAATGCTCGGTTAGTGGTCTAATTCTGGTTGTTTGAGCTGAGCCAACTGAGCCTGAAAAAGGTTAATGCTACGCACGTAACAAAATATTTGCGGGAGTACGCGTGCGGGGCATACTCGTACTCGAAATTTAATAGACATGAATGATCGAATATCGACACACTTTCACTTATGCAACTACTCTATACCATCGCAATTGGTGCACAATTTTGTAGTGCATAGGTACTATCAAATCTTCAAAACTACGTGTCACACACAACAAAATTGCAGTCAACAGCTCGATCATAAAATATAGTAAATCATTTACCGTTCAAACTATTTTTTTTTTGTTTTGGTAGTTGGTTTACTGTCATGTCAGTAAATATCCACAGCTCCATCTAAATCGGATGAGACTGTCAGAGCTCATAATTTTGAGGAACAACATTATGTTAAAAGAAAACCAAGTGCTTCTTACAATACTTTTGATCTACCAAAAAACGATAGGAAAAAAGAAAATATTATGCTCGACTGAAATTTGAACTCGTACTCAAAAATTATTAAAAGATAAATTCAAAAAGTGTGTGTCGAAATGAAATTTGAACTTGGAGTAAAAAAATGCGAAGCTCTCTATTTTCCGACCCGGCTATTTTAATTGCTTGATTGTATGCCAAATAAGTTGTTAATATAAATGTCAAAACATAAAGCCATAGCAACAGTATTTTGGTCGCTATGGTGAAGATTCGCTTCTGTCAGACCAGTTACGTGAACTTTAAAAATATTTTAATCGCAATTTATATATTATATCTAGTAAGTTTCAGTCAAATATCTTCGTTACTCTGTTAATCGGTGACCGTCATGTAAAGATAGAGCTAGAAAAAACTTGTAAAACAACTGTTAAAAAAACTATTATTATCATCCTAATCCTCTATTAATTTATTATAATGGGCTTGCTCTTTTTCTGATTCGAAGCTAATGTGTTATAATGTACTGTTGCCGAAAATAGGATCAAGGAATAAAAGGTGAAGTATGTTAAAAAAATAAATCTAAAGAATGATAAATCATTGAAAACATAATTGTTGTTGTGATTTTCCATTATATGGTTTCCTATCTTCCATACAAATATTTTTAAAATGAGGATTAGTTACCCCATACTAATCGTCATTTTACAAATTTATAGTTACCCATTAAACAATTCATGAATTGCCTTTAAGTGAGCTTTATCTGTATCTAAATATTTAACTGTTGTACTGGTTTTATATTTAAATAAGAAACTACAATAGTTTCCATAATGTCACGTTCCCGACGGCAAAAAACTGACCAAAGAATGCAATACGACAAAATTGTATTAAACTATTATTCATTAATTAATTTAAAAGGTACACATAACAATACTACCAAATGCAAAAAATGTATGTTCTTCAACCTTAAATATTTTACTTAGGGACCTCCTTTTAAGCTAGAATATATCTGTGCCAAAAGACTGTTCATAACATTATTTCGTAGTAGTACAATGAATACTTCATCATCATTGCCCTGCCCTTATCCCAATTATTATTTGGGGTCAGCGCAGCATGTCTTCTTCTACACGTTCCTATCTGACGTCATCTCGCAAGTAACACTCTTTACAGCCATGGCCTTTATAGCCATCTTTCACACAATCCATCTATCGTTTCTTTGGTCTTCCTCATCCCCAATGAATCCTTATAAATTAAAATTCACTTATTTAACCAAACATTTCTAACAAAAACTAACTAAATAGTGTAATGTCCAATCATGTTCTGTCAATACTGAACCAACACGGTGACTGTAATTTAGATTGGAAATGCCAACTTGTACCATGAGGGGTGGTCAGTGGTGTTTAAATAATAGATTCTTTGACTACACACGACTCGATTAAACCACATAATTATTGGCTCTGTCTTAATTTGGTTTTGCACGCATGTTATACTAATATTTGTTTGTAACAGTATTTGATAATTTTAATATTATTCCAAGTCGTTTTACCACTGGTTTCCTTAAGACTTACAAAACAAAAATTAGGAAATAGCTAGTCGAACCTCATATTATTTAAGTAGGTAGAAGGGATGAGGAGTAAAATAAAAGTTTCATTAATTTTTCCAAGCGTTAACCTTCCAACACTCACAACTCTTTCTTCCTGTATTTCATAAACTCTTATGATAACTTCCTTATCCTAGCCATTTAATAGTAAGCACGTAACGCTACAATAGTCATGTTCGACCATCGTTTTCTAATAAAATCTATCGGAATATTAATAATCATACTTTTTTTATCAAAAGACATTGACGTAACACATTCTCAAGACCAACCCACAAATAATTGAATATAATAATCTCAAATTTGATGATAAAAACAGACTAATAAAAGTATTACTTAAGCTCCAATGCCTTCTCAATTACGCGGCTGTTATTTAGCAATCAAAATAGTTTCCGAGGCCGGATCCCGTTTTAATCACCCCAAAATTATTGGTGCATCGGTCACCGAGCAAACACAGGTTCTCGACAAAGAGGAATATATAATGGAACTTCATTTAGTTAAAATGAACGAACAAAAAAGCCTTTATTTACTGTACAATGTTTTGCATTCGACAGGGCTCGGTTTCGCAAAGAATTCATTTGGTTATGTAATGTTTTTTAATTAAAAATGGTAAAAAAAGTTTTTTAAGTTGTTATTCGCAGAAATCATCAATATTTTACGTTTGGAATAATGTATACCTCGTCAATGAAATACTGAAACTGAAAATTTTCCATAAAGGTTAAGATCTTGACTGTCTATTTTTTCAGCAAATGGTGTATAATTTGTCTAGCTCATAAACATTTCATATATCTAAAATTGACCAAATCACTCTCAAAACATGAATATCTTACGATTAATAAATCGCTCAAAAATTAAGATAAAAGATTTTCCATATCTAAAGAGCTTAAAGAGTCATTCTTACTATTTTAAAGTATCAAATTTAAATGCCAGCATCTTTCTTAGGTAACTTTCATCACTTAATTTCTCTAAGCTATCCCTACCTCGGTTACTTAACAATACTACTGTATTATATCGTCCTATGGTCCCTTATCACTCTTGACTAGACTTAACCCAAACAAACCAGCCTACGTGCCAACCCATCCGTAATGTTGTCATAATCGATAAATCAACGGACAGACAACGGCATTGCAATGATCATAGTACATGCATTATGTACAGGCACATACAGATTAAGGTACTACATAGAAAAAAGTAAATACACGATAAAAAAGCCACATTTTATTATGAGCAGATCAGTTGAGCGGATGTTCGTTTGTGTGTGTGAGTACAGGGTGCTCCTGATTTGGGTAATTAATTAATTATTTTTTATTTTTAGTGGGGATTACGTAATAAGTTATTATTTTATTTATGAATGGTATATATGATGGGTATTCTTAATTAAATGATAGTTTTTATGTACGAATACTTGGACATCATACTTTTTTTAAGCCAAATATGAATTGACTTTAATAAAAGGCGATGATAAAGTTATTTAATATATTATAATATTTGGAGATCCAGAGATGTTAAATCAATAAAAAAGATTTTTTTCGTCATCATTGAGAGCATCGATATTTAATTTTTAAACATAATTTTAAAAAGATTAAGTTTTAATTCACTTATTCGCTTGCGTGCGATGACAGTATGTATGAACTAATAAGAATATTCATATATCTTATTTGGATTATAAGTGATTTTCACTTTATTTCACGTCGATTGTAAGTAATCGTAATTATTACGCTTTAAAACCTAACTTCTCAAGTTTTATGAGAAGATTGCTGAAAGAACTAAGTTATTTATTAATACCTATTGAACATAAAAATATTTTCAAGCCGCAATAAATAACCTTTCATTGTTTAAGCAAACAAATTTGTAACGTAATTAAATTTGTTATCTTTTCCCGATCAAAACCTGTCCAAGAATATCTGTACAATAAACAAACAAATTACGGGCTAATTTTATATCATTTTAATGTTTTATAAAAAAATAACAAACCACAAAAAAATGATTGTAAAAAATTTACAACAGCCTGTAGATACGGGTTGCATACGTGTGAGTGCATGTGTACGCACTCACACAGACGGGGTATTGTGGTTGTGTGCGTGTATGTGCATGTGTGTGTATCGAGGTCACATTGCAGTGTACAGGGGCAGGCGCTTGTGATGCAACTTAAAAAATGCCTCGTTTTTGGAAAGTTTGCTGTTTTCTGAGATAGCGATGTTTTAGTACGTTGTATATTAGTTGGTAAAATATAGTGGCGTAAATCCTTCCTCCTAAATGTTTATTTCCCCGAGAATTGTTATTTGACGATTATTTTACGAGTCGTTTTGTTTTGTACTTTTATTGTCCAGGTTAATAAAAAAATAGTTTTGAATTTTTATTTCTCTTTTAAAATTTTGTGTGTATCGTAACGATAAGAGCTTTATCGGAATCGAGCATAATTTTCTCGGATCTTATTTGAATGGCTTCCACGCCTTGTAAGCGTGTTTTAATGCGTGAAATGGTTGATAATCTGAATAAAATTTCTTTTATAAATTGAGTAATTTTTGAAACACGCCCGAGAGTACCGCATTGACCGTTATGGTCCCTAAAAATAATGCCAGAGAACATTCACAAATTGGTTTGTCATTAACAAGTGACATGATTCCGTTCGTCCCAGATCCGCTTGCTCCGCCCCCCGGCGCCGCTCATTCTTCTTGTTTAACCACAAGTCATGTTTGTGCCAGTTTTTTGGGACGAGTCATTCATTGCACATTTTCAATGATTCGTGATTTATCGGTACATCTACGAGGTCAATGCAATGAAGGAGATTATTTTTACATGACCTAAAATGTGTGTATGGGTGTTTAAAGTAAGGGAAATAAAAATACAAGCTGACGAATATTGATGAAAATAACGCTGCTTCTTTGACGTTAATAACCAATATTATTATTATTGAAGACTTATTATTGAACCTCTAATTATGCGTGAACATTGTTACTACTTTGTCTATTGTCAGACCAATAAAGTTACTTATTACTTACTAGCGACTCCACTCTAGCTTCGTACGGTTGAAATACTAAGGTATTACACATATAAACCAACCTCTTGAATAACTCTATCAATTAAAAAACTGCTTCAAAACCCTTACGTACTTTTAAAGATTTAAGCCGACATACAAACAGACAGCGACAACGACTTTGCTTTACACTATGTAATGAAGTACTTCATCTTAGTAGGTCGCATAAACAAAAATCAATGCACTCTTGACATTAAAAACGTTAAAGAGAAAATCCAACATTAAGCAATACTCAATACAAACAAGACGAGGCTACAAAAATAACATACAGTTAAAATCAACCAGTGAGAAATCAGCTTTTGACCCTGAATACCGAGAACTGAGGGTCTACCAACAACCTCATGTCATTGTGTAAGAGAGACGCCGCTCTACGTCTTATAGAGCGCTATCTCTCTTGCACACTCGCGATAATGATACTTTAAGATATGTTGGTAGGTAGGTAGAGCTGTTTGTTAAGATGCACACGGATTTAGGTCAAACTGCCGAGCTTTGTGCTAACGTTAGGTACGTAACGTATTTTGGTGCTTGAAACATCAGCGCGATTTTTGTTATGTAAATTTGTTTCGGATTTAAATCAAAATGGCCGCCGGTTTGGCTTTCGATGACATTCCTGATTTGTTATTTTTAAATGCGATTTTATAATATGTCGGTAATGCTTATTTGGGTTGATGTTACGAGTTTTGAAGATTGCTTGCTATGTTTTCAAATTTAGAATTAATATTCAAATCTTATTCTTTAAAAACATTCCCAAACTGAGAATAAACGCAGTATTCTATATGTACATTCATTTTGTTTAAAACTTCTATGTTTCATTATACCGATAGCCTATCTCGCTTCTAGGTGTACTCTATTACCGAAAATGCAAGCCTTGTCGCGGCACGCATTAAAAATCGACAATCGCGGTGCGCATCAGAATGGCTGGACCACTTTAAATTTTAAATCGTTGCCAAATTATTTTGTTTGGCATGACATGAGTTTGTCAAATATAAGGTTGAGTTTCTTCTTTCGTAATTTTTGATGTCTGTTTAAGGGACCTTTCAAACGTAATTATTTCTATAGAAACCTGCCTTAAGAAGGGCAGTAAAGATTACTCACACACGTTATCGAATTTAACACTAAAGAGTTTTTCCTCGAACCGTCTACTAGGTACTACAAATTACACTCTATTGATATTCTACTCTAAAACTCGTGATCATTTTCCTTTAAAGTAAGAAAAAGGCAAACTTCCTCGAACACCTGCGTATAAAAAAACTCAAACACATAAACTATGTTCACTTTTTTGGGACTTAACGATCAATCGGGCGACCGGATCCCAAAAACATTTCACAAAAAATAAGAGACACTCATACCAAAATCGTACGGTAATGGTACTTATTCGAATACACCTAATATAAAAGAGTAATGAGACGATATCGATTGCATAAAAATCGATTTCAATTGCATCGTGGACCTGTCCGACGACCTTTGTCTTGGTTGCAGCCTTGCGAGAATTAAGCTGCTTGTCAAAATAAGAAATGTATGGACGGCGATGGGTTATTTGAAATGACTTGCGATTTAAATGTAGGGTTAATACAGCATGTAGTTTTTTAGAGGTTATCAAATATATGGGTTTACTAAGTATTGTAATTGGTTTGTACCGTTCTATTCAAATAAATAAGTAATTGGGTAATTAGGTTGTCTTATAGGATAAAAAAGGGTTATAAAGGATGCTGAAACCCCTAATAATTTAAATATTATTCGTATCTGTCATATTTTTATAAAACTTAGTGATAATGGACGCGATAAGTACGTAAACAAAAAAAAATGACTAACACAAATTAAAATAAATAAATATAGTAGGTACTTAAGTATCCTACGTTCAATGGCATTGAAATTTTTCTTGTTTTTGTTAGACAAGAAACTACAGTACTTAATGCAGAATAATCTTAAGCCTCATAATTACCTACAGAGTGGAAAAACATTAATATGTTAAAGTAGCAACATTAACATACAATTAAAGAACGTTTTCCTTCAAGGCATAAAATACTTAATTAAATACCAGTTATGTGTGACCTTTGCGAAATCAAACTCCTTATATAAACCGATAGATGGCGCTGATGCAATGTAACTTCAAATTACGTCCAATCACGTTTCGCAAGCAATACAAAAATGTATTTTAGATTTAAAAATGGAATACGATATCAATAAAAGTTGTTTGTCGGTTTATTTTATGATCATGGCCGTTTCTCTTGTAGTAACTGGATGTAAAACATTTGAACATTGGAAATATGACAAGTTGGGCGTTTCGGTTTTAAATGACTGCAATTTGCCTGCACCTTGACATTTTAAAGCTGAATATTAGCGGTTCTTCGTGATTAAGATAGCTTCGCATTTTATCTTTCGTTATAATCGCCTTTCTGTATATTTGAATTGTTTGTTTATATAGGTCTTTACATAGATTTTTGTATGTACAGTGCATAGCTCATGTTAGCACAAATACTAAATATGTATAACTAAATGCACTGCATACTTATTTAAATACTCGTTAAACTTAAGTCACTCAACAAGTTCTAATTTAAGAATATTGACAGACTAAAATCTTCACAACGTCCCACATTTCACATTGTACAGTAACAGAAAGAAAACGAATAAATAACCCGCTTTACAATACACTAAACGCCAACTAACGGTTCTCGAGTGTTTAAAGCAAATAATCTAACACGCCAACCGGCGCCTAAAGAGCATACGAAAAAAAAAGAAATGTGCAACATGCTCTCTCTTTGCCTTAGGTTCAATAAAAAACGACTCGGGCGCAGTGCTCTGCGACGATGCGTTTATTTCAGCAATTGACCTAAATACGCCACATGGTCGCGCCGTCTTAACGCACATACCGCGTCTGTACACGCCCGATGCGCATGTGTGCGTAAAAGTGCATCTGTGTGCACCATACAGGTTGTATTGTAGCGTAGAGTGGGGAAAAAAGGTAATAATGTTATATTTAAGTGCTTTTGTGTAGTTATAGGTATTTTTTATGATGATTTTTAACAGTTCGTCATAATTATAATTGGTTAGTGTTTATTATTGTTCTGTTTCATGTTCTTCAGCGCGCTTGATACATTTCCTTGTGATATTTTAATTACTAATCATCTATATTTAACTAAAGCTGTATTTAAAAATCTGATAGCTTTAAAGTTTTGTAAGAATAGACTATTCAAGTAAGTGCATCGATGTTATTAAGTCCTACTTGATAAAAACTCATTTTAAATTAGATATCTAATCTCTAATTCATGAGAGCACTACTAATTCCTGACCTTCATACATGCATAACACTCTGGCATATATAACGTCTCTGAAATCCAACTTATCTAGAGAAATCAGATTGACTATTAAGAAAAACTAACATCATAAACCTTTAAAAGCCCATAACCGAATCAACATTTTGATTAAATTTAGATAGCAAGCAATTTCCCGGAAATTAAAAATAAAATATCCACCAAAAATAACAACAAGCTAAAAACGTTAATTATAATAAATAATGCAATTTTATGCGAACGCTACGCGCAATGACAAGCGATATTGAATTGTGGCCGGCGTGTGCATGTGTGTGTACCATTCTTTCACACATTTTTGATCACTACACTTTTTATTTGGGCTTTTTTGTAACCGTGTGCGTTTAGTTGCGTATGTGCGTGTGTGTGCGCTAATTGCGATAGCTACTTCATTTAAATTTCGACTGTCAGACGATTGGCGGGAAAATGGGGGTAAGTATGGATTTCAATGTTTTTTTTTTATTTTGTTCTGAGTTTAAAATTGATGCTTTGGTATCTGAAAGCTGGGATTAGTGAAAAGAGTTTCATGTGACGTTTATGGACTTTTAATTCGACCAGTTTGTTTCAACCTCTTTGGTATTATTAGAAAAACAATACCTTATATTTGAATTGAAAATAGAACGCTCTTTAACATTTGATATACTTTAGTTTCGAACTAACTCGAAAAACTTTAACAACACATTTGAAGGTTAAATTTTAAGCAGTTTTTTTTTGCTTTTTCTCCCAAATCCCTGTAGACAATATAAATCTCAGTGTTACGGGAAGCTGTCAGTCAGGATAGATCCGCAGGTGTATCTGAAGCCGCCGGCCTTGTGTGAGCCGGAACACTTGCAGTTAGCATTGAACACACAGATAAACAGACTTTGGAAGGTTTGGAAGATATTGTAGGTAGCTTAGTTATGTTTTATTAAATAATATTATTATATTTGTCACTAAGGTGCATAAATGCTAGCATTACAATACGTGTATTTAGAGACATAACAAAAACACACATACCTAATTCGATAGATTTTTGATATCTACGTATCTCTTTATATTTATTTCACACATACCATGACTTTATATTTAAAGTATCTTAGTTTATTAGTCAAGGAAAAAGGAATCTAAATACCAAGGTAAAAAATAATTAAATTAGTAAAAGTACTAATTATCACTTAAATCATCCAACCATCCTCGATTAAAACTATAATCTCGAGACACGCTTATCAGATGTGTATAATTACAGTTTGTAAGGCTAACCGTACCTTTATAATTATGCAAAACAATAACCGACGCTCTGAACTTTATCATTTCATAATTAATATTCAATAATACAGTACAAAATCCATTTTAAATACTCAAATAACAATACGTAATAATAATAAAACTACAACTTCAAAGGAAAGAATACGATTTAAAGAAAGATATCTTTCCTTTATTCGCTTAAATATCTTAAAGTGAATTTAAAATGGTATTTTATGCGCGTGCGCCTAACCTTTCAACTCAACCTCAGAAATCAGATTACGATACTTATTATTGTCGATAATTTCACGATTTTGGTTGGATTAATTATGTTGATGCTTTTTTCATATTTTTAAGGTTATTTAAGATAAGTAATATGTGATGAAAGCGACTGCTGGCCACATATGGGGTTTAATAACAAATAGGCGTCTTACATACTGCTGTTTGAGTTGTTATTATTATAAAAAGGTAGTGTAGATTGTCCTTGATAAATTTAAACGTAGTATTGAGTGTAAGTGACAGGTAATGTATAAGTTTTAAATCACGAGATAGAAGAAAATGACGTAAACAAAAGTAGATGTATACTCCGCTGTGAGTTATTAAGGAATGATGATAATACAAGGATCATAGATACAGAATCTTTACCGCAGTTTTACTTAAATTATTCCAAAAGATCGCATCTTGGCATCAAACTATCTACACACAGCTAGCTTTATATGAAAAAAGTTGTTTTTCAAAATACCTAGATTTGAAGATAGGTTTGTTTATATAAAAGAACAATAAACAAACTCTTTAGCTTTATCATATTGGTGTAGATAGTATCTGCCTTGTTGACTATCGTCCTGGCAATCTTATAGGGGTAGACAGGGGGTGCTAATGAGGGTCAATTTAATATCATTCCCTGTAGTATTTTGTACCTTGTTCCTTGATACAATTACTCAATATGTTATTATAAAAGGGTGAGTAGTTCGTCACGTCAATAACATATTTAAATGAAAGACCTACTTACACAATTAACAAAACACGATCACTGACACCAAAAAAACGATTTAATATAAAATAATTTATTCTCATTACAAATAAAATAATTAAAAATTCCACAAATACGTCGTTATCACGCGTTCACTAGTGGCCGGCACGATAAACGTTCGATGCAGGCGGTAATGTCCGCCCTCATTTTTATTTGGCACATAGACAAAAACACCCTTTTTTTACATAATACACATACACAGGATGTGTACCGCAGTACATAGGCTGGACACCACCCCGGCACGTTCAATAATTACCGAATGTTTTTTAAGCAGGAAATTTCAAATGAAGTTTTATATTATGATTCGTTTTTTGAACGAGCTGTGTATTTGTATGTATGTTGGGTACTTTTTGTGTATTTATGTGTGGTGCACTGACAGGTCTCGTAATGAGAAATTCGAATGATTTCGACGAATGGAAATGGCGGAATGTCTGGTATTTAGTGATTAAAAAGTTCTTTGTGTAATTGTATAGGAATTATCATGCATTGATGTTTTGTTTTGTGGGCATTAAGCTGGGTTCTCAGCAACTGTTCAAGGTTGAAACCTCATTACAGATGACAGTGATCTCCAAGGAAGAAGATGTTTCAGAAATGCTTGTAATATTTTTTCGCGTTTGTACAGATGTGTAGAGTAGGAACAAAAGTCGAGAATTTAGATGTGACAGAAGAAAAAGACATGTTAATCTTGTTCTTTAATGCCATATCTTACACTATTTTTTAAGATTGCTGAAATCTTATGTAGTGTCTAAATAATTATAGTATTATTTTACTTGTAAATTTGCGGATTTTTTCTCTAAGCTCATCATAATTTTATCTTTTACCACCACATTGCTATATCGCATATCATTGAATGTATCAAAGAAGGTTGGTATCTTCCCCAATCTCAATATCTTTTTACAAACCTGTCTACATTCCTTACCGAATGGTAACATAGCAACAGATTTAGGCGACCCACTCAGAGCAAGGGCAAAGCCAACCATATAAAGTATACTCTTACCTTCAATCCACTATAACTTAACACTCCCCACTCCTCCCCATCCAAGCGCAGTGCCCGACATCAAAGGCAAGGTAGAGCAAGTCAGGGTTCAAGTTATAATGGGCGGTAGTTTTATAAAAAGCAAGGGCTCTTCAAGAACTGTCGGGCTAGATTCGAAGGGCAGAGGGTCGAAAAAACTGGATTGGACCGGTTGCAGCTAGTTATTGGTATCTATGTAAGATTTGGTGCGGGTTCGGTGCATTATTCTTTACTCCTTGATATATTAAACGTGTACAAACTGCTTGAGTATTATTCAACGTTATAAAAAGAGTTTTGGACTCTATTTTTCTATAAAATGTAGAAAAATAAAAGCGAAACAGTGATGAGAAAATATTATTCAACATCACTTAAACAAAATACATCAGAAACCAAATTTTATCAATGATTTTGGGATAGAAAAAGATTCAGGACTAAAACAATCTTGATTCCAGTATACAAAGGTAAATTTAAAAAGAAATGTCTATATTTGACAGCAAAGAGGTTAAAAAGCAGTCTGTAATTTGTTGCATACTTTGTGGTGGCTGTTATTAGCTGGCCAAGGTAAGATGCGTGATAAAATGCCTCCACGTTTTATTGTGTATGTGCTATAAATGAATCATAATGGCTGGTATTAACTTGTAAGAAGATTACTGATTGTTTATAGGTTTTGTCGAAGATTTCCTGATTTTGAAGTTGTAATATTTGACGTCGCTCTATATTTATTTTGCTATTCGTTGTTTTTTTCAGTCAAATAAACTATTAAAATGTTTGTTATTTGTAATCATAAATTGATGGAATATTTTACAAATGCTGTATGCTTACAATGAAAATTGTGTGCCACTAAAACAATATTCATGAATAGTTAGTCAGCATTTCAAATAAAAAAATGCCGGCAAACATGTTAAAAAGCAAACAGAACAAATTCATGGTTTATAATAAAAATATTCCGCACTTCAAATGGCTAACGGCTAAACGATGCGCAAATATTCCTAACATTTCATAACATGTCCGGCAAAACACAAGCGGATTAAAATACAAAATGCAACCCGGCCATACTGATATCAGATTCAAACTAAATCACGTTCAGATTCCGCAAATCCAACACGGAACACTAGTTTACACACACATGCGGCCGCACACACGCCGTGTGCGGACACGGTGTGCATGTGTGCGTCTATCCTTCCTTGACCTAGAGACGGCGACTATCGCTACTAGGTCAGGACCACTACACACTATACGGGACGTCCAACATAACTCCGGCCCCCACCCCCCTCTCCATGCACAACGAGTTAGTCGTCTGCGCTGCATTTGAATAGATCTCCCCGGTTCAAGTTAAATTGGACGCGTGGCTAGACGCGTTGTAGACGGAATGCGGTTGGACGCGATTAAATGGCGTCGTGTGGTTCTTAATTTGAATTTTGGGTTTAGTTTTAATTAGGGATGGGTTTCATTAGTTATTAATGTTTGTTAACAGTTTGGTGAGGTTTCCGTGCGTGTTGCTTCACACTTCATTTAATGGGCTACTCAGTACTAACAATATAATTTAGGGATTAATTGCTCTGGTTTACGGCGTTGTTAGTCACGTAATGAATCAGTGAACAAATTAACTTATCGGTGGTAAAGTGTAGCGTTAATAGCGTTAACTAGTTTACGAAACATATTGCTTTGACAAGCTTATATGGGCACACAGACAGAGAGTTTTATTAGATTGTTTTGTAGTAAGACCTTGAATGATGTCTCCTGTTTCGTGTCTGGTTATCGTCTCATCAGATTATGAGGTTTAAGAAATAGGATAGGCACCTGTGAACGTACACTGTCTATGTGAATGTGATCTAAGAAACTTAAATTGTAACTTTGAATGGCAAAGTCGCTTCTAAAAAGAGTATTTATTTTATGTTATTCATTTGAAATCACACCTTATATAAAAGAGTGGTAATTCGGTCTCAAAGATTGAAGCTTGCTCAGCCAGCCATGGGGCTAATAACTAAGAGATCATCAGAGTAATTAAACCAACATAATAAGTTTAAAATAACCGTATTTTTATATAAACGCAGGTTTAGTCCGTTATCCTTTGGAGAAGATCTAGACAGACAGGGCTTCTACATTTTTTATGCTATTCTGTATGTCTCACTGATTAAATAATTCGTGCAGGGGAATTATTATTAAATAAAAATATAGTAGCGCAAATGTAAGAACTAAGAAATAGAGAGTAAACTATTAATACTAATCTAAATCATTAAAATACCACTACAGTACTTGTTTTTAGTTTTCTTTTCCCTGCTATCTGATCATTCCATAATGCAGCATTATAATGAAATCTTTAAATGTAACTGAATCGAATCTTTCAATAAATCGTTTTCTGAACTTAGTGTCGTAAATATAACCTAAATTGTAACGTAACCTAAATAGAAATAGACAATTTAAAAATCTTAAAATTAATATAAAATAATCTTTTAACATGCCTCTATCAAAACATATCACTAAAAATACTTCAACAAACTAACAAAACATTTCAAGTGAATTGTTAACCAATCCCTCATGTCCCGAAAAGGTTCAAAGCAGATTCTATAAGGGTCGGTAATAACATGACTATTTCCTCGTTGTGATATCTGAATAGGATAAGTTGCTTACATATCTGAGAGCCTACCAACATTGCTCAAAATAATACTGCAGCTGTGAAAAAGGGACGTCACTATACGCTGTGTATAGTCTTATCTCGCTTCCACAGACAGATATTACTTTAAGTGAAGGTTTACTGAATAGGATAAGTTTCTTACATGTTGTTACATATTTCTGTGAATGGTAAACGGACGGGTTTTCCTTATTTTCCTTAGTTTATTGTGTTTGTAAAAATAGGATTGTTGACGGTATGATGTTATCGTGAAGTGTTTTGTTGATTGGTTTTAGGTTTTGTAGGTTGATGTTTTTATAGTTTTATTGTATTAGAGAGATGTGGAAGTTTAGTTTTAAGTGGGTATGTTTATGTTATCTGTCTGTTAAGTTTGTTGTTTTTAATGCAATTAATGTTGAATTTGTTTAATTGAAAGAAATGATATAAAAAAATTGCCATTTTCTGGATCAGATTTAGTTAAATATCAGATTTTTAATGGACTATCTTTAGTGTTTTATTTTTGAAAATAATATAGTCTAAAAATATTTCCAATAATAAAAACGATATGCATTACAAACTTAAACATCTACATACCTGCATACCAGTTAAATCCTCAATTTAAAAGCACGTGTTAAAAAACGACTCTCGCATCGGTGCGCACGCGCATTGCGCGCCGGACAATCGACAATCGACATTTTTATCGATGTACGCTCGTCACTACTGAATGGTTTAATGTCATAATACGTAGACTTGTATTTTTTATCTTTACATACATAAATTGTAGTTTTATTATAGTTAAGTAAATAAGTTATAAGAGGTTATGATTATTACAAAAAATTGTTAAAGTTGTAATGCACTGAAAGAAAACATGTTTTAGTTATCTGCAGATTAATGAAAAAAATACTTAAAGTTTATACGTTTCAAAAAATTGGGGATAAGACAAAACATCCTGATTTGAAACCGAAGAGTGCGTTTACGTTTATTTAATGATGTTTGGTAAATTATTAAAAGCGTAGTATACTCTTATTTAAACATAATTATGTTGTTATTGATTTCTTGAAACAAAATTTTCCACAAACATATCTATTTTTATGTCATTTGCTTTCGGACTTATTTCTTACTTCTCTTTAAAATTGATTATATTACAGTCCTTTTATATCATATATACCAGATCCAATCGCTACAAATCATTATCATCTTTCAGGTTCCAAACTCCACACCCTACCACATAATAATACGCGTCTGAGATCACCGCAATCTTCGCCGGCATCCTGACCAGACGGCCAAATATTCTACATACATACATATGCCATACATATATACGTAGCAAAGTCAAGGGTTGCATGCACCGGGGTGAACGACCGCCGAAACGCAACGCGAAGCAAGGTCACACACACTAGCGCACGCTCACATAGACGCGGCGACCGTGAAATTAGAAATACTAGTGGTGTGCAGTTGTCGAGATTTCGAGACGAAATTGTCGATAGTTTTTTGTTACGTTTTCCTTTGACGACTTCCAGTAAAAAACTTTAGTGATGTGACTGAAGTAGTCGTTTTATTGTTATGTATTTTAGGTAAAGGATGTTGTGTAAAGTAAAAGGAAGTTAAAGAAAAACTAAGGTTGTACACATAATGTAAAACAACGTAAGTATTGTCAATGACGCACGTTTCGTAATTAGACAATGCTGAATATGTAAATTATCATTAAAAGGCAAATAGCCTTTAAATTAATACTACCTAAATAATTATATATTTTCAATTGTATTTCTACTGCATTTCATTGTACACGTTTTGAAGGTTCAGCGTCCAACTTATTGTATGCGGCACTAGCTTTTGAATATTTACAATAAAAATACGTAAATGAACTTATTGTGAGGCAGGCGAGGGCAATGATTTCTGTTAGTCACATAAAATTCCTTAGCATTAGTTGTTTTCCTCTACCTAAAAGTTGTTTAAAATTGAATGACCACTACATTTTATAGTGATTTACGTATGTTTGAACGGAATTACAACCACATTCCATTCTTTTTTGTTTTCTAAATATACAAAAAGCAAAAAGCACCAAGAAAGTAGTTAACAAAAACAGAATAAAAACCTAAGTGCAAAAAAGTGTCGATATCTTAAAAACTATCGATAAAGCAACCACGTTTCACCACTTACGTACCTACCCTAACAGAATTCTATAGCAAAACCGCTTATAAAACCATAGGTCGAACCTAAAAATGGCATCCAAATGATATTCAAATCTGGCGTCCGTTGTATTAGCGATTGACATCGGCTGAATACTGATGACCAATGCATGGAAAAAACGAGCGTTTCCTGAACCCTACAATGTCGCATATAATTATATGCTGTGGGTAATTTTAATAGTATGCTAATAACTTATTTGTAAGTTTTAAGGTTCTGGGATTTTTTGTTAACGTGTTTTGTAATAAACAATTAGGATTTACAAGGTTTTATATACTCTTGTGAGAAATAACATTAACGAATAATACTATTTTATCTTGTTAATAAATAAATAAAATACACAAAAATGTTGATGCTTCATCAAAAACCTTTGCTTTAATAACGTAGTTTTACATTTTATAAGGATTTTTTTTTAATGTATTGTTTCTTTTTACTTCTACTTTGACGTGTTAACTGTGCATAAAAAAGAATTCAATCTAAACAGACCACGTCACATCACTAGTGTCGTTGCACCTCCTGATTTCAGATTCATAAGAGACTTCCAGTATATTTTACTTCACTAGCTTGGACTACTGATTGTATTAATATAAAATCGAAGTACCGTTTCCATGATTTCTTTTGATTATGTTTCCTTGCCTCAAAACAGGCACTTACGATTTTATTTTCTAAATTGTTTTGCGAATTAACCTAGGCATAGAAGTTTATACAGTAGAGTTCATGGAGTCGTCCTTAACAAAAAAATTAACTAACAAAATGTATAGAAAAACCATCAAAATAATTAAACAATTAGCCAGCCTTTTAAAAGAGATTAATAAAAATAACTTAAAAATTATTCATCTATCGACTACAAAACTATCGACAGCTGAGTGGCCCCTCACTAGCGAGTCGTTGCACTACGGTGAGTAATTTCAGTAGCACTACTCCGGTTTATTTTGGTAACGTTTCTTCAACGCCTACACAATCGCGTTACTACTTATGATTTTAGGTTTACGTGGAGAAGTCAACGTTTTCAGACTTTCTTACAAAGCTCAATAAAGAGGAAGTTGTGAAAAACCTTTTGAGAAACTTCAAAGGTAAATAAGTGTAAGAATAAATATTAAAACGTATTAATTTATGGCTTAAATTACATACTCAAGTCCAGCATTATAAACTGAGCTTAATTTTGAACCAATTACAGCCGTAACTTGACCAGAAATTTAATGACAACGCCTTTTACCGACCGGTGTCTTAAGCTTGGAAAATAGTTCGAACTATTCTTCAAGTTTCATATTATAAAAAGCTTAATATAATATAAACAATAGAAAGAAAATTCTTATCAGTAATTTTCCAAGAAAAATACACTAACCTTCTGTTCTTCAAAATCTTTCTATACTGTGTAGAGAAATTCAAAGGCAATAAAAAAAGTTTTAAAACGTGTTTCAGAAAGTCCGAGCGGACGAAAATCTTCGGATGCGTTTGTTTGCGACATTCCAAGATGTCGCCGTAGATTAGTCAGTTTGTGTTGAGTAGGTCGTGGCACCACGCCTACACAGCTAGGCACACTCTTATATCTGTATCACTAAAATTAGATCTATTTTGGCACGCCTCGGAAATCGTAATTCGCATTTTCGGTAGAGTGAATTTAGAGACGTATTTCGAGGAAATGTTGCCTAATTTAATTTATTAAATGGAGAAAATGTGACTAAAAGTAATGGATAGGGTATCTGAAAGGCATTAATATTACTCCCGTATGAATATCTGTGTGCCGAAGTCCATTTAAAAACAATATATCATTCACCTGTAATTAACATTCTTCTCTGTCAAAAAACTTTGGCAGTTATTTTAATTATCATTTTACAAAATTTAAATACAACCGTCAGTGTCTAGCGTCACCTTTTAAGCACTCCATCCGTCAATTAGCATTAAAAACCCATTCTCAACCTTATCGGCCACACGATAAAACAGAAAATAAAACGAACAATAAATAAGAGATAATTCATTAAAGCACATTAGAATTCCATCCTTAATTCAATGCTGAAGAGTATAAATTCATTTGAATTAACAAAAACGAATGGCTCCTACGTTGCATTAACAATGAACAACCTAAATACTACTTTATGCGAATTGAATAGAGCTCACATTCGATTGATAGTTTCATTCAAACTTAGAACGTTTAGTTTGTAAAGCGAAACCGCCAAAATGCATCGGAAGGTCAACGAACCTTGCCAGCCAAGGACAGTGCATTCCATTTTTAAATAGCGCGCCAATAGAAGGCTCACGATCTAAATAGGCCCGCCATCTTGCCATCATTGCGCGGGAATCGCATAATGGCGTCGTTTTTTGACAAAAACATTTTTTTCGACAACAATGGCGGGTTTCCACGTATTATTTCGGCATAATTAGGGAGCCGGTAACGAGATTTTCGTTGCAAGTTCGTTATAAAATTGTATTAAAGTAAAGCGAAGTTCTTGTGTTCGATAGGTTGCTTGTTCGGAAAGGCAAATTCTCGGAAATAATAATATTATGTTTTTCAATTACCCAATAGGCTGTTGATTTCGAACTAATAATTCTATTTTTACTTTGTGCCTGAGGCTAAATAGGCAAAAGCGTCAAGAAGCGAATCACAATTTCTTAGTATCGAAAAGAAACAGTTTTTTAAGTTTCCTCAGAGAACATTCCCTTGTTTACTTAATATTGTTTTAAAAAAGTCATTTTTAGAGTTAAATCAATTCCTATGAAACCTGTTTGCTATGCGTCACCATGAGTACTATTCCTGGGTATTTAAGGCGTCATCCCACAGCAGAGCAAAGGCCTCTTTTTCCTTTCATTTATCACCATTATAAGCTATTGTGATCCAGTTATAGCTATACTGCTATTTTCGTCTTCAATGCTTTTCATATTTTGTGTTATAAATAGTTTTAAGTTCCTTTGAACCTCCTTGAGACCTTTAAGCGTTAATAGTTTTGATAGGTTTTAAAATACAATACAGAAATTTTCACATTTATTTTTTCTTTGTGTTTCTCACTTTAAGGGAAAAGAATTAACAATGTATTATTAAAGTATAACATAAGTACAGGACTGTTTAGCATCGAGACTATGGTCGCAATTATTAAGTCTCTACAATTACAATAATAGAGTCAAAACCGAGATTTAGGCTACTATTACATCAGCTGTCTTTATCTCTTAAAAAAATTATAGATATTCAAATACGTCTTAAACTCTACTCATTATTATTATTCTCTCTACTATTATTTTCTCATTTCTTTAATCTCTTGTTTTTCTCTTTTTTCTTCCTCGAGGCTTAAGAAACAGGCCTGTATGACCATGTCCTCTCCACGAGGTATGAAGGGCAGACTTCACGGTGCTCGCCCAGCAATTTGTTCCTTCCATGAAATATTAGCATACACATACATTCATACATACATACAGACAGCAATCGCGCTGCACTTAATGTTTTAGATCGATGATAACATTCGTCTTGGCTCATGTAGTGATTGCGTTTTGGGAAATGGAGATGTTTTATTCAAATGAGTATTTTAACTTTTGTGGGTTAGTTGGTAGATATTATGTTCTAAAATTTTTGAAATTATTGAGAGGATTTTCGTTTGTTTCAGAAATGGCGTTCTCACGAGTTATGGAGAAATGGAGTTCTCGAATGAAAAATTGCGCTCATAAAACTATAAAAAATAATAGAAGGAAATGAAATTGAAAATTTTATTTAGTTTTCTTTTTGTCATTTGAGTCACCTGGCTACACTTAACTTAAAGCATACATTGTCGCCACATTACTTAATTATTTGAACTTAGTTTTCGATACTTACGCAAGTCTTATTGGAATGCATCAGAGGCGTGATCAGAGGCGGCTTGTTTAGCAATGGTACTGTTGCCAATGGGCACTTGCCAGAGACCTTACTTTCTAAATTATTCCGACTTTCGTCACAAGCTGTGTGTAGACCGTAATTTGCTAATTTCTAACGACGCCGTCTTACTTTTTGTAGGCCTTTCGAACTAAAACGGTATTTTATGTAGCTTGGAGAATTCTTGTCAAATGATTTTGGTTTATTGGTTTTGTTACCTGGTAGATTGTGCACAATATTGCATTGGAAAATAGAATAACGAGATCACTAAAAAAAGTAAACGCTATTTCTATTTCGCTACATTGCCACAGTGCAAAATGTAAAAACATTTTACAAATTTTATTTAAAAATTGTTTTGGCTGTTAAATGGTTAAATATTGGTTAGTTTGCTAACCTAAAGTTAAACAAAACACTTTTAAATTCAAAACTAATTTATCTTGTTTCCGGAAAGCCAAAAATAAATATCAATTCAAAATAAATAAAAATGTTGTGAACCCGACAATCCATTTTAATCCCAGTTGCGTATACCGACTATTTTTAAACACTGACGTACAAATCTATTTAAATGTTGCAATACACACAAAAACACATACACGGAAATCCCGTACACACATCAAACACATTCATTTGAAATATTGTGCCGATGAATGGGTTACGTAGCTCGTAGACACGCTCTATGCTACGGTGACTGTAGACCTACGCCGTAGCGTATCTACGATCTAGGCTACGGGGGTATTAGATGCGTAGCGTTTGACTTTTGTATGAAACTTTAAGCTTTCGTTACTTATTACCTACAAGTAACTAGTATAGTTAGATCGTTAGATATAAGTAACAAAATACTGTTGATATATTAAAACGTTATTATAAAACAAAACTTGCTTTTGGTTTAAACACCTTAAAATTTCTTTAAAAATAAAACATTGTAACCGAAAAAAATAGCCATAGCACTTTCATCTCTTATCGCTTTTTAAACATCTTCTTAACAATGACTTATTTTTAATTTCATATCACTTATTAAAACAATAAAAAATATTCGAATCCAGTTTTGTCCCCAGTCCCCAGTATACTGGGTCTCCGTCCGTGCGTAATGGTGACGTAAGCATATGCACGCACGTCCCACGCGGCGCGACACATGTCCTCTATGCATGTGTCTGCGTCTAGCATGTGCTTAGACAGACCGACCGATTTGTTATTAGATGTTAGAGACGTCATGTGATTAACGAATGTTTTATAGAAGTTTTTTTTCTGAGTATGAGATGTTTAGTTTATGGAAAAAAAGTGTTCAGGGATTTTTGAATAACTAATGTGTCTTTAATAAGACTTACAAAATTAAAATTACTTGTCTAAAATCAACAAACATCTAAATTATGTTATTTCAGTTAAGATTATGTTGATAGGCATTAGCAACTATGGTATGATTCGGAAATAGTTTGTCATACCGAATATTGTTAAAAATCACAAAATTTTTAATATTCTTCATTCTTTCATTGTATAAAATACCACAAAGTGCCATTTCTTACACCTTCAAATACAGCAGACAAGACACGATAAATAACGATTTTTCTTTATTTCTTCTAAAACTGAGTTTCATTTCCATTTCCTCCATAAAATAGTTTCTCCCCCTTACAAGGGTTGTAAATGACAGGGGTCGTGAGGGGCGAGTGACGTCACTGCGTGCGTGAGGATAGTTATTTAGATAAGGGTGTAATTTGCGATAATGCTTGTTACTCGCTACTTCAAGTTGTATAGGAAATGTCTTGTAGTAAGTCATAAAGTTGTTTTTACAATTATTTTTGTCTCGTGTTTTTTTTTTGTGATATAGTGAACTTAACGCTGATGTTTTCTACCTATAAAACTTTGTATTTTCTCCTGGAAACTGTACCTTGATAGATTTTTTTATTTTCCTATAGCTAACCATGATGTTTAACCACAAAATAGTCAAAAACCTTTCAAAATCTCATCTCGATATACAAAAAACTCAGTCAAATAATCTCAAGATAACTACATCAATCAATCTCTATCGCAAAGAAGTCTTCAAAAACGGCCAACACCGGGGGGCGAGACTAGCGCGCATATCAGGGTCAAGGTGATGCGTTTGTGCAACTTTCGAAACGTCGCCCCCCCCCTCCGAGCCCCCTCCCGCGCCCCTTGATGCTCCCCCCCCTCGTGCGTGGCAGTGTATGTATGCATGTTATTTATAGGCGGCATTGAGTGTGTCTCAAGTACGGAAGCCTTAAGGTCCGACGATAGTTTAATAAATAATGAGCTTTATAACGTACTTAAAGTGTCGGAGATTTTTCAAGTTAAAAAATGATTCGTTTCTAAGTTGTATATAGAACTCTAAGCTAAGCATATCCTATAGTTGCCTATTCAATGTACATAAAAAAACAGTCAATTTTTGATATTGTCAATGTTTTTGAATAAAATAATCTCATCGAACACTATCGTACTACTTTGTATCATAATACAAAGGGCAGATAGTAAACTGATATAACTTGATTGACATCGATAATTTTATCGATATATTTCAAACAATTTTAAACATTGGTATGCATTTTTTTATTACTTTGTCTGGGCATTGATTCTACAACCAATTATACTGAGTAACTCAGATAGTCTTGACAGTAACTACTTTTCCCACCTATCAGTTCAGACCCCAGATTAAAATAAAACGCAACAAACCACAAAAAGGTAATCACAATGAAAACATATTGAGTATCGAAACCATCTCTGCAGGGTAGACACCCTTCTTTCTATCGTTACACAATTAAGAGCTGCTCTTTCAAAAAACTTATACTTATTGAAGAATAGAATACTCTGCATTGCACACCGTAGTTTTACAGCTGTAACTGAATGAAGCTTGGCTTTAAAAATATATTATCTTTTACTATCATAAGAATCCTCTAACTTCATAGTAATTACAGCGATACGGAAAAGCTGCGCAAGCCAGCCGGCTTACTCAGACGGCCTTGGCGAAGGCATTTTGTTTTTGTTGCAAACTTTATTCAAGCATATAAGGCATACGCCGTGGGGGCTGCATTAGGGGATCGAGTTAACAGACTAGCTTTTTAAAGTAATCTTTTACTTATACCTAGTTCAATATGGTCAGTAGTTTTTATTGATGCTGATTAGGATTAGTTAGACTCTACTTTTTTCCTTCCCTTGTGTTACTTCTACCTTACGTTTTAAATAATAATTTACAAGTTTAATAAGTACTACAATAAACTTATCTTAGGTCTTTAACTGATAAGTTTACAATAATAAAATATCGTCTCACGTAGGAATCAAACCGACGACACGTCGCGTGGCACTGTCACCAAGGCAACTTTAATATCCCCCGGAACCTTTTAATATTTCGATCTAATGATTTCAATATTAATACGACCCCATACTGTGTTATATCCATTCGAAATAAAATGACTTAATTTGGAAATAAAAAAGAAATTATATTAAATTGGCGTTAACTTGCCTATAACATTAAAACCTACGAAACTATAAAAGCTGCGCAGACGCACCCGCTGTTATTCACGAGACAGCCTTGATGCGACGTACTCATTGCTTTGTGTTGTTACTGTGGATATAACTATAGTTATGGTAATCTACGTGTTTGTATGTTACAGTTAATAGGATTGGTTATATTGTTCCTAAGTTTCATGCTGGGATTTTGATTGAATAGTTGAAAAAATTGTGCGAAATTGAAGTAGGAGTGATTTCAGTTTTTTTTTTAAACTTTAGTATAGGTAAAGCGCAGAGTATGTAGTACTAAACCTTTTCAAGGTATGCATGAACGTGCGAACAGAAAAAAAAGTATTAAAACACTAAGCCTTATTGAAGACACTTAAATAAAATGTTTAACACGACATTTTTCTCCCAGTTAGACCAAAATATTTTTTTTTTTGGTACCTTGACATTACTACTTAAGTATTTAGTACCATAAGTATATAATGTAGGTATGTATAAGGAGTCAGCACCATAATCAAACGGACAAAACTTTCCATTCACTCCGGTCCTAATAACAAAGCGCTCTATCTGAGCTCGCAATAAATAAAATAAGGTACCTTAGGTGCAGCGGTGAGCACGCACTCACCGGGCGGCCCTGAGCACTGAGTTTGATTACGGAAACTGCTTAAAGCGGGCATTTTTTAGATTCTTCTTGTATTTTATAATATTTTGTACCACCCAGTGAGGCAATAGTGATGCTATCGGGCTGGTTAAACTTAAAAAACTTTTTTGGTTTACTCTATAAAACTTTAAGGAATTCTTATAACAATACATTCAATCTAATAGACGTAGCCTGTCATTGAGTACATTTCATATAAAAAAAAATCTTACTTCCTATCTTTTTTCTTTATTTTATGTTTAAAAATTGTCTACGTCTACAAAGTTAGATATTCTGAATTAGGGATTCCTTTAAATCCATTGTTTCCATTTCATAAGTGAAAAACAATTGAAGATTACACTTCGAACATGTAATTTCCAAAATACAAGTTCTCAATCGAGATGTAACATTTCTGCTGACACCACAAGAACGAGGACCAATATTCATATTCAATAACCTTAGTATCCGTACTTCACTTGTTTTTATTACTACCTATACATAAACAATAATTTTACCAATTATAAACAGTTACGTCATTAAATACTAATAGTGCTATTGTATGAAAATTTATTGCTTTATTACAAACCTGGCAGTTGTCCCCGTACTCTTTTGCAATATATTATATAAAATGTCGGTTACTGTCCAAAGAAATAATTAAAAGAAATGTATAGGAGCCATACACGCAAGGAAAACCTGTAGCAACAAAGAAATTAACAATTAATGTTTAAAATTATAAAGTTAACTATAATTTTCTGTATTTTTAATTAAATGAAATATCTAGTAACGTATTATGGCCTTGACTTGGTAGCCACTGCAGCCAGTTTACATAATAATAAACCAGCTTATATAAGTCCCACTGCTGGGCACAGACCCATTTTCATATAGGGAAGGTTTGAGCTTTGATCACCATGCCAACTCACACAATGATAGCAACTTAAATCTAAATTCATAATCCTTTTTTGTTGAGCTATATGAAAAATTACATCAACTAATTTGCTATCTATATTAAACTAAATTTTCACTGTTCAAATCTCATTCCTATAAAAATCAAAATGCTAAAACGAATTCACAACAACAATTTACAAACTACACAAAACGAATCATACTTCGGCATTCTTCGGCAATCTTCGTACGTCTTCGTTCGTTGAGACACCCGAATGCGATCGGGAATCTTCGGGCGCACGAGTCGACCCGAAGCGGGCAGACAAAATATATTACGATGGGAACACAATAGATTGAATAGTTTTGGTAATTTGCAACCAGACATCAGATATGAGGTCACGGCTAGACCTTTTCTAGGAACATTTGAAGAAGCCATCTTTATTTTTTCCTTTTTAGTTGACACAGTTTTGTAGTTATAAATAGGTACTGGTTTTGTCTGGATGTAGTCTGTGTGTGGTGTAGGCATAGACGACCTATTGGAATGACAATACTACACTACCTATATAATATACATACAGGTTTCGCGACTTTCGTCAGCAGTGGAAATTTAAACAATAAGATGCCTTAAATCTTTAAAATAAGGCATTGCTTTGCTTTTATTTCTGTAGCGAACTATCCAGTAATTTCCAATAACTAAATAATAACATCAATAAATTCATTAACGCACGAACAAGACACTCAAAGTTTTTCAATACAAAATAATGACTAAGTGTCGAAGCCAAGATACCTAGTTAGGCAATTGAAAAAAAAAACTACTAATAATTTAATTCAAGACCAGTCAATCTAAATCTAAGCTACTTAGACGTTTAAAAGACCCAGGAGTTCTTTACATATTGGCTATCAAAAACCTACTTACAAATAAACTACTATAGTAACTTTGATAGCTAACACGTAAAACTATCATAACTGGAGATATACGATGGCACATTTGCTATGGTAAGTGAGTTCGAACTCAATTGGTCATTTTCGTGTCATAAACTCAATCATCAATAAAATTGTGCATCTCAGACTACACGGCCAGAACCTCATGAGACGTATTGTAAAACAGTTTCTTTGAAACCAGAGGCCGTTGTATATTGGCTTGCAAATGTGTCGAGACACTGTGTCATAGGTGGAAAACCGCGGTTGGAATATTTCCAATATAACTTGAGACACACTTTCTAGTTAAATATATGGTAGGAGAGATCACTACCAATTGAAGTATTCAACAAGTCTTAAGCTTCTTTTTGTAAGCTTGTCTTTTGTTTTTATTGTCTGCTCTTTTATTTTCTTTACTATTGAGTTAAGGAAAAAGATGCGTTTACTATTCCGTTGCTAGGCAACAGAATCTAGTAGTTTCTTGTATCTATTTGATGACATAAATAAAACTATCACACTAATTGTTAAACAAAAAGTATAAAAAAGAAATAACTGTATTAATAAATTCATTATGAGTTGGCAATAAGAGGTCAAAAATAAAAGATTAAAACATGACTCTCGTATCTAGACGCTATTCAGACAAGTCGCGCGACTAATCGCTCGTGAATAGCCAGCCTTAAGGCTTTGTATGGCCCATTGAATGTTAGGACGAGTCCTTTATCCTTTATGAGATGCTTTATAACTTATTTATTTGGGCTGGTATGTTGCGAATCGTTTGGGAAGATAAATTAGTAATAAAAAAATGAGTAACATTTATATTGATTGAATAACAAAGTGTAAGCTGTCATAAAAAAATAATCAGTTAAAATAAAGCTAGGATTTTACATGAGTGTTGTTTAAAAAAAAAGTTAATATATTTTGGTAAATGTCATATGCATCTCTCTGTCTACACTATAAATTATAGAACCGTGATAATACCAATAAATTAAAGAGTTTATGTGTTTTGTATCTATGAGGTAATTGCTAAAATAAAACAGACCTACCTTAATCTATTCAATAGATACAAAATATTTATGTTACACGTGAAAATAAACTCTTTGCTGTCAGACATAGAGTTTCATTTCTATTTTGCGTTTGGTTGGCATGCATCACTGCATTTAAAACTATTATCGCTAGTTGCTAGCTTTGATTAAATTGTGTAAACATTGGCTAGTTGAGACAAACAGTCTCTATTTTAGTATGAAATAACTAAGATAAACGATATAAAACTACGAAAAAAAAAATAACTTGAATCCAAAAATAAAATAATTTTATAGTAAAAATAGGAAACTTAGGTACCTTCTAGCTTAAAAGCAAGTTTACTGTAAGACGTATCCAAATATCTATACATAGGTATTAGGAAACAGGATAAGGTGAAACGATAACTAGCGACGTTTGCGGTCATTGTAATGTGCCCATTATAATTACTGTATTAGATAGAGTAATTTGTTATTTAATTTACACTATTTTATCCTACTATTCTATAGTATAAGGGTTCGTCCTGCTAATATAGCACTAAGGTATTGCATTTGTGGAAGCAAGACAACCCTCTAAACTGTAGCGCACCGTCTCGTTTTTTATAACTGCTATAGTTTTAATTTAAGACCCCAGGACCCCAGGATAGACGAATCAAAGAGGAATAGCTTTCGCTGTGGGATGTAATGCTTACTCTATTATTTTTGATTGAATGACTAACGCTATTTCGAAAATACTAGCATTATATTTGGCGTTTGGATGCGCGGTGCAATATTCATATATCATTGACTAGATTCCGCGCGCGGCTCCGCCCGCGTGGTGCGTTAACTCGCAATAAAAAGTAGCCTATGTCACTCAGTGAAGATGCGGCTTTTTAATGGTGAAATAATTTTCAAAATCGGTTCAGTAGTTTCAGAGATTACCCATTACATACAAACTTACAAATTTTACCTCTTTATAATATTAGTATAGATGTAATGGTTTCAAAGGCCTCAGTGTTGGGTAAAAGACTCTTTTCATATACAGAAGAAACATATTTAGTATATTGATGAACTAACGAACATACAAACGAGGTTAGTACCCTTAACGATTCTTTAAAGTTTAATTACCTTTGACGTAAGCAAAAAACCTCAAAACGTGATACTTTATGCATGTCAAGCAAAAGGTGTACAAGGAGTCTTGACCGTTCAATCTCACTTGTAATTCATAGGAACGACTTTTTCAAGATACCGCCTTTGCCAAAGATGGCGCCACTACAGATTTCGTACTGCAGCTGCCCATGCGCATGATTGCATCATACCAATCACCAATACTCACCATGCGGTGATTAAAGCGATTTTGAAATCACCCTACAATTTAAATAAAACATATCAACGACGGAATAATTTAATAAAACGACAACAAACGCAATGTCATACTAAATTCTTGCGTCTAGGATTAAATTTAGAATTTGTCTTTGACTTTGTCGATGGCATAGAGCAATAGATTGCGATACGCACACAGACAAACATGCGGACACACACAGGCGGAGCTGTAATGGCAACAGAATAGTTTTAGGCAAGCAAACAACTGAATGTCATTTGAAAATCAAAAGTTAATGACACGGCGCGTGCGCAGCTCAAACATCTTAACTAGTGTGGCCTTCGACCATTTGTGATGCAGGGATTAAGGACATAGGGGCAGGGAACAGGTCCTCTAGTACTCTGAGTCCTTAAACTACTTTTATAGCACTTTAAACTAATATGTTGTATGGGTTACACTGTACACTGTGCAGATGTATTTTTGTCAGAACAGAAAATTGTACTTTTAGTGACAATGGAAATGGGTAGAGATTTTTTATAATCAGGTTTATTTTTATGACTTTATAATAGAATAAAATTTGGTTAAGGAACAGGAAATAAAAATTCCAGTGAAAGACATTATAAAATTTTACTAAAGTAGACATACGAGTGACCAAATCATTATTATTGATTTCTTTTATTGAAAGGAATCTATTGGAATGTGTTATTTATATTAAGTTTCCGAACAAAAACATAGCCAAAATTGCATAGAAAATAACAATTGAGAAAAAAAATCTCTAAAAATATATTAATCCCTTCTAAAAACGGTAGTATTTAAAAATGCAAACAATTATACGCTTGTTGTATTCTTACGTTCTCCGGACAGTTGCTAATTTCCGCGTTGAATAAATTACTGGCCCTTCGACTGTTATGGAGAGACTATTAAAAACATCATAAAAATAACAAAAAAGTTATGAGTAACCCGTTTTGAAATTATCTCCTTATGCTTTGGTTGTAAGACTAATTCCTTTCGTTTCACTGAAGTAGGTTTTAAGTACAGATTTTTTATTAAAATTCTATTTTTTTATATTACATTTAATATTACTTTATGTTTTAGCCGTCTTAATAAGGATGTTTTAGTGGAATCTAAGCTTTTTATTAATATTTGGTTAGATGCGCATCTAGCGCACAATTTTTTATAATTAAAATTAAAATCGCATAAAATTAAACACTTTAAAAATCATAGTTTTGTATTTTACAGCTTTGATTTTTATCTGTTATAGACAATTTGTTTAACATTTTTTTTTCAATATTCTATTGTGCCGTAAAAAGTAGGCCTAAAACGCAAGGGATTGAACGAAACCAGTCTCTTAAATTAGATTTAACATCTAAAATTTGATTTCAAACTATAAAAATATAGCAACAAACCAGAATCTAATCAATTAAAATAGTTGAAAATCTGTATACGAAATTCAAAATTTGAACATAAAGCAACATGGCGGGCCTGCGCCCGCGCACTTCGTAGGCTTCAAAAAAAGAACACACAATCAAGATGGCGGACTTTCTCGGCAGTGCCTAGCATTGCTGACGTCACAACACGACGTGTCCTTGTGACTTTGTCTAGGGATCACTCCCGGGACGTTACAAAATATACGATTAAAAAGTTATACAGTGTTTTAGTAAGGTTAAAATACTAAGGTTTGTATGTGGTGACGAATTAACTAAAATATTTCCTTTGTGTATTTTTTAAATTCTAAAATATTATTTAAAAATTAAAATTATTTTGTAAAATAATTCACCGGAACCATATTTTAATTTATTAAACACGAAAATTTAAAATTGGGTATCGAAAAACACAAAAATAAATAAAAACAATAAAAGTGTAAAAAATAAAATAGGTACTTACCGAAAAACAAAAATTTGCAAAACACAAAAGTCCAATGAATATAAAATAAAAATTCTAAATTGTAAAAAAATAAACACAACACGACACTAGGCACTACAGTCTTTTCCAAATATTTTAAATCTTGATTTTATTAAAAAAATATTAAGCCATTATCGATGATGTCTGTAAAGTAAAACAGTTTGTGAACACAGTGCCCGGCAGCCGCGGTATTTCAGATCAAAACGCTCGCTAAATAACTAACAATAAATCTATTTATCTATTAAAAACGAACTATCAAATTCAAACAAGATTCCAAGAGGAGCGAAGTAACGCGGTTCGAGTTCTTTATTCAAAAAATCGCGACGTACTGGCGCGCTATAAAGTTGCAGGAAGAACTCCTTTTCCTAGTGATGTAGACACAAATATTCTTTTCAAAAAATTGCCAACGAGCGTTTTGAGCCAAAAAATCTAACCTAACCTAAGCCAGGCGGGCGGGCGACTGGCGGGCGCGTAGGGGCCGCATTGCCAAATATTTTTTTTTGCATCTCGGCCGAATTATGCACTTGTATGCGACTTACGTCGTCCCTTCATTGTAGTGGTGCGACATGTACCGATTGGGCATTTTTATGACGTGTCCGTGTGTGCGTCACACACACAAGTGTAACCGACGAAATTTTTGTCTGTGAGCGTTCTGAGCCCTTCGATGTGGAGTTTATTTTAAAAATTCGGAGTGTTATGTAAACACGGGAATTTTTTTAGACACTAAAATACTTAGGTGTTGCCTGAGGGGTCGTTGGCCGCGTTTTTCGGGAACTCTGACTAATTTCGCTAAAAGGATCTCTTTCGTACACACTCCGGTAGCAGAGGCTGTCGAGGCGATCACACGACTTCGTTTTACGAACACCGCTCGTGTTTCATCGTTTCGGCGCGAACCAATTTCAAACTACGAACGTTTGTTTTCGAAATCGTTATTAGCGAGATAAACAATTTTATTCATTACTCGTGATTGGCGGCGAGTGGCGCCTGCTCTGGGTGTCGATCACCTAACAGTTCCGCTTAGGCTGGCCAATCACGGAGCCGTGTCTTATCACCTTAAAACCGATTTACTTTCTTTAGAGAAACTTGTGCATGCTTCTAATTTAACATATTTTTAAACTTTCACACTCGTATCATTTTAACAAGTAGGTCCCAGTGGACGTTTGTGCCTGTACAGACGTTAGATTGGACTGCACCAGACGAGACGATTAGTTCGCTAGACAAAAAGTTGTGCTAAAAATAGCCGATAAATAAAACTCATAGAAATATTTATGAGTATGATATTTTCTTAGAAACTGATTCAGATATTATTATAAAGTATCGGTTGGTTTTAATTCTCTTATGTTCGTCTGTCCTTGTTAGTTTTATTAGTGTCCTTGATTGGTAATTTAAAAGGTTATGACGTCCTAAAAGTTAATATCTTATCGTGTTACAAGACGAGCGAAGTGGGCTTCGATTCCGGGTCCCGCAGTGAAAGTAAAATTTCCTATTATAAAATGTTGCATCGGAATACCAGAATAGTCGCTTGTAAGGTCAAAGGAAACCAGTATCTTATAACTTCTTTTCTTTGTTGTATTCTCAGGTCCAATTATTAATTCTTGTTTTATTTTATTTACTAGTCAAATAGTGGGTTATTCTTGTCTATTTTTCATAGAAACGTAAAGTTAAGAGTGTCTACAAACATTACAAAATTCAAGGACAAACATTTTCAAACGTCAACCGCGAAGTCTAAAATCTATAAGAGACCATACAAACTCTACCAAACATGCAAAAAGACTTAACATATTTTAAACACTTCAGTATAATCTAACCTAATAACTCAACCTTCCAACATCAACACCCTTTAAAAATCAATTTCTAATACTAAAAATAATCTTCGGACAGAAAAAAATCCGCTCCAAAAGGCCTGTATAAACTAAATCGGATATTTAAGGCTACAACGTATAGTGTATAAAGGGCAGCGGAGCAAAAAAGGACAACAAAGGTCGAATGAACGATACAGGTGCTCAAAAATAGTAAAAATCCCTTTGAAACTATTCAGTGGGCTTGACGGCTTAGATATTTATATAGCCTTCATAATTTAGGCCTCGTTTTATACGTTTTTTAAGGATCTTTTGAAGCTAGGAACTAGTATAGGTTTTAGATGCTTCGTTGGGTTTGTGGCTGGTATCTGAAGACTCTATGTTATGGTTGTGGGTTTGTAGAGTCAGATTGACTGTCTGAGATTAACTAGTCGGGTAAAGAGCGTTTTTTGATGCGCTAATTGACAAAATTGGTGATGAGCATAGAATGTCGCCTGGCTCTATACTCAATACCTATAGAATCGGCGTTCATATATTAAGAGACAGAAAATTCAAATTAATTAACACAATCATAAAAAATAATATTCCTTTGTTTACTAAAGCAAAAATCACTATCAACCACATAAACATAAAAAAAATAATATATAACATCCACTACAGCATAGCTTCCTGCAATTCCTGCGATAAATGCAGTGTGCGCAGGCGCATTAGATCGATAGCCCGGGTTGCCGGCCTGTCGCCCTTGTTAGACAAAGGACGAATCGACTAATACTGATACGAGACCCAGAGTATTACGCAGATGTGGCGTTAGCTGTGTGAAGTGGTGTTTAGTTTTGTGCCTTTTCGATTTTTACCCTCAGAGGACCATGAGACCTTCTGAAGGTCTACGGCATGTAGGTCACAATGCACCGGGGTAATGTTGTCAAAACAATCCTTCAATATAGGATGACTTTAGGCCACAAACAAATATAGGAATACTAGGACACTAAGGTCATCGTGTGACAGTCTCGTGAACTTAGTTCATCACAATTATATTCCTTAAAGATGAGAAAAAAACTCCATCAACGTGTCTATTTCTAATCAACTAACTATTTTCTAAATATTTTCTAATCAAATAAACATTTCAGTAAAGTAAACATGAAGGTAATGACTTCTCTTAGGATGGTTGTGAGACTAATTCCAACCACTTTAGCAAAACTTAACTTAAAGCGGTTGGATAATATAGCAATCACTTCTTTGCACCTTGAAATAATAAGACTAACAATCTACTTACAACTGAGTGACGTTTCTGTTTACTGGTATGAGAAAAAGAAACTATGATTTTCAATTTACACCTCATCTCTAAATATTGCTTACAATTGGTAAATATGTTTTTCTTTTCGGTTATTTCTTCAGGTCAAGGATTTCCTCTAGCTAAAGATAGCTTGAGGAAAATGTCAGATTATATTCCGCTTAAGAAAGTTTACGTCAATTTTTTATTTATGATTATGAGAATAACTTCTAACTGTATTCTTTCTCTCTCACTCAGAAAAGTTTAAGGGTTGTTTATTTCACACATAGTGATAACCTATTTTCGTCTGTCCGTTACATAATAAAAAATATGTGACTATTTTTGCTTTAATCGAAATAATAAAAATCTATTCAGAAAAAGTGCTTTGAAGTTCAAGAGAAGAGGCTTCTGACGTAAACGCATGCAATTATTATAGAAGAGTGACGTCACGTAAAAGGTATATTCACTTTATCATATTTATTCTTTTGGTTTGTGAAAGAACAGAAAAATCACGTTTAAAATTCTCTTAATTAATCTACTTGACGAACTTTACTTAGAACACGTCATCATTCAAGCTTTTGATATCTATTACGCGATAAAGAACCGTTTTGTTAATTATTTATCACATTTTCAAGGATTGTGATACGTTGTCAGTCTCTTAGCCTTAATAGAGACATTTCTAGACCACTAGAGTAGACAAATTCCTGTATTTCATAGACGAAATTAAAGCCATAATTTCGTTCAGATTTATTATTTAAAAGGTTCTGTTATAAGGTAGGTACTATCACCTGTACGTATCAAAAAAATGTCGCATCTGCGAAAACTCTCAAAAATATTTTCTTAGTGTGTGTGCCGCACACATGCGCGGCTGCGTCTGCGCCGATCGTAGACCGCCTTTTGTTTTTAGAACGCACGGCCCAAAGGATTAAAGGTTTTTGTTGCCATAAAATGTAAATTTTTCGACTCAGCTTATTTCAAGTAGACATTTTTGTTTGTTATACTCATACGTTTTCTTAAAGTGTTAATGTTGACTCATTTTTATAGTTTTAAATGTTTTGTCGTTTAGTCCATTAGGTTTTAGTTTTGATTTTTGTATTACTAAGGATCCATTAGTGATGGCTTTTAAGGATTACACTTTTTTAAAAATTAATCATGGCGGTATATCTTGTACTTATGAACAGCGGTATACATCAAATCGGTTTAGGTCTTGCGTGATTTTGATTAAACCAATCACATACCCAAAATGTTTGCCATACATTTTGTATTGTAGTAATTGTGGTTTAGTTGGATTGATAATAAAATATTAGCGACATCGGAAAATATGTCATTACTAGACTTTAATTAGAGAAAATATTAGATGTGTACATAAGACGTAAGTTTTTATTTCAAGGTCATACAAAATATGTACGTTATGGTACGTTGATATTTTTGCGTCTAAACAATAATATAATTCCATCATATAAAATTTTATTCTAAGAATTTGATTTGGTCACAACTCATGAAGTTCTTTTGGATAAAAAATAACGTAGTAAATTCCTGCTGACCGACACCAGCCGAAGATTTATATGCCAAACTAAGAAATCATTATTTATTTCGACTACGAAACTCAAAAAAATAACTGAAATTGATGTTGTTGACAAAAACAATCCGTCATTCATCATTTAAGTTGATTGGAGTCGACATTTCCTGATAGCCCTGAGAAGAAATATCAAAAGAACTCTATCGACTCTACATAGTAATCCTGTTTACACAAAAACCACTGCAAGCATACTTTTAGACTGAAAATTAACTACTTTTAACCAGTATATATGTAGATCCCGGACCTACGACAGCACAGCCCCCCGAGACCTTGACTCTACCGGCCGACGCCTTCCAAATAGTCACGTCCGACTCTATCACATGACCTACGCCAACATCTATTAGTCTAGCTGTGACCTAGAAAGGTCACTGACTCCACAACAAGCTGTGACCTCAATAGGTCACCGGCTCTATCTAACGCTAAACATTTCGTACAGTAACCGTCGTTAGAATTATAATTAAGATTCTGTCGGTCGTTGACTTGTAAATTAAAGTTTTTTTTTTCTCATTTTTTTGACAGCTTGTCTTGAAAATGTTGCTCTACAATTATACGAAATTGTAATATTTAAAATTTTTGTGAATTTTTATAAGAAATGTTTTGTTTACATCGTTTATAAAGGTTCAAAACTTTGATGTAAACATTCTTGGAATTTTATTTAAATACATAAAAAATATTTTACTATTAATTAGTTTAGCTTAAATTTCACTCATCAACAACAATCTGAACTAGATTAAAAACTGCGTTCAAATAAGTTGGAATCTATCTAGACCTCTATGCCCATTATGTGGAAGGCTTATAAATTTATCCTGGCCACTTTTTCAAGGCCACAGTTATTAATCAATATATATTATGAATGTACTCATGTGTATCAAATACAATATTTATAGACATGATTACAACTACATGGAACATCGTGACTATTGGTGACATCATATTTCGTTTTTAATTTATAAATTTTCCTCATCAATTAAAGATCAGCCTCGTGACTAAACATTAAGAAAATATATCTAAATATTCATAGAACATATTCTATCAAAAATGTAGAGTCAATAGAACGAATGTATCCGTTTATTTGACCTACACTAACATTGTTTCTATTCGGCTCCTAACCTTGGGCCGCGGTCGCTGACTCTGATGACGTCACCAACTAGTCACGTAGAGTTATGCATTCGTAGAATTAGCCGCGACGTAGATTGTGGTAGGTAAGGACTCTATATTTAGTTGTTTGTTTTTTAGATTTGGCAATGAGTTTTATCGAATATTTATTGAGCTAGAAACGTTTGAGCTGTTTCGTTTTTCCGTTGACCGGATTCGCATGCACGTAGTTGCAGATTCGAACCAGCATGATTTTTTACAAGTTTTAATAATTTTAAGATCACTAACCTGCAGCTATTGAGCAAACGTATTGGTCAAAGTTCGGTCAGTCTCTATCTAAGATGATATTATAATTTGTACGTGTGAGATATAAGCAAGTAGCAAGTTGCTATTATTTCTATTAAAAAATATGATGCAACAGGTCTCTAATAAATTGTCCATAATATCTATACTGGCGTTGTAGATATTTCGCATTCTAGATCACACGGCTTTTACCAATAAGACATCTATGAATGACGAGCAAATATTTTCCAGAAGCAGTTTAATTTTAATTGAAATTATCAAGCTTCTCAACAAAAATGGAAGCTTAACCTAGGAATTTACTTCACTAAATATCTATCTATGATAGAAAAACGTGACAAAATGATCTAGCTAGGTAAATAGGCAAGTTTTAAAAACAAACTAGTGACATTACAGTTTAGAATCAAGAATAACATCGTAAACGTTGATGCATTGTCTCTAACAACTAACCTTGATTGGACGATGAACTCTAAGTGACCTTCACCGTGTCTCTGACTAATAATAACATGATTAAAATTAAACATTCGTTAAGTTTCTATAGTTCCACGGCTAGTACTTGTAATGTGGGTGATTACGTTCTGATGATCTTTGCTATAGAGGGTATAGTAGAGTCGTTACCATAAATATGTAGTTTGAACAAATAAATTTAATAAGGTCTAGTTTTAGTCAAAATAAATAAATTGACTGAACGAATTGATAGCAAATTAATTTGAATATATACTAATTTAATCGAAGAAATAGCTGTAGTTTACACCTTTTCCGTATAACAGAATATCAGATTAATATTAAAGATAAATTTCATATTAAAAATCGTCAGAACATAAAATTAATTTCCCCACCGTACAAATGTCACGGTCATTCATTGTCAAGTAGAGTCGGCTCTACTAACATAATGATCCAGCACATTGATACAAAACGAATAAATTGGCTCTATGTAGAGCGAACAATAGTTGACCGGGTAGGCGTAGGAGCGACGTGAACGACTCTCCCCAAGGTCAGGGTCTCAGGGTCAAGGTCAGGGAGCCACCAGATCAGATCTAGGTCTTGGAGGAAGACAGTTGTAATTGTTGGAGCGAGAAGGTGCTCTACATGGTATATAACAGCGTCGCGTTTCCACGACTGTTGCATTTGTTTTTTTTTTTATTCTTGAAATGAGTTTCAGTCCTAAATGAAAAACTGTACAAACTAAAATACTTTATACCTCGAGATATCAATTAAAAAAACTTGTAAAACTATATACAGGTTATATATCATACCAATTGTTTTACTACAGTATAATTATACTTTTAGACCGATATTTACGTCTGCAGGCCACTCACTAAACAGCGGCAATGGCCGGACCAAGGCTAACATTATATATGTTAAATTAGTCAACACTCAAACAAACAGACTACTTTATAACACTTTAGGTTACACACACAACATACCAAGTATATAAACAATGTAAATAGGTGTTGTATATCTAAGTTTATTGCCCCTAAATGCAGTAAAAACGGCCAGGTTTTTTGCGTTACTATTTTTTGATGTTAGTAGTATAATTCCTAAAGACAGATATGTATATAAAAACCATAGTAAATAAATGAAAGGTGATGTACACTGAAGTAGGATATGCTTAATTATTTTTTTTCTATCATATTTCACATGCAAGACGAGCTTCAAAAGAAACTGAAAAGTGGAAAAATATCAGACCAAGTCAGTGTTACGTAGGTTACAAAATAAACGATAAACAAGACGTATAGGTAAATAGTCCTTGTAACTTCCATAACGAATAAAAAAACCAGGAACCTGAAAAATAAGTTTTCCATTTCATCTTTTCCGTTTCGACAGGACAAATATATGGCAATGTTTATTAACATAATATGTTGCTCTACCAAAAAGCTATTAGTAATCATATCATTCTCACCTATGTCGAATCTTGTGATGACGTCACACAAGCGGATGGTTCGAATGTGGGAGCCCTTTTAAATGGCGCGGATGTGTCAACGGCCGCACCATGAAGGTTGAACATTAGGACGCTAGATCACTCACATTAGATGATGTGGCTTCTTGGATTTTTAATGGAATTATTTACATGAAAATGTTAACTGACGTAGGTATTACGTTCCTCTTTTGCTTTGAAGGACAGATGATGTTACTGTACAGGGAGGTTTGTTGATAATCTGCAGATCAGGTTCGTAAGCACATGGTTGCAGGTTTAAATCCAAGTAGTTTTTCCACCAATGTATGTTTTCTCCAAGTAATCGTTTTTTATGTAGTTCCTTTTTAAGAAGTGAAGGTTCCAGAGAGCTATGCTGGTCCAGCTTAAATTGGAGAATCTAATATGGCTTTTGCTGTGTCGTTTTTGTCTGGCATCTTAGATCCCATTAATACAATTTTTAAATCAGAACCCTTCTTTTTGCTTCGCCGTAGTCGGATGAAAATGTTCTTCATTTTTGTTTGCAAAATATCATAACCATGGTTACAACTACTATATTATAATAGCAAAACAGAATGCAAATAACGTCCAGGGCTCGTAAGATTCATGCTCGTCACACGACAGGTGCTCGCAATACGAGTTTGGCACACGCCGACTCAAACTTAACGCCCTTTAACATGGCTCTGGTCAGTAAAACCTTGTGGGAATTGACACGATGCAATATTTCTACAGTTTATCCCTTTCCTCTTTATTATAAGTAGTTTTTGGTCTTTTTGCCTTTGTCTTTTTGTAAAAAATGATTTGTGCGCCATATACATATATGGCAGATGATAGTGATACCATAAATATTTTTGTCGTCTTTTTATACCTGTGGTCACAAATACGTTTCTATGTCTAGATTAAGTTGGCTAGAGTTACTATGATGGTGACTCTCTTTTAAAAGCTAAACGTATGAAGTTGTAACTAAATGTAGCTAATAATGTAATTGAAAGTCTGATCTATAAAATCAGTAGCTCGAAAAGATATAGCCTGTCTATCTTACTGTTTTAGCGAAATATAGAGTCAAATAAAGAAAGAGTCAAATAACAATAGAAAAGTCACTTGTCTATGCCTCTGTCTTTCATTTGATGACAATGTAAAATAATTTAATAAAATAAAAAAAAACTAGTTTTTTTAATAATTAAACTTAAGTAATTTATTTATAAAGTGCAACACATCAATTAAAATATTACTAAGTAATCCTCATTCGAATAGTTTTATTAGCATATAAATGTATTAATAAATTCAGTTCGCTATCTATATTACCGCCGGTAGTACAGTGTGGTGTCATCGAATTAGTATCAAGGTCAGACAATAGGTCGTAGGCCGGACGTTGCGATAGGTCGGGAATAGACCTGACTCATGACAGACGTCTAGGCATTAGGTATGGTCAGCACAAATACATTGACATCATTGCGCGGTTACTTATAGTTCTAAGAAGCTAGATACGATGTTATGAATTCAATTCATAAAAAACAAAACCTTACCTATTATAATGGATTTTGACGAAGTCAATTTTAATTTAACGTAAGGATAGTTGATTTTATCTACTACAAATAAGATTTACCTAGATTGTTATATACTATGAAATCTATTTCTATACACAAAAAAAAATGACTTTCGACTGAGATATAAACTTTTTTGCTCTCGTTACTTTGTATATTATACAGGAACTAGATCAATTCAGATATATCCGCCCAATCACCGCTCAAAGAGGTTGAATATTCAATACTAACTCTCGCCCGCGGTTTCGCATTTGAGAATAGAACACAATACAATTCAATACTCTTTATTAGACTCCGTACACCGTTAGCTTTGAAAAAGTAAACTATATTATTTGAGCCTTAATCAGAAATTAAGTATTACATAAAAATAGCTTTCTGTTCTGTTCTTTCTCTATTTCGTTACATCAAAGTAAAAAGGTTACTAGCTCTCATATTCAATTGTAGAGCAATTTGTAAACAAACTCTACAATAGTAGAGTCGGTTTAAACCGTTCAGTGTCCACGGTATCAGCAATACCTACGTCCAGAGTGAATGAATCTATCTGTCAAGGTTACTACCAGCGGGCATTGTGGTAACTAAGCATAGTATATATGTATGTATAGTATTAGAGGGAATAGTTTCACGTAATGTGAGTATTTGGTATGTACGAGTTCTGCCATGTATCGGTTAAGGTTAAAAAAAGTGGCATAATTTCTGATATGTTGCTGGGGAAAACATCGTGCTCATCACACAAACATTTGTCCTGAGTGGAAATCAAATCCACGACCTCTGCTAGAGCAGTCAGGTCCACTAACCACTAGATTAACAGGCCAGCCAATTATATGTATACTGTGTTGGAAGAACCATAAGTTGATTATTTAAGATCTGGTATTCGTCTGGATTAGGTAAGACGGAAAGACAGTTCCAATATAGTTGACAAAAAAAAATATTGACTTGATCAAATAAATAAAACGAATTTTGATTTGTTTTGCAATTTATTTATTTATTTATTTATGTCTCTCTTAAGTGTCTACATCTTAGGAACCAAAAAAAAACAATGTGATCCTACGATAGAAGTTAAAGCTATGTTACAACACATAAACTAAAAACTATAAACAATTAAACTACAAAGTCCTCATCATAATACAAAACCAGACAAAAACATCTTTGTTCACCATCTGAACTTTCGCTTCAAAACTCAAAAACAACTACCTACCTAAAACAGATAAACATCTACGCGCCAAAAAAACTTCCAAACAAAACACATATTTAAATCTATGAAAAAACATATTCAATTGACGAAAATCATTAACAAATACGTCATCAACGTCATCAACGTCAAAAACACTTGATGGATTTTCGTTGCAGCAAAAAGTTAGCAGGCACTAGACCAAAACAGTGCATGATGCAGGCATCTCGAGTAGGTACGAGTAGGTACGAGTAGGTATTCAGACGCAACCTTGGCAGTGCTGTCGAACTCTCGCCTTGGCGAGTGGCACTGCAAATGGGAGAAGCAGAAGGTTTGGTCTTGGCAAATGTGGTGTTTCAAGGGTAAATGGCATGAAAAAAAGGAAGTCTTGATTGAGTACTAGAACGAAAGAAAATGTATTTTGTTATTATTGTCAGTTAGTGTACACTGCACGGCAAAGGCCTCCCTGTCTTCCTTCCACCTATCCCGGTAAATGGCTAACTGAGGCCAGTTCTGAGAAAATAGTCAATCAATTTCGAAAAAAAAATCAGCGAAACTAAAAAACTAGGCATCCGGAAATATAAGCGATATAAAAAAATCCACCACTTTATAAATATCGGTCAAAAAATATAATGGTGTATAGTAACTACGCTTATGTGAAGTAACATTATCTAGAACCTCAGTCTAACCACCATGCACCGAAGGGATATGTCTTTATTAGAAGCGTTGACGCTAGTCAAATCGCTCGTTTGCCGAAAACTAAAGTTATGCACACACAAACGTGAGGTGTCAGATGTCAACGGAACTTGTCTACATAACCTAGTTCCCGAAAACAAATCACACTTTTTCAATACAATTCTAATTGTAATGTGGTGAACCTTCTGTATATTTACATTTTGCGTAGCGACGCACTAAATTTGCTCATATTAGTTGCAAACGTTGGGTTATTGCTTGTATTTATTTTAGCTTTAATGGTGGGTTGTTTATTTTGGTACGATTTGTAAATCAGGTAGACTTTGAGTGCTGCACAACGAATGGTTACGAACTGAGACTTTTCGGTTATTTACTATGGAATTCTAAGAAGCTTTTTAAAAGTCACTCTGACGTGATAATTAAAACTTAAAATTGTTAAAAAAAAACAACATATGTATGTTTTATGTATTTCAATCTGAATGCAGGTCCTTAGATAAAATTAACATTTTTGATTCTGTAAACCGCCCATTTGAAGTCGTCAAGTATTTGTTCAGCGATAAATACCTTAGAATCTGTGCAATAATCTCTACATACTCTTCAACTTCAATAAGAGCAGGATGACCAATAAAAAATAGACCACACGTTAAGGAAAACGGATAAAAACCTTGAATCAACGTCTTTAGTTCCTTTAATCCAACCAATCTTAAAACCATTACAATATAAAAAATAGGTTCAAACCGAACCGTATCTTTGAATTATGTTAACAACTAAACGAAAATTAACATAAGTTTTCTCCTTGAACCTAAGACAGTGCATTGCCCCCCGGCTCCACCTGTCACATTGTTTTGCAATTCTATTCCTTCTTAGGTTGTAGGTGAAAGATGTTGTCAAGTTTTTTTGTTGGTTTTTTACCTACAGATGTTATTGCGCAGTTCAAAAAATAAAGTCGAAACACGTTTTGAAATGAATCATTGTTTGGGTTTGAAAAGGTTTTAAAATCTATCTTAAGTTACAACGACATAAATAATTTAGGTTGATTTGTTAATATTATTCAAGGTAATAACGTGACCAGTGAATGAGAGCCATATTTTACAAAGATTACCTGTGCAACGTAGACCTCTGTAAATGGCCATCAAACTTATAACTAGATCAAGAGTATAATATATTTTTTTTAATATCAATACACACCAAACATCTTATAATTCCTTTAAAACATCATCTGTATACCTAACCAATTTACTGCACCCGTACTTTTAAACGTGATTGAATCTTTATCTTCACATAGATATACTTAAATTACTAACTATTACTCTCCATAACGATCTCGGTCATACGTTTCTATCCCCATAATACCAAACAATACAATATAATATTCCACGACTTTCTCACAACGCTATCTATTCTAAAACTAAGCAGAGCTTGTATTACGAGTACTAGACAACTGATAAACATACTTACATATTTTTAAATACATACATGTTATGGATAATTAATTACACCCAGACACAGACAAATGATCATCACACAAAAATTTGTCCTGGAAGGGAATCGAACCCACGACCTCAGGTATAGCAGTCAGGGCCACTATTCACTAGACCAACAAGCTAGTCAAAATACATTGTCATATAAACACGAACCTATCCTATAACGCAACAAGTTTGATGACCAAACTATCAACATTTTCATTCCCGTCCCTCCGAGTCTATATCCTCATACATTTTCCTCTCGTCACACATCCCTCACACATACACACATTGCATTAGTTCATTAAACTGAAGTAGATAATAAACACATAGGTACGTTGCTTGAACTCATCTCTACTGGCGTCGCAGTTCATATACTGTATGCCGAAATTATTCTCACACTAAAGAAATATTTTATAGTAATTTAACTTTTTAAGAATGTCGAGAAAATGTCTTGTCAAATCTTGAATTCATAAAATCATCACGATCTACCACCTATCCACCTAATTGTCTGGCACTCTTGTTTTCTACAATTACGCCAATCTAAGTGCACCAAAAATTTTATTTTCTTATGTCTGTGTTTATGTTGTTGTTTAAAAATATATTATGTATACTGGTGCCTTAATACTACATTCTCTTAGAGTAATATTTCCTTATTAATTTTCATAAGAGACAAGGACAAAATGTCTGGGTTCGAACCTAGTACCTTTTGGTACGTAAATCTGACTAAAGCACTAGAACCAAACTAAAAACTAAAATACAATGTTAATGAAGAGTGTCCGTTTCTGTCCCAAGAGTAAGCAAAAATAGCCTATGGAGTGAAAATAACCTTTTAAAAAAGCATCTATTAATTGCACGTAGCTTGCCCAATCGTTTTAAAAAACTACTTTGCTACAATAAAGTGCTATTAAACACCCACATCTAAGACCGTAGTTTAGAATATAGGTTTTAACTAGACTAAGTGGTATTACATCTAGCCCGCATGCCCAGCCCTTGTACTAATTGTACCAATTGAAAACCGACAGGAAAGGCGACGATAAATTAATTAAGTATAGGTTTATCACTAGACATCAACGAAGTATAGGGCTACGAGCAACAAAAAAGGTAAATTAGAAAAAAAACTATCTAGCAAAATACATAAATGTAAAATATTGAATACTTTCCACGAATCTCGTTAGTTAGTGTGGCTAATAGACTCTACATTTGATTTTGGACCACGTAACAACTCTACTTATAGTCTGCACTAGATACTAACTATAACAGTTTAGAGTGGGTAATGATTTTTTTTAAAAGTCTTTGATTTTACACCTACGAATTTTGCTATGAAGAAAATAGACGTTTGCCTCTTCTTTTACATAAATTCTAGAAATCTAAAAACATTGGTAACTCCAATAAATATCTCTTGCCATCTGAAAACTATATCGGGCCATAAGCACCAATTTTCAACTAGTTACTGTTACACGAAAGCAACACTGAATTTCAGTTAATTTAATTTACATCTACTTACTACTTACAACAATACGTAGTTACTGTATTTAATCATTATTTTAACTACGTCAAAAAAGACGAAACAATTTTGCAAATGCCGAAGAAAACGTACGTTCTCTTGCAAAATTCGTAAGCAGAAGTGCCAATTTCCGTGGCCAACATTGTAATCCTCGCCGCACTGAACATTTGCCAAATATTTTTTTCTAAATATGTAACCGAGAGTTCGTTAACCCCGGCCGCCATTATCGGGCTGGCCGGACGAGTGTTTTAGATCGGCGCAAACGCATCGTTGTGTGCATTTACGACTACCATTATAAATTTGAATGTGTGCGATTTTTTATGGGCCAGCGTGTAATTTTTAGACTCGGATAGATGACGTCATTAGCGGGCTGTGGGACAACGTAGCTTTGGTTTGGAGGTCATGTAAGGTAATCTGTTTACTATGGGAATAGATTTGTAGGCGTTCGCCAGGAAAATTTGTAACGTTGCTCTACTATTTAAGCTCTATTCCCGGCGTAGATTTATCGGCCGGAATTTTCCGGAAAATCTATCTATCAGCTGCTCTTCAGTATTTCGCATAAGTTATGAAAATATTAAGAAAATAGAAGAAAATTTTCTTAAGCAAGATTAGCAAATCAGTCTAAACAGAAAATGACACCCTGTATATAAAACATGTTACATACAGGCTGTAGCCTATTGAAGCAATAAAACAATTTCCGTACACGTTGTTATAGTTATTTGAGTTCCAAATATAGCGATGAGTAACAAAGAAATCAAGCACAGCGAGTTCAATCACCTATCTTAGTTTAAAAAGGAACATTTTCCTACTGCGCCAACAGAAATGTATTTTAAAATGTGATGCAATATGTTAGGATGGCAAGTTTTACTTAAATGGAAATTAGGTTTGTCTAAACCTAATCAATTACGTAAGTTTTTTAATTAACCTAATTAATATGTAAGTTTGAGTTTTGTCCGTGTGGTGTCCGGATATAAAGAATAGCACCACCCCATATCCTCCACTGGGTGTCGTAAAAGGCGACTAATGGACCTTAAGACCCAGTGCACTGTACCAAGCACCTTGGGTCACCCGAATGCTGGCGGGTAAGCCATCAACAAACGCATTCCCAAAGAGGGTTAGTGTCAGGCAGGCGGCCGACTATAAAACCATAGCCAAATCTTTAAGCAACACGTCTAGAAGACGTGTTGCGCCGACCCCAAGTGAAATGGGATAAGGGCAGGAAGATGATGATGACTTTTATGAGAACTATTGGTTACATCTGTACTAGCAATTTGTATTATTATAAACATTTGTCTAGTCAATGATCCTTATAAAGTCCAAGCAATTTTAAAAAGGCTACATAATAGCACTCTTACAATACAATACAAACAATTTACCGACATAAACCTCAAGCAAAAGTAATCCAGTAATCTAGTCTTTCAACAACTATTTTCATTAAAAACAATTTGCCGACATCAACTTTAATACTATATCAAAACTATTTATCCAACCCGTATAATAAACAAAAGTCCACATAACACATCCCTAATAAACATTAAAACATCCATCCCTTTACCGTCAACACAAACATGACCATTCTACCCTTACTAACGACATAATAACAGTATAGTCATATCACTATGCCATAACAATGTAACAACACTATTTCCGGGGTCGTCTAGACGCGCCCCTTAAGGGGTCAAGTGCGGTCAATAGACGAGCGGGACTGGAAACCGGTTTCATAGTTTGTTACTAGATAAAAGATATTGTTAAAGGGTGTTTTGTGGATAAACAGGAAGGAAAATGTAGAATATTTTGATATTATTCTTATTTACGATAAATTTATTATATTAAGCGACTAATTGGAAAAGAAGAGCCACGTAGATTAGATACTTGGAAAACAAAAGAAAACATTTTTTTAATGTAGCCCATATAAAATACCACTGCTGGACAAAGGCCTCCCCTTTCTCCTTCCAAACCTTCCTTTCTTTTGCGATTACTGGCCATGTACGATCTGCAATTCTAACAATTTTATTACCTTGCAATAAACACCTACCGGTCTTCGTCCAAATTAAGGTAAACTTCAACCATTGCTAGTACTTTTAAGCTACATATTTGATTTTAGCACTACTGAAATTATATTTCCAGCTTAATAGAAAAGCGACTTTCTAAAAAATATTTCAATAATATATATTCTGGCTTAAACTAACTTTACGTATGTAATGTAATAGAAAAGCAATTTCGTAAAAAGTAGTTTAATATATCCTGGCTTAAACTTACATTCCTACTATGTACCAAAATCAAAACTAAACAACACTTCTTACACACATACTATCAAGAAATCCACACCATCTTCCTCCCTTACCCTACTTCAAATAAACAAACTACAATCGATGTGCCCACTGACCTACATACTCATCCCACGCACTCGCCACTGCCCTCACGTCTTATAAAGATAGTGTAACAGGCAGGGGTATCCCTTGATACCCACTACCCTTGTGTCGTCTAGACGAGGTCAATGAACTTGGTGTAAGGAAAACGTGACTATTTTGTTGTTAAATAGTTTACTATAAATATAGAGCTTGCGCTAGCGATCCTGTGATTCTGGCTTAGATTTAAGAGGTCCGGAGCGTTCTTTGTCGTACCCTCGGTATAGATTGAAGTCATTAGCGTATCACCCCTGAAAACACAAAAAAAACATTAGTGTATTAGAACGTTTTCTTATTTTATCCCACTGCTGGGCAAAGGCCTCCCCCAAATTCCTCCACGTTTTTCTGTCCTGTTTTTTACTGTAGTTTTTTTTTTATTATTAGAACTTAAAATCAAAATCTATATTCAAACTAGGCTGCAATGTAGCACTTTTTGGACGTCAAAATTATAATAGACAGCCCCCCATCACCCACCCATCACCGCTTCCTGTGCTTTCGCTCTGGGCAAAGGAAAGAAAAAGAAAATATCAATTAGAAAGTATTCACACAACTACAAACCAATTCTAGTTCCTTCCTTGTCCCACACGAAGAAAGCATGACGAATTTTCACCCTTACATAGAATCAACAAACTACAATCGATGTGCCCGCTGACCCTCAGGCCCGTCCCACATCGCTCGCACTGCCCTTACAAGATATCTGACAGTTACAAGGAACGACCCTTGCAACCCACTACCCTTGTCTAGACACTCAGGGTCAACGGACTTACGATACCCGTGTGAAGAAAAGGTGTTACACTATATTGTTGTTAAGTTTAAGACTAATATTTTTGCCAATCTTTTGCGTTTTTTTGCTGTGTTGGAGATGTGATTTTCAGAAAGATGTTTGTATTAATATAACGAATTGCAGGGTAATTAAAATATACAAACCGCTGATTTTTGTTCTGTCAGTTTTTAAATGACCACATAACACATATTAGGGTTTTTATTTAATTTCAGCTAATTATTACGGGATTTTAACAAAACGACAAATTTGATTGATACGAATATATCATGAGGATATTGCAGTAAATCTTTCATATAAAACTCCATAAGACTTTTAGCTTTTGCTGCAATCTATACGCACAAAATCTGATAAAGACAGTACACGCAATACCTTATCTAACACACATCAGATTACACAAACAAGCTTAAATAAAATTACAAACTACTATCTAAATAAGCCTCTTAACACACATAGGAATCTCGGACAGAAACCCATGTAAAACTAACCGCTTACCCCATGCCCCCTGAACCATTCCTACACAATAACCCGATCCCGACTCCAACCTTGAACACATCTTAACTATCAATAGACGCCACGCATGAGCGGGACGGCGACAGTCTCGGCGTAAGAGCGAGGGAGACGGAATAATAACATAAGAAAAGCAAGGTCGCCGGGCAGTGGGTCACTTCGTCTAGGCTGCGTCTAGCGCACACACTACTGCAGTGTAGCGATAGGATACAAAGCTTAGACAATTATTTATTTATTATTCATTGATTTTTAGTTTAGTAGTTTGATTAGAGATGAATTGGTAGTAGAGCTATAGAATGTTATGATTTTTCGTTGTAAATTATTCCAAGATGAAGTAAATAACAATAAAAGCAATAAATGTTATCGATTTTATCGAAGTCGATTTTATAAATCAATAAAAAAGTCATAAAATCACAGATTCAAAAGTAGTTTTTGAATAACCCGTAAAATACTCAAGTTTGCGATAAAACTATGTTTTTGTGATCGTGAGACCCGTCATTGCCTTATTAGTAAAGCTAGCACGTTTCATCTCTGCATCACACAAGGTCGACAGGGAAACGTCTAAAGCTGCAACCGCCTTTGTTCTTTAGTATGTATTACAAACAAACGAACAAAAAATACACATCGTAAAAACAGAATCTGTAGGAAAAAAATCTTGTTAAATAGGTATTATATCTTTCAGTACGAAACTACGTCGTCAATATACTTTTAAAAATAAGAAGTACGTTTCTAATATAAACTATGATGATATCTTAATTAAACTAATCTTCATATTATTTTTTTCATTTTTTAATTAGAAAATATATCAAGAAAGACGTTCTGACTTTCTTACCAATGTTTAGTTACCTGTTCTATAACGTTAGTATTAGTTTTCTCTGAACAAACAGTTTCAAATAAAATTAAAACCAAAAAAGTCTTGCTGAACTATTTCACTTTGATCACGAGCTTGCATCTTTCTCGTCCCGAAACTCATCCACGTCACTTTACCATACTTAATAACATAATTAATACCATAGCCTCGTGGTAATGTCCTTTAATCACCAAAACCAGGAATTAGCAAGTCGCGTGTTCCAATCAGGCGCAACGAGGCGAGTTGACCCCGGGGCCCGGTATCACGCGGGATGCATGTTTAGTGTGGCTACTGAACTTCGGGGTTTGGAGACTTTAAACTTGGATCTAATGTTAATATTAGGTTATGTGGCATGGAGTGTACATGTGTTATTGCGAAAATGGAGTGAATAGATTGATATACAAAATTGATACACACATGTGGAAAAGAATGCATGAGAAGAGAAATCGTAGCGTAAAAAGGAGTAAGATCAGTAATAGAGAAAGTTTGTTGCTTAAAAATTGTCTGTAAACTATGACTTATCTGAAGTTATTTAAAAAAACCGTTTAAACTTAAAATATACTTGTATTGAACTATTATAAACTGACAATAGAACTAAAGATATTAAAGAAAGCAACCAGCGTAAAAAACATTCTTTGATTTTATTTATTTATTTCATACACCATTTCACTAATCCATTTACCCCATAAATCTTTCATTAATACTTTTTTATTATTATTTGAAATATATTATTGTCTATATCTAAGTTTGCCTGCTAACGCTCCCCACACTAGCACACACACACGCGATAGTTGGCGCGAGGAAGCGTATTGTTCCCGATAACATATGGCTATAGGATTACACGCAAGATGGAGGGATTGTGCCGCCGGCTGATATGTCGCTATCGTGTTGTCTTTTCCTGATGTTTTGTTGTTTACAGTGATTTCTATTGTTTGTTTCTGTTAACATGGAGTTACTATTGTACAGAGTAAGATTATGTAAACTTATTTTTAAAGTACTATTTCTGTTTCTAAATTAAGTTTAGTATCTTGTACAATATCAATCGGTAAATACTTTCCACCACAGCAAGCTTGTCATAAAATTTTAGTTTAAAATTCTGCATTTTACGCAAACAAACGCTTAAAGCCAGCTTTCCTTAACTGTGTAACTTCCTCCCTTGACGAGGTGGGTATCCATGAGGATGCTCCCGCTTTACCAAAACAAAAGCCTAAACTAAAAACTAAAAATACCCAGAAATCATAATAATAACCAAGTCTTATAAGCTACTATGTAGAGATATCTGATCCACAAAACTTTGAGTAACAACTCTACAATTAATTACTGTCTCACTATATATATACGTTTACCTATCATTCACCATATTAGTTTACAACTAGTAGGGTAAACAAGCTCTGGTATTCCCTATAGAGCACGTGGATTACAGCAGCTTACACGTATCACATTCGAGAGTCAAAGGAGTCCCGCTGCGGTCGCCGGCGGTTAGAAATGTTCACTGTTTGTACACTCACTATTGTTGTACCATTTGTGTTCTAGTGTTGTGAGGATAGGTATAATTGTGATTATAGGTTGTTGAATGACTGCTCTGGGTAGTTGTTAGTCTAGTACGATTGCTTGACTATTTTTTTTATAACTGGTGTGGTTTGCTAGTACTCGTAAGGTAGGAGATATGAGAATATCATCAAGCTAAGTAACTAATTGGAGATAAAGCAGTCAATATTAATTGTTGTTAGTTTTATTTCTGATTATACCTTGAAAAGAAATATGTTGATCGAAATATAATTATAACCGTTTCATTTGATTTATATGATCATTTAGACTTCAACTTGCATATTTCCATAGAGTAATCTCTCCTTTTTGAAGCAAAATATGAAAAAAATCTCGAAATAAACTATAAGAATTTTCATCATTTTGCTGAAAGTTACAAAACATTACTTTTCAACCGGCTCTCCTTTATTTTTCCATCTTTGTGATTGCTAAAAAGGGCACTAATAACAATTAACTCATCAAAGAAATGAAAGCTCTTCTTTTTACTCACATCTTGTTTCAGACAGGAGCGCAATGCAGTAACAACACCTCATTGTGAACATCAATACTGTATTGTGGTTACAGACACTCAAACAATTGACAAATTGACCTAAGGTAGAGTAACGACGGCCAAGAGAAGGCCAATGCTGTTTGTTAGAAACATATTGTCCCAGAAAAAACGTATTATTGCTATGTGAGACTCTATCGACGGGTCTTACGTATACTGGTAAACGTCGCTATGATCAGATGTTGTTTTTTGTTTAAAGCATGTGAGATGTGTAGTCATGTGTTAATAAACAACCATTAAATTATTGAGTTTCATCATAATAGCTCCAATCTACAAATGTCACACTATTAGGCAAGCCCTTTTCACGTGTATTAGAGAAGAAACAAAACGCAAATTAATGATAAAATGAAAAAATCTCGTCATCTTTTTTTTACTTGAAAAACTTATAATAACTAGGATATAATTGTTCGGCAATGATCATTTCCAGTTTGAACAAGGAACAAGCATTGTTTGCCCCGCCCATTTGCGCAATACAAATAGATCTTTAGTAAATAGCTTGTGTTTTTATACAACTCTATAGAACATAGGTAGACAACCTCATTCCTAGAATTACACAAGCCAAAAAACAAATAAAAAATATAACACAAACAAAACAAAAAAATACTTGGGAAAAGTGGCACAAAAAGCTTCAAAAGTATTATTTACTAACAAAGAGTACGGTTCATTAAATGTACGTAATGTCTAGATTCCAGTGTTACTACAAGGTTACGCTAGCTATGTCGGCCTAGGCCGGGCCTGACCTAGCACAACGTCTGTCTAGCTCACCAGTTCTAATTCCTTGAACGAGGACGTTGACACGGCTGACACGAGGTAACTGTAATATAAACTGTCAGAAAAATATATTTTTTTGCCGTATAGCAACTTTTTTTCAGGTACTAATATCGTTATTCAATCCAGGTAAATTGATTTTATTTTGCACTTTTACATGTCGTCTGTGGGGGAATAAAGAAACTAACGTATCACACATAGGTTCGTATTAACTAAATTCTTAATACATTATACACTATAAGGGAAAGCTATTAACTAAGTAAATAATATAGGTACTATACTACATTAAACACGTTTCTTCTAACTATCTTGCCATGCCCATATCCACCTAATGTACCTATAGAATACAATAAACGATAGGAATATGAACGGAAATATAATCAAACCCTTATTTTCACAAAACACTCTATTTTAAATGATGTAATTTGAAAACATTTACAAAAAAAGACACTGAACAAAATTTCAGGAGCCGACGGCATTCGATGTCTAGGCCGTTTTCAGCACGCAACTGAAAACTATTACAGTTTTATTAATCCCTTACTTGATTTTTTTTACAAAAAAAGTGAAACATTAAATTTTAATAAGAATAGTCTATTAGTTGAATCTTTTACAAAAAAATGGCTTTCCAATTGTTTCTTTTTTTACAATAAAACAAATCAAAAATGTTGTAAAAATGTTTTGTAAAAACGTAGGGAACGGGGCGTATGGGATATTTACATATAACGAGCAATAAACTAAATTAAAATCCTAAAGCATCAGCCATAACATAACATAACAAGCCATAACATATATTATCAGTAATGAAAAATAAATAAAAAAAAAAACCTAAACAATAGTAGTTTAATTTGTTTTATTGCATTGCTTTTAAACCAATGTAATTATTATTACTAAGCGTTAAGAAATATTAGGTACCACAATTAACTGCAATAAGCGACTTGCATTACAATAACTCTTTTACTTAAACAATGTTTAGACACACAACAATGTTTTTTCGTGAAGAATTCCGACACTAGAAAACTCTCTCAAAAAATCACTGCGATTTTATTTTTATTGTTTTAACATAGGTTCAGAAATGAAATGAAAATAATACCTTTGTAAGTTTATTCTAGAGTGTAGTTTACGCCAAATAAGAGTTAAAAGTTGGACATAAGGATCAACTAAGTACCTAGATTGAAATTATATTACAGGTACAAGAAACTACAAATTTACGGATTATTTTATTCCGTGTTGAAGCACTTAATCTCTCTTTGTCATTACACTACTCAATTCTTTCTCAAGTATTTTTTCTCTCTACTATTTCGATTTTCCTGTCTATTTATCCATTTATAGTCATATAAATAAATATTTCTCAAAATTCACACAACGCCATCTAGTCTTAAATTAAGTATACGAGAGTAGCTTGTGTTATGAGTACAACTGATAAAAATACTTATATTTTTGTCTACATGTTATCGATAAATTACACCCAGACACAGAACAAATGCTCGTGCTCATCATACAAACACTTATTCTGGGTGAAGATTGAACCACGACCACCGGTATAGCAGTCACGGCCACTAACCACTAGACCAACATGACTGTAACTATGATATTCAGCCCTCTTACAATTAAAAAATAAACAATATTAGACTTTGATTGCTGTTACTTATTTTCAAGCCTAGTGTGTACTACACATTATTAAAGTACATAATTTCATACATATCGTAAAGGAGTCTTAAATGTATGGATTATAAGCTGGTATTCTTATCAACAACATGTCTCTCCTCTTATACAGTTGTGGTGGTGTCTCTTTTTCACAACTAAAGCAATATTTTAGTGGTTGTGGTAAAAAGTAGTGTTATAACTAGAAGAAACATACTTAATGTTTTTAATTTAGTACTTCATTAATTTGCAAGTTTTTGTAAGTTAATAACACAGTTTAAGTTTCATGAGTGATTTTCTTAAATACATCTAAGGTTTGAAAGTATTTTAAGTCTTCATTATCAGATTAAAAAAAAAAAAACAAAACAAGAATTCTGAATCTATTTATTCAAGGACACTACTAAATAGTACTTTTTAAACATCAAACAAATAGCACCCTATATTATCTATCTTTACTGCTTCTGTTAGCTACGACAATGAAACGGCAGAACAAACTCTAAATCACAGCATGATATCACTCTTTTAACTTGTTTTCCACATTCATTTTAATAATCATAGGTGTCTATCTACTCCCTTTTTTATTAGCGGTTGACTATTTGATTACCAGCCCAAATATTTTTTTTGAGATTAAACTGGTTTACCTAAAGAAAATTGACAGTCTATTTAGAAAAATTAAATTTACATATTACCACGATGAATATAGAACTCATCCCCCAAAATTAACTGTCAACGAGCTTTATTCTTATTTCCGATGTTATTTTTACTTTAAATCAGTGGAATTAAAAGAAACTCCACCCAATAACTTTTCAAGGAATTTAAAAGGTTTTTCAACACTGTCAATTAAGTAAATACTAAGAAAAACCCTTCAAGAAAACGAATACCTATTTATAAAACATAACTTGTTTCAGATGAAAAACGCGATACTAAGAAACGACATACAAACATCGCAAAGGGAAGCGACAGAGCCATCTCAATCTGTTTTCTCTCTGAAATTCAGAATGTTTCCATCATAAGTAAACAGTTTTCTCCCGAGCGCGGTTATCTTACATCTGGACTACATTAGCGCCGGCCGTCACACGTCCGATACCAATAAATCACGATCCTCACAAAAAATATATCCGATCCACAAATTAAACAAACAATGTAAATTAAAAAGCGTATATATAAAAAAGCCGCACATCGTAATTTAAAACGTAATGACGTTCCATTTCGCAGGACGAGTAAACGAAAATTAAACATGCTTTGCAGTGTGCCAGTTAAAATTATTTTTTCACTACTTACACATCCACTGTGTCCGCTGCCGTACATACGAAAAAAAAACGAAAAAGACACTAATACAAACACGCGAATCCATCATGTGAACAGCAAAATAACACACACTTTTACATTTTTTTATTCAACACAGACAAACTTTTAACGGCACACAAAAGAATAAAGAATGCATTTATACACTCACACATACAAGAAGACGCACACGCCGAGAAAATTCGGTGTTCCTATAATCAAAAATTATACTCATGTGTGAGTAGCGTCATTCCCACGCACGAGTAATGTGTTAACATGCTAGTTCTACAAACACCAGTCGACCATTACAATTGCAGCCTAAAGCTCAGTGCGAAAACGTTCAAAATTGCAACGCGCCCTTTAATGATTGGGTTGCATTGCGTTTACATGTGTGCGCGAGCGATTCGTTCGTTTTGTTCCTTTTTTAAATTTCACCGTTTAGTTCAATCTATTTATTGGTTGGCGGGCTAGTGTGCGTTGCGGTCACGTGTGTACAGGCGGTCAGTGAGGTAGTGTGCGTGCGCGAAAGTGCGTAGAAAAATGGTGGGATATAATTATGTATGATTTTTAACTAGCAAATTATCCGACGCTGTCTGCGTCGGTCCTTTGTTTTGAATACTGGATACCTACTTTTTGTTATTGATACTTTTTTATTAGCCATTATAAGATTCCTGATGTTATCGCGATTCTTGTATATGAGGTAACTATATTCAAGAACTAGTCTAGTAACTTTCTTGGAGCCTTTTACGATACGTAGCAATAGTACTTACTTACCAGTCATATCTAAAGTAGGTAGCTACTTGATCATTGAAGCTCATAATAATAAATCAATTTATTAAAGTAATTACTTTAACGCATCGTAAGTATACGCTTAATAACTGTATATCTTTTGAAGATGTTCATTTTCAGGGGAAGGAGGAGGAACTCATCATATAAATAATCGAATCTAATTATAATTAAGTGGTTTCATAAAAAAAGAAAGCGACATATTAAAATCAAATTACAAGAAATTTCATCAACATATCGTTAGATTTTTGCCTGCATATTAATTACGAAATATTTTTAAGATCGAACGACTGAATTAACTTTATTTTATTTTTAAAGCGAAATCTAACGTTTGAATGTATGTCGAAGGTTGGAAAATGTTATATAGCCTTATAAAAGTTTAGTCATATTAAACCTAACTACGATTTTCTTGTGAATAAAAATATGTAAAAAATCTTATTATCTTTCCGATTTCTTTGGGTATATTAGACTTTGCTGCATTTCATCGATGAAATATTATTATTAGACACAGTTTTTTGATATTTTTTCTTTTACAACATATTTCGACGATTCCCCTCGGTACTTTAATTACCGTTTGCCAAAAACAAATTACGATGTTTTCATCCGTTAACATTTTTTTTTGTATAGAATAAACTATTATTTTACTGTAGGATTAAGTTTTCCGTTTCCTGGCACTGAACCTATACGTGAACTAAATGTGATAGAATTTTTTACCGAATGTGTCATAGTGAGGTAATGTTTTTGCAGCTATAAACGACATTCGCGCGGGCAAAGTCGCGGGAAACAGCTACTAATTATGTGAGTGCGTTTTCTTCATCTCTACTACTTTAGAATTTCATCACAATATGCCAATGTATACTATTATAACAAGCATATTATTACACTTTCTACCATAATTAAAAAAATATGTATAAAAAAACAAACAAACAACCCAAGAATAAACATACAATAACAGAATTAATAGAAGATTCGCTTAGTAAGAAGTTTTACGTGAAATTAATCGAATAATACTAAGACAAAGTTATCTCTTCTATAATAGGATAAAATATGCAACCTATTTTAAATACTAATAAAAATTACACACTTATTGTATTCTATTTTGACAGTAATAATAAACAATCTTTACGGATATCCTACCAGGCGTAAAACCAAAGAGCAGAGTTATGTTTGCAATACAATATGATATCTCTTCGACTTCGTCTACTTTTTATAATACGAGATTACTCTCTCCCTAGAAACAAAACAACAAAACTTCTCTAAGTGCGTGTAATTCTACAAATTTTCAACGATAAATCAAACAAATTTTGTCACTTGTTCTTGCTATTAACATGCGATTTGTGTTGCTATGGCTATTAACACTTAGTGTTCTAGTAGAAATATCCACAGAGACTTGTGTCATTCATGCACGCTTGTCAAATAATTTAGCTTTTTTCGACTTATAAGAAACAATTTTTCGACCTCAATAAGAAACCTTATATTGTCAAGTAATTTTCTGGTATTCAGATAAATCAATCGACGTTTCCAATCACTTCCTACATTTAACATTTGGCTGTCCTTTCGTACAATACGGTCCCCTTTGTTCATTTCCCTCCAAAAAGAAAGCGCTCTACATCCTAATATGTGGCACTACTGGAGCCCATCTAACATCCTACAGCTACAGGCTCACCCCCGTTTCATCCCCGTAAATTTGAATCTCAAAGCAAAAACGGACGTAATTAAAAACTCTCCTAAATTTAGGGTGTCGCCCTAACTAACAAAACTAGTGCGTTCTGCCGCGAGTCGGTTCAAAGCGGCTACAACCGGTCTATTCCCGAATTCGTTCCTTGCCCCACAGGTGTGCATTAGCGGGCTGCGCGTGTGTGCGTGCGCTGTGTCTGTGTGCGCGCCGGGTGAAATGCAACTCGTTCTTAGGAGTAGAGACCGTCAGTGGGGCTCAAGCTGTGGTTATTTTTGGCGATGTTTTTCGGGTATCGTGTTTACAAAATAATTTATTCGTACGTTTGTAGTTGCATGTTTATTATTCGTGTCTTTGCACATGTGCAATAAAATGTAACCTGTTTCATTAATTACGGAGTCACGTCGGTTTTCTTCGTAGGCAGATGTCAAGTTTCCTTTAAGCTGTTTTTAAATTATTTGCGTCTGTGGAAAAGCCATTAAATTCTATTCCTGAAAATGTGACGTGTGTGCATCAAATACTAATTTCCATGAGTCAACAGTAACTTAAACATATTATATACCTACTCGTAAATCTTGCATTCAAAATTGGTTCGCTCTCCAAAGGAGAATAGAAAGAGTTTCCAATAGTTTTCCTGCTTTCACAACTTAAGTGGCTTACAGAAGAAGAAGATAATTATTATTATCTCTCCATCACCCACTGCTGAACAAATGCCTTTTATTGTATCATTCTCCTTTGTTTCTTGCCAATTAAAGTCTATAATTATCACAAATTCCTACTTACAAAGCTTTGTTTTTCTCGGCAAACCATGTGTAGTTTATTTTTATCGTTTAACATACTTAAATTGGCAATCAAATATACTTTTTAGGAGGCCATATCTATTTTTTATTGAACAGAAACAACACTAAATAAGAAATATCTACATTTATAATTAAACTTATGTAACTAAAAAAATACATATTTATAAAGCGTCGAAAAATATATCCTCATCCTCCTAGTATACATAACATACTTTTTAATATGATGAAACTTAAAAAGAACTACCGTCACCTCTTCAAACATTTTTATTGTATTTGTGGAAGCTTAAGAGCAAATTACAGGGTATAGACCGACATCTCTTTTACACAATTGCAACATTACTTACTTCATAAATTATTGGTAAGCTCTCTGGAGTTCCCAAGCCCTCTAACCTAACCACTTACCTTTTCCTTTTTCTAACTTTCAAGAACTTCTGCCTTCAACTTTAACCTCCTGCCTTAATTTCCTACCTTTTTCAGTAGTATGTAACTTTCCACAATAAAGTCAGAAGCAGTAATGTTTGTATCATAATTAAGTTTCCCAACATTTTCGTTTTAAGCTCTAAAGACGTCAGAAAAGGTGATTAAATAGGAAATTGACTAGCTAGTAGTCAGCTTAGTTTTTTTTACAGCCAGAAAAACCTCTATCGTAAATAAGATGCGTCTGGTCTTATCTGACTTACTCTTGATTGGCCTGTTGGTTACTAGGCCCTGACTGTTATACCAGAGATGTGATGAGCACGATCATTTCTTCTATGTCTGGGTGTAATTTATCTAATGTATGTATTTAGAAATAAATGTGTTTATCGGTGGTCTAGTACTCATAATACAAGCTCTGCTTAGATTTTACTAGATGGCGCTGTGTGAAAGTCTTGAAATATCATATTATCGAGTATGAAGGTTCTGGATCGCATGCTAATTTACGATTCACATACACTACATATTAAATAATTTAGTACTTACTTACCATATTAAACGATAAGCAATCTTCAGACGCCTTCCAATCCTTAATGTGTCAAGAAAACGTAACATTAACAAGTGAAATTCATCATGGTTTTGAGGGTTAATCAACGATAATTCAAGTCATTTAGACTTTAACACAAATTATACTCTCTTTATCTTAGTTATACTATTAAAACATGGCTACAGAGGACATAGAGTTCTGGTAGCAGAAGTTTATACAAGCAATAAGCTTTTGATCAGCAGTGGTGGTAAAAAAACGACTGGACTTATCTTCGATCCAGAAGGACCACAATACCTATAGCCTAAGGACTCTCTTAGGACATAATACCTGCGGCACTTTAATCCATCGATCCTTGTGTACAGAGTGCACGTAACACTGTAATAACAGGTAGTCATGTCGTAAAATTTCACGAGCCATCCAACCGTCAGCTTAAGTCACAGAAATGATATCTTTGAAGAAATTATATACCTAGGAAATTAAAGGTGTTGGTTATTCCTTATTGTTTCCCAAACTGAAGAACAGTGTGGAAATAAATCTAAAACATATACGAATATAAATATGTTTTTATTTATTTATTTTTTAAACTTATTCTATCATTACATATTATAAATGTAGGACGGATTAAATCTGTTTGCAATAAAATTTGAAATCAAAATGTTTACTTTAGATTTGGTATTCATTTAAGGAAAACTGATTTCATTTCTCTTTACAAACGAAAATAACCCAAACACAGAAGCTCGCAAATGTAGGCTCTCAAACTTACCTCATAAACCCAACAAAACCATTAACAGTAATAACTATCTAACAAAAAAATATTAGTTAAAGCAGAAACACTCCCAGAACAAACATTATTTGAGGAATATAATTGCAAAAAGTTTGCGGCACCTGGCATAGAGTAATGTTACGCGGTAACAGGTCTGGGCGGCCATTTTGAAACTTTTTTTTAATGCTTTCGAATTTCGGGTGCCTAGGACAATGACCTCGCCCGCCCTGTAGGACCGAGCATAGGGTATTTCGTGAGTATATTTAAGTCATTTGAACCTTTTTGGAGCTCGGACATTTGATGCTAAGTATTAAAGCTGTTGCCAAATATTCTATACTATAATTTAAAGTTTAGCTTACTTGTGTGAACGTCAAAAATGAATTGGGAATACGATGTTGAGATAAAATGTGGTTTACTTGATTTCCGACTCAAAGGACCAAAAAAACGAATAAAAGTAAAGCTGCCAAAGTGTTCGACGTTCCTAAGGTATTTAGCGCTTGTAAATTCTAAAGCTGTTAGTAAGAGGAAAAAAAGTGACTAAAAGTAATGGAGTGCGCCGTAAAAAGAAGATTTGTAATAGCATTTAAGACTTGGTATCCGCAGTTTTATAAAGTTTTACTGTAGAAATAATATCACATAAGTTATTAATGCTATATTAATGATTTGTTTTAGTAAACAATAATTATAATGAAGAATTAACGTTTAATTGCTAACACAGCAATAAGATACAGAGTTGTTAATTAACAGCTAATAAAGCAACTTATAAAGCACTTGGCGTCACATTTAAGAACATATAGCATGCTCTTCCTCTAATACAAATAAATGAAGGATTAGAGTTCAAAAATTTTTTTTAAGGCAAGAAAGTCTTAACATTAATTATTTACATTACTGGAAAGAGATTTTCAACCAAAACAACAAATTACCTCTCAACCAACAAGATATTGGGACTTAGATCTTAGTATAAACACTTTTATGTCGAAACCTTAACATAAAACTCTTCTACAAAACATCTATTCTTCTTAAACATTACTAAAAAGTTACCGAAATCTGGGATAGTGCGAAGTTGCTGCAAAACTTCAGTAAATTTATGAAATAACTCAGTATTAAGTAATTCGAAGTACGCAAGCCGACGGACCTCAACTTGAATAAGTTATTTGTAGTATTCTTATCTAAAGAGGTAAGGTACCTATACAGGTTTTATATAGGCTTGTATTTTTGGTTCCATCTTTTATAAGGAGATGTGTTTTATACAGTAATAATTATAAGATGATGCTCCGCCTCTTTAACCAAATGACATTTCGACAATTTTAAGCATTAGTAGAAAGACCAAATTGTATTGAATGACAAAGACCAAAGTATTGAGAATGACAGCTCTAAGTCACGTGACTAAACAAAACAAAATATCATTTGAATGCATTTAAGCGTATTCTATTAATGGCAATTTTAGAAAGGATATTTAACAAATCAAATCATTTGTTCTGCAAGTAGGATATATCATTGTTACATGTGTTAAATATGTTTCGAGCTCGCTGGATTCGACATTTCCTGACTACCCTGAGAAGAAATGTCGAAAAAACTCAGGGATCCCTGTCTCTTTTAAAGAGTTTGTTGTAAAAAAGCAACTATAGATATTTAAGTAATAAACAACCATTGTTATTGTACTAAAAAAACTATAACTGTGTTTGTGATTAAAAGGTTTTACCGCTATTTGTAAAGACCGCAGAAAAGTGGTGGGTGTACCACTGAGGCATAATGCTGAAGCTGATAAACAGATACAGGTAAACAGCATAAATCTGAAAATTACATATCTGGAAAAAAAATACTTATTTTCCGTTATATCGATATAATTTACACACTTTTTTATTTATTGTTCTAAAAAACAGACATACTGCGCCGACCCCAAATAATAATTGGGATAAGGGCAGGGGAACGATGATGATGTTCTAAAACGTACATAGTAAGTTTTATAACGTACATAATGCCTAACAAAACTATACACATAGTTTGTCTGTTGGATACACATACTTTAAGTTAAAGAAATAGAGAAGAAGTTCTTCTCTATTTCTATGAATTTTCAATATGAATTTTCAAAAGTCACCATTACAGTTTATAGCAGAATTGCTTCTAAAGCAAATAGACATTATAAAACACACATTTCAGCATCCCTTTCTAATTGCCAACACACATACATCTATCTAAAAAACTAAGCTAGGGGATACAATTTTAATTTACAGTCACGGGTCGAAAGCATTCCCAACTTAACAAATTTGAAGGGTTTTTTCCTACCCGGGGGTGGGTAGCGGCCGCTGTACAAATATACGAAAGTAGCCCGAGGTCACTAATTCGATTCCCGGTATACGTACAACTACATATAGCATGTGTGAAGGGTTCGTGGAGATAACCATCAGATTGTCTATAATATTGGACGAAAATATTTTTGGGTTTATGAATGTGTATATTTTTGTTTTGTCGAAAAAAAGGATTTGTTTTTATACATACGTTACCGGAATTAAACCTATCATAACGTAAAGTTATTTACAACTGAAATAAAATAAAACTAAAACCTACTTTACATAATTCCTAGAAAATCCGCTCTCCGATTACTCGGTATTTTCATCAGGATCCTGTAACATAAAAACATAACATTTCCTGGAAAGGGAAGCGTTGTCTAAAAATATGTTTGTAATTATTAGTTACTCAATAAACAGGTTATTAAACTTTACTTTTAAATAACTAAGTATGTAATTTTCTAGATCACGTAACTAATTAGTGTTAAGGTTAGATTTACTTACTATAACTTCAAAATGCCTTAATTGATTTTCACCTGGTCATTTTATTATATTTTTTTTCATCTCCTAATTTCCTGAATGATTAACAAGTTTTTAATGTTTAAATGGTATGCAATTCATTTGCCTGCACTACAGCTGGAATAATTCGGTTTAAAATTGTAGTTTAGCATCAAAGCTCAGCTCATAGCTATGAAGACAAACATAAGGAGCCAAACACCCAGAGTGATGCGCTCTAAACCTCTCGCATATCATTCGTTGGAACTTATAATTCACTTTTACCGCTCGTACGTAAAAGAATCGGAACAAAAAATATTTTATTGGCGTTTCAAACGACGCCTCAGGGCGACATCGATCGTGCACAACATGTACCACGTTCTAATGTGCGGCGTAAGTCACGAGAGGCCGCGGTAAGCGGAGCGGAAGCGATGTAATCCACCTTTGCTTCTAGAGTTTATCATTTAGAAAAAGCTCTTCTAATTCTTGTTTTTTCAGCGACAAACATCATTTTAGCGAAATGTATTACAGTCCTCTGATAAAACCGATGCAAGGGTAGCTAATGTCGAACGTGCTGAAGTCACCAAAGTATCCGTACATAAAAGTAATACGTATACGTGTGTAAGTAAGTAGGTATACGTAACATAACCTCATCAATTATGCTGTAATTTGTCTAAACTGATAGAATGTGAAGGAAGATACTATTGGTATATGAAAAAGAAGAAAGTTATTAGTACCTAAAGGTATTGTTAAGACTAGGAATAAGTTAGTTTTATTAGCTGTGAGCTTGATTTGTCGATCGTAGATTTTAGTTCTAAAAGGATCTATTCAAAATGACATCATTCCCCTACCCTTATCCTATTATTATTTGGGGTCGGCGCAACATGTCTTCTTCCAAACGTTCCTATCAGACGTCATCTCGCAATTCACACTCTTTGCAGCCATATCATCTGTCATCCATCGTTTCTTTGATCATCCTGCCATTTAACGTGACAGAAATTTATATTTCTATCTTAATTCGAGGGAACCCAACAAAAATCCACGAAACCGTCAAATTAGAACAAATATCAATACCTCTACACACTCCTCACTTAGACCAACCACCAGATATGTGAACAAACCCCTATCTAAAATCGTTTGGAAATAAAACGCGCATAGAGATCTCCTGCAGGAATTACCGGGGCAAGCCGCGGCCGCAACTAATATATTACAATATAATAAAGGTCCGTTCCCTGTATTAGGGTTTGCAATAGATATATGTGCGCAATTGTATGTTTATTGTCTTACGTAGAATTATCGCTGGAGTTGTGTACTTGGTTTTAGGCTATTCGGTTTTGTGTGTTGGCTAATTTATTTGTAATGGGGCTAAATTCGGTATAGATAAATCAGCATGTTAATGTTCTACTGTTAAGCTAAGAACGAGTATTGATTGCAGTGCTTGATTACTTGAGTACCTATTGATAATGTTATATTACACCCTGAAAATAAAATTCTTGTCTGTGTACCATCCCTAACAGATGTATAAGTCTTTCAACTATTTTTGAAGAAAGGTGTTCTTAGACGTTAAATTATTACAATTTAAATAACAGGTACCTAGGTTGACACTAATCCTCACTTGATTTTAATGATATTTGAGTAAACTTCGAGTGTTCAATGTTGAAATTAATCAAAAAAATTAAAAGTCTACCTAAACCAGATAATGCGCCTCAAAAACACTTTTCTATCCATCTTAAATCAAAACCCTCTACGTCAGGTCAGCATACATAAAACTCCTTACAACACACGATGACATAATTTAATCTGAGCCACAAATATTCTGACATACACATGCCTAACGCTGGGATAACTTTTACAAAATGTGAAATATTTGTGGAGGATTATAATAAACAGATGCCATTCTTGCCAGCCCTACCACATAACACTGGCACATAATACTGGCACATAACACTGGCACATAATGCTGGCATTATTTTTCTAAATTGCTATTTTGTGTAAAATTGTCTATTAATGTTTTTTTTGTGATTTTTCCGCGAGTTATGTCAATGACTGTTAATGTGAACGATAAGAGAGTTTAATGTGTTTGTGGATTAGGTTACCTTGTTTTAGATACTTTAAGAGCTATAATCATTCATTTAAGTTTTCGATGATCGTGATATAGTATTGAGTGTGGTAAAAAAATCTTTATAAACATGAGATACAGTTAGGTGCCAGTCATTGTTAAGAATTACTTGTCATTGAATATGTATAAAATAGACTACAACGAAGGTCAAACCTTACCTACATCCCTTATTATATTACTCTTAGTCGTAATACATATCTTTATTCATTGTATTTATTGTAGTCTATTGTAACGTAAATCGTTTTATGAATTAAAACAGAATTAACCATACAATTTTAATGAATTTTAAACATTTAAGCGCTAAAAATACAAGAAAATCCTTTAAATATCCCCAAGTGCATACCCAGATCCAACACCGACTGTTTCCCTACATTAAAAATGTTTACCTTCCCTAAAACAAGCGATAGAAAGAGAGGGCACATAAAATATGCGTAGTTTTAGCTAATCTGTGACGTCACGGCGACATTTTAAATTCGGGAGGGTCGGTACCAAAGGCACAGCGTTTTTAACAGGGGTGGCTTAACCGTTGTTTAGAATTGAAAATAATTTATCACTGTACACTGCGTTAGAGGGAACCCGCTGCTAAATATATCAGTTTTAATTAGAAAACTAATATCCTATAGAGTGTAAGGCCGTGATTTGCTTGCGCTGAAAGGCTTGTTACCCAATTATGCCATAAAATTTTGATGAATTTTCGTAAAGTTTAGCTTGGCGTGTTAAATTAGAGTTTAATTAATGTATTACTAAACAGTTCCTGAAGGAATAAATGCATTTTATATAGGAAAAATCAACAATAACTTGTAATCACAATGTGTAAGGTAATTTTCTTTTTTTAACGGCATCTTGTTAGCAAAATCTGCACAATAATAGCTGTTAAAATGATAATTCGTATTGTTATTCGCGGTTTTCGTTTCGAACCACAGCTTTCCCCTCAAATCAAGAGATTAATCTTAAGAGACACCCTCTTAATGCGGGTTAAACACAAATATTAACACAACTATTCTGCGGGAACACGCTAAAACAACGAATCGGTAGCATTTCAAGCCGCAAACATATTTGTAAACATCTTCATGTTAAGGCTTGAAATATATGTAAGTTTTTCATGTATTATTTTAATAGTAATTATTGTTAATTGAATGAACATATTTCTAATGACTCTTATGTTCTGTGTATGACTACCGCTTCCCGATATATGCGTTATTTTCGCTTCATAAATTATATTATTCACTAAACGATGTTATATTTCTATCGATTTTTAACTAAGAACAAATCAATATAATTTTTCAAGTTGAGTCAATTGACATGTTTCAGAGGAAAACAAAGAGAACACGCATTATGCACGTATGGTATGTTCTAACAACCCTTTTATACTCGTTTTTTTTTTTTACATAATTAGAGTCGTAATTAATTGTAAATAATAGACTAAAACCTGAAGAGTTTTGACAACATAAAAGTGCCAAAAACATTGTCCTAATAGCTAAAACAGCCAAGTTATAATCAACCTAATTCCGCGCTCGCTAATTCGCGCAGCGTCCACAAAAATGTAACTCGAAACAAAAATATAGAACGAAAGGGTACGAACAACACACTAATGATTCGTATTTCGCAAACGGTTTTAATGCGTGCCTTCGGACATATTTAAAACACAAAGTTTTCCGTACCCTCGGCCCCCCCGGCCCCCACATTTCGGTAGTTAGCAAACAGCCAAAAGAGAAAACAGATCCCTCTCGGGTGGGGTAAAAAATACGTAGTTTTAGCTAATCTACGTCGAGGCCCGCGCGGCATTTTTAAACTCGGGCGGGGTGGTTTTAGGCATTTTAACACTGTACAAAAATGTGGGGGGAGGCGGCCCGCGTGTGTGGAATCGGACTTATGTGGGAATCTATTTATGTGATGTACCCCCCTCGCGTTAATATCGGTTGCTATGGCAACGGGCAGATTACTGCATCGCATCTACTCGATTTTTCGCCGCTTTTTCTGTTGTAATCAAATGAGGTGCGACGCGTGTGTGTGGGGGGATGATGAGGGGGGGTGTGTGTGTGGAGGGGGGAGAGGCCTCCGAGAGGGGGTGACACGCGTGTACTCAATTATCCGCAGTGAATCAATAGCGGCGAGATGAGGGTAGTTGTGATGTTTGTGACGCGACTAATGTCTTTTTATCAGTTTAAATTTTTTCCGTGGCTCAGCGGTGCGGCGGTTGTTTGACCTATTTTCGTTTACTGCGGTCCAGGGGAATAAAAATGTAGGTAGTTAAACGAGGGGTGTTGCCAACATACGCTCCCGTATAAATATAGCGGCATGACGTTTTTAACATTAATTTTGGGAGCTTGATTTTCAGTTTAAATTTTTTAAATAGTCATCATATTTCGTAATGGCAAAGTTTAAAAATATTTTTGTATTTAAGGTTTTCAACATTTTCTTTACAGTCGGTACTTTTAGCAACAAATGTTTTAATAAAGAGACTAAAAATATACTATGACATACAAATAACTAGCACTAAATACAACGGTAAACAATCTATAAAACAAACAGAACAGTTGCAAATATATTCAGCTTTCGTAGTAATTTATCAACGCTTGAAATAACGTTGTGGCTCAGTGGTTTCAGGTTTAGGTCGCAGCTTTGAACCTAGGAACGTACTAAATTGACTTTCTTCTGAAAATCATATTAAACCTTTTATTTTCATTACATTATTAAGGAAAGATAATAAGTTTATTGTACACTGAATTTTATGTAAGAGCATTAATACTTTCCTTTCTAGTAAGAGAATATATAGATGACAAATAAAAAAAATCGTGAGTTTAATATGGCAAAGTATTAAAAAATATCTCTACTTATTTTTCACTATGACTTATACTATACCTACCTGGTGTGATTTAACATGATGTTAGACATAACAAACTTAAAGGTTCCTATAGCAGTAAAGATAACGTATTTGTGGAATACCAGGTTAATAATATTATTCATAAGATGTTTTTGCTTGGTCAGTTTTAAAATGATATACTATATCTTCTACAGACACATAAAAACTGGTAGTGAGACCATTTTGGTCTCACTACCAGTTAAAATTGAAGACTAGTATTTACTAGTCTTCAATTTTAAGTATACGAAAACAGTATTTATTGATTTCTACATATCTGTTGTTAATCAAGATTTAACATGGGGTATAAGTACTAGCAATTAAAAAATAATCAAATCAAATGAATTTTAAAATAAGTTCAACAATCATGAATATAGCTTAGTGGTTGTAGGAAGATATATCAAGAAACATTATTACGTGCCTCCTTGTTACTATAAAACTGGTAGGTACAACTTGATCTCTATCTTTGAAAAACACACGTTTGCAAACATAAGCGTTACTTTTAAAACATAGAACATGAGCTGTAATGTACGCATGCCATCAAAAAAAAAGCGGCATAAGTGTTTTAAAAAACGCCATCTCCTTAAAAATTGCGGAACTTTTTTCGTACTAAACATGTCGGGAGTCGCAAAACTCATAGTTAGAATACAACTACTAGGACCAAGGACACAAGTACCCTTCTCTCCCTTGTTACGTAGTTACTTCACCACCCAATAGATGTCGCTGTACCAAGCGCCACCTACTAGCTAATAAAACAACTTCAGCTAGTAACGCCATCTGTTGGCATTTTCATGAACTAGCTTTTCTGTGGGACACTCACCGTATTTTATAAGAGCGTTTTCTCGTGTCTTTATTCATTTGTTTCATTCTTCTAATCTGTCTAAGGACAGTTAGTTGGCCTAGTGCCTGATCTTTGTGTAAATCGAAGACTATAAACATAATGTTGGGCAACATTTAATATTTGTCATGGTAATTTAAAATTGATGATGTCCATGTCTTGCTTCCACAGAGCACGTAACTAAATGAAGTAAACGATATAGTGCTAGGTTCAAAATCTATTCTGATTTAAGCCTATCGGTTAAGTTGAGATGGTTTAGTTATGAATTGTATGATCGATCTATATGTCGACGGGTCCTACGTAGACTAGTATAAGTGCAAAAATGCAACTTTTCAAGAGAGCGGTTTAAAGGTTCAAAAGCTTGTAACTTTGTCGTAAATCAATAAAAACACTTGAAATTTTAGTATGTTATATTTTGATATTTAAGAAATAAGACTGCATTATTGGTTTTTCTTCTTTTTTTTATACTTTGGAAAATAGGTTAACTTGCATTCATGTAGCCTGTTTTTTTTACTACGGTAGAACCTGTAAACTGATACAAGTGGCCACTTATACCAGTATTTAGTGTACTTGCTTATACTTATAATAAAGGAAATCTGAAGGATTTTACTCTTTAAACATAGTATTTTCGTGTTATTGACCAATATGAGGTTATAATATTAAAAATAATACCTACTTTTATCTACTTTTAGCGACTTTTTAACACTTACAACAGTTTACTCAGTACTGGAAAGCTACTTGCAACAGTTTGCTGTATTATTATTAACTGTGAATATTTAAATTAGTGTGGTAAGAAGTTAAATAAAAACATTTAAAATACAAAATAACACTTTATTATTAGATAGTAGCATTCCTAATAATGAAAAATAAAATCATTGGCCTTGCAATCTTAAAAATAATAAAACAAAAAAATGTAATCTTCTTATTTTAAGTAAAAAAAAGGGTTTGATTTTTAAAGAGGTTTTCTTACGATAATACCTAATTCTTTTTTTTTTTTAAGACTAGCTTGTCTTGAATTTCATGTCATTTTTCTTATAAATAGCATTTCCACTATTTTTTTTCAGTTACGTACGTTACGTCTGTTCTGTTACGTCTACTAGTTTTTGTACGTTGATGTTTCTAATTTATTTCTCCCTTTGCAGATCCGCTAGAAAAGGTATTTTAAAGAAATAAGTATAACCTTTGTGCAACCCTTTTGAACTATGTGCTTCTATTAAGTGTATAGTTGTGTACATAACTTGTTAAATGTATAAAAAAGTAACACAACCCCTAACAACAGGGCAATGAGACCTTAGAGTCTAAATCAGATGATGGAAAATTCATTACATTTTTACAACTTGTATTAAATGGTGATTTGTGTCACCCTTCATACGAATGTCTCATCACATTACCACACTCGTCATACTTGTTTAAATATGCATTTTATACATTTGAAAATATCCTACTAATATAGTTAACGCGAAAGTTGCATAAGTATCGATTGGATGTTTGTTACTCTTTGACGCTCAAACGACTTAACCAATTTTGAAGAAATTTCGTATGGAGTTAGCTGACAACCTGGATTAAAACATAGACTTTTTAACCGACTGCGTCAGAGGAGGGCAATGTTTTCCAGTTATAACCGACACTCGTGCGGTCGAAGTTGCTGGCGACCACTAAGTCCTTTATAAGTTTAATTTGAATGTCTTTTGTGTCATTATACTTAAGTTTTGATTGAACTTAATTGTTTTTTCAATACTACAACTTTACCAAAATAAACCGAGGTTGCGAATATTGTTATATTGTTTACCTCTGGAATATTTATACACCTTTAAAAATTATGTACTTGGGTACATAAAAAAAAATTGTCTCGTCAGTTCCCAAGTAGCAAAATTTGATAACTTCTTACGTTAATTGCTGCAAAAAATGTATTAAAAGTAGTATCGCTATTTATTTTATTAGTAAATAAATATTATTATTAAATAATGTAGGTTACGTCAGATAACAATATCAAGAAAATAAAACAAAGTCACATGTGACTTTGTATACTACTACTTTGTATTCCTACTGATATAAGTGTAAAATTTATTGAAATAATAAAAAAAAAAACACAAAAACCCGACTGTAAAAAAACAACCACTAACTAAAAAGGGAAAAACAAACTCTATAATTTAGTGTGAAGAGTATGTAGTACACCGTGCGTCTACATTATTATAATTTATACGTAAAAAAATAATGCAGGCGGCACAAACAAATCTACAAGCAGTACAATCTGTATCTTGCATTAGGTGAACATTAATTAAACCCTTTTGTAGAAATATTAGTACTGTCAACTTAGTAATTTGTTTGTCAATTTTTAACGCATAAATTTATTAATAATTGACCTCGTGAGCCCTTAACTGTTGTGAATTCTCACCACTACTTACTCAAAGCAAACAAAACTAGTTAAATATGTAAAAAAGTAGTACAACCCCTAAAAACAAGCCACGAAATAGTTTTGATACAGAAGAATACGTTAGCAGTTAACGCAGTTATACCAGTATTAACGTGCTCCCGACTCCGTCGCAGCGCGCATACTGGAGTAAATGTCACTTGCGCGTACGTGACGCGGCGCACGCGACTACCTACACTGGTGCAAGTGACTTACATCAGTGTAGATAGTCGTGTGGCCAAAAATCATGTCACTTATATTAGTTTACAAGTTTGTATCTCTGAAATTACTGAATAAAATAATATAAATTTTACAGGGTATAAAGTTAAGGTAATTTTAAGGCTTTTGGTGCAAAAAAACGTATTTTGGTGTTTTGCTGGTTACACCAGTATACGTAGGACCCGTCGATGTCATTATATTAAAAGGACCGGGAAAGTAACAATTTAGCGATAAAACAGCTCTGGGTTTGAAGCCAGCATGTATCGTTTTATACGTAAATTAGATTAAACCTATTTAATCTACGTTAATCTATTTTACTTTTATTTATTAGTTTTCATAACTAATTATACTTTATTTTAAGGTAACACAAATAAAACAATACCCCTCCCGCAAATCACTTTAAATTTATTTTATAAAAGTAACTTCAAATAAAATATTAAAATCATTGCAAACGAAATACATACATTATCACTTATATCTATTTATTTATCAAACCATTAATTTTCAAACTAGCCTACACTCAAATTATATTTTAATATTTTTTACGTGAATACTCCACATAGTTTATTTATTTAAGGATTATTACGCAACTTCCATTTCCTCCAAACCGAAAGTTACAAGACGTCTTAATGCGCACTCAAAATTATAGCTACAAAGACTCTTCGTGCACCGGACGAAGCAAATCTCAAATACTTCCCTACTCTAGTTTCCAACGTCACTTATTCAAGTAATACGGCAGTAGTAGAGTCGTCGAAACCAAGAAACTTGCGTTGAATCACGTACGAAGGGACTTAGTTACACATATCTGTCTTAAAATTTTAACAAAAAAACAATTTTCAAACTTTGTCTAAGTCAGGTGAAACTTTGTCTTCTTGTCAGAAGACAAAGACAAAATAATAACAGTTTTAATCAGTGATTTATTTTTTGAATACCTACGTAATAATCCTTAATACAAAAATTATAATATCTCTGTTCTGTTCATAAAGAATAGTTTGGCACGTAATGTTTTCGTTTGTCGCACGGACGGCACTAACATTCAAACTAATACATTTAAAGCCGTTTGTCAACTAGAGCGTAACACAGTTAAATATTAGCATATTGTAGAGTACGAGTGAAATACGAATGCTGGAAATATTGATGTAATTGTTACATGATAGTCTTAATAGAATTTTCGTCATCAAAATTGTAGAGCACATTTTATATTGTATTATTTATAAATGCCTCTCAACTGAGGTGGTTTAAAACAGTATTAACAGTTATTTATTGACTTGCTATACTCTAATTGACAAGCGCCTTAAGAATTATATATTTTTAATATCTATAAATTCTATCACAACTTCAAAAACAATTGAATGCTGAGCAAAATTAACTTTACCTATTAGCTAATAAATAATAATATATTCATTGATTTATAAACTATACGAATAAAATGAAAGAGCATTGAATATTAGATTTCAATTCCTTATTTTATAAATATTTTTTTTAACAATTAGTTCCTTAATCTAATTAGTAGCGAAAATTGGTGTACACGCAGAAACAAAGTTAATAGGGTCATCACTCTCCTTTATGAATAAAAAAGTACTATTTTCATGAAAAAACTTTTAATTTTTCTTTTAAATATTTTGAGAAAAAACTGCCTATAGTGATTAAGTGCAAATATCAAAGTGCCAAGAATCCTGTTTTCAAAAAACTTGTAAGTGACAACCCTGTCAACATTTCCTCCACTATCCCTTAAACTAACGTAACTCTATTTTGGCCACAACGATCAAGATCAGAAATGCCATAAAAACAACACCCTATGCATGTTACGGTAACGCTGACATCTAGAAATCTAGACTCAATGGCTAAGCGCTAGGGCTCACAATATTATCCCTACGCACATCGAATATTTGATCAAAATCTTGGCTACAAACATTTGATCCAAGGTACTGTATTTGTATCACCAAAAACATCTGTAAGGATTTCTTTTTATTTTCTATCGACACTATTAATAACACAGTTGATTATTCATTGAATTTATTTTTATCTGACACTTTTCTGATTCCATTTTTCTTATTTTCTAATCACCGGAATATTTAGATCACACTTGTATGAAACATTCAGAAATTTACGAGTACCATTTCTTTAATATTTTCAAATAGCTTCCTATCAGTTTTTTTTATCTTTATACATACTTATCCACTTTATGCATCAAAACTCTGTCATAATACAAAATACTGTATTCAATAACCTCCCAGTTTTCATTCCAATGCTTTTACTATGAACTTCTAAAGCAGGACTATTGTCATTGTGTAAATGAGACACCGCTACGTGTTATATAGATCGCTGTCTTGCTTCGACAATACACAATGTTGTTTTACGAGTTCATAGTACAAACATTAACCCAAAGGCTCCCTTCATAATTTCCTTCCTCTCAAAACAGTTTCACTTTCCACTCTTAACGCCCTTACATTTAACGTCCAATCCTAATAATACTTCAATACTTACTTCTAAGATAAAATTTCCTTACTCCTCGCATTTATGCTCTACAATCTTTAGTTAGCACATGTACCGTATCTTGAAGTAATGACTTCGAATCAAAAAGTTCTATATTCACGTTGAAAGCGCATCAAATACACTTACAGGTAAATTGGCATTGACTTTTATCTAAATATCCCGGCTGGAGACTATTATACAAATTCAGCTACGGAGCGACACACACGGGGTCATACAACTAGTTGCTGAACATAACTCAAATGACGTGACTCCAAGCTTACGACTACTTTAATAGATTTTACAAAATGATTTGGTCTTGAGCAGTGGTAGTGAGAATAGTGAAGATCAAGAGATGGAATAGACCAAGGAAGAGATATGGAAAAGTAAAGGTAAGACAAAATTGTGAAAGAGGATGTGGAAAAGTAGTTGTAATAGTTGATAATTTTTAGATTTTGAGGTAGTACATTTATCAAAAAGTTTTCAGTCATGGTTAAAGAGATATTATTAAATCGAGAAAAATGTTGAGGCAAATCCACTCTTTTCAGGCACCTCTCTACCTCCATTATTCTCACTGACACCACTCTAGACCCATCAAAAACAACCTGAAATACACTATATACATAAAAGTGAGCGCAGAATTAACTTGTGCCATCAGACTTGCTGGATTCACTCTCTTCCGTGATGGTGATCATTGGCGGTGAATCAAACGCGCCGTCCCCGGGCGACGTGTCGTTCATCAGCTTCTCAAACTTCGGGGACCCTGACGGTAGGATCACGTCCTTCACTGCATCGTACACGTCCGTCCTGATGATCGGTAAAGAGGCCCTCTTACCTTTAAGGCTATCTTTCGTCGGCCCCTCATCTTCCTTTATAGTTGCCATCGGTACTATCTCTGGTTCATCATCTTCTAACCGTACTGGGAGACTATCAGCTCGATTTAACGACTTCGATCCCTCGACTTTCTCTAACACAGGTATTGCGACGCCATTCTCCATTTTCTTCTGATCATGAAGATGCTGTAAGCTGTATTCTCTGGCTTGCACATCAGATAGTAAAGGACCGTCAGTTGAACCTTCGATACAGTATCCAGGGCCTTGTAAAGCGTCACTACCTATAATGGAATCTTGCTTGAATATCGCCGCTGTTACCACTGGTTTGTCGGGGTCAGTTGGGGTCTTGCTAATCAAAGGCTCTTGGGAATTATCATAGACAATACCTTCAGGGACGTCGTCTTTTGATGTGTCATAACCAGCGTAAACCGGGTACCCAAACGGCCCTTGTTCGTATCCCATCTGACTACTGTATGAGTAGCTGACGTTATGTGATCCTATAGACGACATGCTGAGGTCTGAGATTGATAAGCCTGTGCTAGAGAGGGCAAGTGCTTTGTCCCTCTCAAACTTGGTGCTACTTTTTTCGCTGTCTTCCTCTATCTTCTTCTCGACGTCTTCAGGGACGCGGTGGATGAGAGCCTGGTTTGTCGAGATCTGAGACTCGTGAGGCGGCGAGTTGTGAATGTTTTTGCTCGGCCTGTACGCTGTTGATTGCTGTACTTCTACAACGAAAATACCATCGTTGTCTGGTGAATACTTCATTTTCGTTTCTCGACCATTCTTGGTGATATCCTGGAAAGAAACACATTAATGATTGGATATTGGCACGTTTGATTAAATCAAAATAGTATTAAAATAAAGGAAATGTTGTGTGTCGCCAAAATTGTTGTATTAGTAACTTCTAAATTAGTTTTAATCGCTGCCATATTGCAAAAAATCATGGATTTTGGTTTACTACATAAAACTATATCGTCCATAAACCAATACATAGTTACGGTGAAACAAAGTTTTCAGTAAGATTCCTCAGCCCGATGAAGTGCGATACTCCTGGCGGACTTAGTCTGCAGTTGGTGTCGAATACACGCCGGAAACTGCGAACTTTGCTGCAAAATCCTTTGCGAGTGCACGAGCACTTCAAGTTTATATACTCAAGTTAAGCGTATGAATTTGACAACTAAGATTCGACCTAGTACTTATTACGTGTATTTGCTATGTACTTTTGAGCTCTGAAATTATAATGATAGCAGTAGACTTCTAATCCTCATAAAAAAATATTTAGTAGGACTCTAGCTTTTCTAATAACTCCATCATATAACATTTCTCAAAGGAGTTCTTCAAGGGTGCATCTTAGGGCCATTATTATTGATTGTTAAAAGTAATGTGAACTTACATTTCGCTCCTCCGTTTCAACGATCAGATGGTTATTCTTCAGGGTCATGGTGAAGATGGAGCCATTGGCAGCAGGAGTTTCTCCGTCCACTCCAGTACCGGTGCTGTCATCCGTTGGAGACTTCAACTGAAAATTCATGAAAATAAAAAGGTTACGTAAGCTATAATAGTCGCGTTTGTTTTACCTTAATAACATTAACCTAACAAAGATTAGAAAAAAATGGATTCGTTAAGTTTATAATATTCGAATAAAAATATTTATCTAAAATATTTAGTACTGATAAGCGTTTTCTCCCTTAATAATTTCCCAATGGTTGTGGTCAACGCACGTCTTTACATAAGACGCTTATATTCATGAATCATAATATAAATACTAAAAAAATACCACAAATAAGCCATCGTAATCCAACCGTCATAACGCATGTTTTACCTCAAATAACAGAGGCTATTACCCAAATTGTGATGGCATTCGTAATGACTAACGCCAGCCAACAAAGAGCTATCCTCTCGTTGGACCCGCTAATGACCTGCATTGACAAATCATTCACCTTCACCCACGTGATCAATAAGGGATGAGAGGAAGCGGGGATAGATTCACCATGGTTATGGAGCAGATATTTTTTTGATGATTACCTACAATACAAGACGTTTTTCTTGAGATTTGATAAACATTTGAAGTAAAGGCAATTTTCCATAAGCTGTTAGTCTAAATTATCAAACCGTTGTCTGCTATATATTTTACTATTTTAATTTATCAGTAAAGATGCTATAATTGACCTCGCAAAAATGTAAGAAATCGCTGTCGCTATCATTTATACCTTGGTACACAATAACCAGAATAAAAAGAACCCGAACATAAACAAAAAATCATCTAATTTATTTCAAAATTTTCATCGCTAAAGAAGCATGGGAGGTCTTATTAAAATGGTCGCCTGTCATTTCACACTGCTAGAAATTCTACCTTAAATGAAGATTGGAAAACATTGCAGAGTAATAGTTTTAAACTTAAGTACGTTGTGATAGAGTTGAAAATGCATTGCTTACTAAAAATATGATTGGAACTGATGTAAAAATAAATTTTGTATCGGAATTCAAACGTTTGACGTGTAATGAAGCGTGGCCAGGTGCTACCAACCTTCTGGCTGTAATTGGTTTTGCTTTAATTGGGATGATGACAACTTCTTTTTTAATGTTCGCCATATCCGTGTGTCCAATATTATAGATTAAATAATATTGAATTCGTATTTTTTCTATTGACCCGCAAACAAAAATTTGCCAAAGTGCAGTCAATGAAAATTACGCGTGACGTCACTTTTTCGTACATTATATCATTAGCTATCTGACGGACTTATTAGGTTTTTACTTTTCGTACCCTGTCATCATACCTATTATAATTTTGAAACCACAGTATGTGTCAACAAATATGTCAAAAATAACTTTAAAGATTATATCTTTAAAGAACACCATAAAAGCTAAACACAAAATTTGCTCATTTCTTTCTGAGCTACACTTTACCATATTATTAGTACTGTATTGACAACATCAGCTAATATAATTAGATACAGCCAGAAAAAATACAACAAAATACACAATATAATAAAATACCATTAACCAAACAACCTAACACATAATTCGGAACGCAAACACTGGAACCTAACTATTAAACCCTATTAACACAAAAACTGGGCACACCAGTCATTATCCCAAACATACCAAAGCGAACAAAAGTAATAAAACAAGAAAATACTGCAGCAAAAAGTCACACCCAGTCACATTTAAGACCTAGGCCTTTAGGTCTAACTTAGCCAGGTCAATGGCCGGTCGTCGCCCGAACATTTCGGCACACTCTTATTTTTTTTGCCCCCCCCCCCCTCCTCTTCCTCGCCGCGAACCCCGCAGCCTCCCAATCGAGTTGCAGTTTTTAGATGCACCTACTCAGTCGTATGACTATCTAACGACCTGAGTAAGGAATGGTGTGGAGTAGCTGTTGTTTGGGATTATTTTTGGGTTTTGGGCAACGTTTTTAGGGTATTGGGCAACATTTTTTGGGTACTGGGCAACATTTTTTGGGCATTGGACAACGTTTTTGGGTATTAAATAATATTTGAGTGTGGTTTGCATAATGTTCTGACATTTTAGTAGGTATATTTGAATCATAAAATTTTTGTCAATGGTAATGATGATTTGCACATTTTGTAGTGTGTCTTTTTTTAATATAATGGCCAGTTTAATCACGATCATAGGTAATAAACATGCCATTAAAATTAAACTCATTAGTGAAGCCATGACTGATCTCAAGATCAATTCATTTCACTTTTCGTATCTGTAAAACGTATAAATCTCGTATAACGTACCTAATTCTTTAAATACTCATTAATAACATGCAAATCATAAATAATCCCTTTCAAACTGAGCTACTAATCTAACATAACCAAAAAATGCAGCTCTAAGTCGACTCCACTGCATTCATATGCGCACACGCATTCATCGAGAAGTGCGTTGCACTATAGCGAGCCAGTTTGACTAGATTTTTGGCAACGAGCGGCGCATGCGCTGCCCTCCCCTCCCCCGCCTTCGCCTGCATCCCCCCGGTATGCTCCACACAACGCGATTATGACTTTCTGATGGGTTTTGGAAAGAGATGAAAGATAATACTTCGGTAATTAGTTTTCCAAAGTTTGACTTGATGGATATTTTTAGGCTTTTTTTAAGTAAGAAAAGATGATATGTGCCTACAGAGGTTCACTCAATGTAATTTTTAAATATTGAACATTGATTTGATAGAAATTCTTAACCGACTAAACAAAAGGATGATGAAATAGGTATGAATCCTCTGCACGTTCTAAACATAATGTCAATAATTATGAAAAGTACTTCAAGGAACGCAGTTCTTTACTTCTGAACGTAGGTATTTACCTACGTTAATAAATTTTACTCAGAGAAACGTGCGTTTTCAAAATATTCAATGTTTACCAATATATTATACCATAACGAACCCTTGCCATGGGCCGGTTTTTAATTACTAACGAGGTTTAGGTTTAATTACAGGAGATATTATCGATTTCCATCGGTCAGGCGATTCAATGCCTGCAGAAAAATATCTTATTACATTACAGCCATGGTGTACGGTAATTAATGGTATTCTTTCTTATGGTATCGAAATAAGCGATGAATTTTAGAAATTCAATTTACAAAGTAAGAAACTGCGTTTTAATACCGTAGGTATTTATTTACTACTAACTGTTGGTCTCGACTTTGCCTGCGGATGTCGGTTATAGTTGCATAAACATTAACCTCGTCTAACGCTGTTGGTTAAAAAGTTAGTTTTTTTTTATGATCTACAACTTAAATCGGATCTTACGGGCTACTTAACCTAACCGTGCGTGGTGAGCTGCAACGCATTGCCGCGCACCGACCAAACGCGCGAGACGTTGCATGGCAGTTCAGGTTTAGTCAGTAAGAGTCTGACACTACTCACTTTCTCCCCCAAGGAGAGGGTGCCCATGAGGATTCCCCCGTCTTACCAACAAAAAAGAATGGTTTTTGAGTGGTTCCGTGTGGAATCCGGATATAAAGAATAGCAACACACCATATCCTCCACTGAGTGTCGTAAAAGGCGACTAATGGACCTTAAGACCCAGTGCACTGTACCAAGCACCTTGGGTCACCCGAACAACCAACAATCGCATTCCCAAAGAGGGTTAGTGTCAGGCAGTCGGCCGACTATAAAACCATAGCCAAAACTTTAAGCAACCCCAAGTGAAATGAAATAAGGGCAAGAAGATGATGATGATGACCAACAAAAAAAGACTACCCTAATACGAAACAAAGGTTATCTAAAATCTGAAAAATAGCCAACATATTCGACATTCATGTTCAATTCATCACTATAGACTTCTAACTTCATACAGATTTCATCAGTATTCCATGTAAACAAATTTAAACTATATCATAACATCACTTTGACAGCTATAACAGAGCACATGTTACTGTATACGCAATACCACAATGGCTTTAACAAAATACGTAATACCTAACTTAAAAAGTATAACAGTTTACTCACGCGTATTTACCGGAAAAGCCGACTAGTTTCGGACCCAACCGGAGTCCTTAATCATGAGCTGACGCGGCGGCGGGGTCGCGAGTCGATACGACGTAATACCTTACCCAATTGCTTAAGAAAGACCTAAGACCTATCTATACATACATTACATACTCTAAATAGTATACATGACCAGTTCGGTCTGATTGTATCGAAGGGCCAGGGGCGGTGAAAGTTACGGGGCTAACGGTCAACTCGGCCGATACCTAAGTACGGTCCGCAGATTAAATAACTAAGGAGTTTCCTTATAGCTCCTTGTAAGATGTTTATGATGTTTAAAGTTAGAGTATAGAGCTAGAAGGATCTTTTAATTTGGCACGTGATCAAAATTGGAACTAATGTGTAAAGGCGTATATGAATAACCATCACTTTTGACAGAGGTTTGATTTGATTCTTGTAGCGAATATGCACACTAACGCCCATGTCATCGTCGTGCAAAAAGACTTACCACCACGCCTCTACAGCTATTTAAATAGTGTCATCATGTTGTATTTTTTTTAAGAGCCCATATTCAATACCGGTTAAGTGGATACACGAAAAAACAAAAATCCATCATCAAAGAGTTCTAATTAGAAAAAAAAATCAATCACTCATAACTTCAAAGTAACAACCTTCAAACTTCTAATAAACAAAAAAAAACTCTAACAATAAATAAGTTTTAATTAAAAGAAAAAAAATAAAATTTTCGATACATTTTTTTCCTCCAACTTTTCCACGTAACTGCTTTCCTATCGCTACATTAAAACCCCGACTATCTCAATCTTGGACGCGGAAGCTTCTTGCTTTCTTCGCTTTATTTGTATTCTGTACAAAACTCCGTACAATGGCATCCCATCTGTTATCCCGGCATCTCCCGAGCATCCTGCCTCCAAAATAGGACCTTTTTATGTAACAATACGTGATAAATGCAAGCCCGCTAATGCCGCCCGGCCCTGCCCGCGGGCGTGACGTAAAAATACATGATAAAACTAGAGAGGGTCTTTTCGTTAAAAAGGTTGTAGTATATTTTTTGGTTAAGTCTATTTTCAGAGGTCTCAAAGTCTATTATTTTGTGCCAATATAATGTTATTGATGTGTAATTTCTGAGTAATAGTCTAGCAAACCTATTTTATATAATTAGAACCCTAGTAACACCTCGTTAAGTGGTAGGTAGTTCAGAATGAAAATTTTCCAAAAGAGAAAAAAGGAACATACAGTTTTTCTGTTTTATGATTTCACATTATGGTACTAAATAATTTAAGGATTTATTTCTAAAAACCACATTTAATCAATCAGTAATTCACAATCTTATTCAGAGTCTGTTTTCGACTCCTCTCTCCCTTTCAAAGCTCAATCCTTCATCAAAACAAAAGATAATTATTTCGAGTAGGCACTTTCAAAACGTTACTAACTCCAGTTGCGTGGTTCCAAAATGTTTATCAGTATCAACCTCCTCACCTAGTCATTTCCAACTATACCTACCCTCTAACTATGCATACTCAATTAAATATCCTATAGCCATTCAGAGTGAGTACCAGTAACCCAATAAGTCATAGCTCTCCCGCGGTCCCGGGGCGCTTGTCCGATGTATTATTCAATTGTGAGGCGATCCCTCTCGGGGTCCGTTTACCTTAACTTGACAGTACACATGTAGCTACGCTTGAAGCTATGCTTGGAGGTTTAGAGGGGTAGAGAGGTTCAATTTCCTAACCAATGTTAGAATAATTGATGTCAAATTTGATGAGACCAATTTCCATTAACGATATTTTTTTTTATTGGTGTGGCCCTGTAAGATGACTTGTGAGTTTTTTGTATGATGTGACTCTTCAAGATGACTCGTGAGATGACCTTTGAACTAAATTACTTTACGTACATATAAGATATAAATATATTATCATAATGGAAACGATACTTCAAATAAAGTTATCTGTAGAATAAAAACCTTTTCCTTAGTTATATGTGCGTTTTGCAGACAATGAAGGTTAGTACAAAATTGACTGTTATCTATTTCAACCATGATAGTTCCTCTATAGGGTGAGACCACCCCTTCGTTGTTCCAATTACCGTACATTTGGACTGATGTAATCCATAAGTTTTGAACAGGACTAAAGTTCATTTCGGTATCTCAATTTCAAAAAGTCCATATTATTGTTACTTACTGAGACCGCTTTCGATAAGCAAAGCTCTTTTATTGTCATACGTGACTGAGCCCCCGTGCGCATTAAGGAACATTGTCTTGATTTCTACACTTGAATCGAAATTCTTTGATTGCAGCAATTCATACGTAAATAAAAATGATAAGAATCACAGGTTTTGATTATTTTTCCTGTAATACATTATATAAAGTACCAGTTTCATATCTCGCAGTTTTCAAAAGATAAGTAAGCCACAAAGGTACTCGCAACATAAATCTCTCATAATGTGTTGTTTCCGCGACTTCCTGCGCGCACCAACAAAAGCCAAAGTTTTCCACACTCGAGAACAAAAACAACAGATTTTTGCATTTCCCGCATAGTTGACTCCGCGAATATTCGGCCATAATGAAAAAATCCTCGTAAACTCATTTAATACTCTTTTTATGAGCGATATTATCTCTATGCTATCGTAAAATATGAAGTCTTGGCACACTGGCTCGTAATTCTAATTTGTTACTACTTTAGAATGTAAAAACTTAAAAAGTTCGGGTGTAAATTGTTTTACGTGTAACATCGGGGCTTTTGATGTGAGTAGTTCATTTGGTGCTTAAGTGCAACATAAATATTAGCGTCTGAGTGCTCAACCCGTTTCGTTCGGTAAGGAGCGGACATAAAAAAAATCGGTAATCGAATGTATAAAGCTCACTGCGCCCGCGCCGCTCGCGCCGCGCCGAGCTGTACTGGTTTAACTGTTCACTTTACTCAAGATGACATAACTGATGTAAGGATGCGATGGCCCAGTAGCTAAATGGTTTCTTTTATTTTGTAAAGTTTAACGGTGGTTTTTATCAGTTAATTCTCTACTTTTTGCGTGTGTTTTTGAATACCTGTTCTTTTTAGGTTTTATATTTAGACCACTACCGAAAAAGAAAAAAATACTATAAATGACTTATAGATTTATAGACAAGTTACCAACAAATAACATAGGTAAATATTATAGTTTATATGCGTCCTTATCAATATTATATTAAACTACTTTTTTTTCCAGCCAGTAATACATCCTTTCCTAGTCAAAATAACACAGCAAAATCCAAAACAACAATAACATACTAACACAATAAATATGTAGCAGCACAAAGTGATCGCGTAAAACAAATGCTGTCCGGAAAACATGATGCGTCGTTATGGCGCGAGGCATGGCTAATGGTGCACTAGATGTTCCAACTTCCTTCATACTATGACTGTGTTCTTAGTCTTTTGGTAATATATTGTTGTAGCAAAACTTTCCAGATTTAAGGAATGATAGTTTCATTGGTGGATACAACAAATAAGGTAAGTTAGTCGATTCAAAGGCGATGAGAATTCAGTAATACTGTCTATTTTGTATTCTTTTAACGTCAATAATATAATGCTGTCGTTTCAAAGGTTTTGAAACTACGATTTGTGATCAGGGACTTGGACAGAGACTGACGGTCCTAAAATTGTGATAAAAATATTTATATGTTAAGGTGAATTTAAAATTTTCGTAGTTGTTAAAAAAATAGGCATTATTTTAACGACTAGAACTTTTCTAACCCTAAATATGAATAAAGCTTTCATGAACACAAGATTCCTAAAATCATATGAATACTTAGTATCAAGTAGATATCATTACAAATCACATAAAGTATCACAAACAATTACTGTCAAATTCTTAGTAAAGTACAATTATAATGTCACAGACAATTTACTTGCGCCAAAAAATGGGCTATTCCGCGAATTTGTCCGTTTACCGTCTAATTATGTAAAAACTCAGAATGCAAGTAATTGCGGGCGATTCCGAAGTCAAATTACAATGGATTCAAGCCACAAGTTTTATCAGTAGCTTTTGTAATTTGAGATTTTTCCTGCGGTTGGAAAATATCAGTAGGAAAATTGAACTTTTTAGTAATATTTGCAATGATTTGCAATTTGTAAATCGTCTTCTGCCCACCCTGTTATGTTATTCTGTACCCCAAAATTCCAAGCCACTGATTAAATACTGAAACATTTATCTATGTATAAGAATTTTCCTACTCAATATATTAAAATAAATGGTCGACCTGCTTTTACTACTTCATATTTCAAAATTGTTTAGACAAACCAATTCCAAACATCACGTGAATTCTCAACATTTCCCACACCTTAATAAAAACATCAATTTAATGACAGTAAAACTTCTGTTAACATTACAACATCAAAAAATTCGTCGTAACTCATTCAAATCGTGCGCAAGTAGGTCGCATTAGCGGAGAGAGTCGCAGGCGCAGCTTTGATGTTATTGATCACGGTAGAGGCACCATCAGTAACTGTCCGGCAGATATATGTATAGTGCTGCTATAGAAATCTGTTAACATGCAACCCTTGACGATGAGGTATTTTAAGTTATCGATCATTTGTAGGGTGACTATAAGGCATGTTAAACCTTAAATGAAAATATATCCTCTCATCATGTGATATTTGTTTATTTTTCATAATTGCAACTATGGTGTTTAGTCAGGTAGTATCCAGAAGCGAGTCTGCAAGTGTATGTGAAATTGTTGTTCGTTCACTCTTATTGTGTGCAGACGGCCGTATTTGTTGGTTGTTGTATTTAAGCTCAAGAGAGATTAAATACAGGAGCAACAGTTTTACATGGTTTCGAAAGCACTGTTGACTGCACGGATAGCCGAGTGGTATAGGTCACCACACCAATTACTATTTGTAAGCGACGAGTCGCGGGTTTGGTCCACAAAGGCTTGTCCTGAGTCTGAGTGTAGTTGTGCATGTGAATTGAATATCAGTGAAACCCCCCGTGATACAAGGATAAATTCCTTATTGTGGGAGAGTTTAAAAAAAATAAATAAAAAATAAAGCACCTTTTCCTGATTTTGTGTATTTCAAAACCAAAACTCGCAGTATCCGGTACCTACTCATACTCAGTAGTCACTCATGATACCACTAATATCAGACAACATAATTATAATATTATTTTTATCCTCAACATCTTTACTTCCAGCATGGTCACCGCACCTTGCTCTCACCGAAGGGCGAGGTATTTCGCTAGCACCGCGGTGAAAGTCGCCGTCTGAAGCGTGCTTCAGTGCCGTGTAAATAACGTAAACATCACATAAGGGGTTCTACTGTACTCTACTAACTTACAAAATGTAGTTTAATTTATATAATAATATTACATAAAACTCAAATAAGCTACACACGTATATTATACGTGTGTAGCTTATTTAAAGAGTTTTAGATTTAAGAACAATAGCTTAACTTACCTCTATAAATGATAATAGGGAAGGGATAAACTATGACGATGAGATATAACCATAATTATTTTTGTGTGTAATTTAGTAAATGACATTCCTTTTAATGAGAGGGAGGAAGGAGACTAAGGGATATCCCTAAAAGATACTAAGGAATATCGCAGTTGAGTTGAATCAAACAAAAATACGTTTAGTTTGATTTCTGAGCGTTGGTTCTGACTAGACTGATAACGAAAATCTATATGTTTATGCCAAGTGAGTTTTCATTCATACTCATTACTTAAATAAATACCACTTATCAAAGAAGACTTAAAATCTAACTGAAGTACATCATTTTTCGATATCACACACAAAATTACACCCTAAAATTGAACCGAATAAATCATTATAACTCGTCCACATCTCCGGTTAAGTTTAACTGTCCGATATATTCGTGGAAGCCGCCTTTCTCTCATTAGCCGGGCGCACAAACTAACGATTTATCTCGCTTCATATAACCGAATTGGGAATCTGAGTTCGTGATCATTTTCATTACGTAACCTATTTTGCAAGTTTTTAGTTTTAGTGTTTTGGGAAATAGAATTATCACCATGGCAAAGTTATATAAAATATTTTTTTTCGACAAGTAACAATAGCAAATTAATTAAAAATTGTTATAAAACTATTATACATTAATAAAAGTATTATAGAACTGAAACAAAAACGTATTTTCCAATGTAAATAAATTAAATCGGGCCAGTAAATATCTCGAAGCTGCAGACAAAGCTCGTCTAACATTAAAAGAGGAACAGGGAGAACTGTAGCAGAAAACAACATTTAGAGTCCAGATTTCTTTGCAATATTTATCTTTACCGTGCATACTATAATAATAGCGGTCCGACCGATTTCGGCCACGGCGGCCAGTGTTACTATGACACCAGCCAGCTACGCAGGACATATTATAGTGCGCAAGCGCCGTGGGGATCGAACTCAAGACCTCTGACTTAGCAGTCCTACGGTCTCGCCACTAAGCTATCACAGCTTCGCATACTACACTACACACGGTGTGCATACTGCATACCGTGCATACTACTATATATACATATCTATATATACCATACTATTTGTTCACTTCTTATATTTATACATGCTAGGTATAAACAACATCAGAACCACACCAAGAGATTGAAGAACAGTCTATCCATCTTCTTTAGATACCTTTATCTTTAAACTATTATTTTAACCTCGTATGCTAATATACTTTCTCTGAATAATGAATTATAGTAATTATTTATGCAACAGAGCTTTTTATACAGTTTTTATAGCCAAAATCGCTTATTGAACTGAGCATAATATTAAGGTTTTCGGCAATAAAGCGATACACCTGCTAATTAGACGTCGGCAGATGTGTTAACGTTTGAAAGTTGACATGCTGAGCAAAAACTATAGGGGAAAGGTGTTTGTTGGTGGATAAACAACTACACATTACTATAACAAAGATTTTTGACTGTAGAATATTTTTTTTTAATAACATTATTTAGGATTGAATCTACCCAAGTATTTCGACTTAATAAAAAACAAATTTTAATAAGCATACGTGTGCCAAGTATAATCCAGAACAAATCATCTTTTTCGCATTAGTTTGAGTTATAAAAAAATGGCATTTTGAAGAATCCATGCATCTTCCCATAACTTTCACATTTATATTCTTAGTATGGATTAGGTATTTATTCATAATAAACCAAGCTTTAAAAACGTGTAATGTATATTATAAAATCTTTAGAAAAAATTGGGATATAATCAGCAAGGGTAAAATAATGATTGCCAATAATTGCTCGACCTGCCGTAATTAACGTTCATTTAATATTCAAATTTTTACCTCATTTGGAAAGGCAAAAGTTTTCTCAATAATTTAGCGTAATTTGCTTTTTTGATGACGGGTAATAAAATTATCCCCATTTTTAAACATTTTATTTATTATGGTATTAATACAACTTACGCGTAGATCTTTTTATTCTCAACTTGCTAAGGTACTTATTTTCTACCTGATGACGACTATATTTTTTCACTGTATAAGTTAGCAGTTAGAGAAAACATGCTTGTCCATTTTTTTGTGTATATTTGGTTAAGAAAACATTGGACATTGAAAATCCAATGTTTTCTTAACCTAAGTAACACAAAAAAAAATTGGACAAGCATGTTTCCTCTTTTCACACAAGCATTTTGCAACAAAAAAGTTTCGAAGTGATTAAAGTTGGCTTAATGTCAGCAACCCCAGGCTTAGTGGCGTATTATTTCGGCTCGTAATCATGGGTGCAATGCCTTTCCGGAGGCTCTTCGCATTACGGTTCATGACCCGGCGTGGCCCGTGCAGGCTGTATTGCACGACGCGAGCATCCTGCGCCGATAATTACCGAATTGGAGGAAAATTGCTTGCTTGAGTACTGAGATTTTTTTTTCCAAATAAACTAATTATTTTTGAACGAAAAAAGTAACAATGGTATGTTGTTGTGTGTGTAGTGTTGAAAAAAAACGAAATATTGATCTAACAAGAGCGATTGTCAAAAGATGAGACTCTTTGAGCATGATAAATGAGACACAAAAAAAAAATATAACGCAGTTCCGCTTTTCTCTTATTCCCAAAATACTTTTTTTAATAACATCATCATCTGCAATGCGGAAAACAACACATCAAAACGACGATTACCACAAAAATGAGTTTTATGTAAGCTCGGCCGATAATTGGTGGCTTTACCCTACAAGCGTCCTTAAGTACCAAGTTTGCCTTTATTATTAGCAGAGAAAGTCTTGGGTTCGGTTAACCTTTAAATATTACACATCACACGTCTGTCCTCCAAAACACATTTAAAATAGCCACAACGAAAATTGGTATTTATGAAAAACTAGCTGTTACCCGCCACTTCGTTCGAGAAAAAAAAAATAGGCATGAAAAATAGATAGTAGCCGATTCTTAGACTTTCTACTGAATGCATATGCAAAATTTCAAGAGAATCGATCCATCCGTTTCGCAGGAGTACGGTAACTAACATTGTGACACCAGAATTTTATATATAAGATACTCGTATATCATTGTTTCAAATAATAACATATTCAAAAACCGGCCAAGCGCGAATCGGACTCGCGCACGAAGGGTAATATCATTTATACATAGCAAAAATTTGAAACATCTACCTGTTATCATTTTTAATATTGAGTAAAAATACGTAAAAGCACGTTTATTGTTTTTAGACTTAATGTTTTTTTTTTATATTTAGTATTTGTTGTTATAGCGGTTAAAAGGAAATACATCATAATATATTTTGTGAAAGTTTCAGCTTTCTAGCTATTACGGTTTATAAGATACAGCCTGGAGACACACAGATAGACAGACAGACAGACAGCGGAGGCTTAGTAATAGGGTTCCGTTTTATCCTTTAAGTACGAAACCCTATGTGTATATGTATATTTTTTTATTTATAGTACCTACTATAGACGCCGTTGCTTGCCCTACGACTGATACAGTTATTAAAATAAATATGAAAGACATTATAACCGTTTTATGATATTGTGAAGGTCTAATATCTGAATAAAAATTGAATTTTATTGCTCTGTTTACGTTGCCTAAAAAAGGTATAAAAATAATTTAAAAAACAAGTATCGATTCTATGGTGCTAATAAACCACTAAAAGATTTTTTTTATTGAGTTCATATACAAAAATGCGTTTAATTCCAATGTGTAGAGTGGCCTTCGAGGAAGGTTTTAGTACATAGTTTATTATGATTTTGTATATATTGACTAGAATATAAAGATTTTATTCAGAAAGTAAACGTCATCAACACATTATCAAACTTCATCGCAAAAGAGACACTTACCTACAATCTGATGTAATATGTAGTTTAAGGATAAACCTTTCATAATATAACACAAAAAGTACAAGACAAACAAAATCAATAAAAACACACGCAATTTAAATTCCTCCCGCGCAATGTCTCATATAAGAAAAACTCGAAAGTTTCCAAAATTTTCCAAGCGTTACAACTTTACGGTCAAGTAACGGTAAAGGGAAAATGTGTTAATATCTTTTGTCCTCAAGATTGTTGACAATAGACTTTAAATGTAAATATTGTATAGAGTTTTTTTTAGTATTTTTCCTTGTAACACAAATGAGGTGTAATTTTTGTAGGTCCGTTTCGGTTTTCTCTTTCATAGAAGCCGTGAATCATGACCGCGGGAACTCGTTAGCCTTTTAAATGTATATTATGTAACGTGTTTAATGCCTATGTGGTCAGATTAGCTTTGTCCTAAGTACTTTATAAGCATTTTTGAGAAACATTAATGAAACTTCGTGATGAAAAAATGATTTGGAAAATGCCTAATAAAATGTATAACCGTTAATTAAATAGGTACTTTTAGATAGCTAGGTACTGTTACTATCAAGATCTCTAGACAATCTGACACATTTATGATTTGTGAAATACTCGCTGTTGCCTGCGACTTCGCTTGTGTGAATGTTGGTTCTACCAGCAAAAACGTTATCCCCTCCTGACCCCCTCTTAGGCACTCGGTTAAAAAGTAGTCTGTGTGTTACTCCAGGGTTTCAAAACAACCCATACTAAATATTGTTTAAATTGTTCCAGCCGTTTAAGCGTGAAAGAATAACAAACATCCATCTGTACCTACATACTTTCGCGTATAATCTTAGTAGAATCACATATTTATAAAACACGGACCTAAAACTCCGAACTGACGCCGCCATCGAAAGTCATCAATATTCGTTGATCCTTTGTTTGAGACATAAGGTCTTTGCCCCACAGACAATTAGCCTCACCAAGCACATCTATAACCTAACAATACGACTGCCAAAATAATTGATCGTTCATAAAGCAATAAATAATTCCCATCTTGATCATAATGGGTATGTATAACAAACTCCAAGTTACTTAGGTATAAACCTGAATTACCGTTAGCTCCAAAAACAGCAAGTAACAAAGATGCTGGGATTAAAACCAGACGTCCGAAACTATAACACCAAGCGAATACAACCCTTAATACTTACAAAATAGAGTGTATAGCATGTTTTGTTCTATGGTTAAGGTAGTATGGTACTGTATATTCGGGTTGCCGATTGTATGAAGTTCGGTCTGAACAATGGTGTCCAATCGTTTTTGTTTAGTGGTGGTGTGAGGAATGCGCTGATAATAAATTGTCTTTATTATTGCTTGTCAAAATTCCTTAGATTGATAGGACGAACTACTAAAGGAAAATGCGAAGGTGGGGCGATGTTGGTTATATTGTTATTGAATATCCTCGAACTGGAGACCAATAAGCGGGAAGTATTATTTCTCTAAATATCGTACAATTTCCTTATCGAATAGAACCTCCTTCCTTATTGAACATAAGATAGCCAAGTGATATTTTTACTTGCATAAGTGTCGATTGAAATCAGTTTATTATAAAGTAATTAATATAATCAACAAATGTATCTGAAGTTAAAGAATATCACGTTAGTTAGTCTTGTCACTTCCACAGCTAGTGATTTTAACGACATTAACGTAAAAACGTAAATTATGTAATAATAATTAATATTATGAATGGCTCTGATAGACATTTAAAGTTCTCAACATAGCATCTGCATGTTGGACCTGAGTCCCCGTGTCAGCCTATAAAAACGACCGGGTTTTTTCCCTTGAAGTCATCCCGTGAATTTAAAGAGATCAATATCATAATAAAGAAATTACTTATTTCTACAATATTATCATTTTACTGTATCGTTGTGCCTAAACACTTATCCTGAACAAATTAAGACATAAAAGATTTTATTATTATAAGAACGTACTTAAATGCACCAGGTCTATCTGTAGACCATGTTATAAGCTATCAATATTGTCAATCGTTCTGGAAGTTTCCACAGACGACAGCAAACAGGTTTGCAGTCTGATGGCTTACAAGTGAACAAGTATGATATAATAAGTTATAGTGACCTGCTTGTAGCCAGTAGCTGTGCCCGATGCCATTGATTTCATAGGTGCGTACTGTATGTCAATGTTTATGAATACGTGTATAATATGTTGTAAGTGACATCTCTTCGAACATAATTGTTTTCTTCTTGTTTTTTCTGCACCACCCTATGGTTGACTGGTCGAGAATGCAATGGTCAGGCATTAAAATTGGTATAAAAAGTATGAATATTGTAGCTTGTATTACCCTTGCTTAAAGTGCTTCATGACTTATGGGAAGAAATATTAATATTTTCCTCAAATTTGGCGATTCCTGCTTCGACGATTACAGAAATATCACTTGCCTAGTAGGGTATTATCAATTTGTAAACCTTAAAAATCCGGAATTACGACCAACATATTATCTACACAAAAGATTGACACACCGGTATCAAAATCAGAATAGACAAAAGTACATAATAATATTTCAATACAATCATTCCTCTAGAAACCCATATCCAACTTAGCCTTCAAACTATTTAAAGATACCTCCAACCTACAGCCAACTCAATCTAGACTGCACGTTCATGCATTAGACCTAAGTGATGGTTCGTCGTTACAGGAAAGTTCCTAACTGCCTGCACTGACATGCCAGCTAATTAAAACTAACTCAAATTTCACGCCACTATGCGAAAAGATTCACTTTCGGCTTCGTAAGTGGTTATTATAAACTTATAGGTACCTAGAGTGCGGAGTTTTGATAATATATTATTTAGTCGTGTATGCTTTGCTTATAAACTAGGTTCAATAACTTAGACGCATACCACAAAATATGTCTTGAAATTGTGTATGAAATGTGGATAAGGTTGTATGAAAGGACTTGGGGAGAGCAAAAGAATGTAGGTAGTTTGAGTTTTCAACTTTGGTGTGGATTTTAACGTATCCACGATAGGTTTCATTACGATTTACGAGTTTATAACTCGTAAATCGTAATGAAACCTATCGTGTTTTCCAAAATTTGTAAAAATGCTAATCGAGTAATATATGCATAGACTAACTGTTACATTATCATTACCCTCTTCTGAGCTAGTCGCTTAAAAATAGTCTATATGTTAATCTAGATTGTAAACTAACTCCATACCAAATTTCATAAATAATCATTCAGTCTTTTGAGCGTAAAATACTAATAAACATTCAACTATCCATCCTCACGAACTTTCACGTTTATAATTTTAGTCGGATGATACAAACATTTACACCTTCGAGAATTTTCCTCTTACTAGCGAATCGTTACATCTTTCTTACCATTCAGCAAAAACGTAACATAACATCAGCTAATCACCTGAGAAAAACAATCGAGAATAAAAACACCCACACCCTGCCATTAAAAATATGAACAATTTCTCAACAAAATGGAAACCGCATTAAGAAAAACATTTTTTCGATAACTTTCTTCAAGTCGAAACTTCAGAAACCTCGTTATGACGTAAACAACTTTTAAAACCTGATGAGGCTGTTAAAGTTAGGCAAATCAAACTCGTACCGCGAAAACATTAAGAGTGTTTACAACGAAACCTAATAAAATGAGAAAACAGACTTTATAACGGTGCTTTTTTTATTACTTGTGAACTATAAAACATGAATCATTTCTAAGAATTTAGACGTAAATCGTGTGTTCATAAATGGATAGAGAGATTACAAGTATGAATTATTACGAGATTCGTAGATAGTCGCTTTGGGCAAAATTCACTAGATTAAAAAGAGGGAGATCTTGGTCAAAGATTTCCCTCTTTTTCGGATTGGATAGCAAATAAGTATTAACTTCTGTATTAGGGAAAACATAATAATTACGTTACCCATTGATTTACTAGCTTTGCCCCGAGGCTCCAAATAACCTTTCTAAGTACACGTCAAATGTACAGAGACAGAAAAAACGATACTTTGAGCGTTATGATACGTATTACAGATGTAATATATCACAGTAAAGAAATAAAAGTGTTTAAAGCGAAAATAAAAAAATTGAGATAACACTATATGGACTAGTTTTTAAATAAAATAATACGAATATCGTAATCCACCAATAAAAACCCAAAAATAGTTTAAAATATTCATTTGAGTAAAAAACGCGTTCGGTTCCTGCCTACCCCCTGTCTAAGGCGCTAAGCCTTACAAAGCCCCTTTCAAAGTCAGTCAGTCAGTAAAGCCTTTGTTTCTTAAGAGATTAAAAACATGACGAAAACGTGACGTAATAGACTGACAAATGGCTGACACTGCAGGCGCGAAAATATTGTTTTCTTTGACGAAAATGTGTATAATAATGTCAAGAAGAAAAATAATTTTAATAAGTACTGAGAGAAAGAAATCTTAGCTAAATAAAATAAGCTCTTTTTATTTAAGTAACTAACGGCTTTCGTAATTTTCGAACATGTATACCTAGTAATTAAATTTCAACATCGTCTTTAGCTTCAAATCTTTAGTCAATCAGTAGTTGTGCTATCACAAGAGTTATATTAAAGCTAAAGGTTTTGATGTACCCAAAAGCGTCAAGAATTGACCACCTTACTGAGTTACAATGGCAATTACGCAATAAGAATAGGTACCAGACACATATCGCGTCACCCGAGTCACGCCACTCAATCAGATTCGTCATTCACCTCAAAACCGACTTCCGTCGACTTTGAACTTAAGAGGCTCCGCAAAATACATAGACTCAAATTACTACCCAAAAAAGGGCAAAGCCTTACAACACCTTTAACGACTGCGTAAGGCCAGCGCCGAAATACTTCGCTAAAAAAACCAACCAGATGTCTATACATTGGCGAAGATATTCCCAAAAAATTCTTGTGGCTCTCATTAAACTATTTATAGTGTGTGTGTACCCTAAAAATGTACTTTGGTAAACCGGCTTACACACACACACAGACACAGGTGGTGTGCGTGTATGCGTCCCCGCTTGCATACACACATACGAAGGAAGGGCAAAGGGAAATTTTGGCAATAATTTCGTGTTGTAAAGTTCGTGCGTTAAGCCATGCTGAGTCCTTTTGTTGAGCAAAATGGCGGCGTTGTGTTTCCGGTAATATAAAAGCAACTTTATCTACGAAATAGATAGGCGGTGCTACGGTACGTAGCAACTAGTTGTAGCTACGCATAGATTCGTAGCATGTTTTGCTACGAGATTAATGAACGTAATATGTGTTTGAGTTTTTGTTCTATTAATTTTATCTCTGGTTTAAATTATAAATGGTTAAGCATACCTATCGACTAGTTTTTCTTTTTATACATAATCTATAAAAGTAACCCGAGGTACTTGATGTTATCTCATCATTTACAGGCACGTCTTTTGAAAGTAGTTTGTTTATTATACGTATTCAATAACTGACGGATGACTAGGCTGTTTACCTAAATGAAGTTTTGAAATTTTTACTTTGATGAATATAAAATGGTAAGCTATAACTCAATATTGCCGAAACACTACAATTCTTAAATTTATTGTGAACATATTTTCTATCCTAATTTCTCTTCGAAAGAAAAATCAACTAAACATAATTATTATTATTCCCCACCAAACCACGCACATCATTGCAGCGAGCACACACTATTGCACCGCGCCTACACCGCCTGCGCGCGCGCATGTGTGCGTGCGATCATTATTCGTAAGTACTAGAGCCGTAGATATGTATGGGTAGGACTTTGCCTGCGTCCAAAGATGAAGTTTAAAACTTTTATTACTTTGTATTGCAACCTTATTGAGTTTTATAACTTTTGAATTGTCTAATGAAGACATACATTTTTTTTTACATACATACATACATATTATTGAATTGTTTGTATGAAGTATTATTTTATTGTTTATTTTTTCTCGGTTTATGAGTATTCGTGTCCTTTGTAAAGGTCATAGTGTTTTTGTTATGAAAGGACGAAAATCAAGTGTCGAGAATCGATGGATTTGGATTAATTTCCTGTATTATTATTTCTTGTATAAATAATGCCTTTGGTATTTCTTTTAGACGTTTGATTTGCGCACTTATCACGAGGTAAATTTAATCGACTTTTAGTCTGAACTATGTTTTGTTTCTAAATCAGATTTTTGACGTATAAAATTATGTACCTTGCTATTAGGGATTGTAATATCTAAATTTGTTGTAAAGTACTCGTCAAAATAGTAATTTTCTTTCTGTAAATAGCAGCAGCAATAAGCATGTAGGCTTATTCATTAACTATACCTATCTGATCCATATTAATTAACTGTTTTTTTTTCTTTTTATATCATCTTGCACGCAATCCATCCACCATGTTTTCGACCTTCATCTACCCCTTATTTACGCTTTTATAATTAAGTTGTAATATGTTAAAAGACTACACCTTTTTATGTTATGGATAACACCAGTAATTATATCAAACATAACGTAAAAAACAGCAATAATTGCGAACCAATAAATTAAAATAAAATCTTAATTTCAAAAACTGTAATTAAGGAATAAGGAACCAATTACGTTCACGTTCCGAATCCTAAAACCCGAAATCTTTAAAAACAACTTCGTTTTAACAAATCATAAATATTAATAAAGCAATCGGGGAAGTTCTCAACAAGTCATTACGCAACTTACTTTAGGGTACAACGTACAGCGTTAATTAAATAATTCTAATAAGAAAACAAAGTTTGACTACAAATGGCGGAGTGGAAACAACAGAGTTTCCCCGCGGTTATCCGAATGAATTCCGAACAGATGTACGTCGCGTACACTCGATAACTGTCAAGCACTAATTAATTGAATCACGAGAGAGTACAGGGACGGAGCCGGCTCCAGAATGATGTGGAAACCACCGGTGTGTTTGTAGAGACCTAGGAAAGGGTCCTTTCTGTAATACAAGACTTACCTTCAAGCAGACCTTAACTTCTAAAGAGAAGTTCTACTGCTACGGCCGGGAGAGTATTGTTGCGATAAAAATGTGAACAATGGCTCGTATCATGAATTTGTGCATTTCGTTTATGCCCTATGCGACCTCTATAAGTCTTAAATGTCATAAATAGATTTAATTGTTTTGAAAAAATAGTAAAATGTGAAACATGATACTAATTATAATCTTAATCTGAGTTCGATTATCACTACGTAGCATAAAACAAAGTCGCAGTCGCTGTCGGTCGGTCTGCCTGTTCGCTTAAATCTTTTAAACTACGCAACGAATTTTGTATCTGTTTTTTTTTTTTGATAGAGTGATTCAACAGGAAGTTTTATAAGTATTTCACCCTAGGAAGCTGGAGAGTGTCGTTAGTTATTTAATATTATTATTTAAAAACAGTCGTTGTTTTTAGAATAAAACTAAAATTTTCTTCCAAATATTAAGCAATTGCGTTAAAAATATTTTTATCAGTTCAATTTCATTATCAATTTAATATATAAACTATTATAAATCCGTCTCTGCAATAGCAGTTGTTCTCGTTTTACCATCGCGCGGCTGCTTGCCAAACAATAAGTTAATTAATACTATTGTTCGCAGTAAACGATTTGCTTTACCTTCGCATCGGATAGACGTTACACCTCCATGTCTGGTAAGGTGTTTACGATGTAGGAAGGCGTTTGCTAAGTGTTGTTATCCACTTTAGTTTGAATACTGTCCTAAGTTTGCTGGTGACACTTAAAAAATAATCATTAGAGACGAACGTTACTGTTACTTACTATATCTAAAAGAAGCTTCCAATATTTTCATGGTAGTTTTGTTGACTTAAAAGGAGCATATTTTTGCAATACATTTCTATCCTACAATAACATTTGAATAAAATGCAACTTGAGAATAATATGAAACACCTAAAACGTCTCTAAGAGCCTAAAACTCAATTCCAAGCTTATTTCCCTCCCACGTTCGCGATTAGTTCCACCAAAAAGGCCAATAAAAAACCTCCAGAGCACAAAATATCTCATTACTTCGATTGCGAGCTTGCCCAAACTGCATTTTTGGGTTCTAGAGAGTGCTACACCCGTCTCGCTCTAACCCGTGCATTAGACAGAGAGGTGCGTTGCTTGACCTATGCGCTTGCGACCGATTTCGGGCGTCCGTTGCGCATGGGAGTGCGTCCGTGCAATGATTTCTTTTTGTTTGCTTTAAGTGTAGGAATATTCTGGACTGTTGTTTTTTAGTGTATTTTTGGCTCGATGCATAGGCTATACTTTCTATACTTTAGAAGTCAGTTTTCTGTTACTTGCTTTTGTTTTATTCTTTGTCAACTGTACGCATTGCCTTTAAGAGTTATTGATTCAAGTTAAAATAGAAATTGCCTGACTAAAAAGTGAGTTCGCATTGTAATATGATACTATAATAAATGCTATGACGTTATATTACATAAACATAAATAGAAATACAAATCCCGGTCTTGCAACAAATTCTTATTCAAAAAAAATAAACGAAAACCCACAACCACGTGGTGAACCTCAATAAATTCCACCTTCTACCAAATTGTAATCTTTTTACCGATCCCATTACACCTACCCCGTAAATAAGAGCAAGCAGTTACAATAATATCCGAGGAATATTCGGGATTGCTGGAGGTGCAGTAAATCATCCCGGCGGGGAGGTAAATCCTCCCGGACCTGTGACGTCACAGGGAGGGCAAACAGTGTGTTGTTATACTCTTGAGAAGGCCAGGAAATCGAGAGCTCGTATGTATTGTGAAATGTTGTTATTCGGTTGTTTTCATTAGCTGATTTAGCAAGGACTGAATCGCAGATAAAGACATGGTATGTTATTTATCAGTCATCTTAAATTGACAATTTGCAAGCGATCAGGAATTGTGGTTAATGTGAGTCCAATTTTTATACAAAAAGAGGCCTTAACTCATTGATGGGATCTAAACAGACTTGTTAATATATTTTTTTAACGTGTAATGGACTAAATAGAAGATTTACAACCAAACAATCGTAAATGATAACTAGTATTTACTGGTGTTAAACATTATTTTATAAAACGACAGACGCTTAACGTTGTTCCATACGACGTTTTACACATAAAGTTTCCTTTCCATAAGATTGGGCGCTCATAATAGTTTACTGTAATGATCACAATAGAAATATATCACAGACTAAGCCAGCACAGTCTAATGACTCACACAGCGCTAATTAACTTCTACACAGTACATACAATTAACTGCAAACACAGATAGAACTAATTACGTGATAAATTAACTGGTGCAAGCGCCTGCAGTATTTGCCATAGCAAACAGTTTCCGTTCATTGATCACATGCGGGTTGCTAAGTCTTGTTTACTAGGAGTTTGTTATTTATTTGTTTTTAAGTTGTAGTACGGCTTTGTTAAAGTGAAGAATATACATAAATAAGAGAACTGTCAAAGAGCTAAGTTCGGAGATAAATGTGTTATATATTAGTTTGATAAGAAAAGATGAATTACGGCTTTGAATTGGAGATCGAGGGCTAAGTGTGGTTGTCTCGTGTTTTTTTTTTCTTTTTGCACCAGTAAATTGAGGATTAATAAATCTTGGCTGATTAACAACTAAAATATTATAATGGACAGAATTTTCTGCACTTAGATTTACCTACTGCTGCGGTTCATTCTTTTACTATACTTTTCATACAAAATTCTCAATTTTCACACAAATGATCCCAGCCCACAATTACTCTTTTAAATAACTATAAAATGATATTAGAGCTATTCTATCTAAAAATAACAAAAAGCCTACAGAATTATAAGCACAAGAAATGTTCAAAATTAATTAAAATATAATTCTCTTTGACATAAAACTACTTACATCCACTTCGCTGGGTCCAACTACCTTTGTAGATCTAACGAAATGAGGTGAACTATCGAAACGTTAAATTGAATTGTAATAATAAACTCCGGCAAATGTTTAATATTAGCTTAGGCAGGCCAGTCTGGGCTGAAGGGCGGTCAAGGGTAAAAATTGTTACCTAGTTCAACAAATTTTCGTTCGCTAACGACCGAGAAATGTAAAGGGAATCTCAGCTGTGTTTTGCTGTTTGGCAATGAGATTTTGCTTTTTAGTATGACATTTGGTTTTCGCGATTTCGGTAATATTTATTAGTGAAGGTTACAAATAAACCGTTTTAAAGTTGAAGAGTTTTAGATGTTTTCCACAACCATTTTTATAAGAGCTAGTTCGAACTAAAATTTAATTCTTTCCTGCAACACTTTGCTCTAGTATTTTCTTCAGGCGTTTTAATTGTAAAAAATCTCTGAGTCAATTCCGTAGCCCAAATTTGAATAAAAAAAATATCAATATCTAAGCTGTATGTTTCTTTTTTACTGTCGGTCAAGATCTTAAAATCATTACATACGTTTTTATTACAATTAATTATAATAAATGAAGTAAGTAGGTACCTGTGTTGTCAGTAGTAGAGTAAACTAGTTGTTTATAAATTAAATCTATGCCATAGAGTAAATTTCTCACAGCACAAGTTGTTGCTTGCTCAGCTAGAACTAGTCCATTAATCAAGTTTGCCAAACTCCGGGATAACTAGACAGGTAATGCCTAACATCGGGGTCACTAACTTCTAAATTGACTGCAAACTAAAATAGATGCTGTGCTAAATGCATTTATACAACTAATATATTTATAATTATTTAGAAATCAAATTGAAAAAGATGTGTTGTGTGTTTTCATCCAAAGTATAAGATAAAACGGTTTCGAATTAAAATTATGGCAATAATACTGATTCTTCGTTCCAATCAGGTGATGACAATTTTGTTTGGTAAACCATAGGCTTAATTTATTTTGTCAAAGACTAGCTATCCTGAATAAAGTTGTTGTATAGAAGAGCTACTTTAAATTCAACCAGGATCATAAACAATACCAGCCGTTGACGCAGTCGTTCAAAAAGTATCTTAGATATGTGTTAACCCGGTGTGTCAGCTAACTCCATACCAGTTCTCATCATAATTGATCCAACTGTTTGAGTGTGAAAGAGTAACAAAGATCCATCCAAATCCATTCATCCATACTCACAAACTTTCACGATTACTTAACACATTACAAATCATATCAAACGTTGAACAAGTCTCCGTCAATCTCCTTCAACAATTTACCGTAATTTCTATAAGCACTACGTAAAGTTGACTTTGTACGACGTAATCTGTTTATGTGGCCAGATTGACTTAAGTCCGGCTCCCGTCCGCTCCCGTCCGGGTCGGTCCGGGCCGGACAGTAATTGCGGAGGAACGGACAGATAATGCCGGCCCGCGCCGGTACGTGTCGCAAATTACATCACTATGGAGTGGACTCACGGCCAATTGACTGCTAAAGACGTTGACGTGAATTAGAGATGTGATTTATATTTACTTCCCGTTTGTGTATTGACTAGCTGGTATTCGCTTCGGTCGAATGTCGGTTATAGCTGCTAAAATCTTACTTCTGTATAACGCGGTTGGTTGAAATGTAGCCTTTGTTTTAAACTAGGGTGTTAATTATCTCCTTACCTTAAATATAGTAGTTGTTGTGCTTTCAAAGTGAGTCATCTGTTGAAACGACTGTTGTTGTTATTTTTATCAATAAAATTGCTCTAACCATTTGAGCGTGTTAAAGTAACAATAAATTATCCGTCTATACATATGTCCATACTTACAAACTTTTGTGTTTATAAATAATAACTAACTCACTAAAAATAACTCCAACGCAGGCGCTACTTAAAACATAGAAAATATTGTCTTTGTTATTGTTTTTCTGCTTTTTACTTGGATTTTTTATAAGATAATCGTAAAACATTCATCACTACCATCGACACTAATTACAACCCAGAATATTTAATTTAACTCAACACACGAACTCCTAATACGTACTAATTCTTATAGTATACTTTAATAATAAAAGGGCGAACCACATAATGAAGGTCAAAGGTCAAAATGAAAGTAAAGGACAGAAAAAGGGACCGATTGCCCCACCTACGAAGGTTACTCATTATAGAGGCGCCGCAGAATGCTTTGACCATAGCCCTTTACCATTTACCTAAAGTATTGGCTAACCACTAACCTGGACCCTTCAGAGGGAAAATATAGATTATTTTAATGTTAAAAATAGATTTTTGGTAATGTGAAATTGATTAAAGCATGAAGTTTGTTTTAGTATATTTTATCGCTAATTGACAATATGTTACAATAACATGTCGTATTTATAATATAAAATAAAAAAACAACAAATTCATTACTTCAACTAAATACAAAATTAAATAGACTAGGTAAATATATTCATTGTGAAATAAAACATACGCGTATTTATAGAGGATGCCCGCCGAGTTTTAGACAAGAGTCGAATGTAGTCAGTTCGCTACCTACCGCCGCGTCAGCTAATTATTATGGTCTCCAGTCTAAGTCCGAACCTAGGCAGATATTTACCGATAAATGCGACGTTTTTAACGCGTGAGAAATCCTGTATACTTTTAAAATCGCCTAACTTCAAAATTTGAAAATCCGCCTCACGAATGCTAAAATAATAGTAAACTAAATTTTAAGTAAAGATTTTTTTTTAATTTCAGCCTTTTCAGACAAAAATAAGATTTAAAAATCTTAAGTTACTTTCAAATATTGATCTTACATACATTTGGGCTAAAATAAAATCCTAGCTTCAAACTCTCTGATTCAATATTTGCTTAAAATATTGAATGAACTCAATACCTGAAATAGCAAATATTTGGCTCTGGTAAGCTTTCGGTTACCTTGGCAACTGTTTGGGACAGCTAATTGAAATCCTATCTGGAGTTTTAAGAACTTAATAATATATGAATTTAAGTATACTTGCTAGAGTATGTTTTCCAAATCATTTACTACCAGATCACCTTATGAAAAGACTGTGGCTATTGTTGTTCGCTTCTTAATTTTAGAAGTGGTATTAGATACCTCGACATAGGACTGAACTTACAAAATATCTTAAATCTGGCTCCATTACGTAAAGGATGTTTCAAGACCCATACACGTGAAGAGGAACTAAGTAGAAACGGAATATGCAAGAATCTGGCAAATGTCAATATTCAATATTTTATTTTCTCTTAACAATGTATACATAGGTCTTAAATTAGGTTTATAGGAAACAATTGTGAACCCATGAAAAAAGTAGGACAAAAGAGGGCAACTACGACTAATTTTAATAATCTTCTTCCTATTGTTGTTCTACTGCATAGCAAGTCTTACCTGCTGATGGTTCGCGTCTTGCTTGTCGCTGCTCTCTGATGCCGAGGAGCCGGTGGGCTTCTTGCAGAACGTCGGACAGTACCGCCGACATAAGCACCTGGGAAATAGACACAGATATAAACTTTAATAATATCAATTAATTAATTAACAACGGTATATTTTTTGGACACGACACGTCAAGAGGCTTAAAGGCTGTGAACATAGTATTTTCATAGTAACTTTCGTGAGGATTCATACTTAAATGATACCGATAAATACGCGTGAGTAAACCATTGTATCACTTAAGTGTGAACATAGTAGTTTAGTTAGATAGTTTTTTTTTATGCTTGCAAGCTAAATATTTGACTTACATGTCCTCTAAAAGCCAATGATTTTAGCATTATTAAAGACAGTTATAACTCAAAATTTTTGGAGAAGAACTTTACTAAATCAAAGATCTATTGTTAATTTGAATCTTCAATTTTAAACAAGCCTTTTACAAAAATCCTCGTCATCTCCATTACACTAACACCCAATCTTTCTCTCATAGTAAAAGAAAAACCGCGAGAGTTCCCCAGCTATTGATAGGAGCCCAGCAATAAGTGAAGGGACACAATATCCTGTTACAGACCCTTTGTGCCCTGAGACAAGTTAACGAAGCTCGGAGATAATGTCATCAGCCCTCGATGAAAGGACAACCCGGGAGGCGCGGTGGTATGTATTAATATATTAGGGTACACGGCATTTTTCATCGTATTATTTTCCGTTTTAAGGTAATGTTTTGTGTTAAATGTCCTTGTGAAGTAACGTTTGGTTTTAAATTGTTTAAGTGGTTAGCGTAGAGAGGCGTTTTTAGTTTGTGCGTATGATATAAAAAAACTTGTGTTGTAATGGTTATAAGATTTTGTGGACTGAGATGACCTTTTTGAGATTACTAAATACAACTCTTTTTTTGCATGTTTTTAAGTATGTGTTAAATAAAAATCAATGATCATTTTTTAATAATATTTCAGGAAATTTTCTAATGACCACCAAGAAAGTTCCTAACATACATAATTCACAGAAATAATGTAGTACAATAAAACAAACACCCACTAATATGTATAAAATGCGATTTCAAGAAGTAACACGAGATGTAAACGAATTACCATATAAAAGCAAACACGACAGCTGTTCTAAAACTTTCAGGCTCCCAAAAAGTACGTGTACATGAAGACTGGTTACTCAGACTAGACGCTATTCAATAAGATCTTGGCTCGCCTCCAGCGCCACTGAATATATTTTAAAACGACTTAATTTTGCTTCGGGGGACCCTAGACAGTTTTAGCTCGAACCAATTTAGCTTACAAAGTTCTATCTGTTAATATTTCAGTGTTTTTGGTGCTTTTAGTAACGTTTTTAGTGTTTTGTTTAAGAAAATAAGTGTTATATCGGGGTCAAGTTTGGGCTAAACAAACCTTGAGTTACGTAATTTGAAGTTAAATGTTATTTTAGTAACCATGACCTTAACTTGGGTTGGCTATGTTTATTTATTCTAGTCTAACCATTGCTCCAAACACACTAGATAATTTTACTTAATGTTTTTCTTGTCCTTACACCAATGAAGCATACAAAGGTGGGATATTCATGATAGGAACACAGAAACGTTGCGTAGAAACATCAGCCTTTACTCAAATCATGTTACATGTTACCGAAGCTGTGATAGCCTAGTGGTAAGACCGCAAGACTGCCAAGTCAAAGGTATCGAGTTCGATCCCTATCAAGCATAAACTTTTCGAATGTTGTGTGCGTTTTAGAAACAAATATCACAGCTACCCTGTTTCGGAAGGCACTTAAAAATGTGGGTCCTATACCTGATCTCTTTCCGGTCGTGTCGGATTGCCGTCCCATCGGGCTATGAGAGTAAAGAAACGGGGAGTGCACCTGTATTTGCGCACACGCTTGTGCACTATAACATGTCCTGCGTAGCTGGCTGGTGTCATAGTAACACTAGCTGCGGTGGCTGAAATCGATCCGGACATTACTATTATTAAAACCATTCATAATAGATCACTTTCTTAGCATTATTTTCCAATAGAAGCTACTAATATAAGTCTAATTGGTTTACCGTCTTTAACACATTAAGAGCCACTAGCTGTGAAATTCATAACCCTGGGTCCGCCCTTTAATTTCTAACCAACACAGTCCCATCCCATTTGTCTATCAAGCTATAACGATACGTAATCTAATGTATAGAGTACTATAGCGCCCTTAGAAAGGGCCTACCTTAATAATTCCATTAGAATAACACATGTCTTTGACCCCGAGTAATAGCTTCCAAGTAGGGTAAAGGACAAACCCTTTTATTGTTCGGGAATATTACTTTGTACATATTTTTGGATTTTTAATGCGTTTTTGGTGTTTTACTTTGAGAAGTTTTAAATAAATTATATCTCGTAGAGTTAGGAATTGATGGTCGTCTGTGAAAAGTGTGGTCAACTTTGAATTAACCAAAACTGGTGAAAAGCGCTTCAGACTTGCGCGCGAAGGGTCCCGTACCAACATCTAGATAACAACGGCAAAACCATCACGTTTGTTGTATGGAAGTCTAAATATTTTTATAATTCTGTTTTTATAGTAGCTTCAAAATTAAATCAATTGTAAAACTATCAATAGTCTGTAACTGTTACGGTACTATTACTTACTGTTACTGTAGTAACTGTTACGGTTCATGAAATAGAGCCAGATGATCGACAGACGGACGGACCGAGAGCGAAAATTTAATCAAAGGGTTGCATTTGTTCTATTTGCGTACGAAAACCTAAAAAGACAACTTGTAAAGTACTAATTATGTTCTAGTGATAAGTGTCGATAATTATTTAAAATATAATTAATGAACATACAGCCAAACAAAAATACGAAAGGCTCGTTTAAGCAGTATTGGTGTCCCGAAATATCGAGATATTGCTGCCGCAAAGGAAATGCCAAGACGAGTCAAATGTTTTCTTTGAGAATCGGCAGGTAACACAAAGCTGAGATCGATGCGAACAAAAGAAGCGTTTGCTTAGTCGTAGGATAGCACTGTTTTCCAGAATCATTCCTGAAGTATTTATTTTTTATATTTTGATGACACCATATTTCATGTATCTTCTTAAAGTCACGGGCAAACTTTAAGAAGATGTACTTGTGATTGGCATGATAGTCCTAATATGTCGATATCAAGTGTGATGTATAATGCTGTTGGTGTACCTTTTTAGCAACACCTAGTATACAACGAAGTCGCTTCCGCGTCTGTCGATATTTCTTTCAAAATTTTGATGCGGTTAGTTTTAATATCTTAAATGTCTCAAAAAGAAGGTTTGTATGTATATAAACCTTCTTGCTCAGCTGAATAAATGGAGACCTATTACCAGCTAATCTAATGTAACAAAATTTATAAAAATCAATAGCAAAGTACTAACAAAAGCTAAAGATACTTTAGTAGTAGATCTAGTAAAGTATTCTGTCATCCCAACATTAGCCGTGTGTCACAGAACAAGGGGATTAACTTATAAAGCTCCAGTTAAAGTCCCGCCGGCCCTAATCCCGACATTTGTCATAAACATTAACTACGCTATTGTAGTGCGGATAAAGTGGTATAAGCTACTATGTATTACTTGGGTGATGGTAAGTTCAGAGATGAAGCAAGATTGATAAGGAAAAAACTTTGTGAAAACGTTATGATGCTTAATTATTTGTAAATGTCGAAACAGAAATTATTCTACATGATATTGTATGCCCAAAGGCAAAGGCAAAGGCAAGACAGGCCTGTTGGTCTAGTGGTTAGTGGCCCTGACTGCTATACCAGAGGTCGTGGGCTCAGTCCCCACCCAGGACAAATGTCTGTGTGTAATTTATCTATAGTATGTATTGTATTGTAGTATGTATTAAGAAGTATATATGTTTATCAGTTGTCTAGTACTCATAATACAAGCTCTGCTTAGTTTTTCGGACTAGATGATGAGATCTACATTCCACAACAATTAAATATATTGAGTTAATTGAAAATGTGACCATGTTTTGAAAGACTGGAAACACTAAATCAAACTTAAGTGATAGATGTGATTTAATGTGAGTTTAGTTGTTCCAGTGTGTTTATGTAACTTTTGACGCTCAGAAGCCAGAAACAAATTCGATAAAATTTGGCATAAAGGTAGCTGTGATACCCTGAATTAACAATTATAATAATTATCGCAGTAAAACGACTCACTCATTTTACGTATTTGGGTAAATATGTGAGTAAGACCAAGCAGGTGAAATGAAATTGACATGCTTAAACATTATTAGAAATCTTTTCCATAATCTTCTTTTAAGTGCTCATTTGAATAAACAAATACATAACAACGATATTTCTAAAAGATTATCTTTAAAAATAAAACATCTTTGAACAACAATCGTAGGTTGCTAAGTAGCCGTGATTCCTAAAACCTCTTATCTATCTCTTAGCAACCGAAACGTTATTATTTTCTCATCTGACGCTAAAAATAACGTATTATTCTAAGATAATCTTCATATTTCATTCCGAGAATAAGGTATTTATGTATTTGTTAGAAACACGTTGGTATTATAACAGAATGTATGTTTTTCTCTGTAAACTTGGTAACTTAGAACTTTAACATATACTCAATACATTATTTTACTCTACAATGTTAAAAGATTTTAAATATAACAAAGGAGCAATTGTAGACCCTGTCGGGCATGAAAATATTAGGAGAGAGGGGGAAAGCTAGTCGTCAACTTAGTCTGACATAATAATGTACTCGGGACATATTATAGCGTACAAGCGTGTGCGCAAGCACACAGGTGCACTCTCTGTTCCTTTACTCTCATAGCCCGATGGCACAGCCGTCTGAAACGACCGGAGTGAGATCAGGACCCACATTTTTACGTGCCTATCAAAATCAATAGGTTTTTATTTCGAGTATGCCTTCTTAGGCACTTTCAAAACGTTACTGACTCTAGTTACGCGGTTTCAAAATACACTTATGGAGAAAAACCGGCAAGAAACTCTTTAAGCCACTCTTTTTAAAAATAGAAAAATCTATCACGTGGAAACCAATATATTGAAGTTGGTTTTCAGTGTTATAGGTACGGTTCTTATCGGTCTATTTCACAACTATCTCTTTGACCTCTACAATCCAATGTATTTTAGTAATATGTCTCATAGTATTCATAGATACCTCTTGATATGTTATAGACAATAGAACCTAAATGGACTCTGGGGAGCTAAGGGCGGGTCAGTTCGGTATTATCAAATTACTGTACAACTAGTGATAGTTGTAAAGGTACTTTCAACCCTATGCTAGTAGAAACGTGATATTGATAGTTTTTTTTTATCTTAAAGGCAATAAAGATGATATTTGCTTGACAAAGCTGATGTCGAAGAGGGTGTATCAAGAATAGATAGAGAGTTAGAAGTGTGTTGAAAATTGTGGAAGATGCACCCGACAAAGATTTGAAGCCATATGTAAAAACGATAAGTCTAAGGTAAGTGACGTTTTAGAATGTCTATTAATTTATACATTCCACATAACAGACTAAAACAACATGACAGTCAGTAGTTTAGCAAAAAATATGCGAAAACCACCCAGCTAAAACTCTGCATAAAATACGACTACATTATTCAACGATTCTGTACCAAATAAAATAACATTCACAACCAACAAAATTCTTCCACATATTTTATTTACTCGCTACTTCACAAAACTTCAATGTAGGGTAGTCATAAAGCTGCAACACACTAAACAAATGTAGGTCGGCTGCACTCGACGAAACCAATATATTTATATGTTCACCCTACCGTGTGTAAGCCCCCTTATATCCCGCTCAATGACTTTCAAGGGACTTTGAACTGTATGTATGTGTACCAGGGTTCTTTTTTCTTTGTTTGTGGGAATTATGCTTGGTATGGTGCGTTTACCCTTGGTTACTGACAGGTGTTAAGTAATGTTCTATTATTTGTCTTAATGCCTCCATTGAATGGTGTATGCCGTAATAACTTTCCCTTTTATGTTCTATGGTGAGTGTTTTCCGTTTCGGCATTATAATATTTCGTCTGGAAATTTCCTGTGTTACCATGGCAACGGCAAAGTACTCCCAACTTATTACAAAAAGTATCTCAAGATTTATCAAGTATCTACTTATAATTATGATCTGTAAGTGTGCTTCAGAATTTACTGTGAAGTATTTTATTTCATTTCGCAAATAGCAAATTACTGTCGGGATTTTGTTGATATAATTATGGAAAAATATTGAAACCGCCGTATACAAGAGCAAAACTTAGTGTAACTTTTTACCGTGCCAATTTCTCTTTACATTATAATTTGACACTGACCTAAGTGCTACTTGGATAATGTAGCACTTACGACTTGGTGCGTTGCTCTTGCATACGGCTGATAATGTCTTTTTAATTATATACCTAGAAGATCTTGGAACTGCGGTATATTCGTGAGAGCGCTCAAAGGGCTCCAGGAGGAACATAGTGAGTTTTAGTCAGTCAAAGTCTGACACTCCCTTTCGCTGCGCTCACAGCCGGCGTGGTCATTGATTTACCAAAAAAATAAAGAAAGGTCTTACCTAATAAGCAGCGTGGCGAAGAGTACAGCGAGAAGCGGCAGCAGCGTCCCGAAGCAGGCCAGGAACAGAGTCTGCACGTCCGAGTAACCTGAGAACACAGACAAAACTGCGACAGTTCACACGACAGCAGCGCCGACGACACACAGCTGGGGACAGCCGGGGACAAGAGAGAAAAACGATTTAGATAACTGATAAACATACTTATATACTTCTTAATACATACATATAATAGATAAATAACACCCAGACATGGAACAAATGATCGTGCTCATCACACAGAACATTTGTCCTAGGCGGGGATCGAACCCACGAACTCTGGTTTAGCAGTCAGGACCACTAACCGCTAGAGCAACAGGCCAGTCGAATCAAGACAATGATCAAAAACAAACACGATGTTATTCTGGCAAAGAAATCTAAAGTGGCTTCATAGTTTAAGGAGCAGATTTGGCTACAACGGATGCGAGCATTATTGGGAATCAAACGAATTGAGTAACGACACAAGGAAAAAAATTTACACAACCAAATAATTGAAGTTTAGTCCTAAACAAATGATTTATGGACTCGTGATTATTTTTACAAATTAAACATTTCATGTTTAGCTTACAATATCAGGAATATTCCACAACAGCTTCAGAATTTTCGCATAAAAAACTGTTTGGTCGTGTATACATTTTTTTGCACGTAAATGCACTTCTGACAACTGTAGTGTAACTACAGTCGTTTGAACTATAAAATATATTTTTTGTAAACCGTTCCTGTAATTTAAGCCCTGGAAAAATCTATTCATATTATATAGTAACTTTAATATAGTCAATTCCTAAAGCTAAAAAAGTAAAACATACTTTAAATTAAGAACATTTATCATGGCGCGAAATTCAAATGTCAGTGGAGTGTGACGTCACAAAAACTTAACGCGCTCCTCGCTTATATTGCTGTCAGTTAGAGCCAGCGTTCTATCCAATAAGGCGTTCTGAATTTGAAAAATACCCTGTTCTCTTCTGCTATTCACTTTATATTGTTTAAATAGTCATTTCACAGTCCTATGAGAACAATGCTTGACAATTTTGAAAAATGACATTTGTTTGCACAATTTACAGTGACAAAGATACCTGGGGCGAATTTTTGCTAAGCATAATATATTTCTTGAATAGTGCTAAGGATCTTTTGGCACGTGGCTGGAAACAGATCGACTCCCTTTTTATAAATATGAAAAGTCATTACTTTTGAGTTTTGACAGACAGTTGAGTTGGTTCTGTTGCGAATATGCACACCAACGCCCTAATGTTAATATCGTCCACGTGATAAAAGATTCTTGTAGCTCTATACGGTTATTAGACTATCATAGATGTCGCACAAAGTGGTAGATCCCCGTGTGGACTACGCCAGGCTGAATTGTGAACATTAAGAAATCGTGTTCAAAATGTTATTCTTCACCGTAGTAATTGAATTCTAGAGTAAATATAGACTTTAGATTTCGTAAACGTTTACATTGTTTTCTCTTTGCCTTCTACGAGAACGAAAACAAAAGCAACTTCTCTCCTATTTTTGATACGTTGAATAACAAGCTACCTACAACTGCATGTACGAGTAATTAACAAAACGTATGATTAACAATTTATTTTGTAAAAAGGTCATAATAATCAAACATAACATTTTCATAGGAGGTGCAATGTGAGTTCAGACTTAAAACAATATGAATAGAGTTCCTAATTAAACCTAAACACTAATTGGGTAGTTTTCTGTTGTTTCTCTATGCGCAATATATTATTATAAAGCCGAAGCGCTTGCTTGTATGCTTATACGAGTATAATGGAACTTAGGAACCAGAAGAACTTCTGATGCTACTTCTAAGTGAAAAAATATTTTTGTTAGATTTTGCCATGATTATTGGATCTTTTATACAAGGAAGTGAATTTTGATGCGATTTTTTTAATAAATAGAACTTAGAAACATACAGAGTAATTAGATTTATATGGCTAATTACTTCATAAAATATCAAAAAGATTGAAAAAAATACTCTTCCTTATTAATCTAGAAGACAACTATAACTAGATTTAAAAAATAACGTCCCTAAAGCGACTTTTTTGCTATTAAATTTTTCGTTTAAGCTAAGTAACTTGGACACATGCCAAATTCTGTGACAGGCCAAATTAAATTGTCACAAAACTTTTGGTAGGCAAGCCGTCACTAGTATGGCTGGGAAAAATTAAGTGGAGAAACAAATACTTTTGTCTATATGACCAATACATCGTATTAATTCTTGAAGATTAAATAGCATAAATCTTTCAAAAACTGTCACTTTCTATGAACTTTTAAGCAAGACTATGGCCATTTAGAAAGCCTGAAAGCGCACTACTATACATAACGGTATCTCTCTTCTACATCGAAAACACTATTGCTCTGTGGAGCTTATACGAAACAGGTACATCCATCTTAAGACAGAAATCGTTTTCAAATAAGATCTAGTTCTAAGACATCACCTTGCTACACACTGCTTCTTCAGTATATACTGTTTAAACCTCAGTCGTTTTAAAGCGGCAATGAAACTTAAGAACCTTGTACACTGAATCCTTTGATACAGTTAGCAGGAGCTAACCCTACGAAACTACGTCATTAAGACTAAATAACGTTACATAATAAAGACCGTACATAGGTACTAGTTACACTGGTTGCTAAGGAACTCGGCAATGGATGTTTGAGTACATTCGTAAGTAAACGTAAGGAGTAACCTCAAAATTCTGTACGTCAAATACAATTAAGAAAAATATAACTGATGTATAACTAACTATGTATTGATGTTGGAAATGGTGCCAAATAACAATATACAAGGAATTGGAAAAGTAAACTTTAGTAAAGCTTGTTAGTTCTTTGCAATCATAAGTACCATGTTGGGCGCCAATTTTATTTTATTGGCGCCCAAACGGGGGCAACTCATACAACCATAAGTGAGAGTTGTAACTATTTTAGTAGTGCGCAATGGTACTTGAAGTTCGTGTTTTAATAAACTATACGCCATTGCAATAAATTGTATATCAGGTATTTCGTACAAAACAGCAAACTTAACTACATGTAAAATATTCTCTTAGTAAAAACATCTAAAATAAGTATTGGAATAAAGCTAAGTTATTCTAACGACTTATCTATAGCCACCGTCTGCGCTTCACAAACGGACTCAACAAAGCCATTTTCGATCCTTACTTCCGTATCCAGGGGAACTTTGCTCAGTCGGTTACCAAATTCCACCATTAAATAGCTATACGCTTCAAATAAGTCAATTTCCGATGTTCTTTGAGGCGAACATTCAAACCTGGGCAGTTTTCCAATTGGCACCCAGCGTGGGGCCAGTCTATCTTGCCGCGGCTGTGAATCTCGGCGCTATTCCGTTACAAGCATCGATTTTACGTGACCTAACTACCAATTAGCGGGTCGGAGAATTAGCCAATTACACGACCGCAATGAATTCCTGCTGAGAGTCTTTCTGTATTGTCTGCTGGCAAAAAGAGTTTGATTTTTCTTTATTACCCACGAAAAGCTAATTAGTTATTAGTATCTTTCTTCTCATTCAAATCAGCTAGTTTTTTTTTCCAAAACTGTATTTGTATACCGAATCTATTTGTAAACACATTCCATTCGTAAAAACATTAATGGTCACATTAAAATACATACAATTCACATTTTTATTTCCACCATATTTTTAATACCTTCCTGCAAAAACACAATAATTTAAACGCAACATTCAATAATTCTGGAACATTTAAAACCGTTACAGACCGAGCTGTGAAGCGATGTGACATCATAGTGCTATAAATTGTAAGAGCTTCGGAATCAGAACACAGATGGCAGCACATTCGTTGTGTCTAATCATTTCATTATAATTCGCCGAGAAGCGCTCATTCATTATTGGTGAATCAAAAGGGGATTTGTTGGTCCAAGTGGCTGTTATCTCTTTGAACCTTCAGTTACCAGTTCAAAATGTAAGAATTTTGTTACATATTCGTTTTTCTTATGGGACTGCCTTTGTTTTAATGCTTGTGTTGTTGTAAGGGCTGTTTGGGACTATTAAAGCGTATTAATTAAGCCCTTTGATTTATCACATACTAAAATATTGCTGCTAAAATTTGCTTCTTTAGTTCAATATTAATATTGATACCCAATTACTTTCTTGGTAGATCTAACAGAAACTCTCTGACCGTGAAGATAGATGTATACTTATCAAAGAAATCCCAAAATATCGGTTGAAAAAATGTTCACCTAATACGTAAAGGAAAATGACTTCCTATAATGTTTTATACATTATAACGTTATTTATTCCCTTCGCCCTCGCTCATAGCACATACCACACGGCTCGGAGCTCGCCCGCCCTCCCTAGGGTCTGAATACAAATTCGCGCTGAGCAGTAAGCTTGCCACATAAATTTTGAAATAGGCCGCGCTAATTTGTCAAAAAGGTGTTCAGAAAAATACCCATTATTCCTTTTTGATACATTGGGACCGAAATCTGATAAGGGGTAAGCCAGTTACTGGAATAAGAAGATTTTCCGTACTAAGGTTTTGTATCAAGGTCGTTGTAGCAATTACTCACGAAAATACCCTGACTGCTGAAAACACAGACATCAAAGTAATAGTTTGTCACACAGACTAGATAAACGAGCGTACTAAATCATGAGAAGACGTACAAAGGGTACTTTTGATTCCAAAAAATGGCAAAAACAAGCCTTATTAAAATGGAAGAGGTTGTCAACAATATACTTTTTCTCAGAAATATCACAATGCGTTATGTACCTACATTGCCGATACAGGGTACCAATACCAAGAAATACGCAATATCTGATACTCCGTCAGATATTTTCCGGAGCATTTCTATCTAAGGTTGGTATCGAGAATTTTCTTAATTGAAAATGCCAAGAGAACTTCAACGGCGTTATGAATCGGTTTTTTTTTCTCGACATCCTACACCCACGCGATCAATCGCTTTGCTTTCAAATGGAAAATATATTGAAGGATTATAGAAAGGTTCGAATCACAATTTCTTTTTTAAAAACAAATACTCGTAGTAGAAATTGAAAAGTAGTGTCAGGGATAAATTAAATTGCTTATTCTTCGATGGATTCTGAAAAATGCATTTTCAGAATACGTCGCATAAATTTTTTAAACTCGTTATAGCATACAGTTAACAAAACTAAGATTGTCTGAGTACATAAATTCTTTATATCACGGTTCATTGAACTTCCACCTTGATTTTGTGATTCGATTATCTTCAAAATTGAAATAACTTATCGACTTGGATTTCAGTTTTTAATGTTATAAAATTTCAATGATCTTTCGATTCGACTGTCCTTCTGTCTGTTAGCCTTTCAATTAAGCAGCTAGCCTAAACTGCAGAAATGGACGTAGCTCGTGCATTTGCCACGAAAACCGACATCCACGCTAACAAAGCCGCAGGCAAAAGCTGGTACAGAATAACCAAAATTAATACTCCAGCATTTTCATAGAGTTATTTTCAAAGCTAATATTTGCACAAAACTCAACATTCGTTATAGCCTGGACCTAAATTTCTAACGCCCGTGACGCCAGCGTTACAAAAAACAGCTATTTTTTGCATCTGTTAGGTAACAAACACAGGCGCCGACGTCAAACCAATTTCGCTTGGTAATTGAAAATATAATCCTGAATAAAGAATAGGTACGGGCAACGTACTTAGTATTATTTTCAAGTTCGATGTTCACGCTTGTATTAGGAATGATTAAATATATCAAATTCAATGATATAAACTTGTATGTCAAATAAATGACAGAAAAATAGAACGATGTTATCAACTACTCACGGTAACTACAACTTTGTCGTTAAGTATGTATTTAATTACTTTTTATGTTTAATAGTATTGTGATCGATTGCCGATGGCCTTTTTATTACTCATGTCTTCATTTAAGTTGAACGGTCAACGAAACAAGACATGTTTGCCTTTACAAAAAGACTCAAAAAGCCCAAAACCACTGTAATACAAGTCAAACCATCTGACGACACGACAGTGATCGATAAACAGTTACAATTAATACTTAAGCCTTTAAATATCATGGGAACAATCGTTCTCTTGGACAAATATAAAATTCAAGACAACGTCATCACGCCGAACAGTCTTCGTTACAATTGTCTTACACTTTTTGTTTTTATTATTATTACTGCTTTCAACGTATTTTTTGAAATTAATAGTTTCTACGATCTCACAAGTTCATTGTATGCAATAGGCTTGTTGATCGATATTCTTAATCGAGAAATAGGTTACTTACTGAATTACTGCTTAAACCTAAGAAATCGACAAAATAATATACTTTTAGTTGTGAGGCTTCAAAAAGTTTGCAATGTATTAAAATTCGATTGGAAAAAGCATGTGATAGTGAACTGGGCTGCCATCGTTACTGTAAATTGTTTTTACATTTGCGTTGTTTGGGCTTTTTCGTGTATCTTCGAAGGATTTCGTGTTGTTGATATAATATTGTGTACAGTATTCATAATCTTCGATGTGAACATGATATGCGCATGCAGATTGCTAAACTTATTGTCCTGTTATCTGGGGGTGTGGATTAAAGATGTGAACAGTTCGAGACACTCTGGGGAGACAGACAATGAAAAATATTGGACCAAAATGTTGAACGTTTTTCTGGATATATTTAAAGCTTATCAATTACTACAGGAAACTTTCAAAATCTTTGTAAGAATTTTGCATGTTTTATACTTAAATTTCTCCGTTTAATTGTTATGTTTATCTTTTTTTTCTGTCTGAGGAGACACTGGCCGTCTAGCACCAATTATTTTAAGTGTCTAAAAAATTAACTTTCGTAATATACATTATAAAAAAATATTAACAAATTCATTAAGTCAGATATGCGCGGTGCGCGTGGCCAGAAATTGTAAAAGATAGAAAGGTTTAGAAAATAAAGAGGGAAGCCTTTGCCCAGCTTTGGGATCACAGACAGGCTACATTATAATAAAAAAAAACCTTATTTATAAAATGCTGAGAAAACTTCGTTCGCATTGTTACTGGCTGGGAACTTTAACTGCCTTTGTTAAATTTTGTTGATTAACTTGTGTTTGTTCTAGATGGCTTTCTACGTAGTTAAAGTATTTGGATATTGTCTTCTCATATTATTACATATATTAGAGTCACTTAAACATATCGATTCGAGTTCTTTAAAGGTAAAAACTATATTCGTTTTGTGATGTTTTTTTATCGAAATTCAACTTAATTTAACTGCAATTGACTAAAAACTTTTTCTTTCAGGCTTTCCTAATGATATTCATGAATTTTATTTGGGTGGTCAAACTATTTGTTATTTTATTTTGTCTGGTCATTGAATGTGAGAGATTTTACTCATTTATATCTGAAGTACGAAGCGTGTGCATTCTTCAAATGGATTCCAGGCAATGCTTCGGTAAAAACAGTTCGTATATCTCTTCTTGAACTTTTTACATTTTCTATATTATTGGTTTTACCTTTCAGGCGCAAAGCGACGTGTTTGCAAGAACATACGACGTGTGCTCAAAGCATCCTTCAGGAAGATAGACGGGTGTGGTCTGTTCTTCATCGACGCTGTGATGATTGTTAATTTATTTAGCGTTGTTACGGCCTACTCTGTAGCTATATTGCAATTCCATTTTCTGTAGTTAAGTAAATGTTTGTATATAATATAATGCGGATAGCATGAAATAAAATTAGTAAGAATTAGATAGTTTTATCTGAATATATCTATGTGACATCCACGCTTACAAAGCCACTAGCAAAAGTTGGTACAGAATATCCAAAATTAACACTCCAGCATTTTCAAGAAGTTATTTAGAATAAAGCTAATATTTGCACAAAACTCAACATTCGTTATAGCCTGGACCTAAATTTCTAACGCCCCTGACGCCAGCGTTACAAAAAATAGCTAGTTTTTGCATCTGTTAGGTAACAAAGTTATTGAAAATAAATCCTAAATAAAGATAGGTACGGGCAACGTACTTAGTATTATTTTTAAGTTCGATGTTAATGCTTGTATTAGGAATGATTAAATATATCAAAATTCCAAAACTTTCACTTGTTATCCAAAACAGTGACCGTTTTGGATAACAAATGAAAGTCAGATCATCAGTAAAATATTGGTCTAATTACGTTCTAAAAGATCTTATTCCTGCATATCTAAGAATATTGAATCCTATTTCATGAAAAATAAAGTCCATATCTTAATACTCACTCGTATCGGGAGCCAAGTCGTTATCCACCTCATGGCCAGTGATATTCATCATGAGCGCGCTCCGGTTCTCTTTCGAAGGCTTGGCCACCTCCACCAGCTCCACATAATCCACCTTCTTCAACACATCACTACTGTTCCTGTTCTCAAACTCACTAACATTACGAGTAGAAAAGTCACTGCCATTGATCTTTGCTGCTATTAGAAACTCAAATTTTGGCATGTCCTCGGCGAATTCCGATTCTGGTCTGAATAGAATGTCAGTGATTGTGTCCTCTCGATCTGTTTCTGAATTGATGATGTCATCTAGCAGACTACTTGATATGTTCAACTGTTTCTCGACGGCCCCGGCTTCCCCGCTCGGGATTTCTAGAACCTTCGTCTGGTCTTTCATGACTTTCTTAGATAGGTCTATGTCTCGGTCTTGTTCAGCGGTCATGAGGTCTTCAAGCTCCGTCTTTGATGTTTTATCCGTTTCTCGTATTTCTTCTTCTCGTCTCGTCTCTTCGTCTCGTCTCGTCTCTTCATCTCGTCTCGTCTCTTCATCTCGCCTCGTTTCTTCATCTCGCCTCGTTTCTTCATCTCGCCTCGTTTCTTCATCTCGCCTCGTCTCTTCATCTCGCCTTGTTTCTTCATCGTCTGCTACTTCTAAAGTGTCAGAGTTTGGATCGATGGGTAGATAAGTGTTATTGGTACCATACTTGATGACGATGTCTGTGGAGTTAGCGTCGGAATACGGCCTCGCGTGGACTATGTCCGCTGTCAGAAGAGAGTTCAGAAGGAAGAACATGAGTTTTAATTTAACGTTAGTCATTTTGATTGGTTCAAGCGTTCATTATTTGATTTGATCAACGGTCAGTTCATCTTTGATGAGAGGATCTTCTTAACTTCACTCGTCGTTATATACCTGTAAACAAAAAAAAACTAGTTTAATAAATTTCAATATTTCAGCTTGTTTTGAGTAAACGCCAAACAAAATAATACACAAGTCATTGAAATGAAACTTAATCAACTTAATTGAAGTAAGCACCAATTTGGCTTCGGGCTGATAAATAATTACATAACCTCGTTCCGAAATTACAAACGAAACGTAAAATGTAATTCAATATTAAACCATTCGTTATTAAATTTGCAAAACGTTTTCATTTAAGTCGTCTGTCGGAGGTCTGCTCAAATTACAGTGTTTCACGCTCCAGTGCACACTGGAGGATGGTCTTGTACCACATAATATAGCGAGGTGAGGGTGGTACTATGCAAAACTAAGCAATGGGCATGAAATGTGTATCTATACTGATCTGTAACCACTTCACGTTAAAACCACTCTACTAATTATGAAAAACACGAGGTAATAAACAATAATATAGTTGCAGATAACTTGGAAAAAAATCTAGGTGAGCTAAGATTTTTTTAAAGGCCTTGTCTCGTAAAATACTTTCGTAAAGGTATTCCATAGCATATACAAAGGATTTTTAGCCAAAAAACATACAAATAGAACGCAAGCACTAAAAGGCAACCAACACCCAAAACGGACTACGACAAGAAACGACAAGTAATTCCTGACCTTTACAAACTAAATCAAAACGAATTGAGTACAATCAAATGCGCTTGTAACACTAACCCGTGCAACTAAACAATATAATAGGTCGGAGTGACCCAATCGTTTGCAGCATAACCCTGCCTATTGACCCAGTTGGTCGCTAACAACGTAACAATGCAATAAACCAACCCGCATGGAACCGGCCAAGGATTCGCACTGAGGCGCGGGAATTATAAATGGCAGGTGTGATAGCCGTGAGATGGCTTAAAGAATGTATGGGTGGAACATCTGGCTAAGAATATTGAGGAAAAAAATGGTGATGGAAGAAGTTTGTAGGAGTTAGGAAATGGTAGTGTATTAAAAGTTAAGATAATCTTTGACCTTTTATAGTGCTCAGAGATTCATAATTAGATTTTGATTCGAAGACTTATTTATTATACTTTGTATATAATAGCTTCTTGTAGAGATTGATTCGTGAGTTCGTGAGGTAGCTGAGTCGCGCTACAATGTCTCTATCTCAAATATATACAAATATATACAAAATCTCTAACCTTGATCTATGAGAAAAGTGTTTGCACTCTTCATCACTATCACTCATCATCATCATTCCCCTGTCCTTATCCCAATTATTATAATTTGGGGTCGGCGCAGCATGTCTTATCCATGTTGCTAAGGTTTTGGCTGTATATTTTTACAGCCGGCCGCCTGCCTGACGCCCACCCTCCTTGGGAATGCTGTTGCTGGTGGTTTACTCCCCACCAGGAGGTTGACCCGAGGTGCTAGGTGGTATGCACCGGGTCGTAGTATACCTTAGTCACCTCTTACGACACCCATTGGTGGATATGGGTCAGCCCTATCCGCACCGGGAACTGCACGTTTCATTCACGGTTCTTCATCACTATCACTACATAGTATAAAACAAAGTCGCTGTTGCTGTCTGTGTGTCTGTTCGCTTATTGTTTTTTAAAACTACGCAACGGATTTTGAAGCGGGTTTTTATGTATAATAAGTACATCAGAATTTCACCCGTGCGAAGCTGGGGGTGATCTCTAGTAATTTACATTACTTTAATATGTAGTAATATCGTTTTGTTTATGGTCTCATTCATCGAACAAACCAACAATATTTTAATTAAATACTACAAATAAATTACCTACACGCATGAGCGAACTTAAATAATTAATACTCGAAACCATAATCGCTGCAAAGCGTTCAAAAATTAACTTCCAATAAAAGTATACACACAAATATGTTGCATCCGGTTACGGTTTAAATATAAATACTCGAAAAATACGCCAGGAATATTAATAGTAGTAAAACAATTGAGCGAGCAGATCATCTGATATATAATGACGATATATTATTCCTCTTTTTTAACGAATCAAATCTAGCACGCCCTTTCTTTTGGTTTCCGGGGTGAAACTCTAATGACTTCAACCCACGCCGAGGGCACGGCGTGTGGATATTTCGTACTCACACCAACCAAAAACACCCCGAGCCTTTCTATTGCCAAAGTCATAGCTTAGCCAAGCACATGCTCTGCGCAACTCTGGCAAGCCTCAGTCCTCCTGGACTCCTTCCTGTAGTACGACCCCTGATATCACGACTTCGCTGTTTAGTTGAAATTGTACTCTATCAATCTTAGAGTCATTAAAGTTTTGAAAGAAAAAAGGCCTACACAAAGTAAAACCTTTTGATTTTGATTGAATTCGTATCAAAATCTCCTTAATTATTGATCAACAGCTGACTATTACGCGCCGATACAAAATACAGGCAATTTATGTTTCATAACCGAGGTGCCGACGTTAGCATACAAACTGTTAGTCGGCCATGACACATGAATTAAGAATGACACGCCAACAATTTGTCAAAGTCGAGAGCAACGCCGGCGGGTCTTTCACGTGAATGACATTTAGTTTCCAACGAGGTTTTATTGGCTTTGGCCTTTTACGTATCTCTAATGCTAGTCATGATACAGATGAGATGTTTTAGAGTAGAAAAACAATGCGTTGGGAAACAGGAAAATACTGAACGGTTTGTTTTTATTTTTGTCATTGTTTCTCACTGTGACTTGTGTTTTCCTCATATATTTTTTTTTCCTAGCCTATAGTGTCCCACTGCTGGGCAAAGGCTTCCCCCAAGTTCTTCCACGATTCTCTATCTTGCACTGCTTCGAACCAGTCCTCGGGGTGTACGTTTAATTCAACCTTATATGTTTTTTAATTTGAATCAATTGTTGTTTTGTATGATTTATAGAATTTAAATAAAACTTCCTATTAATAATTACGTCTCTTTCAATTTAAAGTACCATTACTGCCGAGTTGACGAATTGAGACTACTAGACAGCAATTGTTTAATCGGCAAAAATCCCCAATTTTCAGAATTGGGCGCGTTCAACGGTAAAGAACTCAAACTTAAAATCATAAAGTTCACGAAATAATCTACTACAAATGACTCTTTAAAATCTCTTATTATGTAAACATGCATCCACATAGATGGTAGAACCGGTGCGCGGCAGAGAGCTCTCGACACACTATTAAGTTATCGGTGCCGTGCTTATCTCGGGTTACGAGCCTACATCAAGCACACACATACCTAGGTACAGCCTACATATGTAACTACATACATATACATAAACGTCACACCTCTTTCCCTTGGGAGTAGGTAGAGATCACATCTTTCCATTTGCTACTATCCTGGCATACCACTTTAGTTTCATCCACACTCATTAATCGCTTCATACACACCCGTCGGTTTAGGGTACTCCTGATGGAACGTCTGTCTTGGTCTTCCCCTCCCAACAACTAGGTACATAGGTAGCTAGGTATCACGTGTATAGGTAGTCTATAGGTACATAGGTAGGTAGGGTCAGGCAATCTAATCCGGTGAAATGCGATCGCGTGATTGTATGTCAAATTCAATCATCAAAGTGTAAATGTCGTGTTGTGACGTGATCTATGCAGGTGGAATATCGATTTTAGGTATTACATGCAACGCTGTGGGTAATAACTTATGTGATTGTGCTTTATATGAAGGATAAAAAAAGTATATGGTTAAATATATAGGTGAAAATCACTTATAAAATACTTAATTGCATCTATAATATTATAGTCTCAAAATAGAAAAGGCAAAACTAACAGATTTTTATTAGATCCATCTTTAATCTCATGTTAAAAGTCTGTAGGTATTTAGCATACAAGAAAATGCGTCCAATAATCAGAAAAACAACATTAAAAAGTCCTATAAATCACTATAACATAAATAAACAGCGAAAGAAAAAACAAAAACGAATCTAATTGCAATCGAAGCAGCGCCATATTAAAGCGATTACTCCTTTGTAGACAATTCATTGGCGTCCAATGACCATTAGCAGTCACCAGTAGAATAACTTTAATTGCATTCCGCAGGATGGCTCGTGTCTTGTACTTATTACCTCAGACTGAAGCCAGTTCATTTAAACCGCAGATTTCCCGGGAGACCTAACTGGTGTGTACTGAAAAATATTTCAAATTCGACTGCTGTGGTCTCTGTTGCTTTAAATTGATGGAGAAGAGTTAGGTGTTCTGGTAATTAAAGTAGAAAGAAAATAAGTTTCAGGGTGATGGTTTTTTTTTAGTATAGGTATGTATTACACAAAGTGTTTAAAATATTGTGTACATACAATAATTTAAACAGAAGTGAATGTACATACGCAAGAGACTCATTTAAGAGATTTTGTAATAGGTTTAAGTGTAAAAATAGATTAGCAATTCAAGTGACTTTCACATGTTTTTCTGTGTATACTGTATGTTTTGTAATATAAACAGTTGAACTGATTTAGATAAATTAAATCAATACTAATTGAGAAAGTATTCGAAGCCTCTTAGAGACTTTGAGGAAAAGTATATGAGTGTCTAGCTAGAGGACATAAGCCCAGCTATGCAGGACATATTCTTATTCGATCGCACTCTTTATTCCTAAACTCTCATAATCCGAACGGCAATCTGATACAACCACGGAGAGACCAGGCACAGGACCTATATTTTTAAGTGCCTTCCGAAACGTGGAAGCTGTGATATTTATTTTTAAAACGCACACAACATTTAAAAAGTCGTTGCACGCTGTAGGGATCAAACTTGAGACCTTTGACTTTGCAGTCCTATGGTCTTACCACAAAATAATCACAGCTATAAAGTGTCACCTCCACTTTACTTACTCCACAAGCTTACATACGAATATCACAACCATCATTCTTCCACCTACAATCAAACACACACAGCATCCGTATCGCTATAGGATATTAAATTTGTACCGTCTCTGGATAAATAGCCGAGCATCGAGTAGGCGTACAATAAAAGGGTTTGTATGTACCCCCGCGGTTACTTCCCGCGTTACATTATCTACGTATTTCCGAAAAACGTTTCAAGGGTCCGACAAATTGTGAACGGTAATGGACTCTGAGGTGTAAACTTCTTTTTGTAAGTGAATTTCGAGTATCCATTTTTATTTTTTAACTGTATTGGGAAATGTAAAGTTTAGAGTGAAAAATACAATTTTGTTTAAGAAATTGGCGGCGTCTTTTGTTATTTCTACATTAATAGAGCAAAAAATGCAGATTAGCAGGTTTCCGAGGGTCTACCGCATCTTACAGTAATATTATTGCATTTGTGGAAGAAAGATACCGCTTTGCTCCGTGTCACGCTTCAACAACTTTAATGCTATTTACGACAAAAGGTTTTGAAAGACTTTTAATACCACATTATAAACATAAATAATATTTAAAAAACAGGTTACGAAGAGATAGACTATAATATGGTACATACCCCACGATACGTGGACTTGTTTTTTTTTTGTCAGAAATAAATAATTACTTACAAATTCCGGGATTTAGACCCGGGATACTTGATAGGCTTATAACCATAAAACCTACCTATGTCATGTATAACAACATTTATAAAGCTTAAATTTTAATAATTGTGAATAGAATCTAATCAAGAGAGATTAACACACGTTTTGAGGTGTGTATCCACTCGCAAAACAGATATAATCCCATCAAATTATATGTATCAACGATAAAAATGATGTTTTCATTTACACAAAAAATCGTGTCGATTTATAACATGGTTAAGCAAACCAATGTATAGGAATATGTTCCCACTTTTAAATGGGCAAAGCGAGTTACAATAAGAATAAAATTGATCCCAGGGGAAGTATGGTTTACGGAAGCTAGTAAAGTGATGTTATTTCCTACAGAACTGCTCTGAACCGATTGAAACCTGATTGACGGTTGACAATATAGTAATTGAATGTAGGAACATTAAAATGTACCGATACTGCATTGAGAGTATCGCGACTCTGGCTGTCAAACTATTAAAATGCGAGACTAAAAACCTACGGTAGGGAAAACTACAACTTTAAAACCAAATAAAAACTAATTTTCTTTAAAAAAAAATATCATGTAAGTTCTCTTCAATTTATAAACCTATTTAAAAGAAAGGAACATGACACGATGCTATTACCCATACAGCTTACAACAGAATGAATACTTAAGAAAATTAAAGACGCGACACTAGCGCCATTGTCGTTAGGCGGCGGGTGGCGGAACTACCGACATAATTAGTTGTACCGAGGTGCGATAATTTCCTTGCTAATGCCTCGCTTAGTGTGAGCAAGTCTCTTATTTCCTTACAATACATTGCATTGTCTTGTTTGTATACGTAAGTATAGATATCTAGTGTGTTTATGTATGTCATACTTAGAGAATAAACTGTTCGAACGGTTTCAGTAAATGACGTATCAATCGATTTCAAAAAGTTGGTGAACTTTAGTAATTCATACATTTTAGTGTCCTTGCTGCAATATCGGCAGTGGTATTATGTATCAATGACAATTTTAGTAGAATTATAATATTGGTGTCAAATAAATTCATGTGTTGTATCGCCATTTCAATCCAAAAACAGCATTGTACTACAACATTTTCTCTCATTTTACGACGACTTTGCATTTAAAGATACGCAATAACTCCGTAAATTAATTCAAAAATATTCTCCCAAATATCTGAACACCTTTTAATCAATCACTTACTAACATTTACCCGAATTACGTAAACTACATGTAACGCTTCTATTTACGGAGCCACGGCACCCCAAGTCGTCGGAACCCGACGCCCTCAAGCCGCCATGTTTGGTCCCCTTTGACTAATGAAGCGGTTCCAGCTTTAAGGGCTAACCCTTCGGCCTAGGGTAAACAAAAGCCACGATGTTCTTTTACTTGAACCGAAAGAGGGAATAGGTAAGTTTGTTGCTCAGTAATTTTAACCGATTTGCAAAAAAAATCTAAAAATAACGGGATATAAGATGTATAGTAAGAAAAAAGTGTCACTGGGATAAGTATTTACACTTAACGTCTACAAAGGTGTGTTATGACTACTTATGTCACTTAAGACATAATTATTTTGGGATAACAAACTGTTCTACTTCAGATCTTATAGTCACTTGCAAAACAAATAACATTCACTTATGTAAGTTTGTATTGTGTAGCTCACAAATGAAGGATCGATTTTCAGTTGTTTTACCCGACTGCATGCTTGTAGTATGTATATTTCTTCAGCGTCATTTATACCTTTAACTGAGTTAATATAGAGCAATTATGGAGAGTTTATTTGCCGTACAAATTTGTAGAACATATAGTTACATTTATTACATATATTTAGAACATATAGTTGTCTGATTACGGTTTACTCTGAGCGTCGCCAATTAAAATGTAGTTGGTGCGAGTGTGTATTCATAACTTAATTAATTCTTGTTTAATCGACTTTTGAGCTTCATACATAATGAATGAAAATATTTACATATATTCGAGATCAACCGTCGAAACAGAAGTCTCACTACTTAAAACAAATTTATCTTATTGTCAAAGTACAATTCGCTTCAAAAGTTGCACATAGATGGACGTAGTGCTGGTAGTGCATAACGTAATAATATTCGGAAGCTGGCTTTCACAGACTAGTAAAACCGAATCGATCAACTAATCCTTCCCCCCTGGAAAGGCACTTGATCCTGAAATAGTTTTTCACCGTATTTTGGAAATTTCACCGATTTCTGAAAAAGGGTTTTTCAGATGGTATTTTTTATTAGATTTAATTTTCTTTTCAAGAGGGAACCAAGTGATCCAAATTTGGTTCTATCTTGAAAAGACCAAATGATCTTTTGTTACTAAATGATCAAATACTCGCAGACTTTTATTTATTTGTTACAGAAGTTGGTCTTCTGTTTCATCTGTCGCTGTAAACAAACACACAGACACGGCAGATTTACTGCCGCGGAAGCTTTTATTGAAATTAGATGAATCGTCCCGGTGAATTTATCTTATTGCTTTTCAAAACGAATAACATTGTTCCACAGTTTTATTGCTTAGAGGAGAGGCTATTAAAACAGGGGATTAAGAGGAACTACTTTTATAGACGAAGTGTAAAAGGTAAGATATTTTTTCTAAAAATATTGCTACAAACTATCTTTAACTTTCGTTCAACCTAAAATCCATATTTAATTTAGATATGCATTTAGTGACAACGAAAAGGTCAACCTCACGCTGCTTAGGCAAAACTACAGGAAACATATAAGTAAGTATACAGGTGTAAAAGAAATACGTCATCATTTACCTATAACAAACAAAACAATCGCAGATAATACCTATCTACCTTTACTCAAGCGCATTAAAAATAAGACACTCCAAAAAAAATCCTTCAATAGCAAAATTTCATCTTTCTTATTGGAAAATTTAAATCAAATAAGTTTGTTACGACCTAAACCCAATCACGGTAAAGCAAGGAATTAGAGGCAAAAGAGATTCCCTAAAGGAAAAGTCGTAAAATTTTCGAATGAAATCTTTATTTCAAGGCAAAATTGCAGATTGTTCTAAATCTGTCGATCTGTGCGGAGGACAAAAGCGGATTCTGTGGTTAGCTTAAGGATCAAATTTAAAATGTCAGTCGTAAAATTTAGTAGGAGTCCAGATTTTATTCCTCGGTACCTTTATAAATATGCTTTATATCATTACATATTATATATCGTTATTAAAGTATCATTAGTTTGCATTTCCCTCTCGTGTGCCCCTTAGATTTCGAGTATTATACCTCTCTAATTCCCTATCTTGTTATCCTTGCACCACCTTACGTTCGACTGGTAGAAAATGCCTCAGGGATTAAGTCACCCTAGCCATCAAGCTATGGCACATCATTTGTTTAAAAAATATAAATAACATTAACATCTTGTTCGTCATCTGGAATCAAACTCTAAAAGTGTTTGAAACCGAAAATATTTGTGCTAAGAATACGTAATAACATTAAAAATGAATCAAAAAATTCCGACAAAGGATAAATTCAGCACCACAAAGGTAGCTAATTCACAATCGAATGCACTTCACCCATTGACTTGTTATCAAAAACGTTTAACGTATCACCGAACGCCGATCCCAATACAATAATTGAGAGTCAAGGGTTCCTTACGTCTTCTTTAATGGAAATAAGGCTCTCATTGGCCTTTGTAGCGGGCCGCAGCTTATTTCCCAAAGAGGCTTTCTTCCAGCCCCTTATGACGCCATAATGGTGTTCCTTGAATAATTTCACAGAGTTTTACCGATATTAGTAACATATTTTCTGTTTTATACGCGTTAGGACGGCAAAAGTTACCGCTCTCTTTTAAAAGATGATTTATCTATTATTCTTGCCTTTGTCTGGTTATAATAGAATACATAATAGTATATCATGTCTATTACAGTTTATTGTGTGGGGGAATTTGGTGGTTTTGCCCCTGCCTACCCCAAAGGGTTACAGGCGTGGCGTAAGTGTTGTAAATACCCCTTCTATATTTATGTAAGTGGAATGAATTGGTGACACCACTCAGGATTTATCAGCGTCAACCGCAATGAAATGCGATCAATGCTTTCTCTTTTTATATCAACGAAGAAAGGTTTTATGGTAAAATGAACGAGAGTATAGTGCTACAAGGATTTGACACAGTCATGTTATAAGTTATAACATGAAGGCGTGCATTCGTAACATTCCTGTGCATTTGTAACAATAATCAACTCAACTGTCTGTCAAAAGTGATTATTTTTTAACGTGAAGACGTAAACTAATATGACGATATTAGTTCCGATTTCATCCTCCTTATAATTGTAGCGCTATAACAGTTTTAACTAAGAACCAGCTCAATAACCTGTATAAGCATTTAAGACCGGTGTCTTAAAAACAAAATATAACTGAATTAATTACAAACACAATTTTACTTATTCCCATTCATATCAAAATAACAAACATTCTACACACATGACTAACAGCCTGTCTAACAAATAGAAATTACAGAGCCGTGTAAATGTAATCAAGTAGAATCCGTAACGTTGGCGCTCCGGTAATCTCGTTGGTAACACTAGACAGTGCCATTACGTGTAGTGTGAAGTACCAAGCGCCAGACAAAGCAATGCAATCACTATTAGTGCCGTTTCGAAGTGCATTATGTAGTAACAGCTGGCGGGATGGTTAATCAGGTATGTGAGTTTGTTTAGTGGTGTAGGTTTGATATTTCATTCAGAGATATTTTTGGGGGCGTAGTTTTGAAAACGGAATGCATACTTACTTACTTTAACTATTTTATGTCATTGGACGTATAAGAACCAAGGGCCCTAACACTGGCTCTTAAAGCTAGGCTATTGTAGGTGTGGAAGTACCAGGGCTCATCACACGCCATAGAGCTGTGTCTCCTATTAAAAAATGGTTGAAACCTGTTCTATGGGACAGATTCTGGCAAGGGCAATAGCAAGGACTTGATTCGTATCATTTTGTTCAGTATGAGGAGCTTGAAACAAAGGAACTCAATCGTTAGATGCAAGTTGTAATTTTATCGAGAATAAGAAGCAAACAAATTGCAACTACACATACAAATACGTCTAAAAATCTCTTTCTTTGAATCTCACACGACGCTAGCGTACTCATATAATAATAACGCGGGCCTATTAATTCCCCGCGCGGCTTGCAGACGTGCTCGCACTGCTCACTCACTCGCGGGGGTGTCGTAATGAGTAAGTGACTCCGAGAGACGGCACTAATTGTGTCGCCAGTCTACTAGGGGCCAGGGTTAGGAATTCACGGTAACACCGACTGAATTGGCTGCAGTCAATGTTTTTAATCTTTCGCGACTTGTACACATATTTTTGACGACAAACGGTTCTTATTCGATATTTGCACCGACCATGGTCTCGGGTGGACTGACCTGTGACCACGGTCTCTGCAATTCGGCCAAAACGTCGGGAGAAAAGAAATATATGAAATAATATTGCGAATAAGATCCGTTTGTCGTCTAAAATATTGACTGCAGTCGGCTGAAGGCGGGTGTCAAAAAGAACATTCACGATCAGGAAAGCGCTGATTTAGCACAACACTAGATAATATAAAACAAAGGAACTTCCCGCTGTCTGTCTTTACTTATGCTTAGGTCTTTAAAACTACGCAATGAGTTTTGATGCAACTTTTTACGCAAGCCTAACCCAAAATTCACTGGCCCGTTGGTCTAGTGGTTAGTAACCCTGATTGCTACACCAGAGGTCGTGAGTTCGATTCACACCCAGGACAAATGTTTGTGTGATGAGCACGATCATTTGTTCTGTATCTGCCTGTAATTATAATATGTATGTATGCAGAAATATAAGTATGTTTATCAGTTGTCTAGTACTTATTACACAAGCCTTGCTTAGTTTAGAGACTAGATGGCGCTGTGTGAAATTCGTGGAATATATAAAATAATGGAACTTGAGAACGGCTTGATACTACACAGCTTGGCGTAATGGCCAGACTGCGAATGTCCTTACCTACTACGCTCGCTCATTACCATAATTGCGTAATGTATGTTTAATCATGTGGCTAATGTTATAATAGAATGAAGATCAGTGACTCCGACTTAATTGTATTCAGATTTATCTGACACTGAAACACCGCACTAGGTATCTCGGTAAATGGAAATTACTTTATAAGATGTTGAAATGTGGGATATAATATTCATAACCTGTCCACTGGCGTAGTTTATTGCTGTATGCTCAAATATTCAGTGGAGCGTTTTTAATTTCTGACTTTTTAAATAAATATTTAACTGTTGTTTTAAAAATTTGAAAGAGTTTTGTCACGAGCACATGCTGCATACATTTGAAATATGTGACATCTATTATTATGAATATGCATTTTACTCAAACTAACATTGATATTTGGAATATAGAGTATGTTCCAAAAATGTTTGAAGCTGAAGCATATCCTAGCTAGTGGTAAGACCGTAGGACTGCCAAATCAATGATCTCGAGTTCAATACTCACGGCGCGCACCGATTTTTCGGATGTTGTGTGCATTTTAGAAATAAACTTCACAGCTTCCATGTTTTGAAAGGCACGTAAAAATGTGGGTCCTGCGCTTGATTTCTCTCCGGTCGTGTCGGGTAGCCGTCCCATCGGGCTATGAGAGTAAAGAAACAGAGAGTGCGGTTGTGTTTGCGCACACACTTGTGCACTTTAATATGTCGTAACTGGCTGGTGTCATAGTAACACTAGCCGCCGTGGCCAAATTCGTTCCGGGCATATTATTCTGTTCCGAATGTCTATGTTATTGATCAAAAAATTCACCCCTAAAATAAAAAATACTTTTTCGCAGTTCGACTCGCTACGAGCACGTTCACCATGTACATACGTGTGAGACTTTTTAATCGCACGTCAATCTCCGTCAACTGGGTGACAGTCGCCGCTACGTGACCTACCTACTGCGTCCTACAGTATTTTAGGGTTAACTGGAACTACCTACAATGAATATGCTGTTTATTAGGGGACTGGATTTTGTTTGGTTCGCGATCAAATGTGTAAAAGTAAATTGTCATGTGTAAAAGTTAATTGTCTTTGTATTTGTTTTGGTATTTTGGCCTTAATGTAATATTAATAGTGTAACCGGGCATTAAGGACTGGGACGAGTTATGTGATTGAATCAGGAGGTGTAATGGTGTATAGATTTTCATTCTGTTTCGAGGAGAATACGTTTGAATGTATTTACTCCGAATGTGTGTTGGGGCTATGTCACAATTATACTTATCTCGGGAAATGATAAATACTTACGCAAAATCGTCGCGACACCGCTACTAAACAGTATTTTAGAATGAATTATATTTATTTTACTACGCATCGTTGATGACTTCTACTTCCTTATTTACGTTTGTGTTTTGCATGGTCCATACAAAGTTTAATTAGATGTTCCCAACAATATTATAACTAGCACACATGAAGCTAAGACAAGATTAAAATTCCCTAACGCCTCTCCTCACTTATGTTATGGGTCATTAAATATTAATTATTCCACTCGTGTGAAGACGAAACCGAAAGTGCTTGACATCGCGACGGAATATATTATAGCGACTGGATCATCAAGAAAATAGATCATTTCAGTAGGTTATTTGGGTCACCTAAATACATCATGTTATTTTACACACACATATAATAATAGGAGCTTAAGAGTTGGTTTCGTTATCTTTTTTTATTTGTCGCGTTTAATATTGGCTCTTAGCAGGACTGCAGTAGTGTCCTAGCACGCCGTATTCACAGTATTGGTTCAAAAACTCAATTAAAAAGGTGTTTTAGAACGAGAACATCAGTGAAGAAATTACATTATTCAGAATGTATATGTCAACGCTAAAAATGATAAGATTATAAAGGTTGGTGTAAAGTACAAACTAATTCTTACTCTACTACAAAAAAAACACCAGCATAAAAAACGCAAATTAATAAAAATAAATTAACCCAACAGTCAACCATTACCCAGTGCTCTTAAACCCTAGTTGAAACAGCAGTAACTGCACCCGCAGTCATTTCTAAGTTTACAGCGTTTTAAAAGTTTACGGGCACAACACGTGTCTCCCCTTTGAAATAAAAACATTTGCTGTGCATGTTTGATTGACGTCGTCACGGACAGCCCTGGCAGTGTATATTAGGGCTGTCACATGCTAAATGTTTCTTTATATACTGTGGTGGAAAGGGTGGAACAATAAAGCTTTTTTTTCAAAGAACTGTTGTTTCAGCGATGTTTAAAATGTGACCGGGTTAAAAATGTTATATTTTTATTTATTTATCGCACTGTAATAAATCTTCAGCTATGAATAATATACACGTCATAACATCATAGTCTAATAATATTCCTTTTAAAAGAGCGTATTTGAAATAATGCCAAGTTAAGAAATGCTTTTGATATTTGTATTTTGACTGACCTGTTTGTCTAGTGGTTAGTGGCCCTGACTGCTATACCGGAGGTGGTGGGTTAAATTCTCACCCAGGACAAAATATGTTCGTGTGATGAGCACGATCAGTATTTCTTATCTATAATATCTAAGGGCTTATACACAATACTTGTCTCCTATTTACCTAAAAACTAATTTTGTAACCAGGTGTTACGTTTCTTCTACTAATATTATAAACGTGAAATTTTGTGAGTATGGATGGATAGATGGACGTTGCACTTTTACGCTTTTTGTAAAGCCGAAGCTGACAAGCTGAACGAACACATAAGTATTACTACTACTACTTTTGAACCGATCGCGTCAAAGGGAGTAATATTTTTGAAACTTCATCCAACATTTGCGCCAAATAATTTATAAATATACCTACATTTAGACCTTACGATTTCAACTTTCCACTTTAACTTGACATTTTATTTTAAATAATAAAGAAAAAACCTCTTAGGCATCAGCATTCCGGGCGAGTCTTTGACATTCAAATGGCTTGTAATGGCCAAATCTAATTACATCTAATAATTGAAGCGTTGTGGAAGCTTTCTGGAAACAATCAAAACTTAATTTGGTTACAAATTAAGTAACGGTACTTTGGCTGTACTTAGACTTGTCTTTTTTTCTTTGTGACAATATTTCTTGATATTTCCTAAACCTATAGTACTTATTCTGTTTTACTTTTATTGTGGTTTTGGCAATGAGTATCCTCAACTACAATAATATTACTTTAAGAGGTGGTGCGTCAAAACTTAATCATTTAGTAAAAACCACAAACATCAAAATCAAGACCAATCATCATTCCCCAGCCCTTATCCCAATTATTATTTGGTGTCGGCGCAGCATGTCTTCTTCTTCCACTCGTTCCTATTTGACGTCATCTCACAAGCAGCCATATCATCCACATTCATGTCCACATCCAAACCAATAACGTTAAAAAAATAAAATGTATCAAAATGCCCTAAATATCATTTGAACGAAATGCAGAAAAACAAAACGGCTGCGGTAAACAATGAGACACTACACTCTTTCATGTGCACATTACCATGAAGAGTTGTTCAAAATAAAACAATGTTTAATACTGCATGAGTTGTGGAAATACTCTGATGTTGTTCAATGCTTCGATTATTCTGCACTGGGGGCCTACCACTACCTAACATAGAAATATTATTGAAATTGTGAAAGAGAGACGCCACTCTCTCCGTGTAGAGCGCTGTCACGCTTTCGTAGCTGCAATATATTACTTTGTAAGGCAGTGGTATGCCTCAGCGCGGTATGCGACGCGTCATCTGCAAGGATTATGTGAAATGCCAGTTTTCCAGTTTCAATTCACTTGCGTTTTATTCGTATTTAGGTGTAGTGTACAGTTTTTCATTGATGGTTAGTTTTGTAGCAAATATGTAAGCTCTTTCGTCACATTCATTTTATGTGTTTGATTGACAGTTTGGCGATTACGATGAATGTTATAATGGAATTAGTTTTATTCAAAGTATAAATGTATGTACGTCGGGTTTTTTTACTTTATGGTTACTAATGATTAGGGAAGCTGTCTTGGAAGCTTAACGTGAGGCCTTCTAGCAGTAGCACTTCCTGGCCGCATGGTGTGTGAACTTATGTTGAAGGGCTGACACTGACTACATTCCTAGATCCTTGGACTTTGTGGTGTAACTTGGGGGAGACCTACGTCCGGCATTAAGCTGCGACGAGCTAAATATAATGAATAACTTTCATGAAGTAGGAAATTAGGATATTAGATACTTTATTTTTGAAAGCTGAAACTGAACAAGTCTCATTCGTTCCTTCGTTCCTACAGATTTGATACCTCTTACAACCGACTAAATACCACTAGCCAATTCATTTACACGGCAATTTCCATCTTACAACTATCAATAGCTCTTTATCTTACCAAAACAAAGGAACATCAGCTTATCATTGTCACTACATTAAAAACCTTCCCACTGTCATTCTAGTTAATCATACTGACATTTTGGACGCAGTGAATAACGGAACATTTTCCCAGAGTCACGGCAACAGATTAAATACGGCCTATTTAAATAAAAAAGAGAGGTTTTCAGCTAATCTGGATGAACACGAAACATTGCCCTTGCATATTTATGAGTTCGCTCATAGCTAGCCATTGTATTATATTAAAATGCGCGCCTTGTTATATTTTAACGTTTATTTCTTTATTAGAGTGTGCAGTTTGGGATATTATCCAAATATAATATAAATACAAAGTACACCGCTAAACCGCTATTGTAGAAATTGCTTTGTAGCCGAATTCGAAAAAGGACGTAAGTTAGATTTTGCCAATAATATATTAACCAATATACAAGGGCGAAACTGCAATGGAAAGCATATTTAAATTACACAACAAAATAAACAGAAACCTAATAACAAAGAACTTTATAATAATATTACAACCCGGATATTAGGCTTGATATCGAGAACTAAAGGTTTATTTCATATTGACGTGAGCTGGGAAAAATTCCGTATATTTATAAGATAACAATAAGAATTTAGGTCACAGGAAATTTGGGAGAATTAGGGGTTGTATAGGTACTAGGAAATGAGTTCTAGAACCCTTAATTCAATAAATAAAATACCTTTAAACATTTATTTCCCGTTTTCTTTTCTGGCCTTTTCCCATCAATTTCGATCTCTCTCTCATATTCGGATAAATGTTCACTAATACATTTCCAAGGATTGTATATAATGCCGTTATTCATGCTCCGTATGGTATCAAATACGTAAAGCATGAATAACGGATAGCAAAGCTCTTTCCTAGTCTTTTACGACACATTTACTTCTCCGTGCAGACGGAGTTTCTGCATCTCTCTGTGCATAGGAAATTGTGGAACTGTATGTATGAGTATCTCACATAGGGAACATAAGTAAGAAGTGGCGTTGTACGATTTATATTTTTAAAGAACCACCGCAATGATCAAACATCTTTGTTTTACACGTTAAGTGTTTGTCAAAACCGTTTAACGTCTGTTTAAACGTTCTTAAAACTATCTAACCAATGCAAAATATTCGACGAAACAGAAATATAGAATTTCTTCAAACACGTAGATACTAGATACTATGCTAGGAAAAAAAATAAAGTAAAAGAAATCCTAATCGGTGTTCTACAAAAAAAAAACATTTTTATCGTTTGTTTATTGTCATGTAAAGCCTCTTTGTATGTTAGTTTTTTTTAATTTAGTCATTAGTAGCTACTGTGGTTTAACATCATAATAATATTTTTCTGTACTAGTTATGTTCTTTTTAATTTTATTTGAACAAATACAAAAACGACTTACGATACGATTGGAAAATGGCTTCATGCTTTAGATAGCCCAGATATTGCTATTGTGAAATAAATATAGCCAGTATTAATGTGATATGTATAAGGATTCTAAAAATAAACTGATATTATTATGAAGATAACACAGAGACTTACACCCAAGGACTTGTTTGTGGTTCCTAAAAACTTCCATATTACATTAAAATTTAAAATCAAAAGGTCATTAATGTCAAGTAGAACTGTCAGAAATTCAAAATCAGTCGTTTAAAAAGTGTCTTAAAGGCACTTTTTAAAATGACTGATACAAAGTATTACCGATTCTAGCTGTGCATTTTTGTTTACAATCCCGTTTCAGCAATTAAAAAAAAAAACAATATTAAATTAGTATCAGTACTAGCATTTATTCATATTATCCTAAAACATCACTCCTACCATAACGACAACTTTCCCGCCATATTAGTGCCGCTAAAAAAAGATGGCGTCGTCGTGGAGACAAATGAACGTCGCTAGCGACCCACGCCTCGCCTGATACAGTTGAGCAGCTGATTTATATATTACACCGTAACCGTATTCTTTGTAGAAAAACTACAATAGTTAATGTAGAACAGAAAGGTTGTGGAGAATTGTTGAAATGTTCTGTTTTGTACCTAATGGAGAAACTGAGTGCTTTTGCGGTGAAAAGAAGTCTTTCTAGTTTTATTTATCCTAAATGGATTCAACTTTCAGTTTTAATCGACTTCAAAAAGTAGGAGGTTTTTCAAATCGACCGTATGATATATGCTTTTTTTGTATTACTTTTAGGAGTAAATGATAGTGTGACGTCTGATAAGAGAGAATGGAAGAAAAAATCGTGTTGCGCTGACCCCAAGTAAAATGGGATAAGGGTAGGAAGATGATGATGATTTTTTGTATTATAAAGTTTAATTAAATAATTATTATTAATAGTTCTTGGTAAGTATGAAATGTCTTTAGTAAACAATGTACGTTATTTTCTAAATTAAAATTCTTCTTCTGAACTACAAAGAGAATTTGTCTTTGTCTCCAGCAAGTAAAGTACGGCTATAAAATAAAAGTCTTTAAGTAGGCTATGTGTAACTAAGGTACTTTACTAGAGTAATATAAAAGTGTAGATTTTTTTAATCGTTTTCATAACATACACAGTATAAAACAAAGTTGCTCCCCGTGTCTGTGATCTTGAAAACTACGCAATAGATTTAAATGCGGTTTTTCATAAGTAGAATATTTCAAGAGGTAGGGTATATGAGTAATACATCAACAGTAAACCCGTGCGATGCTGGGCCGTTAGTAAAACATAAATCTACCGCGTAGTTTACTAGTAACTGTTTGAAAAGTTATTGTTAAACAATTTCAGATATTACAATATCCAATAACGTTTAATAAAGCGATATTAAACTATACTGAATTCCAGTATTGTCAAATTTATTATTTAACGCGCGAATATTATACAGACTGAACTTCAACACAACAATACACCTACTTTCATTTTTCATTTAAAATTCATTTGTCTTGAAGTTAACTAATAAACATTTTACTTTTATTCCACAACGCTCTCTAAAACCCCCTCGTTTCTAAGTCTGTAATGAACACCTACAAACACCTACATGCTATACATTGTATACAACTAGGTACATACATATTATGTAGGTATAGACGTATGTATACCCTAACATAGCTAGACGCAGTCATCTCTGCGATAAAACGAAAAGGGTTAAACTCGTCCCTGAAACTTAGATAAGGTGCTTCGATCCCGCGTCGGTATTACGTATCAAGCAAAAGCGGAGCGATAACGTAATGTTCACAATTTTTGTTACGTTACAAAATATCACTTCTAGATTTTTATACAAACTTTCGTGAAGATGATTCGCTACCCAGTTCGACTCGCTCGCCCACCGCTGCGTCAGCTTATGATTAAGGACTCCAGTTGGGTCCGAAAGTAGTCGGGCTATCCCAATAAATACACGTGAGTAAACCGTTATATTGTTTAAGTATAACTTCTAGATTTGTATCGTAAGGTAATATCTTCTTACAAATTGAATATATAACAGCTTTTTTTGCTAGTAGGTAATCGCTATTGCTTTTCTAATGTAAGATACGTAATACCTCTGGCGGTATTTTACTTAAGCGTGATCTTTCCTTCAACTGTAAAAGTTGCTAAACGGTTACTGTACTTGGCTGTAAGGTGAACACTGAGTCATGGAAATGTCAACAGTCAAATAAACAAAAGAAATTGGTATACCATGGGTACGAATCATACTTTATAAGTTAAAAATATAAATTAAACTTTAGAATAAAAGTGTTATGAAACGGATCGTTTGTGATTTATTCTTTACTAGTTAATGCCCATGGTCTTACTTGCGTAAATGTTATTGTAGGCTACAGAAAATAACACCGCGTAGCAAAACAAAGGAAAAACATCAAAAAGAAAGAAAAACGATTTATGTGATGGTGTGCTAATATTTTAAACGTATGTCAATTTTCCTTGATGATGAGATAATAAAGATTTTTATAACACACAAACATTAATAAAAGCAATATCTTCTAAGCATCAAAATCTATACACTATTACTCCCGGACGAAAATACAAGAATCAAGACTAACAAACGTTCAAAACAAAAATATTTTGATACATAAAAGATTTGCATATAAACTGTAGCACCACTACGGCACGGTCAAGTTTACGAGTTCTTACATATTATATCAAGACGATGTTTGTTCCACATATGTGTGCATCTGAAGGCACTATCCTGAGATATAGCCTTTATGCTATACCTAGAATATGTATATGTAGAGTGGAGTTATAAAGTTCCAGAGAGCTGCCTCTTAGAGCATAAGACGTCATATATTATGTGGTTTGAAAATTGTTCAGATAGTGTGGTTTGTGACCTTTGATAGCAGAAGTGTGTTCTTCATTTTGAAGTTTTGATGAATGCCTTTTAGCATTCTTTTGTGAGATATATTATGCAGTATATGTATGTTATTGTTCCAGCATGGTAAAAGGTATAACGAATATAATTTTTTCGATTCGATCTTTTGTTAATAGGTATGAGCCAACTACATGTTCTCATTATTGAAATCTCTGTAAGTTAGTTTCTACCGGCAAGTCACGCCAGCACATGTATTCACGATCAAATAATTAAAGTTTAAGTCCTAGTCAAATGATTTATGAAATGTAAATTTTCTTTTAAATTCAACATTTATGTTTAGCTTACAATATCAGGTATAGTCTATATACAGCTTCAGAAATTTCGCAAAAGCAATCTACTGTTACAGTAGATTGCTTTTGAGAAATTCGTGACTGTACACCACAAGGATGCTAAAACTCAATGCTTCCAAGGAAAATGAATACCTTTCTGGAAATAGCAGGAAAATTGTAGCAAACGGAAGAAGTCGAAAAAAACAGCTTGAAGTAACTACAGTTGTAGGAATATTTCGATACGACGCACGCAGCCCGTACGTGGCTATTGTAACAGTCTGCGCGACGCGACCATATTAACCAATCAGTCTAGCTGCGTAGTACAAGGATAGTGCGAAGATATCTGCAAATATTACTACAATATACTATACAACTGCGTAGTGGATTCAATTCATGAAGTATTAGAGGATTTAGAAGTGTGGTTTTACCACTATCGCTCTAAGTAATATTATTACAGGTGTGGAAGCGGGATAGCGCACTACACAATTTAGAGCGTCGTCTCTCTTTCACTACTGCAATAATCTCACTATAAGCGGTGGTGGTAGATACCTTAGGTCATGCGGTCATAAAGACTTCTCCATGCTGGTCATGAGAGGTCTATGGAAACGGTTTTTTCTAGGTTTCCTCCATGAGTTGGAAAGGATTTTGGTCAAAGCTCTTGTGCTGATCGTGGTACAATGGTGATAAAAGGAACACTTGAGAATAATATTACCTGTAAGATATACATTTTTACATAGCTAATGATTTCTGTTTTGTTTTGCATGTACCTACTGAAAGCCATCAGTCAATATATGTAATTGAAGTCCATCTCAGTACCAACAACTAAAAAACGACAAGGGCAAAGAAGACAAGTTTTACTTACATACTGTACGTAGTTACGACAGAACATTATAAATTTCACTTAGCACGTCCATTTTTTTGCCTTAATTATCCGTGTAACGTTGTTTCCCCTTGATTTCCTCGGCCGTATGTCACCGCGCACCTTCCGACCCTGTTCCGGTGCGAAGGTTACATTTTCAATTCCAAGATAAAAGTATATAGCGCCGTTTGTAATTCTCACGTAATAAGGGCTCGTTCTCTTGGGTATAAGGTTATATAGGATAGGGCCTTACCTAATGATAAATGGTCTGTCGTGGCGAGTATCGATACTTGAATGTGTCTTAAATTCTTGCTAGTTTATAAGGGGTTGAAAGGGTGATCGATTTCCTAGGTTGGCTGGTTCCTGAGGCTAGTTGCGTGTCTATGGAAATCACTGACACGAAAAGAGGATGAACCTCAGTACCTATTGTTCGAGATAAGTAGCGAAGTTTCGGTTTAACAAACAACAGGACTATTGGCCCGGAACAGCGTATATTACAACTGTTACCATATACCTGTTCTAGTGGTAAAATATCTTCACCCCTTCAAAATCTGTAATTTGAACAGTGAGCGATTTCCATACAAGATTTCTCTTCCATTTACAATTTCTAGATACAACATCAGTACTTAAAAAATCGGATAATAAACATTATATTTCATAAAATGTCTTATCAAAATCTCATTACGTCAATCTCAATCAATTAGCCGGTAAATTACACGGGAATTTCATTAAATATCCGACTCACGAAATTGTAATAAGACAATGGGATTCCATTCAGATAAATCAGTTTGTGGCGAGATCAAGCCAAATCCCCGGCGTCTTGGGGTCAAAGCGGGCTCACACTGATAACATCACACAATTTAACGTAACGTATTAATTTTTCAGTAACCGGTACATATTCGGGTCTACTTGTTGCCCTTGCTGTGAATTTTTAAGTTACCCAAATGGTTACTGGGTCCCTTAAAGATTTACATGCGATAACCGTAATGTATTTGGCTGAAATATATTTTAAAATTATTTCTTCCTTGTGCTTTAAAGTATCAAAAATGCGACTTACCATAAACCTCATGTTCCGAAACGGATATCACAAATCACAGTTCACTACAAAAAAAATCCCTTTTCTAAAACAAAGGTCACAATCACACACGGAACATTCACTCTCACACGGGCCGAATAAAAAAGAAATAAATTCCAAATTCAAATGTGACAGCTCTGAAACGCGGCAGACGCATTTTTTTGACAGTTCGATTACTTTTTTTAATTATTACGATGGCACTGATCGAATTTTGTCCGGCGTCCGGGTTCCGTCCGCGCACGACGTTCGCCCGGGAGGTCTCGCCGGTTCCAGAGGCTGACTCTCGCCCGTCCGACGATCGAAGCTACCTATACTGCGCCTCCCCTCTTGCGTAACTGATATTGTTGTGAATTATAATAGTTCTATTATATTACATCATATTTATTATAAGATGCTGCTTTTTGTTTTTAGATGATTCGTTTTTTAATAACATTAATTAATATTCATTCGCTCTTTCATTAAAATCACGAAATATTTTTGTTTTTACAAATACATAATCAGTTACATCTCCACAATATACAAAAGCAACTACAATATTATCTAAAAGTTATGTTTTAGATAGTAAAACAGCAAAACCTAACATTTTTTTGCGAGAAAATTTTCACCCTACGAAGCTTCGACTAACCCTCATCTTTCGGGAAAGCCCTCGACGCGCAGGCGTGAACTGGAAAATTAGAGTGAGACGGCAATGCCGGCTTCGTACAAACGACAGAGACAACAAGATTCCCGAAGTGAGTGCATATAATCCAGTCAATTTGTCGTCTAGGCACGTTCGAAATTTAAAAAATAAATTTTTCATAGTGTGGGTGCTGTTTTTTTTAATTTTCTGAATACTAAGTGTTAATTTAACGACATAATTATGAGGAAATATAACCTCATTTGCCATTTTGTTATAAAGTTGACTAGAACACTGATACTTTACGACTTTTAATAATACTTTTATACATATCAGCAGTTGTTTTTAAGGAAATATCGAGTGCGCAGTGAGTTTGAACTAGTTTGCGTAATTCGACGGTTCGCGGTCGGACGTTCAATTATGGCGTATGGTTATGGTCGCCGGTTGCCATGGATACGGCCGCAGATATCCCACACTTGACTTGAGAGTGGTATCCCGCAAATCACTTTTGAATGCCTTCCAATCACCACTATCCCTGATCACTTCTACAAAATTGGGTTTAGGTAAAGTAGAATTTCAAAATGGTTTGAATAACTGTATTTTACAAAAAGAGACAATTTGCATACAAATGTTTTTCAATAAGCAGAATCAACAACCTTATTTAAAATCCGATCTTAAAACCTAAAAAACTCTACAAAATTTAAACAATAGTGTAAAATTATTCATTCAATCAAATTATTCAACCATTAACAAAATTTAACTGAACTTGTCTACCCTTCCCGTATTGAAAATTCAAACTTATTCTTCTGAAAGGGTCATATCATCCCGATGGTCTCGTTGCAAATTGAACTGTAACACGATTACAAAAGGTTGAATTTCGATTGGGGAATTTAGTATGCAAAACTTAGTATGTATAATTATTTAGTATAGTTTTAGTTCCGGTGGCTCTACCGGTCTCTGTGGCTTCAGACCTTTATTTAAAGCATGCTTACTTACACTTTTGTTTTACCTATTGTGGAAGCGTCCAAGCCTTTGATGGTAAAAGTCTATTTAAGGCTTTTCGTATACTTAGTAGCTACTACATCGAAATGTGATGTTCGAAGAAAAACTAGGTTTATAGTGTCATGAATTAAAACATTAACTTTAGCATTATAAATCCATTTTTATGTAGCCTGTGTGAGATCCCACTGCTGGGCAAAAGCCTCCCCGATTTTCTTCCAAGCCATTCTATCCAAATCAACATCATCCATTAATTCATATGAAAGACATTAAATTCTCAGTTGTTGTTATTGGTTTTTTATATAAAGCCGGGGGTCTCTTAGTTTCCAGATTATATTTGATAGCCAACAGCGTCGACCTCTACAAACTTCTGTCAAAAATTGTATAAATTTTCAACTCTTTAGATACAAAGCCTGTATTCTCCGCTTCGAGTTTCGGCAACCACGACAATGCCGTTACATTGACGTAAGCGTTCATTTTCCACACGCTCCAGCGTTAGTTAACTTCTCAATCTCTTTACTTTGAGGTTTCTAACCGCTCTTGTTAAAACAGAGCTCGTTTCTTATGTAAATTCATACATATTTGCTTTACATTTTAATCTAGAAATGTAGTATTCTCATACATAAAACCCTATAAGATAAGATCGCCCATTGTGGCATAATGTAACTTTTACGTTTGTCAAATCTGTTTCTCATGTGGTCTATCTATCTACATACTTGGAACTGTTGTACATTTTTTTGTATAACTTTTAGTAATCAAGTCGTAAACACACAAAATAGTAGCCAAAATTTAAATGTAATATTTCAACGTTGTAAATTATCTGAATTCTAACACTGAAAATTCTTATAACCAGATCTACCCATAAAATATCGATGGTGGGTATCGTATAAATAGACACTTTACAATCTTTTGCATGTGGCCGATATCGGAACTAATGCCGTCAGATATGAAACACCGTCACTTTTGACCGACAGTTGTGTTGATTCTAGTTACGAGCATGCACAAAAGCACCCTCATGTTCATGTTCACGTGCTAAAAAGTCCTTACCGCTATATCTTGATTCTCTTTGCCGCAGAAAAATAAAAACCGCCACAAAACTGAAACTAAAATGTCAAATACGACGTCAGAACTCCTTAGACTTTAGTCTCCATCTAGACAGCATACTCCGAATAGTTAGGACAGCTGTCTAGCCCGCCTAGAATACTAGCCTAAGCTGTACCGGAATGCTGGAGACGCCATGTCGGTGCATTTCACACGCGCGCCACCGCGGGCCCGGACCGACAGCCGAAGAATTTCTGCATCGCTGGAGGTATAACCAACTGTCTGTGAAAAGGAATTGAAAATTATCTTTTATTTCTTGGTATTCTTTGAGAGGTAGAATTTGACAGTCATATTAAATTTGGAATTTTCCGGAACGGTTTGGTACAAGTCCTGGAGTTTAGGTGTTAAGAAATGTTAGGCTGCATATCGAATGAGCTATAGTTTCGAGAGAGATATTGCAATGAAACATCTCGTGTATACAGTGGCTTTATCGACAACTACATATTTACGTACTTTATAATATCTGAAGTATTCAAAATACAAACATTTCTTATTGGTTATGAAGCTCTACCCAAAAGTCAAGCTTTTTTACCCTCAATAGAGCAAACCATCTATGGCACCTATAGCTGTCATTAATTTTAGCCGAGCTATTTAAGATTTCGACATTACCGCCTCTATCACAAGGCAATAAGGTCGATATTCGTAGTGACCAGTGAACTGCACACTAAAAGTCTCGATTCCGATGTTATTTATCGCAGCTATCAATCCAGGCAGTAATGTTCGCTGCAGGGCAGGGGATTCCCTTTTTCCACACATTTCTCTGGCTAATGTGAGCAAGTGCTTCAGGCTATTAAAAATACACTATAGTAGCTGCTGGGTTAGTCCTCGTATTTTTTTATATCAAAATATACATAAAAAGAGAGTAAAAAGATATCGTGTTCCGAAATACTGGTAAAATTGAAATAATGAACTATTTTAAACTCTTTTAGCTTTGAACCTGGCTTAGCTTCCATGATAACAGTAAACATTTATGTATTTAAAGCTTAAGAGGGCCACTAGATGTTTTCTACATGAACTTTATATTAAACAATATCATCAGCCATCCAGTTTACTTTTTCATTGAGTGCAAGTCAGTATATTTCGTGATGTTAGCATCGTATGCGATGTGTGAGCTTACAAAAGACCTACCATAACTTCTTGTTAGAAAGCTGTAGTTGTTGAAGTGCGACAGCGCTATACACTACGTAAAGCGGCGTCTCTTTTCCACATCTTCAATAATATCACTTTAAAAGGAGGTAGGCTCTCTTGAGGCTTCGATCACAGATATCGGCAAACGACATTATGATGTGTTTCGCTTTATGCGCCGCTGATTTCTACCTGAGTGATAACTCACATTGTGATAAGGAAATCTTGGGAATAACAACATTAATGTGAGATTATACAGGGTGTGCAGAATACGCGTTTGTGTTATTCCACACTTTATGTCGTGGTCAAAGAAGTAATATTGCCCTGTTGTAGAATACCTACTATAATAGCAGTAGGTAACGACAATAGCAAACAGTTGCATAATATCAGCACAAAAAGAAAAAGAAAACAACCTTCTGGGCACGTTTTCCACCATTGACAGATATAGTATCATATATTTTGACACTTTTGAGTACCTAATAATAACTCTATCATCTGTAAGTATTTCTATACAAATAAGAATACTCGCCATACTCTGTCCAAGTGTGTCTAGGTGCGTGCGCACCGCACGTACCTACGGGCACGGGTGACGACTTACGGGCGAGCTCCAATTTGCCGGCGCGGGGACACGCTGGTGATACAATGTAAGTAATTGTTTCCGCGCCTTATTGTGCGATGCACGTGTCGATAGCCCCTACTAGCTGTCTCACTCACTTTTGTTTCGTTAGTGATAGTGGAAATGTGGTAGTTGGCACTAAGGCGATTGTATTATGTGAATACCTATTCACATAATACATGGATGAACAGTGGATTTTTTTTTATTTACTGATTAAAAAACAAAAACAGTAGTTATTAAATTTCTTGGTAAAGGAAGACGTGGTTTTATTTTATTTTCGTTATGTTTAGTATTTGAAATTTCAACAAAGTTTAATCGTATTAATTTACTAATTGTAGAACTATTTTTTGGAGAACTGTAGCGGTTACTTTTGAATATTGACTGTAAAAAACTTAATCCCATAATATTATATTCATCACGTGACATGAAACAGGAACGTATTTTTTTTTGCAAAACTAAACCAGTACCTCACTGAGTAAGTTCGAAAAAAAACATAAAAGGTTTTTATTTCGAGTAAGCCTTTTCAGGCACTTTCGTTCAGGCAAAACGTTACTAACTTGCGCGGTTCTAAAATGTCATTCTTATGGAGAAAAACCGACAAAAAACTCCACAAAAAATATTCCTTTACAAGCAGCAATCTAGCAACAGCAACAAATGGTAGTGGTAAGACCGTCCTCCCAGCTATCACGATCCGGCCGCGAGCGCAGCCCACCGGCGGCCGGCGGTGGAGGTGCGGGCACCGGACACGGCGACGGTGACGCACCATCACTCAGTCACTGGAATATTCCGAGCACTGCTAATCTTATTGAGAGGAATGTTAATGTGACGTGAGAATTTGTGTTATGGTGGCTTAGCGGTTCTATATTCGATCCCCAGCGCAGGCAAGTACCAATGTGACTTTTTCAAAGTTATACGTACTTTCTTAATCATTCTAAGACACTACTGACAAACGGTGAAGGAAAACATCGTGAGGGAACCTGGATTCCAGTTATTGGTATCTGAAATCGGCAATCCGCAGTGAGCTAGCGTGGTGATCAATGCTCAAACCTTCCCTATATGGGAAGAGGCCTATGCCCAGCAGTGGGACGTACATAGGCTGGTTTATTATTATTAGTGAGAATTTGAACAGATTTGTTATGTTGGGTTGGGGATTTTGTTATAGCAAACAGCAACAAATGGTTGTGGTAAGACCGTCCTCACAGCTATCACGATCCGGCCGCGAGCGCAGCCCACCGGCGGCCGGCGGTGGAGGTGCGGGCACCGGACACGGCGACGGTGACGCACCGTCACTCACAGTCACTGGAATATTCCGAGCTCTGCTAATCTTATTGAGAGGAATGTTAATGTGACGTGAGAATTTGAAGATATTTGCTATGGCGTAGTAGATATGATATATTTTATACAGCTATTCCGAAATGTTTTTTTTAAGAAGTCAATAATAATTTAATGAGGCTAATAGTTTTAAACAGTAACATTTATCATGTACTATGAAACACTAATCAGTGATAGCCAGGTGGTATGATCGTTGCACTGCCAAGTCGAAGGTAGTAGGTTCAAATCCTGGCACGCATCAATGTCTTTTCGATTTTTTATGCGTATTATAAAGTAACTTTCACTAGCTAAAAACGGTAAAGGATAACTTCGATAAAAAACCAGTACACCTGAAAAAAACTCATGAATATATTTAGCCACGTCAGTCTTCGAGTGGCTTGAACTCAGATACCAAGTTGTTCATATACCAGACGCAAATGAGAACATCAACATTTTACAATAACGTTATACAGTTTTCATGAAACCTTCCGCAGAATCAAATACAACTCTAAGAATTTGAATAAAGTAATTAACTGAGAAATACGAACCAACTAAACGAAAACAAAACTGCAAGCGCTACGCCGTAGCGCCGTAGCAGCTACGTAAATTACGTAGACCACTCTTCATTTACATGGAATTCCAAATGGTTGGCATCATAAATAAGAGTATTTCTTGAAAATACCTGTCGTAGCTAATGTTTGTGAGAGACAGAGATACGGGAATAAAGAGAGAACGATAGATGGGAAGAGAAATTTTAGGAATAGTGAATGAAAACTTTAACTCAAAAAAAAATAGAAACTACTCTCCGATGCTTATACAGTCAACCTTTACTTTGTTATCAAACGAAAGCAGCAAATTAACGAGTATTTTATTACCAATATCGAGTAAGATGATCAGCTTAAAATGTCTTCTTAAATACAGGTATAATTATTATTACTATTAATTGGACATCAAATCAGTCGAATACTCACAATCATAACGATGAATTATGATATCCACAGTAAACCGGACAGTAGTGTATTCGGCGAGCTCCTCGTATTTCATAATTGTGTCAAGTCCGCAGCGCGCACTAATTACATCAGACAGCTGCCCAGTAATGAGACTGCCCAGATATCTGCGACCACCGGCGTTTATTTGTTATGTACAGTCACGAGCAAAAACACGTATACACGACCAAACAGTTGTAGTAGATTTCTTATGTTAAATGTCTAGAAAGCTGTTATGGAGTATTCCTGATATTGTAAGCTAAACATTAATTTTTTATAATAACTTTCGTGAGGATGATTCATACTTAAACGTTATAACGGTTTACTCACGCGTATTTATCGGGATAGCCCGACTAGTTTCGGACCCAACCGGAGTCCTTAATCATGAGCTGACGCGGCGGCGGGGTCGCGAGTCAAACTGACTAGTCGCGCTATCCCGATAAATACGCGTGAGTAAACCGTTATAACGTTTACGTATAAACATTAAATGTTTAATTTGAAAGAAAAATGTATATTATTTTATAAATCTTTTGACTAGGACTTAAACTTCAATTGCTTAGTCGCTTATACATGTTTTTGCTCGTGACTATACTTGTAATCATGCTATATTTATTTACGTGATTAGTATTTTTCTTTGTGAAAGGTGATTTATTATCAGGTTGTTAGTATCTATTGGTAAAAGCCTACGGGGTACTACACGCTTTTACTACTATTCATTACCAAGACCAAAGTTGCAACTTGTGTTTGATTGTATTCGAAAAGTATGCAAGAACGACACTTAGCTAAATGGAATCTAAAATATCTGTTTGTCTTTACATTCAGCTTGAAAATGATAGAGACAGTATTACACGCGACTATGTTTTGCAATAATGACCTTTTTTGTATCTCAGTGGAAATCCTCATAAACTGTCAATCGTCAAGAGATTGACGAGGTGGTGTACTGGACCGGCTAAAACCACAAAAGCGACCTCATCTACCTATGGCCGGGGGTACGCGGTTCGCTTTCACATACACCACGCCTCCACCAGTTGGTATAATGACCTAAACTGTCTTCTTCACCTTTCTTGCGTCATCTCATCTTCGGTCACCTAATGAGAATTAACTGAAGAGACTCTAGTCGTAACAATTAATCTCATTAATGTGTAACTCAATCACTTTTTACCGGCCGCTGGTGATTATCACCTTAATGATAAGGTACTATAAAAAGAGTACTTAAAGGTGGTGTCGAGAAGATATTGCATTTTTTTGCTTTCAATTGAAGCTTTTCTGCTGATCTTTCCGCGTTTTATAGCAATTGAATAGATATTTGAACTGTTTGTCTAGTGGTTAGTGGCTGGCTGCCACATCGAAAGTTGTGGTTTCGATTTCTACCCAGGACAAATCTTTACGGGATGAGCACAACTATTTGTTTCGTGCCTGGCTGTAATTTACAAATGCATTCATAGATAAGTATCTTTGTCAGTTGTCTTGTACTCAGAATACAAGCTTTACTTAGTTTGAGATATGGCGTTAAGTGTTGAATCTTGCCAGAAAAGGTATATGCATAAATGTACCACACACCATCCACAGAGTAGCCACCCCTTTATGGCGCAGTAAATAAATCACATTAGTTTGAACCTCACGCTTTTGGCATCAATAATTAACTTAACTTCATAATGAATCCAATCAGTTGCAATCCGGTGCATAATGAGTAGCACTTTGACCCAGTTCCCCCCACGTACGCCGCATACCCCGCGTATTGGGCGCTTGGCACCTGGTCTGTGAAGTTAATCGCTTCATTGTGCACTTTTCCCGTACGTGACTTTAAATTGATTTTAAGGTCCTTTTTTTACATCGTCATTTAGATAAAGTGAATAAAGTAATTAGTAAACGAGAAAATAGTTTGATTCTTTATAAGTTAGTGGTCGGCTATATCGTAAAATTGTGTCTAATTTTCACTTAGTAAATCCTTCAAAATATATCTTGGCTATGTTGTTGTAAAAGTATACAAGTTGCAGTCGAATTCGCTATGTAAACTTAAAAAAAGTAAAATTCAATTCATTTCTCTATTGCGTACCTGTACCATAAATTGTGAAATCATGGAATTTTTTATCGTACTATGAAGTAGGCCTACCATTACGTAATAACAAAAAATCTAATACCTTCTTAGATAGTATACAATATTTCCCTACGTCTACAGCTGCAATATTAACTTCGCGAAAGCCTCAAGTGTGTGCTCACACAAAAACTTCGTCAAATATTCAAGCATGTATTACTTTGAGGAAATACTCCCGATATATCTTCCTCGCAACACGTTCCGACGGAGATTTATTTACATATGTACCGCACAATGATGAAATCTCTTAATCCAAGAGTCAAGTTTGGTTGAGACAGATTTATGCTTGCGACGCAGGCCTGGAACTTTGGTATGGAAAAACTAGTGGCGATGGTTCGATCCTCCGAATCAGGACAAACGTTGACAAATGATCACGTTGTCATATTTTGTTTGTGTCTGTGTGTAATTTATTATAATGTTTATAAGTATGTTTATCAGTTGTCTAGTACTCATAACACAAGCTCTGCTTAGTTTGAGACTGTGTGAAGGTTGTAGAATATCTTTTCTTACTTGAACATACGAATGACTGTCACTATGAGTATGACACAGCTATCAATGTATCAGTATCGTATACTTTGCCAACAAAATATTCCGCTATAATAACAAGAGAGCAACAGTAACATTGACCCGCCTGAAACCGGATACTGTTAGGAACTTTTGTCGTTCGATACGTTGACAGTACGGTGACCAACATTCTCATAGAAAACGGAATAAGTATAGTCTTTGTCTCGACCTTTGCAAAAACAACATGTTTAGTAGTATTTGGCTAAAGACAAAAAAATATTCTTTTCATTACTTCACGGGCCTGTTGGTCTAGTGGTTAGTGGCCCTGACTGCACGATCTCCGGTATAGCAATACCGGAGGTAATGGGTTCGATTCCCACCCAGGACAAATGTTTGTGTGATGAGCACGACCATTTGTTCTGTATCTCGATGTTACTTATTTAAAATAATAGTATGTATTTAGAAATATATAACCATGTTTATCAGTTGTCTAATACTCATAACACAAATTACACTCATATACTTAATTTGAGACTAGATGGCGTTGTAGTTATGTTGAGGAATATTATTATTAGTATGTGGTTTTCTAAGTATGTTTACTGCATGGCATTTAGTATATTTTAACATACGATTTGAATAACAGCCGAGGAACGTGGTTATTAATCACTTTAAGGCCGGTAAGGTATGTCAGATCAGTATTCATTGATGATAGAAATATTATGTAAAAAAAGACAAATCTAAAGACCGTATCCAATTGTCTCTTTATAAAAAAGTCTTGATGTCTTCATAACAATAAGGTTGCAGTCTCAGTAAACCCATAATGAATGGTCATCTTAGTCGTCGCGGCCTATCGGTGTAACTTCCATCCAAGTTTATATTGAAAGCCGGCAAGTTACTCTTAATTCTGAGCTTTTAAAGAAATGAAAAGTTCACCCCTCGCCGTTTACGGGGTCAGCAGTTTTAAGTAAGTCTTCCTTCATCGACGGAACGAGGTATAGGAGTATAGTAAATATATTTTTACTAGGTTTTATTCACTGTTAAGCTATGTTGAGACGGCTTCCAGTCTTGCAGTATTTTTATTTTAGAAAATCTTTTTTTTTTACGTTACGACCTTACTACCTCACTTTTTTTTGCTTTAAATAATTGCTAGGTTCGTTTTTAGTCTCACCTACTACACTAGAGTTACATTTCCTGTAGAAGAACAGTATATGAGAACTCTACAACTCCACAAAATACACAATTATTTTAATATAGTAAGTCAAAGTAATAGCCAAGATTAACGAGTAGGTACTATACAGTACTACACATCAACAAATAAGGAAGTATTTCAGCAATAAATAAAAAAGTAACAAAGAAAAACTATTTATTTCAACTATAACATCATATATGAAATGAACATAATATCTTTAACATTGAAGCGTAACATTCTAAGTATCTTGTTCTTATTTAAATATTTAGCGATTTGCTAAGAGCTGCGATTGAGATTTCATTACCAGAGAATTAATAACTTCATCCTATAATAATCGTACTTTCTTTAGCATTTGTAGCTTATCTAAATAACTGATAGAAGAGCATTAAAAAAAGACAATTTCGACGACCCATCCAGCCAGTTAAAATAAAACCTCTAATTTTGCAGGAAATGAGCGTCGAAAATGAGCGTCGAATATACCCATAAATATTAGTCTACATTTGACGACAGGTAAGAACATAAAACGAACGAAAATAAACATTTTCAATTTCTTCTACAATCGACTTGGCAATCTTGCAATGATAAAATATCTTTTCTTACTACAACAGCTGTCTGCTACTAACACATTTGGGCAGTATCTGTAACTGTATTAATCTTTCTATTATTTTTATCCTCATATACAAGTTAATTTTCGTCATGATTATAGCTATAAGCTCGCTTGCAGGGCGACTAAATTATAACCTCAATCTGCGATCGCTTTTTGTTTTCCATTTTGAACATACTCCGAATATTTTGTTTTACTTTTTTAACTCCTCCTAACATTCTTTGACTTTCGCCTATAACTTCCTACAAAACCTAATCTATAGTGACCCTACTCATCCTATAAGAGTCCCCCACAACTTCAGCAGCAGACCTCTGGAAGAAGTGTCCCTTGGCCTCGAGCCCCGTCTCTCCCGTCATACCAGTAATAGCTGTCACCACATCATTGGTCTTCTTCCCACTTTTGTGACCTAGAGTGATGTTATACCTGGTGATCTCTAGCCCTAAGTTCTTGGTGCTGAAGCTTCTGCCTAAGGATTTTGAACGTTTGACCGTGAACTTGTTTTTTGGTATCTTAATGTCGTATATTGGGTTGATGATGCCTGTGTAGGTGTTAGGGTTTTGGTGAGCTGGTGTGTCTAGTTGGAGACGGTTTGGAGGGAGGTAGTCTGTGTGGCGTTGGGATACCTGGAAATAAATATTTTGAGGTTAAGGTAATTATTGTTTTAGAGTTTAGTTCCTATTAAGGCAGGGGAAGGTCAAAGAAAGGTAAAGATAAGGTATTCAATATGAATGAAAAAGGAGTAAATGATAGTGTGACGTCTGATAGGGGAGAATGGAAGAAAAATACGTGTTGCGCCGACCCCAAGTAAAATGGGATTTAATAAGGGCAGGAAGATGATGATGATTTTCAATTGCTATTATGATTTGTGATCAAAAAAGTTGATGAAATGGAACTGATTTAGATACTTTTTAAGGAGTGGACTTTGACAGGAAACCAAATAACAGATTCAGTTTTAGGTCTTCTCTCACCTGTCTCCCAATACTTGAGTTTCTGGGTAGGGGAGGGGGAGGCGGTGGAGCCTCGTCTCCAGACACATAGTCCGGGGAGCGCGGCTTGTACTTCTGTGGGGCTTCCGCTACACCATCAGCTTCGGGCAGTCGCCACGAACTGGAAAAAATGGAAGTAGATTATAAGACCCTGACTCCAAAACTATATGATGTTATAAATTAAAAAGGGACTTTTATTATTGCAATTTGTTACGACAATAAGAGGTTAGCTTTAGGGACTCCTTTTAAGTAGAAAGTGCTTGTGTTAGGAGATCCCGCTGGCTTATTATTACAAACGTAACAAATACATTAAAAAATTAAGGCATATCTGGTAATAAATGCATAATTAATATGTTGTGGCTCACCTCGAAGCCCTCTCGCTACTCCTTGATCGAGCCGCTCTGGCGAGTCGGTGCAAAGCGAATAGTGCGCCTTCACTGGCATCGCCCAATAGCGAACATAGTTCTTGTAAAATCTGAAATACAAACAACCGATTAGAGGGTAAAATTTCCGACAGGACAGTAAACCCAGCGTGCAAGAAAGGATGAGTAAAATGGTCCAACGACCATTTTACTTTTTGGTCAGGTCGAGACCTTCCTCATGGACACCCACCTCCTCGGCAGAGTAGTGTCTGTATACTTACTGACTAATGCATTGATCATGCACCAATCACGGGGCACCTTCAAACAATACGGGCCGAGGGCTTACTTTTGTTTGAAACTAGTTCAACAACAACTTCAACAAAAACTAATCACTTGGACCATGCTGCATTCGATATCTCCTAAACCAGCTGGCTATAGCCACAGATTGTACCGTTCTTGTACTTTTATCAGTACTCACCGTGAACCGCCCCCGCTGTAACAGCGCTAGCACCAGCTCAGCCAGTGCGAGATGCAGGCCGCGCAGCCCACTCCGCGCCGCCACCAAGTTGAGTGGCGCGCACTGCCCCACCAGCCACTCGTCCTCCAGCGACCATGCTGTGTCCTCCGCGTCTGACGCTCCTGACTCTTCCACTGAGCAAGAGATAGGGAATCTTTAAGTAACCAGTTATAATTTGGGAACTGTTAGGATCTCATAAGAATCCGATAATAATTCGATCAGAACCAGTAGGAATCGGCAAGAGCAACCTTTTTTCTTTTTGCTTCGCTGGGGGAAAATGCAATTACGCATCCCATCCAAATCGGAGGGGTATGTGAGGCTCTCCGGGAGTTAGGAGTCTTCCGGTATACAAGAGCACAGCAACCTACAGTAACCCATGTGAACCTTAAGGTAGGAATCTTTAAAATCTTTTCGAAAGTGACCACCAAGATTGTAAAGGAATTTAACAGATATAGAATAATAAGTCTAAATATTATAGACTTGTTCCGAACTCCATCCCAGATTTGAATAAAAAATTGTAATTACAGAACAAAAGTTTTATTGTCTTACGGCACTTTATAACAAGTGAACTTGGAAGGGATTTAAAAGCCATTATAAATAGATAATTAATGATGTGCGTAAGATATTACGGTACGTTAACTTTGTATCGCTACTCGTCTCGCGGGGATTAAGGTATCGCGGAGTCATTTATTACGTGTAATTTATTAATTTTTGTAATCTCCCAGATTGAACTTGGTTTTAAGATATTAGAAAAGGAATTAGGGCGACGTACTTTGTTTTTTTGTGAACATTTTAGTATCTTTTTTTTCAGGCTTACCAGTTTCATTCATTTATTACAAAAGGAGACAGACTTACCACACAAAGCGCTCTTGACACTGTTAATAAAATCCAAGGTCTCCAAAATACTCGGTCTGCTGAGCGACTCCTTGTTCTTGACCGTAGACCCAGCAGACCGCGGCCTTTGCCTCATCTCCCGTATATTCTCCACCGGCTCCGTGTACACCAAGCTCTTTAACGTGTGGTACTTTCTCCTCATGGTCTTCGTATCAGCCTGGTCTGTTATGGAAATTTCTGGAAAGCCGTATGACGTGGCTGGGCGGTGCCTGCGGGACCGTCTCCTGACCTTCGGCAGGTCCAACGTGTCTCGGGAGATGTCTTGGATGGAGGAGGATGGAATAATGTCTGGTTTGGTCGTCCTCCAGTAGTTCCCAGTTTTTACGTTAGCTAGAATCTCGTCGCTGCTCTCGTGGCGGGATATCGGTTTTTGTTTCGGCCTGGGATAAAATAAATTCTTGTATTAGTTTGGTTTGTGTGCTCCAGTGATGCTGGCGAGTTTATTGGGAAAGACACAAAAGTTTGTTTAAAGACTACGGAAAAGAACTTAGAAGTAGTATCTGGAAGAAATGGTATCTGTTTTCCAAAATAAAACAAATGGCTGATTTAAACAGTTTACTGCATAAAATGTAACCGGATACTGTATTATGTGCAGAAAAACACATTTAGACAAAAAGTAATGTAGATAATAGTAAATTAACCTCATTATTAACCCCCATCTATCCAAAAACTAGTTTTAGTTGAGTTTGTGACAAAAAAGGTATTCAGGAATCATTTGAGACCGGTCTCAGCGATCTGAATCCTTTCATTAATCACGGAGCTCGTTACGCCGACGTCTTATCGATAAATGACAATTATTCATTGAATCAGACATTCAATAAATCACTGATTCCATCTAGTGATAGTTATCTTTTTTTAGAATATATTTATAGAAGTATTCTTGAAAAAGTGCTGAATTGCTGAATATTCTTAAAGTCTTATATGAGGTAATTTGGAAATTGGTTTGTACTCCATCATATTTTCTTTTAGGCATGGCATTTTCGGCTAGATTTTTCAATCTTTACATGTGGCATATAGACTTTACTTAAAATTTAAATCATATTATTGTTAGGCCCGATATTTTTTTATAGAGATGTACTTTACCGGTAGAATTGAGTGCAACCTATAAATATGACCTCCAACAATATAATTTATGTAGTAAACCATGCAATGAAAGCTAAAGCTAAAACTCAGGAGCAGCAATAACAATCGGTAACGATCAGTAAACGAGCGCGTCAAACATCGACAATCATGGTCATAGATAGCTAACCCTTGTCACCGAGTAACAAATGGCTCGTCCATGTGTTTGTGGAGCAATGGATCATGTATGGACATGGAGCTTAGATCACATAACATTTTGTACAACAAAATAAGCGTAAATATAATTTGATCGGGCCTGTTGGTGTTGCGGTTAGTGGCCCTAACTGCTGTTCCGGAGGTCGTTTTGATTCCCACACAGGGCAAATGTTTGCATGATGTTCTGTGTCCTGGTGTAATTTATCTATTTAGAAATTTAGGTCCTGGCCTGATCTTTCTCCGGTCGTGTTAGATTGCCGTCCTATCGGGCTATGAGAGTAAAGGAACAGAGAGTGCACCTGTGTTAGCACACGCTTGTGCACTATAATATGTCCCTCGTAGCTGACTGGGTTTATAGTAACACTAGCCGCTGAGTCCGTAATCGGTCCGGACATTATTATATAAAAAGTACATGAGAAAACCTCAGCAAATATTGCCAACAATTGTAAGTTTCGTAACAATACTTGTATGGAACCGTGCAAAACAAAATCCAATACTGCAAAACGTGACGTTGAAAAGAAAAAGGCCATGAAAACTCGTCGAACAACTTCTCAATTCGATACCAGACTGGTGTGTACTATAAAAAATATTGTACAAGTTTCAAATAGCTACGAATTTTTAACGAACATCCTTTGTCAAGTTTTCTACAGTAACAACTACCAATTCTGCCGATATTTTGTTGTTCTTCCAAGAATATTTATAATTAGTTTTTATCTTTCAAAGAGAGTAAAAAAACAAACTATTACTGATAATTCTCTTCGTAAATGTAAACATTACTATTTTGGGAAGTCGTGTAAAAATAGGTAACTGCAGTACGTTGTGTCTTTACATACCAAAAAAAGAAAGTAACATAGACTGGGTTAAGTGGAAAGAAGGAAAGGAGCCCTTTGCCTTGCAGCCCTACACTAACGGCTAATAATAATAACAATAGTGTTTCTTTTAAGGTAATATAAGAGAGATTACATCAAAAAGTAGTTAGTTTAAACTCTCTTTTTGATATAATTGTTTCCTGGTACAGGAAAGTTAAAGTAACATTTATATGGCAATTAAACAACCATTAGAATAGAGTCCAATTCGTGATATGATGGCTTTAAACTGTTAACTACAACTCTATTTTCAGGCCTAATTTGGCACAACAATTGCATTACTAGTGCGTGCATAGAGAATAGTACGATACAATGATGAATTCCACCAATTACTGTAATTCCAGCCTTATTACTGGGACTCATGCATATCATTACACATCGATTTACAACCCTCACGTCTAAACCTCGAAATATTATAAACTGTCGACACTGAGAATCTCAAGTTTAAACCTTATTGCAAAGCAGTAAAATTCATTTTCCAGTGACAATGTTGCTACTGCAGAAATGGAAAATCTATATGTGGTGCTTATTCCAATGCAATAAAGTCCAATTTCCTATAACAATATAATAGTCGCATGGACAAGGAAAGTGTTTGATACTTATTTCAATGTGGTAAGGTCTATTTTGCTGTGACAATGTTGCATAGTAGTAGGATCTAGGGAACTATAGTGGTGCTTATCAACAACGATATTTCAGGCTTATTAGAATGATAAATCAGTCGGTCGTAGGTCGCGCCTCGGTGATCGAATGTTTGTTTGTTTGTGTTAACTTCCCGATGTCAAACTGACACGGTTTTCGAATGACATGTCTATTTGTCGTTCGTTTCTGTTTACAGTAACGCGATACAAAATAGTAAGGGTAGCTTGAGTTGTCTGTTTTTCTTTTTTGTATATGTTTCTTACTAGATCCATCTGACCTAACCAAAAATGTCAAATCAATTGCAAATTGCCCTAATTACCATGGATGTGGATATATCAGAAAATCTTAAATATGTAAATCGTCATACACTTTGACATTTTGTATTTTCTTAATAGTTTCGACGACTTTAAATCTTAAAACCTTGACTGTAATCTCTCTTAGGCCAAAGCACATCCCAGCATAAAAACTCTATCTAGCCTTAGTCATCAATCAAAATACACTAAACTACAAAACCATTCAATTTCCCACAACACAAAAATCTGTTATAATAACGAAAAGCAGTTCGATTCGAGTTAATTGTCCGTCATCACAAACACCGCTTAACTCTGCTTAACTGGCGGAAGTTTTAACGAAGCTCCATAGTCTATGGTACGGGGACTAACCGACTCAGTTACGGCTATTTGTGATCGGGTTTGATACATTGTTATATTTTAGTTAACTTTTGAAAGTGTGGTGAGTTGGGATTTAGGCTTTTGTTTTTGAGAGTAGATAAGGTAAGTTCAAGTAAGTTGGTATTGCTAATGGTATAGTTTTGGAATTATTTAAATAAAGGTTAATAATAGACTTTGCCTGACTTTGGTAGCTTAAAGAACAGATTTTATTACTGTGAATTTGAATTATTTTTTCATTTACTTCAGTTGTATCACATTGTAAATTTTTGCTTATGGTATGGTATTGGCATTTCAAGATCATATCATAATCTTAGTTGGTTTATGAAAAAATCTCAAATCAGTTTAAAGACAGGATACAAGAGGTATCACATGCATGCATTTTACCATATACATGTATGAGTAGGTACTGTATACATCTATGTAGAGTTACTTTTTAATTATATATCAGCATGAAACTTTCCGTAACAAAAATAAACATTTCTCGACTTTGCGAAAGTCCAGCAATCAATTTGGCGGGTGTCGGAATAACATCCGGGGCTGGAAGGCTGCCAGAGCGATCTGCGAAACACTGACACGATAGTCCCCTACAGGTAACCGTTACCGAATGTAGAGCAAGTGCATGGAAATTGTGGCAGGTTTTATTTAAAGGTTATTTTATAGTGTAATTTTACACCTGGTTAAAGAGGAAAACTTCAAATTGTAGAGGGAAGTTTTCTGGAATATTTTTGGTGTTGGAGATCTACATATGGAAAAGCGTTCACGTAAAGATACGTCAATGAACTATCAAGACCTCGAGGTACGAAAGACGAGGGTTGTCTTTACTTTAGTTCTCTAATGATGACGCGTGTCGACGCACGAACTTGTGTAAGTTTATTCATTCGCCTGAAGACTACTTAGTCGCGTGAAACTGGGCACCTAGGATTATTCATGTTAACGTGGCAATAATATCAGAAAAATCTCTACTTTATATCCAAACTTTACATTTTTGGGGTGTCGTATCCAAAGGGTAAAACGGAACCCTATTAATAAGCCTCCGCTGTTTGTCTGTCTGTCTCCAGGCTGTTTCTCATAAACCGTGATAGCTAGAATGCTGAAATTTTCACAAATGATGTGTTTCCGTTGCAGTTATAACAACAAATACTAAAAATTAAAAAATAAAATAATGGACTGTCCCCAATGAGCGTATTTATTGAGCAATTTTACTCGATCTTAAGAAACAGGTAGAAACTGGAATATTTGATTAGTATACCTACAACAAACGTGGTTTTCTATTACAGACGATAGTACGGAACCCTTTGTGCGCGAGTTCGACTCGTACTTGGCTGGTTTTTATGTAGACGAGTACCAAAAACATGATACTTTCTAGACACTGTCGTATGCCTCTTGATTTCACCCTTGTGGGAGATACTAGGTGGAACTCACCTCCTGTCCCCCACCAGGCCAGCAGCGAAGGCCCCGAGCACACAGCGGCGCGCCAGCCTTAGCTTGGCCTCGGCCTTGTCGCGCCGGCTCAGCGCGACCCTGTCTGGAAGACCCCCATGCTTGGCCCTACGAGGGATATTAAGTAGGACTCACCTCCTGTCCCCCACCAAGCCAGCAGCGAAGGCCCCGAGCACGCATCGCCGCGCCAGCCTCAGCTTGGCCTCGGCCTTGTCGCGCCGGCTCAGCGTGAGCGTGCGCGCCGAGCTGTGCTCGCGTCTGGATGGCAGCTTGATAGGGTAGGATACCGCCATACCTTCCCCCGTCGGGAATATTAGACGGAACTCTGGAAGAATTGGTTATGGTACATTGCTAATGCAGTTTTCAGACAGAGAGACACGCAGAAATGGCAAATTTATCAGGGTTTCCTTTTTTGTTAAGAGATAAAAATAGCTCTCGTAAAATCACTTTGTTGTATGGCTGTCATGGAATTTTGACCGTTATATACATCGGCGTCTTAGCAAAAAGTTTTTTAACGATACAGGTAAGTTTGTTTATAGAGAATTGGCTGTGGTGATAGGCAAACTTTGGACAAAATTGGTGGGCAAGACATATCCGCTTTTGTCAGATTTTTCCTCCTTTATGTATTATTTATTGAAAGTTACTACGATACAAAGAGCATATAAAAACTCAAAAATGTTCTGTTCAATGTTCGAAACTTGCAACAATATCTCTCCTCTCAAGTTTGCTTTCCAGCAACAAAATATCTGGCCGAGTATTGCATTCTGTTACGTAATACGGATAGAGGATATCGGGATTGCAAGACTCAGCCGCCTCTGAACGGTTAGGGAACCTAGCGACAATAAAACCGAACCGAGATGTTGCTACATTAAATATTCTACGTTCAGCGAATATCAAAATCTTTTGTTTTATTGTATTGAAGTTTCAAATAAACGGAAATTGTGGAGGGAATTTAATCAGCAATGAAATTGATTTCTATTGTCGTTAAGGATTTCATTTTTTCACCAGAGATGCGTATCTAGGAAGGGCTAAGGAAGACTAAAGAATGCGTAGTTTTAGAACTTATTGAAAATTCAATTAGAGCCTGTGTAATGATGAACAGGGAACCTTAAACTAAGAAGAAATTCAGTTTCGGGAAAAACAACTTCTTTTAGCAAAGAATCAATTTTTTTCTATGTTATGTTATAATAATAAGAACGTATCAAGTCTATATGAAGCTAGGTAGGGAAACTCTTATGGTGTATCTAGCAGCATTGTTTAAACAGACGTATTCATATATCTCGATTTTATTTTAGACGAGCGGATCAAAAGGTAAAAACAAGGTACATAATTAACCAATCTGAATCGCGATCACGCGTATAGCTATTATATCGTGATTACTCTTCACGGTTACGTCTCTCCTGTTAATCAGAGTCCCGCAGCCATATCTATAGTACTAGGGCGGCAGAGACGGTGGCTATATCAGCTATAAGTACTAGGGCGGCAGAAACGGTGGCTATATCAGCTATATGCCGCCTCGACGTGAACAACTCGGGGCCGACTCAGCGCCGCGTCCGCAACTTGGACGGGATTTGCAACTCGCCACAGTTACTAACTTTTATATAGAGTTAGGTGGCTAGAAGTACCACCGCAATGAGCTTTTTCAAGCTTTTTTTGAGGTCAAAGTGAATAATTGAGGTTCCTTTTACAAATATTAGACAGTCTATCTTAATTTAAGTGCAATTCTTTGCAATATTGTATTGAAGTTAAGGTACGTTTCCAAGACGGGCCGCAGACTGCAAGCGACACTACTCGTTTCTATGTAAATCTATGAAACTAATTCCAAGCGCGGCCGCATGCCGCGGCTGCGCAATACATGAAACGAGTAGTGTCGCTTGCAGTCTGCAGCTGCAGTTTACAGCCTGCGGCCCGTCTTGGAAACGTACCTTTACTGTACTCGCAGACACGCTGCGCGTCGAATAAAAGCTACATTATGGACAATTGTCGAAATTTTATATTCACAGATAAAGAACAGACAAAATGTGATTTAACAAAATGGAAGCAAATAAGCTTTTTCAATACTAAACAAAGCCCATTATCCACTATATCTCTTAAATAGACTGAACAACGAATCAATACCACTTTACACAAACTTCAAGAACCCAGTCATATCTAGTATCTCAATATCCCCAACCGGCCACAACCGGCATTAACAGACGACCAGCGGAACTGACCCCTGCCCTCCACATAGTACCATCAGACCTCAGCTCTCACTACACTGGGCGTATTAAAAATGCTAACGTATTCAGCTGCATGCGAAACGATCTTGAAATTTTGATCCACTGGATTGTGATATAAAATAGTTTTGTTTTGTTTTCAGGCTATTTTGAGGTTATAATGGGAGGGGGGGAATGGAAATTGTATTTTGTAGGTAGCTGTATTTTTGATAGTAATGTTATAAGTCTAGCGGAAAGGAAATTTTAAAGCATCATCTTGAACTAAATATTGAATATTTTTAAAGTTTCGCGACTTGGACACATATATTTTGAACAACAAATAGGTCTTAATTACCCGTGACCTCGGTCGGTGCAATTCGACTGAAACGTCGAGAGAAAAGAAGTATCGAATTACATCGCAAATACCAAAAAACCGGTTACTGTCTAAGATACAAATATTACTTAGTCATTTAAACGCTACTTTGACTTATTATCCTTTTTTTTGTAAACCTACATATCATTCAAATTTGAAATCAATCAAACAAACATATTTATCCTCCATTTGAGGGTGCTAATTTGGCCAAATTACAACCAACATATATTTCAAACCGAAAATACTCATGAAAATAGCCGCAAGTACGAATCGTGTAGTTTTACAATTGCAGTGGTGATTACGTTATTATCCCTGCAATTTAGCTAAATGTGGGTTCTCTATATATTCACCGCAACAGTTAAACGCGGCTAAACCCATGGGCTTTGTTAATTAACAATCAAACTGTAATGGCTGCATTTATTCATGAAATGTCGATGCCCCTACATTATTTATGGTACACGGGAAATTTATGCCGCGGTCGGCAAAAATCGTGTTAATTTTGGGCTGTTACATTTTCAGGGTATAAAAATATTATGGGAAATTTAAGGAACAATTTTAGCACATTATTTTTTAAATACCTGTTCCGTGTGGTGTCCGGATATAAAGAATAGCACCACCCCATATCCTCCACTGGGTGTCGTAAAAGGCGACTAATGGACCTTAAGACCCAGTGCACTGTACCAAGCACCTTGGGTCACCCGAATGGTGGCGAGTAAACAACCAACAATCGCATTCCCAAAGAGGGTTAGTGTCAGGCAGGCGGCCGACTATAAAACCATAGCCAAAACTTTAAGCAACATGTCTAGAAGACGTGTTGCGCCGACCCCAACTAAAAATTGGGATAAGGGCAGGGGTATGATATATTTTTTAAATACCTGTTTTAGTTTATTCTGGTCTAAGATAAAATAGGGCTATGGTTATATTCTCCAAAAGTGGGATCTAATTTAGACACGTTCACGTGATTTAATCTGAGGATACATTCGATTCTAAATACAAAAATGTAGTTTTGTATATAAAATCGAATATTTTTTAATACATATGTACATACAGTTTTTTGGATATATTATATTCATTATGAGGTACAATAACTTACCGATATGCCGAAACCGATCCACAAAGTCAACCATAGCCTTAGCCCAAGCAAACTTCTTGGCCGCATCGAGTAATCCCATACATGGCTCCAAGCTCCCATCATGGACGCCCATACAATACTCCTTCAAACCCTCATACTCTTGCAAACCCTTCTTCGCTTCGAAATCTTCTAAAAACCAGGAGTTCTCCATGGAACTACCGAAAAGACCATCTAGGTAGGGCTTAAGGACCGGTCCTAGGGAAAAAATAAAAACACAAAAATAAAAATAGTAGCTAAAGTAGGTGGATCAGGTAATGCTGTACCAAACCGAATACTACTCGTCACAACACTAAATCGCTACATACGAGCTTTTATCTATCAACGTTGACGACTGTAGAAATGTCATTTGGCTAGAAGAGCTGGTGTACTTTCTAAACTCCGTAACACTACTGATAAAAAGGATTAAATTACTTAGTGCGGGAGTTTTTTGTGAATAAAAAAAATATTGTGAGGAATTCTCGATCCGAAATATAGGAATTTGAAATCCGAATCTCAAAATTTCTAACCTCAAAATAGATTATATTATTATATGATATTCAAACTATCCCTATATGGGAAGAAGCCAGTCAACAGTAGGGTATATAGCCAAGTTTGTTGAAGAGAAGCAGTTTCTTTACACCTAGATACTCCATGTACGCCATACCTAAGTACTTCTTGTCATCCTTCGCGCCCTTGTAGAGCCAGTTGAGGATCTTCTTCATGACTGTGATGGGATCCTTCAGGTCCTCCCGCCTCAGCTCCGGGTCTCGTCTCACGGCGTCGATGAGGCAAGACGATGAAGCGTCGTAGTAGTCCTTTAGCTTGTTCCATTTCTTTGATCTGTGCCAAAATGTTGATATGCAAGTTGAACACACGTATAATTCGAAAAAATAAAAAAAATTACTAGAAATTTTATTTTGTGCATCGGGAGAGCTTAAAGAAGTATATTATTGACTATTTATGTATTTTTTCATGGGCTTCCAACGTAGGCTGCACATATTAAAAACTTAAAATCTAGTACAGGGGTCCTGTGTACTCGTTCAACTATGGGAGACCACATCATGCAAAAACATATAAACGTTACAACATCAGTTAATTTACATTTCGAGGCAAGTTTCAAAATTATACAAAGTAAAGTGAAATAGAAGCAAAATATTATATACAAAAAAAAAATATCGAGACTTTTTAAAATCTCCTAGGTTTGTTGCAATTCGCGACAGCAATTTTAATTATGGTATTTCGATTACCGACAACTTTTTTCCCAATACTAGAAATCCTTATCTTCCCATTTCAACAGTCAACAGTAATACAAGATACTAGTTCATGCATTTCAAATCTGTTTACAATAACAAGCTTACCTATACACAGAGAGTTCTCTGTTGAACTCTGCGGCGCTCCTTGTGTGGAAGTTGTTGAGGTACAAGTCGCGGGCCTGATCCAGCATGACGGCTAGGATGTGGATCAGGTCTTCCACAGGCTCCTGGTCTAATGATGTGGCCTGAATTAGATTCGCACGGAATGTGCTGTGGTTCTCCTGAACACATATAAATGAGTTTTAATGTTGGCATGCGAATTGTTCTTAGAGGATTTTAATTAATGTTTTAAATGGATTATTACTCTCTTAAATGCATAGAATCTACAAAAAAGTATTAACTTTTCTGTGACTCAAGACCAGACAGCCTGATGACAATTGGGAAGATTTTTTGCCCAGCAGAGAGACAAGAAATACGTCAGATGATCCAATTCAATAGAAAAATATGTTAGTATTAACATCCTCCCCATTTTCGCAATCGGTTACTCATAAATACCCACCACCGTTACCAAGCTCTTGCACTTCAGTAGTTCACTAGCCACCCTCCAGATATACGCCAGCTGTCGCCTGGAGTACACGGGGGTGGGTCCGGCTGCGATCCTCGCCTCCCTGTTGAGGCTCTCCCAGCGGCTGAACAGCGCTGTCTCTAGGGACTCTGATGTACTCACCACCATAACCAAGCTCTTGCACTTCAGCAGTTCACTAGCCACCCTCCAGATATACGCCAGCTGTCGCCTGGAGTACACGGGGGTGGGTCCGGCTGCGATCCTCGCCTCCCTGTTGAGGCTCTCCCAGCGGCTGAACAGCGCTGTCTCTAGGGACTCTGATGTACTCACCACCATAACCAAGCTCTTGCACTTCAGCAGTTCACTAGCCACCCTCCAGATATACGCCAGCTGTCGCCTGGAGTACACGGGGGTGGGTCCGGCTGCGATCCTCGCCTCCCTGTTGAGGCTCTCCCAGCGGCTGAACAGCGCTGTCTCTAGGGACTCTGATGTACTCACCACCATAACCAAGCTCTTGCACTTCAGCAGTTCACTAGCCACCCTCCAGATATACGCCAGCTGTCGCCTGGAGTACACGGAGGTGGGTCCGGCTGCGATCCTCGCCTCCCTGTTGAGGCTCTCCCAGCGGCTGAACAGCGCTGTCTCTAGGGACTCTGATGTACTCACCACCATAACCAAGCTCTTGCACTTCAGCAGTTCACTAGCCACCCTCCAGATATACGCCAGCTGTCGCCTGGAGTACACGGGGGTGGGTCCGGCTGCGATCCTCGCCTCCCTGTTGAGGCTCTCCCAGCGGCTGAACAGCGCTGTCTCTAGGGACTCTGATGTACTCACCACCATAACCAAGCTCTTGCACTTCAGCAGTTCACTAGCCACCCTCCAGATATACGCCAGCTGTCGCCTGGAGTACACGGGGGTGGGTCCGGCTGCGATCCTCGCCTCCCTGTTGAGGCTCTCCCAGCGGCTGAACAGCGCTGTCTCTAGGGACTCTGATGTACTCACCACCATAACCAAGCTCTTGCACTTCAGCAGTTCACTAGCCACCCTCCAGATATACGCCAGCTGTCGCCTGGAGTACACGGAGGTGGGTCCGGCTGCGATCCTCGCCTCCCTGTTGAGGCTCTCCCAGCGGCTGAACAGCGCTGTCTCTAGGGACTCTGATGTACTCACCACCATAACCAAGCTCTTGCACTTCAGCAGTTCACTAGCCACCCTCCAGATATACGCCAGCTGTCGCCTGGAGTACACGGGGGTGGGTCCGGCTGCGATCCTCGCCTCCCTGTTGAGGCTCTCCCAGCGGCTGAACAGCGCTGTCTCTAGGGACTCTGATGGGGTTGGGGGGATGTCTTCACCTGAAGGATACGGTGGTTGAAATGAATCTGGATGAGACTGGTAGAGAATTAAAGGCTGTTGATGATGATGATAACACAAATGTGGATAGTTTAGAAGAGTCTATTGTTATAGTAAGGTTTATATGAAAGGATCTGGTTAGTCAGAGTAAAAAACCGCGGACTTTCTTTTTACTTTTCATCAAAATTGTTGAGGTCTACGGCTGGAAGTAAAATTCTTTGTATTTATTTGAGATAGCTACTAGTTGGTTAAGCCAGCGGCTTTTACTAAGCCCCTAAATATTAAGAGTTTTTAAACGCATCAAAGAGAACCCTACGTAACTTACCAGTAACATGGTGCATCTGCATCAAGCAGCTCTTGACGCACGCGGCATCGAACAGCCAGTCCGCGTCCCGCGCCCCGCGCCGCACCACCGAGCCGCGCTCCACCGGGTACACGTAGCCCGCTATACCGCCGCGCTCGCAGACACCGTATAGACTAGGAGAAGAAGATTTCATATTAACTTACTCCTGTTTCGTCAAACGCTGATTAACACAAAAAAATGTTAATCATCAGTCAAATGATCAAATCTCATGTTAAGCTCTGTGATTGGTTGTAAGTTTTATGGTCAACCAATCACAGTCGTTATCAGTTGATTTGACCTTCAGCCTTCCAGAAACCAAAGCCGAGGCTGTAAGACTATTGTAAGGTAAGGTAATGACAGATGAAACTAGAATGAAGAAAAGCTTATAACGTTACAATATGATTTGGAGACAAATAAAACGGTTAGACCGCAAAGTTGGTTGTGATTTGCCAAATACCAATATAATCATTTTCAAGCGAAGTATACATATAGATTTGGTATAATATGGCAAATTGATAATAAAGTAATCTCAATTCTAACACCAGTGGGACAGATAACAAAATCAATAAATTTTCTCGTATTGGTTTCATCATCATAGCCTACGTCTACCGTCAGGACGATGAATACGACATCTAGGCCTGATGCAGCATCCTTTAACACAAAATCATCAGCAATCACAATATGACTCACGCGTCTAGCACCAGCAGTAAGTGATGCGAGGCGTGTGCGTGTGCACAGCAGCGTGCGGCCGCCTGCGGGTACGCGGCGCAGCGGTCCAGCCGCCGCCGGAACGCACAGCTCGCGGCGTAGCGGCTCAGCACACGGAGAGTGCCCTGGACATACCATCATAACAGCTAGTGTTACTATGACACCAGCCAGCTACGCGGGACATTTTATAGTGCACAAGCGTGTGCGCAAACACAGGTGCACTCTCGGTTCCTTTAGAATAGAATAGAAGTTTATTGTTTACAGTATTACAGCGAACAGAAAAATAAACACTTAACATGGAAGCTATAATACCAAAAGCAAAAGGTTCCGAAAGCACTTTACTCTCATAGCCCGATGGGACGGTAATCCGACACGACCGGAGAGAGACCAGGCTCAGGACCCACATTTTTACGTGCCTTCCGAAACAAAGAAGCTGTAATATTTATTTCTAAAGCGCACACAACATTCGAAAAGTCGATTCGCGCCGTGGGGATCGAACTCGAGACCTTTAACTTAGCAATCTTACCACTAGGCTATCACAGCTTCGACAATAATTATAAATATATATCACAATAAGCCTTACACTCAAAAGGTTTTGATGAAAACACGTAAGCGGTTTCCATCGGGTATTTATGAATTACTGCCACACAATTGATTCTTTCCACAGAGCTATGCAATCAGGCTTTGACTTGTTTTAGGAAATCAAGAAAACTCAGTTCTTACCTGATATACCCCCTCTCTCATCTTATCCACCAGCACATTGAGGGCTCCAGCTATCCTGGCCACAGTGGAGAGCTCGGAGCAGTGCGCGTCCAGCTCGGCCTCCAGCGAGGGATGCCAGAGCTGCCAGGTCGAGGCGCGGTCACCACACACCAGGGAGGAGGGCGGGCCTACAGCCACTGCGTAGTAACCCTGGGTGGGCAAAACGTCGCGATAAAAAGTGGAGAAGTTTGCTGGCGAGAAAGTTTTAGTACAGTACAGTTAGTTGTAATTCTTTTAGACTTTGGGCTATATTTGGGCTCATTATACAAACGGCTATATTTCACGGGGACCTACCAACCAAATGTATACAGCTCTATCTCTTCGAGATCCATTTCGATATTGTCGCGGTGTGGTGTGACTATGGTGTCTAGTTTGGTAGCTTACTGACACTACAGTAGCGCAACTGGTTGAGCCGCCATGGCGTCACGGTGAAATATAGCCCTGTGTATACTAAGTTAATGAACTCAGTGCTAGCCAGATCTTTAGTAGATACAAATTTCAAACAATTTGATTAAATTTTTTATTAGTCTTCTGCCTTGCTGACTCCCTTTTTGCGATTGATGGTCTGTACTGCTAACAGCGGTGTTGCTGTAAAGAGCTTACTCCCTTTTTTTAGTAAGGTGGGGGAATCCTCATGGACACCCACCTCCTCAAGGGAGGAAGTGGGTAGTGTCAGACCGCCATGTCTCACCGTCTCCCGCGTTAGGTCGGGGCGCGGCAATGCTTTGCAGGTCATCACGCACAAAGAGCCTTACCCCCTGAGCACAAGTATAATGCAGCAGCGCCAGCGGGTGCGTGAGCGGCAGCCTGCTGGTGTAGGCGGCGGCGCTGCAGCCCGCGACCCGCGCCCCCAGCATCAGCTTGGCCTCCGCCTCGCCCGCGCCCACCCGCACCATCACCCACGCCGCGCCCTCCACTATGGCTAGCCGACGGTCCGTACTGTTCAGCAGTGATGATCCTAATACGAACATTGAAGGATTCTTAATGTTTGTTGGTGTTTGACTGACTTGCGCGCTATTTTGTAATATAAAAAGAGGCGATACTGTGTGTTTCCAATAAGAAAATTAAAGGATTCTTAATGTTTGGTGTTTACCCAATTTGAGTATTTGACTAACTTGTTTTTGACTTGCTATCTTGTAATTAAGAAAAATAGAGGCGATACAGTGTGTTGAAATCTCGTATGACGTCACGTCTCAATGCACTTTTTATTGACAAATAATAGTACTAGGCCTCACTACCGTACGATTGCTCTTTGATTAGTTAGTCATTGTATTTAATTATTCGTAGAAAAAATTATTTGTAAACCTATCTGACGGACTAAATCTATTTTGTTGGTCAAATATATTAGTGAAGGATATCCAATTACATTAGTATCATGATTCTCATTGATGACCATTATTTGATAAACTTCCATTCAAATATTTGTAATGTTGAGTTTTCTTATCCTGTTTTTGTTCGTACATAAATTATTAAATAAATCAATAAATTTAAAACAAAAATAAAATAAACATTGGAATCGAAAATCACATAATCTACATCAATATCATCGGTCAGTGATCAATCTATCCCGAGGGAAATCACGCTTTGTTATATGGGGCATGAGAGCGAGTTAATATTTTAATGCTGTTAATGCCATCCAACTGGCCCACTGGCTCATTCATTCTCAAATAATAAGAAGACAAAACATTCTGTCCAGATCTAATCTTCATATTGTTGGACCCTCCTTCGATCTCATCTTCTTTTACAGTTAATTTGTACGAGATTATGATATTGCTTGATGTTCTTAACTATTTCTATCGCTGCCTACCTTGCAATCAAAACTTTTACTACAACGCAAAGAGTTCAAACGGCTGTTAGTTTCAATGCTACCATGCAGTGATCTATTTAATTCAGCATATTCAAACGTAGGCCAGTATTACGTAGATGTAACGTCGTATAAAATGAATACTCCGTTTCCCGCTTTGCACGTTTCATTTCATTCGAGCTATTCACTCGCGAGGCGGCCCTAATTTATTAAAAAAAAATCTTAATATTTCATGTCTGTCCCCGGAGGTCCCAGAAATATTAGAATGTCTACACGAGCTTAATATGAAGAATGTTCATAATGAAAGTGGAAAGATGTCCGAAAATGTTTATGTGAGGTATTTGTTATTAAAAATGTTACGTTTCTAGTATTCTATCTTTATGTATTCTATTCTATCTAGTATTCTTAGAAACACTAAATAATGTTTAGCAATCACAACCAGCCAATTATATCACCTATATTTAGAAATTAATGTATCCCTTGGAGTAACACACTATCTTATTCTCTATTATTTTATAATCATACAATGTTAGCTAATTGGAAACAATACCTCTACCAAAATAACTCCAGACCTTCATCAAAATATTTTCGTATCATTACGTAACGTTTTACAGCGGAGGTCGATTTAATTAATGTTATATTTTTCTGGATAGTAAATTACGGAGCTGAGCCCGTTGGGACGCAAACTGCGGTCAACTGTCAAAGTGAGTAAATACTGCTCCACTAATCCTAGGAGTTTTGCGCTGTAGTTACTAGTTAGTCGGTTATTCATACTTACTATTGATCGCTATGTTCGTAGAAATATAAAAACTGAACCTTTTAAGCTCGATTGTAGCAACAGAGATTTTGTTTGGAGACCCTTTTCAGTCATCTTAGAAATTGAGTATAATTCTTTGGACTAAAAGATTTGTAGTAAAGGGTATTGTTTTCCAGATATCCGTGGTGTTACTTAAATGTCAGCCTCACTGGTAGGATATTCCTGATCATAAAATAGTAACAGAATAAGAAAAGAGCCTGTACCACAATGGTACAGGCTACAATCACAGTCACTGTAGGTCATTGTGCGCCTTAATCAGGTGAAATATTTATAAGAGTCCAGGTAGACAATTTGGGTAATGAGTCCGGCCTGGTAAGAGGTCCGACCTGAGTCAAGAGTTACTTCCATAACCCCGCCTATAACACAAACAATCATTCTAAAACATCACAAAAAAAAACTAGTTCCTATAAATGTTTTTCGAAGAGCCTTGAAACTACATAAACAGCTTAGTTCGAACCGCAACCGCAAAACTTAACAGTTTAACTGCGAGTGCACAATCTGCGCCGCCATCGACACCCACCGCTTCGGAAATTTCCCTTTAATTAAAACTTCGAGAACTTTCCAAAAGCGTTCGGTATAAAGTGATTGTATGCCTATGTGTATACGGCTTTCAGCTTCTGTTATATTATGAGTGTTTAGGAAAAAAGTTTTATTGAGATTGTTGTTGCAAATACCAGGTCCAATGTAATGTCCAGTTTTTTTGACAGATGAAACTCTTGATCGCTGTGATATTGGACATTAAAGGAAACTTAAAATCTAATACTTATATCTATTAGAAAGTCGAAAGTTTAGGTTAATGGATAAATGTTTGCTTGTCGATTTTGTTAATGGTTGTAAAGATCAAGACTTTTGGCTAACAATTTTTTAATACCTGAAATAGCAAATTTGCCTCATTGACTCTCTATGTCTTCGGGTACAGAAATTATGCTAGTAAAGGTACTAACTAAATAATAGCGACCGTGCATAGAACACGTACGTACAAATAAAATTATTTCCGTTTTGTTTCAAATATTTTGTAAATATGTAAATTTTTTAGTTACATAAGTTTAGTCATAAATGTAGATATTTTTTGTTTTAGTATTGTTTCTGTTAAATATTTTGTGATTCAAAATATTCTTCAAAGACCCTTTAAAAACGCAGCCAAATATCTCGTATCCGCATGTTTTCGATCCAACGTTGGTCAAATCGTCCGCGTGGATTCCTGAACGGACGACACGCGCCCAAAACACGGTCACACCGCATTCTTCGCGCGGCTAAAACGACTAGACGATATGTTTTGTGGTCCGATATACAACCGTAAGAAAATATAAGATTTATGGTAACATTTTTATGCCAAAAGTATATCTTTGTTAACACCATGGACTAACAATTGAAACTGATGTAATTTCCGAAATGTCGTTAAAATTTTCTTGAATAAGGCTTTTCGTTTATTTTTAGTTCTATCTTAATAATTGCGCCAGTTAAAGATTCGCTTTTTTTTTCTTTTTGTTTAATTATACACCAGCCGTTGTTTTTAATATACGTCTTCTTTTTCAGGTGTGCTGGTTGAAATTTCTCGTAGAAATAAGCAGTACCTTTACAAACAGCTTTCCTATTTAAGCGCTTCTATTAATTTACATAAACTGTTAAATAAATACTTTTACATAGATGTAATATATATGTGTGATATAACGCTCACCTCTTTGCAGATAACAGTGCCTGTATGGTACAGCGTGCTGGCTGGCGCGCGCACACAGCACGCGCGAGCCGCCGCCGCCGCGCGTCCCGGCGCAGCGCGCTATCAACTCCACCCAACGCTCTACCACTTTATCCCTAGCGAAATTAATATGCATAATAATATATCAAATAATCAACATCAAAAGGTTCTTATATCGAGTAGGCCTTCTCAGGCACTTTTAAAACGAAACTGACTCTAGCAGCTGCACACAAATGCTTCTTTTTTAATTCCTCAGGAAAGTACACTAGTGCAACTTTAAGATTTCGTAATTTTGTTAATTAAAGTTACAATTGCTACAAACTTAGCTAATAAAAAGTTTTGACACATTTAGGTATTTTGTTGTAGTTTAAAACCCAATGAAACGATTTTTACCATCAAAAATTAAAACCAGCCTGTCTGTGAAAGTTTATAACATCAGTTTTATTTATTATTTTTGTTTAGAACCAGAAAATTCGTTGTCCGTAATTCAAAAATCTAAAGCACTCAACAGTTCCAAATTTACTAACTACCAATTCACTTACTACACTATTACAATTCTTCCCAAAAAGGTTACTATTTACTAACCTGCACAGATACCCCGAAGGCGTAAGGAATTCCTCCCACTTGTCTGCATCTCGCCCCGAGAGCTGCACTCGGCCGTAGCCCACCGGCCCGTCTTGTAAGCGGCAGTCGTCGCCCAAGTTCAGGGGAGGAAGGGAGTCTAGGGTCACTAGGTATTCTAGGGAACGGGAGCGCATCTGTGTAGGGAGAAAATTGGGATAAAGCATATGCGTAGAGTTGGCTAAAGTGAGATTGTTGGAGTTGTGGTTTGTTCGTGCATGTGAATTAAATGTCTGTGAAACCCTGCGCGACACAAGGTTTAATTTTCTTAATGTGAGGATCGTTCTTTTTTTTTAATGAGATGGAAACGTCTCTTTTCGAAAGTTGCAGTTCCTTCGCACGGACATCTCAAATAACACTATTTATTAAGAAGGCTAGTGAATTGGTAAATTAATGATTTTTGTAACTCAATTGTGTCCTATGTCCACTTACTTTCTTTCCTCTATGTAACGCAATGAGGTGACAACACCTGAACCTTGGATCTCGTTGTCCTGCGCCATCTACTATCCTCTGGACTAGGCTCTCTACTGCACTCTCCAGTTCAGTCGAAATGCGACCTGTATTTAAAGGTCAAAAAATATTGAGATAAAATATAGAGTCGGAAAATCGGAAAAAAAAAATTATAATCTTGACTGCACAAATAGCCGAGTGGTATAGGTCACCACGCCAATTACCACAGTACGCGACGTGTCAAGGGTTCGATCCCCGCGTAGGACAACAATTTGTGCGATCCACAAAAGCTAGTTTTGAGTCTGGGTGTCTTTATGCATGTGAATTGAATGTCTGTGAAACCCCCCGCGATACAAGGATTAAATTCCTTAGGGCGGGAGTCGTTTTTTTTTAGCTTTATTGTAAAATATTACATTAGGCTATTAAGGTAAGGTATACCTTTCTGATCCTCTTCCCATAGATTGTCCACATAGCAGTTGAGTGATCGAAGCTGGTTGATGGAGAACTTGAGGCCAGAAGCAGGTAATCGCAAGTCACCGCCCGGCGTCTCGGCGGCCAGGCCTGATGCGCCTGATCCCATTTCTATACAACAAAATCATACTATACATTTTGAAACTTGGCTTATTCCCGTCAGAATCGAGTTCTGTTTCAATCGAATAGATAGGTATCGAGTTTGCTTTTCCGGAAGCCGATACTAACGCAAATTCGTACAATTAATTCACAACTACTACACTCGATCGAGAAATCCGCATGTCGTTTATTCCGATTCGGTTTAGTTCAATAATGTCATTTTCGGATCGAATCTAAAACTGGATTAATATCAAAAGTAGAATAGAACCAGTTTTGGGGGTAAGGAAACCGATTACCAATATAGTGTACCTATATGAAACCAATGTCCCTTATGAGCCGAAATCATGGTACCAATGTTTTTTGGAAATCTCTCTGACGAACTAATTATTATTTGTTAATGCCTAAGTCACTCAAGTACTAAATAGTGATTAATTTTCTTTTTTATTGAATTATTACCTAACGCACTTTGTTTTATCACTTATCTCTTTATTTCATCAATATTAAGTCTTGTACCATATGTTTTCCACATTTGTCTAGACAATGATACAATAAACAATAGAGTACCTATAACCACTATAACTGTCAAGGTAAGAGGTCAACACTTAATGGTGCACAGCATGCGAGCGCATTGTTTTTGTAACGAATGTCAACCGCTCGCGTACAGATTAAATCTCAATCATTATCTGTTTGTTTGGGATGCTGTTAACTTGGTAATGATTTTTTGTTACCTTTACTTTATATGGCCTTATTTCGGTTAGGTATTGGACTATGGACTGTATTCTTTTTTATTAGTTACTCGGCTTAGTGATGTTCTGAATAGAAAAAGAAAACAAACTCTGGTTTACTGTAAAGAAAATCCGATCCTATCGGGAGAAAGGATGTTGCTACAGGTTTTATAAAATCTACAAAAAAATATGCAAAAGGAATGTCTAGTATGTTACTAGACATTGATTACGCATATTTTTTGGAAGGTCATTTTAGACTTGTTTCAGCCTCATATATTAGTTCACGGTATATTCATGTATGCTAGTTTTCTACATGTTTTGATGACTATAAAATTGAACTACAAAAAGTCCATCTCACCTCACATCACACATGAATACCCGCCAATAACGTGATATCGATACAATCACAATAAATTGTGTAAGAGTGATTACACGGTGTGCGCGGGCGCACAATGTCCACAGAAATCAAAATGGCGGCGATTGTCGGTCTTCCGGCGGAAGCGCATTATGTGCCGGTCATGCGGACAGGTGACCGTGGACCCTCTTATCTATTTAGATTTGTTTACACGATTTATAAATCAATGTTACTCATGCAGGGGAGAGGAAAACTGTCCAGTTTAATAAAAATATGCTATGTTGAAGATTTGTCTTTATACAAAGAGACAAGAATTGACTATACAAAGAGACAAGAATTTGTTACTATTCAAAGCAAAAAATGACGGATTACGGTCTTATTAAAACAGCACCGATCTTGTTACATACACTTATTAGCATTACAACGTTCTACATAATTTACATCCAAATTAAATTTTAATTATTTCCTTAAAACAACTTTTTACACGTTCCACTTAGATGCTCCTCTAAAAATACACCTCCCCCTTCCCTTTACGAAAACCACTGTTTACCAAAGAAGATAGCCTCTTAAGTATCTAGCATTATCAAGTTAACTCGCGGACGTGACAATCCACAACATACCTACTAACTACAAACCGATGGGTATTTTTTCCACAAATTGAGTGGTTATTTATATTTGGCGAGTTACGGCCGAGTGGCTTCCGCCTCACAATGGCTGACGAATGGCTCTCATCACGGCGACTAATTGTAGTCATTATGCACTGTGATGTATGGGGAACTTACCAGAAATGCGATATTTGCTAGATTACTTGTCTTGTTTAAGTATTACTTTTCGGTTTTAGATATGAATGGAATTGCGCAGCTGGAAGTGCATATTTTGGGTCTAGGAATATAGGGGAACAAGTATTAATGCAACGGGTGATAAGACTGCGTATTAGACCATAGACCGAATGGTCTGAATTATACAATAGTTTTATTTATGAGATACTTGCTTCACTCATAGTACAAAACAAAGTGGCTTCCCGCTGCCGTTTAATCTGTCCCTATATTGTATGCTTAGATCTTTAAAACTACGCAGAGGATTTTGATACGGTTTTTAATAGGTAGAATGTTTCAAGAAGAAGGTTTATCTATTATATCAATATGTGTACAATATATCAGTACCGTACTCGTGCGAAGCTAGGGCGTGTCGCTAGTTTTGTGTATAAAGTTTAATCAGAACATTTATCTACTTTGAATCTTGGTGTACTTTTGGCAGTACCAAAAAAGACAACATTTTATAATACCAACCTGTAACTTATTACTGGGGAAAGCCAGTCTCCATAAACAGGTGTCACAAGCATTTATCACCACACTTGTTCACTTCATAATTAAAGGTATAATTAATATTCTTGTAAAACTATAAATTGTAGACGTTCCAAGTGATCGTCGCGGTGGATAACAACTAGGTACTTCGGCAATTGGGTCGCCTATTGTATAATTGTATTGTTCGCTCATTTCGTGTAAAACGTTACTTATCATTATTACAAGCTCAACATTTACATAAAATTGTATTTAAGGCGCATCAATTCTTCTATTACTTAAACTAAGGAAAGACTGATAAATTAGTTTGACTAGCTAGTTGATAAAAATAACAATGACTTAGTTTTTTATTGTTTCGTCATAATATACTAATAGCACGCAAATTGTTTCATGAGTTGCTTAATATTATATCTAAAATTTGTCAGTTTTAGATATTTATCTGATTATAAACAACGGTAACTGTTTAATTCACTCATTAAATAAACAACAAAAATCGTTCCAGTACTTATTACAGTAAGTACTGTCTTCGAATTCAGCACGGCAAATCTAGTTCATATGACAATCTGAAGTCTTAACCAAGGGCACAAACACAAACCATTCACTGAACAGTAAAAAAAAACCTATCACTAAAACAATTAAACAGCTTCTCCTTAACTAAATAAAAAAACAAATTGATTACAGTACAGGTATATTACGGCGTCACATTCAAGGTGGCGAGCTGGCCTTAATCCTAGATAGCCTGAGTCATGGTGATCTAACAGACAAGCTCATTCCTTACTACAATAGATAACGGAGATTAGCGCGACGGATGCGGTCTTACATATTAAGAGTATTAAGACCTAAGTACTGGTAGTGATAAAAGTTGTTTGACATAATTAGTTGTCAGACAAGTCTTGGTGGCTGTTCGAGCGATTTCGCTGGTTGATTTGAGCAAATGGGTGGATTTATGAAACGCAAATGTTCGTCGGTCAGGCAGTATTGTAATAATTAAGAATGCAAAAGCCAAATCTTAAAATAATGTTACATTACGCGGTGAGGGAGCACCATTAAGTCTCAATCTTGCTACAAATTAATAGATGAGGTTTTATTTTATATTTGTCTAATTGTATTATCACAAAATTTTGTAGGGATTTCTATTTCATTAATAAAGGAAATAAAAAATAACTCTTTATTTGCATAAAATGTTGGTACGTCGAGATTGTTAGCATAATGATATACGTATAAAGTCTATACGAATTAATTTACATAACATCTGTAACACCTGGGCATAATAAAATCAATTACAATAAGTTGTTATTGCATTAAGAATACTATACAGTTATAATACATATCTACTAGAAACACTTCAAATAATTTGTAAATATTATTCTTGTCTTACTTTTGTTGCTGGCTGTACCTATCTGTTAAAGATTAAATTCTTGTGAAAAGTGAATTATGATTTTGAATTTACTACTATACTAGTTGAAGTTACATTACGAGTATGTCAATAATTTTCAACAACGATCTGTCATTCTTTAATATGACATTAATTTCCAATAATGTTACAAAAATCTTTTAAATTTCAGTCAACTAAATAGCTGAAAAAAAACACTATACCTATCCCCGAATGGAAGAAGTATTTTGAAAACAAAAAAGGTACCTAACGATAAGTTTTTATCTATCTCCCACGATTACTTCTAGGTATAAACTTTCTAGATTACGTGAAACGAGGATCAATTGGCAATTAGAAAGACTTACTGTCGTTCGAAACTATTCCGTAATTACTTATTATGGCCTACCCGTTGAAGATACGGCGGATATAAATATTGTCGATTGCCGCGGGAAATAAGTGACAATCGGATGATACGTAAGGTTTAGCTTATAGTCCGTGCGTTATAGCATGGTGCGGGTGACACTTGCCTGTTTGACGTTGACGTCTGTCAGTGCCACATGATTAGTGATGGGCATTAGAAAAATCTTTTTTTATTGTTGTCGATTTTCGTATATTATACACCGTGACTTTTAGGTCGTTTTAAAAAAGCAGCCCAGTTCATGTATCCAATGACTAGTAAACGTTTATAATAAAAAAATATGTTTTTTTTAAGATTTGAATGAATAAAAATATTATTCATTATTATGACACAAGGCAGTTTTACGAACACTCTGTAGTGAGCGCGGTCCGAACCTTGTGCCAAAGGGGCCGCGCGGGCGGCGCGGCGGCGTCTTATCACAGGTCATTCACCTTAGCGTAAAACAGCTGTCTTACTATTGCAATCATAATGTTCGCAGTAAGTATGTAGCATGTATCTTCAACAGTTTGATACGTAAACATTTTTAACAGGATGTTTCATATTTCCAATGTATTATTTATTTTTTTCATGCATATTATTTTAATTAATGATAAAAAAATTACATTCGCGCCTAGAGGTATTTTATGACGGATACATTGTGTGGACGACTTTTTTAAAACGACCTAAAAATCACGGTGTATAACAATCAGAACCAGGTTTATGATTCTTTTTACTCTTCTTTTTTATTTTGTTTACTCGTGGCAGACAGTACGAGTGCTAGCGCCTTGTATGCGACACATATTTTGTTCTAATTCATTTTTGTTAAGTTGTTTTTGGTTTTAGTTCGTTTAGTTTTTTCCTTAGCAACTTTATAACCAATCCTACAATGTTGCGTTATTTCATCAATATAATTAAAGATTGTTTTTAAATAAAAATAGAACTACGCACGATATTCGTTTTTTATTCCAAAATATCATCGACAACCTGTCCATCGTAGCAGTAAATCCCATCACTAAATACGTCTCTGACGTTACGTTATACGCATAACACTTTACTTTATTTTTCACTTTATTAGATTTTATTTGAAGCCTAGAATATTCTGGTTGGCTTTAATTTAATCTACTACAGTTATAAACGATTTTGCATAATACGAATATGATACAACTACAATAATAAGTCATAATTTTTACATCGCAGCAACTTTCAAGAGTGACACGAAACGTTACAGAAACTGTCACCCGCACCATGCTATAACGCACGGACTATAGTTTTCACCGTCTTCAATTTACAAACATTAATCTCACAAGCACTTGAAATGGAAATACCTAGGTGCCTATCTACTAGCACGTTCACTTAATCGTATTTTTCGGAACGATAAAAAGAATTAGAACTAATAGATACTATCACTAAAATTCTACTGATGTAATAATCCTGCCGTAAAATAATAATGTATGCTTAATTCTTGTTTTTGTTATCTCTGCACCACTGTATGGTAGACTGGTAGCAAATGCCTTAAACATTAATTTCGCCATTTTACATTGTTTGTTTAAGAAGTGTAAATAAATAATTTAGTTACATGAGTAAGTTAATTTAAATAATGCATTTTTCTTACTATAATAGTACCTACACTTAGTAGAATATCCAAATACCCAGTACCAGCAAAGCAACGTTTTCAAATATGTAAGTATACTTAACGATAAAAATTTAATAAACAAACTCACCTTTATGTAAAAATCCACAGAATAAATACACAAAACAAACTAAAAACAAACTTCCATAGCTGTCAAAATTGGCGCGCAAAGTTTACGAGTATTTCCCCGAGGCACAGGCGCCGTGGCATACAGCCGCACAACAAATGTTTGTGTCCGAACACCACTGTTTACATTGTCATTCCGCCTTTGTTACCATGGTGGCTTGGTGAAGGACGAGCCGACTATTATATTCTTTTATATCACATCGCTTTACTCCTTCCGTAGTGTTAAAAGTTATTATTTAACACATGTTGTATAATTTACTTTATTTAAATGTAGAATACTATTTTTATGAGTGATATTACTATTGTGTTTTGAAAATTAGAATATTTCTGTGTGTCACACAAGTTTGTTGTGTGATGTATTTAAATCTATTTTCTCAACTTAGGCACCTATTCACACAAAATCCATTTTAGTTCGGACATTGTATCTACTAAGGTATACAAATAGGTACCTACCAAAATTATCAAAAAATATTTTCAAGTAACTACCTAAGTTTGGCTAAAATTCTGACACTATCAGTGATGGATGTTTTAAGCCTTCCGGCAAGTTAACTTTAAAATCTCCTACAGCCGTAGACACGTACTACCAACGTAACTCGGATAGTTTCGTTATCAGTCCCCGGCAAAACGGCTTATCGCACAAGTTTGCCCCCAAATGTAGCTCTACTTCAAACAATATTAAAAAGCTATTAGGAGCGGTGTTCGTCATGAAATTGTTGGTATTTCTGTCTGCTGGCTTGTTCTTATTTTACAACATAATTGCTACACGATTTTATTGTGCAAAGAGATAATAGGGACAGTTAGTAATTTGGAACTAATTAGATAGGATAGGGCGGTATAACAAGAGACAAGTAAATAATTTAATAGAGTAGTTGTTTCACATTGCTACAATATGTCTTAAAGTATTCATCTGTCCCCGCGACTTCGTCCGCGCGAGTTTAGATTATAGCTTCAAAAACATTACCTTCGTATGCAGTTAGTTAAAGAATAGTATGTGTAATCCAGGGTGTCAGCTAATTTCATCCAAATTGATCAAGCGGTTTGAGCGTGAAAGAGTAACAATTATCCATCCATCTACCTATACTTACAAATTTTGCACGTATGTATGTATATTAGTAGGAGATTTACTTGCCTTTACATCGACTTCGTAAAATACTTTGCAACAATATAAAACTGGAGCTGATAATTTATTAAAACAATATAAAACAGTCAAACCCTTGTCTAATTCAAGACAAAGAAGCGATAACCGCCCTCTCTCGGGGGATAACCGCTTACCGACTTTTTATTTAAAACTGCGAGAAAACTGAACATTGCGCTTACACTAATCATCATCATACCCCTGCCCTTATCCCAATTATTTATTTGGGGTCGGCGCAACACGTCCTCTAGACGTGTTGCTTAAAGTTTTGGCTATGGTTTTATAGTCGGCCGCCTGCCTGACACTAACCCTCTTTGGGAATGCGATTGTTGGTTGTTTACCCGCCACCATTCGGGTGACCCAAGGTGCTTGGTACAGTGCACTGGGTCTTAAGGTCCATTAGTCGCCTTTTACGACACCCAGTGGAGGATATGGGGTGGAGCTATTCTTTATATCCGGACACCACACGGAAATTGCGCTTACACTAATGAGGCTTATTATTGTAAAATGTAGACTTAACATGACCTAATTTGAATACCTCCTAGTGCCTTCTACCTAGTCAGGCGATGGGTGGAAATGATTATTTAACAAGTATATACATATAGAGTATTAATCCGAGTCCAGTTTTTTTACAGAATTAGGTTAGGAGTATATTTGCGATACCACGAAGCTTTGTTCAATAATTACATAATTTTTAAAACTATACCTATCGTCAAGTTTAATTGTGTCATGTCCATAATTCCTATTTATGATTACGACGATTATCTATCGCTTTCAATAATAATTGCTCTACGGTGCGGACTAGCAGACTGCAGTCTCTTCTACCACGCCAACTTACAAGTAAAACCGTTATCAGCAGTTTAGTACCAAAATAAGTTGATCCTCTTCACATAATAAAAGTGTTACGTAAACTGAACGTAAAGTAGCCTTTTAAAGTATTATAAGTGCAACATAATTTACATCAGCTTAGTACCAAAATAAGTTGATCCTCTTTACATAATAAAAGTGTTACATAAACTGAAGGTAAAGTAGCCTTCTAAAGTTATGCAGAGCTCTATCCAGTATAGTGGAGCGGTTGGTGCCGAGGTAGCCGCGCGTGGCTCAGATTGCTATCCACACGGCGCCTATCTGGGTAAGCTGCACCCCCAGGCGGGGTCTGGACAAGAGGGAGGGATACTACAGAAGGATAATTAGGTTACATCGTGTTTTGTATAAAAATAGGTACATTTTTTTATTAACATAGCAATATAGGTAGCATAGCAAATTAATGACCATCATTCTTCCACTCTCCTAATATTTTCGTGCCCTATAAGGTCCATAAATGCTACTTTGTTTTATTTATAACCTTTATACATTGTGGAGCGAAAAAAAGTATTTTATTGAGAACTTTGTGGACACAAGTGTCGTCTCTTTTCCACAACTGCAACCTGCGACACAGACATCAAGTAGGACATTTTATAAAACTCACTAACTACTAACTAAACCAACAGGCCAGTCGAGTCGATTTTGATGGCATATTTTGTTCACCGTGGACACAATTTGGTGGTTCTATTTTAAATTCCAACAATTACAGTTGTGGCAACTAAGCCTACTGTTTGCCACTGCACAGTGACAAGATTGTGGGCGATCCAAGTAAGTAAAAGGTTCAACTTTGCCTTTTGATGAGGTATGAATAAGTTTCTAGAATAATGAGTACTGTAGCTGATATCTTATGATAAACAGAGTTTTACACTTAGATCGAAGGTCGTGAACCTGGATAGAAAGTTGAGTGGCTAAAGGTAAACTTTTCTTGTGTTTGGGTAATTTTGCGAAAAACAGCTCTCTCCTTTTCAAATTAAAATTATTGTTATAAATTGCCACTTACTAAACTTATATTTCAGAAGGTAGATGCAAGGTAGTCATTTTCAGAATTTTCACCTGTCAAATACTGAAAAAACTCACTCGTATGTATACTAAAAAAAACTAACATTTAGGTAGGTGGGTACATAGTTTCTTTTTAGTTAATTGTTATTGGTGTATTTCATTTATTGTAAAAAAAAATACCTACGTCAAATATATTTTGAAACATTACATCACATCAAGCAATAAACGAAAAAAAGTAGTTAATGAATTCGTCTACAAAACAAAGAACCGGCTCTATCACTCAGCCGCAAAGCGATAAAGAGCGATTTGAGTTCGGTAACAATTGCAATGGCGGGCGTTAATGGCGCCAACTTTTAATTTATTCACGGAACTGTCTGTTAACACGCACCCTACGGGGTGGCTTAGTGATAGATCTGTGTTAATCTACTGTCTACCGCAAGTTATCTACGGGAAAGTTGTACGATTAGCTTTGAGGAGCGTGTAGTGTTTGAGTTTGTAATAATGATAGGTATCAAAGATTACCTAAATCATTTATTTATCTAGCGTGCTAGTGATTTAGTGTTAAAATGACAGGGTCATGAGTAGTAGCTTAAGAAAAGAACTGTCTGGAGCCAAATGGGAAAAAATGATGTCCAGCAATGACACAAAAATAGGTTGCATAACCTTCAAGGATAAAATTTAAACGAAACGAACGAAAATTTATCCAGACAAGATCACCTTCCACTCATTCGTAAACACATCACTATCTAGTCTGGAGTAAAATGAAACAATATTATTCGTTAAATAGCACTTTATTTCTATTTACATAAGAGTTAAATTAAGTATAATTCACATTATGTGCTGACAGACAATAAAACTGTGTTCACTCCAAATATTGTATCACGCTCTGCGCATGTTGTCGTTGTTTGAAAGTAATCGTTATTAGATATATAATAAGGCTTTTAATGCCCCGTAGCAAATGCCTCCTCTCTTATAGAGAAGAATCAAGTACTAATTGCTACCTATTGTGACTTAGTTATACCAAAATATAGTGTCTGTAGAAAGGTGGATGAGCGGGTGTCCAGTGAAAGATGACACTTAGAGGTGGCAGAATCACCTATTTGAAATGGAAGTAAATACCATTGCATCTGATAAACCTTTTAACTAAATGCAGTATGACCAGAAATGTTATACAATGCGGTGTTTGGTTAAAAATTACAAAAAAAAACTCTCATAACTTGAAAACAATAAAAAATCACGGAATTTACATGGGGGTGGATGTGAGTACCTCTAAGTGTCCTCTATCTCTGAACACCGGTCGTCAACCTTTCCTGGGACACCCTGTATAACGAGGTGTTCAATCAATGTTTAAAATAAAATCTGTTCAATAGGATAAAATAGTAATAGTACTGGGTAGTCTACCCAGGTACAGTTTGACATGAGGCAATCCTGCGGACACCCCAACCACAAAACAACCTCGGCAAGCGCGGCTTAACCTTCATAATGCATCAACTTGTACGGTTCATTACTTACATTTTAAAACTTTTTATTTTAAACTTAATAATTAAATCCAATTCGTAAATATCTTGGCGACCACGATATGATAATACTAAATACATAATTACGCCCTAAATTAGAAACCTTTGAACACATCACTTACAAAAATATTTAAGCAATATCTAAGAAAAATTGTTTTGTCTTTTTTTATTCTTTACAATAAGTTAACGAGACCGAAAGAGATAACACTAGAGCTCAAACATCGTATAAATACTTAGATTAACTCGTGTTTCGTCAGCGGATAAACAATTGGTATTGTATGGCATAGGTACATCGAATGTAGACACTCACACGTTACAATAGAGTACATTTTACTCTATTTTTTATTATTACTTTTCTCTTAGAAAAAGGTGGGCCACTGAACAAGCCATTTTAAAAGCGGATTGCATATAAAAACAACATGCACAATACATACTCATTTTAAATTATAATAAAAAAATAACTTAGGCTGAATAAAATTTAAATGTCTTGAAAATCTGAACAAATTAAAACAAAAATCATAGGAACAACACAACAAAATTACTAAGCTGCATGCATGTAGCTTCAGGAAGGTACTTATTAAATTGTATAAAATGGTGAATTAATAATGTTATATGACATAATATTAAATTCATTGTAATATCTTTAAAATCAACAATATCATACTTTAAAAGTTTGCGACAATTTCCCCAGTAAGGGACAACCATACCAACATGCGAGATGAGACTAGAATAAAATAAAAATAAACAAATATTAACAAGAACAACACAGTTTAATTCCCAAACTTCTACACAAACAACAAAATAATGTATAAACGATCAGTTCTACGCTAGCCGCGTAACGCTCCGCTTTTAAAATCGCTTGTTTCGTGGCCCTAACGTCACTGCGTAGATTGAAACAATAATTTATCTGACGTTTGTGACGTCACTTGTCATGTCGAACTACGGCCGGTATTAATTACTTAGCCATTACAGATTGTTTCCTAACCGCATACAAGAGCGATGTTAAAGGTATATATATTTGTCTCTGTCACTTCACAGTGACAAAGACAGTGTGAAATTTGAGGGTGACATTTAACTCGATGTCATTGAACTGAAATATAATTTGTATTTTTTTTTTTTAGTTTCTCTCTTACAGACATATTAGTAATATTTAGGTTATCTATACTGACCGCTAACAGTGGGCTAGATATATTTGAAGTTGTATATGAATATATCCTATTAAATATTAACACCTCAGATATCTAATGAATAATATTTTGTTGTATTACAAGTTTGGTATAACAAGCCAATCAATTAAATTATACACTATCGTTTCAAATTCGTACATTGCATTTTGAATACCCATTTCATTTGCAGAATAATGTTATTTAATAAATACTCTCGTGTGTCTGAGGTGTTCATGATCGATATTAATATTATATATGATATTAATATATTATGATCTTTACATAGACTATGAATATATAATATCTATATAAGAAAGTAACTCGTGATCACGCTACATATGGGTATCCTGTAAGAAAATACATTATCTCTAATCAGTAATATAATAATATATGTGAACGACATTTATATAATTATATTTAGTCTTAAATGATTTCAGCCATTAATTGTAATTATTTAAAATATATTGGAGTGCTAAAACGATTTTTACATTACTTTGTTTTTAACTCTTAAAAAACAACTGTCATTTGTCATGTTTTGGGGAAAAGGTATTTTGTTTTTCTTCTTGTTTTGGTATAATAACAAACCGCAGAAGATTTGTATAACTCTAGTTTATACTAGGTACCCATATTCTAAGGGCATACCACCACCTTTTAAAGTGCAACTCGGGCCATTGTGTAACCGTGACAGCACAATACAAGATGTAAAGCAGCATTTCTTTTCCACAACTGCTACAAAACTACTAAGAGGTGATCTTGGCTCTTGGGACTAAGCACAAAAATCTGATACCCTCCAATCCCTTTCCTGCGTACATCTCTTCTTCATGTAATATATTTGGCAACAGAATACTAGTTTCATAAGTCTTTCCCAAAACATATCACAATGACTCAAATTAACATATCATACTGTGTGTTGCCCAGCATGCAGGCATGTAGCTTTAGCACGAACGCTATCAGCAAAGTATTCGTATCGTAAACGTTACTACTGGTGTGAACCATTTATATTATCCTCTATACGTTTCTCCGTAAATAAACCCTTCTGACTTTAATTTCTTCCACACAAATACGGATATATTTTTTATGTCTATCAAGATAAGTGTACAATTTTGGCCAAGTAATTTTTACCGCAGAGACCTCGCGGTAGACCCAGAAAGAGATGGCGAGATGAGCTCGATACATCTCTACAATACTGGCCCCAGTTAGCCATAAGACTGGCATAGGTGGAAGGAGGGATGGTACGCCTTGGTCTGCAGTGGGACACTAACTGGGCTAATAATAATAACTTTTACCGGGAACTTGTATTATGACAGCGTTGACTTGTATTAAATGACATTGACGATACGAGTGTGTTGTAAGTGTTGTAAGTCTATGCTCTGTTACTCCCAGCGGCTTCGCTTGCCGCTCTTTCTGACGCGCTCGGCCCTTTCCTCGCGGTCCTCTCGCGCCTGCCTCTCCTCCCGGTCCTCGTCGGCGAGGGCGGCGGGAGCATTTACACCGGGCTGGATGGCCGGCCGGGTCTGTTCCCACGAGTGGTCTGTTGATGCTGTGAACTGGGGGTACGAAGGTAAAACAATTTGTGTAATAGAGTGTCTATGTAAATCGCATAACAAGTCTTAAAAACGGATCAAACAAGCACACAAAGAATAACTCATAATTTTTAAGCAACTTCAGAAAAGGGAGTTCTCAATTTGTATTTATGTATATTAATGGGCCATAGTTGTGACACACATAAAATAAAATATGTTTAAATATGTATATGTATGTAAATCCAGTACTTTAACATATCTAATGTTAGCTTCGATGAACATTTTTATTAACCTTGTGAGAGACTGGTGCCTGATGCCTAAACCTATTATACATATGTGTGAAGTGTAGTGTAGTATGCATGTGTTTATGTGTTACCTGGTTGTACTGCGATCGGAAGGCAGCTTTGAGTGAGGCAAGCCTGTCGGTGGCGGGGCCGGGCGCGCGCTCGCCCGCCGGCAGTGCGGGGATCTCCTCCTGCGGGGGCGGCAGGCCTGGTCGCTCCTTGTAGCTAGATATATAAAACATAATATGTTAACACTCATAATGAATATACAATCATCTCATCATCATCTTCCTGCCCTTATCCCATTCTACTTGGGGTCGGCGCAACATATTTTTTTTTTCTAAACATGTTGCTAATGGTTTTGGCTATGGTTCTATAGTCGGCCGCCTGCCTGACACTAACCCTCTTTGGGTTTAAACATATATACAATATGTTTTACAAAACCCGACCTTCATCATAATTATCGTAGTCCAAAACCACTCACTGCTGGGTTCAGGCCTCCCCTTTTTCCAGCCACGTTTTTCTGGATTGCATGTTCCTCATTAAACTACCTCCAGTAAACCTAGCTATGTCAACCCTCTCGGTCGTCCCTATTATCGGCAGTCAGCCCGATCAAGTATAACTTGCCTTTTGTAGTCAATGCATCATAGTAGATAACATAGTCAAAACTCACCCTAAACCGCAGCCACCGACGTTCAAGTTTTTCCCCTTGCCCTTCTTGAAGCGAGACTTTCTGAACCAAGCCGACTGCATCGCCAGGTGCATGAGCTCTTCAGGCACTTCCTGTAGACATAAAAATGGAATTAAGAAACATACATAATAGACGAACCCTGTAATTACGTACAACTCGTACGAATCAACTGTGCACTCCGTTGGAAAGCGACCCTTTTCCCGCTACCCCACGCGGCGCCTAACATTCGTATCTAATTGCAAAACGTCATGAGCAAAATAATATAATTTATCTTTGTGACGTAGTATTAAGACACCCTGTAATCTAACCCATCTTTTATCAACATAAAAAAAGATAATTAATATTTTTAACATTGTCATTTTTTTGCAAACGGTACCGTCCAAATGACGTCACAGCACATGGTGCACAGTTAATTCGTACGGGTTGTACATTGGGCAGTTTTTGTAGTTATAAGGGCTATACTAGCCTTTTTTAAGAGATATACATCGGGCTATCCCGATAAATACGCGTGAGTAAACCGTTATACAGTATGTATATTTGAACGACGGACTTATTCAAACCACCAATAGTTTATGCACAGACTTCACCAATAAACGTATAAACAATAAAAAAAACCCTGATTAATGACGAACAAAATTGTTCCAAAAAAGTCCTAATAACTTCGCAACGTTTTAACACCCTCGCGCTTATCGAACATATGCGCGGTCAATGACCGACGCCGACGTAGGTATGAATGCATTTCACTGCGCGGCACTCGTCGTCGACATCACAAGGGGCGCGGGGGGGCTTGCGCGCTCGCTGCCTTAGCGGCGGCACGTGTTTGGCGCGTGATATTAGGCATTTTGCGCTCTGTGTTCATAAATACTGTATTTTATCGGATAGTTATATAAAAAATTAAGGTCATAGTTTTTTTACATATTTGGGACGAGAATCGAATACTGACCACCCTCCTTCAATAAGTCCGTCGTTCAAATATACATGCTGTATATCTCTTAAATATGATTTTTTCTCACGAAAGTTATTATAAAAAAGCTATACTAGCCTGTTGCACGCCCTCGAGGTTCCTGAGCAGATGTCCCGCGAAGTCCTTGTCCCTGGCGCGGTCGAGCAGCGTGTAAGCGTCGCCCCTGACACCGGCGCGGCCAGTGCGGCCCACGCGGTGTGTGTGCGTGTCTATGTCGCGAGCCACCGTGTAGTTTGTATAGTTATGAGGGTTATACTAGCCTGCTGCACGCCCTCGAGGTTCCTGAGCAGATGTCCCGCGAAGTCCTTGTCCCTGGCGCGGTCGAGCAGCGTGTAAGCGTCGCCCCTGACACCGGCGCGGCCAGTGCGGCCCACGCGGTGTGTGTGCGTGTCTATGTCGCGAGCCACCGTGTAGTTTGTATAGTTATGAGGGTTATACTAGCCTGCTGCACGCCCTCGAGGTTCCTGAGCAGATGTCCCGCGAAGTCCTTGTCCCTGGCGCGGTCGAGCAGCGTGTAAGCGTCGCCCCTGACACCGGCGCGGCCAGTGCGGCCCACGCGGTGTGTGTGCGTGTCTATGTCGCGAGCCACCGTGTAGTTTGTATAGTTATGAGGGTTATACTAGCCTGCTGCACGCCCTCGAGGTTCCTGAGCAGATGTCCCGCGAAGTCCTTGTCCCTGGCGCGGTCGAGCAGCGTGTAAGCGTCGCCCCTGACACCGGCGCGGCCAGTGCGGCCCACGCGGTGTGTGTGCGTGTCTATGTCGCGAGCCACCGTGTAGTTTGTATAGTTATGAGGGTTATACTAGCCTGCTGCACGCCCTCGAGGTTCCTGAGCAGATGTCCCGCGAAGTCCTTGTCCCTGGCGCGGTCGAGCAGCGTGTAAGCGTCGCCCCTGACACCGGCGCGGCCAGTGCGGCCCACGCGGTGTGTGTGCGTGTCTATGTCGCGAGCCACCGTGTAGTTTGTATAGTTATGAGGGTTATACTAGCCTGCTGCACGCCCTCGAGGTTCCTGAGCAGATGTCCCGCGAAGTCCTTGTCCCTGGCGCGGTCGAGCAGCGTGTAAGCGTCGCCCCTGACACCGGCGCGGCCAGTGCGGCCCACGCGGTGTGTGTGCGTGTCTATGTCGCGAGCCACCGTGTAGTTTGTATAGTTATGAGGGTTATACTAGCCTGCTGCACGCCCTCGAGGTTCCTGAGCAGATGTCCCGCGAAGTCCTTGTCCCTGGCGCGGTCGAGCAGCGTGTAAGCGTCGCCCCTGACACCGGCGCGGCCAGTGCGGCCCACGCGGTGTGTGTGCGTGTCTATGTCGCGAGCCACCGTGTAGTTTGTATAGTTATGAGGGTTATACTAGCCTGCTGCACGCCCTCGAGGTTCCTGAGCAGATGTCCCGCGAAGTCCTTGTCCCTGGCGCGGTCGAGCAGCGTGTAAGCGTCGCCCCTGACACCGGCGCGGCCAGTGCGGCCCACGCGGTGTGTGTGCGTGTCTATGTCGCGAGCCACCGTGTAGTTTGTATAGTTATGAGGGTTATACTAGCCTGCTGCACGCCCTCGAGGTTCCTGAGCAGATGTCCCGCGAAGTCCTTGTCCCTGGCGCGGTCGAGCAGCGTGTAAGCGTCGCCCCTGACACCGGCGCGGCCAGTGCGGCCCACGCGGTGTGTGTGCGTGTCTATGTCGCGAGCCACCGTGTAGTTTGTATAGTTATGAGGGTTATACTAGCCTGCTGCACGCCCTCGAGGTTCCTGAGCAGATGTCCCGCGAAGTCCTTGTCCCTGGCGCGGTCGAGCAGCGTGTAAGCGTCGCCCCTGACACCGGCGCGGCCAGTGCGGCCCACGCGGTGTGTGTGCGTGTCTATGTCGCGAGCCACCGTGTAGTTTGTATAGTTATGAGGGTTATACTAGCCTGCTGCACGCCCTCGAGGTTCCTGAGCAGATGTCCCGCGAAGTCCTTGTCCCTGGCGCGGTCGAGCAGCGTGTAAGCGTCGCCCCTGACACCGGCGCGGCCAGTGCGGCCCACGCGGTGTGTGTGCGTGTCTATGTCGCGAGCCACCGTGTAGTTTGTATAGTTATGAGGGTTATACTAGCCTGCTGCACGCCCTCGAGGTTCCTGAGCAGATGTCCCGCGAAGTCCTTGTCCCTGGCGCGGTCGAGCAGCGTGTAAGCGTCGCCCCTGACACCGGCGCGGCCAGTGCGGCCCACGCGGTGTGTGTGCGTGTCTATGTCGCGAGCCACCGTGTAGTTTGTATAGTTATGAGGGTTATACTAGCCTGCTGCACGCCCTCGAGGTTCCTGAGCAGATGTCCCGCGAAGTCCTTGTCCCTGGCGCGGTCGAGCAGCGTGTAAGCGTCGCCCCTGACACCGGCGCGGCCAGTGCGGCCCACGCGGTGTGTGTGCGTGTCTATGTCGCGAGCCACCGTGTAGTTTGTATAGTTATGAGGGTTATACTAGCCTGCTGCACGCCCTCGAGGTTCCTGAGCAGATGTCCCGCGAAGTCCTTGTCCCTGGCGCGGTCGAGCAGCGTGTAAGCGTCGCCCCTGACACCGGCGCGGCCAGTGCGGCCCACGCGGTGTGTGTGCGTGTCTATGTCGCGAGCCACCGTGTAGTTTGTATAGTTATGAGGGTTATACTAGCCTGCTGCACGCCCTCGAGGTTCCTGAGCAGATGTCCCGCGAAGTCCTTGTCCCTGGCGCGGTCGAGCAGCGTGTAAGCGTCGCCCCTGACACCGGCGCGGCCAGTGCGGCCCACGCGGTGTGTGTGCGTGTCTATGTCGCGAGCCACCGTGTAGTTTGTATAGTTATGAGGGTTATACTAGCCTGCTGCACGCCCTCGAGGTTCCTGAGCAGATGTCCCGCGAAGTCCTTGTCCCTGGCGCGGTCGAGCAGCGTGTAAGCGTCGCCCCTGACACCGGCGCGGCCAGTGCGGCCCACGCGGTGTGTGTGCGTGTCTATGTCGCGAGCCACCGTGTAGTTTGTATAGTTATGAGGGTTATACTAGCCTGCTGCACGCCCTCGAGGTTCCTGAGCAGATGTCCCGCGAAGTCCTTGTCCCTGGCGCGGTCGAGCAGCGTGTAAGCGTCGCCCCTGACACCGGCGCGGCCAGTGCGGCCCACGCGGTGTGTGTGCGTGTCTATGTCGCGAGCCACCGTGTAGTTTGTATAGTTAGCGGGCCACCGTGTAGTTGATTACTGTGCGGATGTGCGGGATGTCTAAACCGCGAGCTAGAAGGGTAAAATAGCGTTAATTTTGTGTTGATGATGATGATTATAAACTTTCGCGACTTGTACACACACATCGACCGTGGTCACGAGTGCAACTCGACCGAAACGTCGGGAGAAAAAAAATATCGAATTATATCGCGAATAAGTCCCGTTTGTCGTCTAAAATAGATGATGATGATGATAATGTCGTCCTGTTATCTGTTAGGGACATATTACTCGCAGATTTTGCCACTCATTTCGATCTTGAACAGCAAGTTCACTGTTCTTCCAGCCGAGACCAGTTGAGACAGCCTCTTTTTCAACTTATGGAGTATTGATATATGTATAGAAATATGGTCATGTCGGAAGTGGGGTCCGAAGATCTCGTGATGTGGATCACGGGGCATGGTCCAAGGATCGTACGCTTTGCACCCTGCTAGGCTTGAGGCTAGCCAAAATACCAAACGATTCCGATTCTTAAGTTGCGACCCGTGCGTAAGATCGTAAGCTATTTGATTCCACAGCAACATTTATTACCTCCTCACACCGATATCTTTCATGATAATGCCAGATCTCACTTCATATTATATTAAATATTCATACCTGCAACATCAGTGGCGACTAGTATGTTATTCTCGTTCCGTTTGAACGCCGTGATGACTTTGTTCCTGTCGGCTTGCTCCATGTCACCGTGTAACAGTAACGCGTCGTACTGCTGCACGCCAAGGTTAGCTGCCGTCTGCTCTGCTTCTAACTATTAAAACATAATTAAAATTAACCAAAAATTATCTTTACTGAAATGAAATAGTTTATTCTGCAAATAGGATAAATGTTATCTCTTTTACATGTATTTTTTTTTAAATATACGTTTGATGGAACCGACATTTCCTGACTGGCTACCCTGAGGAGAAACGTCGACACAAATTTAGGGGTCATCGCCTCTTTTAAACTCCAGACAAAAAAGTGTTTTCATATCGAGGAAACAAATGCAGAACTACTGTTTATGATAAATTAATTAATCATTAGAAAAATTAAGTGTTTTATTTAATATTATTATATTTTACCTTTTTAGTGACAAAGATCAACACACTTCCGGTGGACAGGAACTCGACAAGGTGACGTAGTAACCACGACCATTTGTCTTCTGGTTTGTTGAATATTCTGCGGAAATTTGTAGATATGAAAAATTTACATAGTTTCAAATTAATTTTTATTTTAAAAAAGTTTAATATGTAGTTAAAAAAAGTTTCGTTTCAGGCACTTTTTTTCATTACCTAATTTCACAGGTTCCATAAAATGTGCCAACTTGCAAGAAACTATAAAACTTTTTAAGATAATAATATAGTCTGCACTCAAGCTAACTGCATAGATCCTTCCCACAAATCCTTTCTCGAATAAATATGTATGTCGGCGAGGTGGTATACCTATCGCACCTGCGTGGTATCACGCCGATGACAGCGGCAATCCGAGGTTGTTTTGTGGAAACGTCAAGTAAGACAGCAGACTGGATTACTTGGGTGTGGTCTGTGTTGGGCCTTGAGGAGATTGCTTAGAACGTGAGCTGCGATTGCGAACGGGCAGAAGCACAGAACTCGCCACGTTACACAAAATAACTATCATGGCTGATGGAGACTATCCGGACGCTCCGCCTATCCTTTCCGTTTCGCCGACATATAAAATGTTTTAAAGCCTTGTAGTCCAGTCATTTTAGGTTTTACCTAGGGAAAAATTCCTAGAGCTGAATTTTTGAATACACCTTTATTAAGGCGTCATTATGAAGTAAAGTAAGTAAAAAATCGACATCGATAATCGTGCCGGCTAAAAAATACAAAGGTCAAAAGTCAATAGAGGTCTTCTAAAAATTGTTCCATATAAAATTGTCTACAAAAACTGTCTTGCAGTTTTTCTGTAAAATTACGGTTTTCTTGACTAGGGTTAAAAATGCCTAAAATGACTGGACTATTGATGTTACCTGACATGTTGCGCGACCAGATGGCTGGCCTCGCCGGCGGCCCCGTGCTGCACGCGCACGGGGTCGTGCAGCGCGTCGCGCGCGAGCCGCTCCACGCGCCGCGGGAACATACATAAAGCTTGGTGTTACCTGACATGTTGCGCGACCAGATGGCTGGCCTCGCCGGCGGCCCCGTGCTGCACGCGCACGGGGTCGTGCAGCGCGTCGCGCGCGAGCCGCTCCACGCGCCGCGGGAACATACATAAAGCTTGGTGTTACCTGACATGTTGCGCGACCAGATGGCTGGCCTCGCCGGCGGCCCCGTGCTGCACGCGCACGGGGTCGTGCAGCGCGTCGCGCGCGAGCCGCTCCACGCGCCGCGGGAACATACATAAAGCTTGGTGTTACCTGACATGTTGCGCGACCAGATGGCTGGCCTCGCCGGCGGCCCCGTGCTGCACGCGCACGGGGTCGTGCAGCGCGTCGCGCGCGAGCCGCTCCACGCGCCGCGGGAACATACATAAAGCTTGGTGTTACCTGACATGTTGCGCGACCAGATGGCTGGCCTCGCCGGCGGCCCCGTGCTGCACGCGCACGGGGTCGTGCAGCGCGTCGCGCGCGAGCCGCTCCACGCGCCGCGGGAACATACATAAAGCTTGGTGTTACCTGACATGTTGCGCGACCAGATGGCTGGCCTCGCCGGCGGCCCCGTGCTGCACGCGCACGGGGTCGTGCAGCGCGTCGCGCGCGAGCCGCTCCACGCGCCGCGGGAACATACATAAAGCTTGGTGTTACCTGACATGTTGCGCGACCAGATGGCTGGCCTCGCCGGCGGCCCCGTGCTGCACGCGCACGGGGTCGTGCAGCGCGTCGCGCGCGAGCCGCTCCACGCGCCGCGGGAACATACATAAAGCTTGGTGTTACCTGACATGTTGCGCGACCAGATGGCTGGCCTCGCCGGCGGCCCCGTGCTGCACGCGCACGGGGTCGTGCAGCGCGTCGCGCGCGAGCCGCTCCACGCGCCGCGGGAACATACATAAAGCTTGGTGTTACCTGACATGTTGCGCGACCAGATGGCTGGCCTCGCCGGCGGCCCCGTGCTGCACGCGCACGGGGTCGTGCAGCGCGTCGCGCGCGAGCCGCTCCACGCGCCGCGGGAACATACATAAAGCTTGGTGTTACCTGACATGTTGCGCGACCAGATGGCTGGCCTCGCCGGCGGCCCCGTGCTGCACGCGCACGGGGTCGTGCAGCGCGTCGCGCGCGAGCCGCTCCACGCGCCGCGGGAACATACATAAAGCTTGGTGTTACCTGACATGTTGCGCGACCAGATGGCTGGCCTCGCCGGCGGCCCCGTGCTGCACGCGCACGGGGTCGTGCAGCGCGTCGCGCGCGAGCCGCTCCACGCGCCGCGGGAACATACATAAAGCTTGGTGTTACCTGACATGTTGCGCGACCAGATGGCTGGCCTCGCCGGCGGCCCCGTGCTGCACGCGCACGGGGTCGTGCAGCGCGTCGCGCGCGAGCCGCTCCACGCGCCGCGGGAACATACATAAAGCTTGGTGTTACCTGACATGTTGCGCGACCAGATGGCTGGCCTCGCCGGCGGCCCCGTGCTGCACGCGCACGGGGTCGTGCAGCGCGTCGCGCGCGAGCCGCTCCACGCGCCGCGGGAACATACATAAAGCTTGGTGTTACCTGACATGTTGCGCGACCAGATGGCTGGCCTCGCCGGCGGCCCCGTGCTGCACGCGCACGGGGTCGTGCAGCGCGTCGCGCGCGAGCCGCTCCACGCGCCGCGGGAACATACATAAAGCTTGGTGTTACCTGACATGTTGCGCGACCAGATGGCTGGCCTCGCCGGCGGCCCCGTGCTGCACGCGCACGGGGTCGTGCAGCGCGTCGCGCGCGAGCCGCTCCACGCGCCGCGGGAACATACATAAAGCTTGGTGTTACCTGACATGTTGCGCGACCAGATGGCTGGCCTCGCCGGCGGCCCCGTGCTGCACGCGCACGGGGTCGTGCAGCGCGTCGCGCGCGAGCCGCTCCACGCGCCGCGGGAACATACATAAAGCTTGGTGTTACCTGACATGTTGCGCGACCAGATGGCTGGCCTCGCCGGCGGCCCCGTGCTGCACGCGCACGGGGTCGTGCAGCGCGTCGCGCGCGAGCCGCTCCACGCGCCGCGGGAACATACATAAAGCTTGGTGTTACCTGACATGTTGCGCGACCAGATGGCTGGCCTCGCCGGCGGCCCCGTGCTGCACGCGCACGGGGTCGTGCAGCGCGTCGCGCGCGAGCCGCTCCACGCGCCGCGGGAACATACATAAAGCTTGGTGTTACCTGACATGTTGCGCGACCAGATGGCTGGCCTCGCCGGCGGCCCCGTGCTGCACGCGCACGGGGTCGTGCAGCGCGTCGCGCGCGAGCCGCTCCACGCGCCGCGGGAACATACATAAAGCTTGGTGTTACCTGACATGTTGCGCGACCAGATGGCTGGCCTCGCCGGCGGCCCCGTGCTGCACGCGCACGGGGTCGTGCAGCGCGTCGCGCGCGAGCCGCTCCACGCGCCGCGGGAACATACATAAAGCTTGGTGTTACCTGACATGTTGCGCGACCAGATGGCTGGCCTCGCCGGCGGCCCCGTGCTGCACGCGCACGGGGTCGTGCAGCGCGTCGCGCGCGAGCCGCTCCACGCGCCGCGGGAACATACATAAAGCTTGGTGTTACCTGACATGTTGCGCGACCAGATGGCTGGCCTCGCCGGCGGCCCCGTGCTGCACGCGCACGGGGTCGTGCAGCGCGTCGCGCGCGAGCCGCTCCACGCGCCGCGGGGAACATACATAAAGCTTGGTGTTACCTGACATGTTGCGCGACCAGATGGCTGGCCTCGCCGGCGGCCCCGTGCTGCACGCGCACGGGGTCGTGCAGCGCGTCGCGCGCGAGCCGCTCCACGCGCCGCGGGAACGTCGCCGAGAACAACAGCGCCTGGCGCTCCGGACGCACGTGGCTGCAGATGGACCGCACTTGCGGCTCTGAGGGTTAAAACATTTATGATGAAGTTGGATTTAAAGCTAATCACAAATAAAATCGACTACAACCCACTTCGTCATACTGATTTACCTAAAGCCGCGTACAGACATCGCGAGGCATCACGAATGGTGCATCTCACATACCTCGGGCTGTGTGGACGTGTGAGCTCATAGTGAGCATTCGCGTCGTACGATCGTTGCGAACGCCTCCTCAGTACGAGCCGTGCGCACCGTGTAGACGGACAGGTGTTGTTTGCGATGCGCGCTTTATGAAACTGCCTTGCGCGGAGCGAACACCGTGCGTAGTCGTTCATGTGCTCAGCTTGAGCATTTGTCGTTCGAGACGCACGCATAAACGTACCGTGACGAACCATTCGCGACGCATGCCTCGCGATGTCTTTACGCGATTTTAAACTTTCGCGACTTATACACACATTTTAGACGACAAACGGGACTTATTCGCGATTTTAAAACGATATTTTTTTTCTCCCGACGTTTCGATCGAGTTCCACCGACCTACTTAAAAACTGCTTAGAGGGTAACTTCTTCCTGTATCGTGGACAGTATTACCTCCAGATCGAAGGAGTGACCATGGGTAGCCCAGTAGCCCCCGTAATGGCCAACATCTAGATGGAGCATTTTGAAGATTCCATAGACATCCTTTTCAAGTGAAGTTATGGAAGAGGTACGTCGATGACGTGTTTTGTATCATGTAAGGTACCCGCCAAGAGGTAGAACAATTGCTCTCACACCTAAACTCCATACAACACAAGATCAAGTTCACGGTCGAGATGGAGGTAGATAGGTCGTTGGCCTTTCTCAACGTAAAAGTAGTGGTACCCTGGGACACACAGTACACCAGAAGCCCACACATACAGATACGTACTTACTCGTCGACTCGCACCACCATCCACGTCATTTACAATCTGTTGTTGTGTCTCTTACAAACCGAGCACATAATCTCAGCGAAGCTGAACACATAGGAGATGAACTCACCCATGTTCAGGAGGTACTGAGACGCAATGGATATGGATGCAGAGTTGGTACGCGTGCCTTACGACAGCATCACAGGGGGAAGCCATCGACGGTAGATCGAGTACCTGCTTTCATGCCGAATATCAGGGGAGTAACGGACAAAGTTGGAACAGTTTTAAAAAAGTACTCCATAAAGACTGTATACAACGTTGATAAAAGCGAGAGGCATTAAATGAAACCACATATACTATAAGTGCCTACTGCTAATCCGAAACTATTAAAAAAAAGTTTTCAAGAAGTATACGAAAAAACTTTTTTCAAAGAACTTAAATAGCTTAATTATTAACTTAAAATGTAAACACCCTTAATAAAAATTTACACTGACGTGCGGTGACCTGCGTAACAAAACGGCAACATCGCATTTGTACCTATCGTTTGTATTGCAAACTTACGATGCGGAGCGGCAACGTCGCGTGAATTTTGTTGTTTTGCGGTGAATGACTCTTAGATAACTATGCCTATAAAACTTAGTCACCTAATCAGGAAGATACAGCATGTTCAAACTAAAAAAAAACTAAAAAAATATCCTGTGACTAAACTATTGCTTACATTGATTTGATTTTTGTTGTGTAGCCTTATAATGATATACAGAATATGTGGTTTCATTTAATGCCTCTCGCTTTTATCAACGTTGTATACTCCGCACTCCAAGGTCATGTAGCAGCTAAGAACACTGAAAGATGTTATTCCTCTACAAACACCAGGTGTTTATAAGGTGGACTGCAGCTGTGGTAGGTCATACATTAGAAAGACCAAACGAGCTATCGCTGAAAGGGTCAAAGAACATATCGCAGCTATAAAAAAACCGCCAAATAAACAAACCGGCTATCGCAAAGCATTTGCTGGAGTTAGGCCCAAATCACTGGATCGAGTTACACGAACCTCAGGTGTTATCGACTGATCGTCACTATTACTGCAGGATAGTACGGGAAGCAGTTGAAATCAAGAAGTATAGAAATTTCAACTGTGAAGATGGGTACCGCTTATCAACATCATAGAATCCTGTCATCAGCAAAAAGTCCTGTTCTGTCCTGTCGTCGCGAAAAGGATACTCAAAGCCGGCAAAAAGATCTTGTCAGTGTAGTGTGTAGGGTAGATGACAGTACGATTTGAAAAAGTAGGAAAAATTGTGACAATCAAGTGAGGGTAGTTACGAGACCCTGCACTAGAAAAGACGAAGAAGCAACTAGCTGTCATCAGTCCACTCGTGACCACGGTCGGTGCAACTCGATCGAAACGTCGGGAGAAAAGAAATATCGTTTTATATCCCGTCCCGTTTGTCGTCTAAAATATGTCTTTACGCGGCTTTTTTTTAATAATTAAAACACTTGTGAAAAATTTTGTCTTGAATACTTAATCAAGATAACATTTTTCATTTTTTAATTTTTTTTATTACCCTACAAAGCATTCTATACTATAATATGTAAACAGTGATGACATGACCAATCTTAAGTTTTTTTTATGATTGTCATATATTATTTATATACTTCTTATAGGCACTTCAAACTCTTAAATAAGAAATATACAAGTATATTTACATACTCACCAAAACCCATGTCAAACATCCTGTCGGCCTCGTCTAATACTAAGTATGTGACGCGGTTGAGGTTGGTGGCCTTGCACTTGACCAGGTCTATCACACGCCCCGGAGTACCCACTATTATCTCTGCACCACCGCCTATGGAAAACATATGAAGTTAGAAAAAATCATACTAATATATGAATGCGAGTTTTTGAGTATGGATGGATGTTTGTTACTCTTTCACGCTCAAACGGCTAAATCAATTTTGATGAAATATGATTTGGAATTTGCTGATACATATACTCTTTAACCGACTGTGTCAAAGGAATAATGTTTTTGCAGCTACAACCAACATTTGCATGGGGGAAATCATATGGTAAGAAATAAAATAGACATTATTTTCGTTTGAGATAACATAAAATGTAAGTTAACTAGAATAGTTTACAGTCAGTTGTGATTTAATGCTACTTTGACATTGAAAAACATCCAAGCTATAAGGCTTATTACTCGTCATGAACTTGGCTAAAGAGTCGGGTAATAGTGTTCTAACACCACTAAAATGTAATGTAATCTTACCTTCTAAAGCTTTGCACTGCTCCCACTTGGAGCCGCCACCGTAGCAGCACACGCACCTGATGTTGTACACTTTGCCGAAACGCTTTGCTTCCATGTAGATCTATATGAAAAGAACGCAAATACAACAGTTAAAAACTTCGTGTTTTTTTAACCGACTTATAAACATGGAGGAGGTTCTTCATTCGGATGCTTTTTTTAATTTCTGTAGAAACAGTATACCTACTCACATATAATAATCGTAAAATTTAGAGGAAAATTACTCTTTACGAGCATACATCAAACAAATGCGCGGAAAGAAAAATTGTGGAAGTTATCTTTATCCGACAACAGGTAGTTGGTAAAACAAAATATTAATGTTTTTGTTAACCAGGACATCAAAAAATCTACAAAAAGTACCCCCTTCCTCTAAAAACTTATATCATAGTAGTTAGTTACCTGTTGTGCCAGCTCCCTAGTGGGCGCGAGGATAAGGCCGATGGGTCCGTCTCCCGGCGCCAGCTCCTTCTGGTCCATGATGTGCACCAGCAGCGGCCACAGGAACGCGGCAGTCTTACCCGAGCCCGTGCGAGCGATACCTGAGCGGAAGGGGGGGTATTAGTGTAACCATGAAGATAAATAATATTGAGTTGAAATAATATAGTGGTACAAAGTTCTGTCTTGAGTTTTGAGGTTCCGTAACCACCATCACCTTCATGCCTCCATGCCTTTTACTTAGGGTCGGCGCAACACGTATTTTTCTTCCATTCTACCCTATCAGACGTCACAGTATCATTTACTCCTTATTTACTTTTATTTACTATTTGAAGTTCTGTCACCAAATGGCGAAAACAGTGATAAATTTTTCTGGTAACTTTCGAGCTTTAATATCTTAGCTTAGGTAGCTATCTTATAAGTACTTATGAATAGGAAAAAAAAAAACAAAACATAAATGTCATCTAGTAGTTTCATAAAGAAAAAAAAAACAAATAAGTTTAGCGTTTCGCTAGTTTCCATAAAAAATTCTGGTATTTATGATACTCCATCCAAATTCTAGTCACGACTATTGTATATCTAATACTAGTAGATAGAACTTTAACTGTATCAAACGAAAGTGTTTACCTATAAGATCCCTGCCGGACAGTGCAGCCGGCACGCCCGCGGCCTGCACGGGCGTGGGCTGCGAGTACTCGGAGCGGCGGATGGCGCGCATCAGCTGCTCGTCGAAGCCCAGGTGCGCGAAACTGCTCACCGGACGCGGCGGGTCCGGACCCGAGATCTGGTGACAACGGATATATGTTAAAATAGGTAAAACACTTAGTAATGATGTTTGCATTAGATAAAATGTTGCTCTTAAAGCTTTACTGTGGGGGTCACTGATGACCGACAAACAATACACATTTTGTTGCTCGGCAGTTTACATGTTAAGTTCATAACAATATGTATCATAAATAAATCCTTTTAGATATTTATCTCTGAACATACTCTGTACATTTGGTAGAGCATTTTCGACCACTACCAAATTAAAAGAAGTAAGAGAATAAATATGGTCTTTACCCGGTACAATATCAGTCAGGTAATAACTTTACTTGCAACACGGAAATAGATTTTTAGGCAACACAACATTATAACGAAATGACTACCTACCTTTACTCCTAAATTCTTCTTAAGGTCTTCAACTTGCTGTGGTGTGAGGTTCTCAATATCCTCATGTGGTGTGTAGAAGTTCTTCTCAAAGGGCTCATATGTGATCTCCGAGTGGTCTATAGGCGGCAGAGGGTCGATGAACTTCTTCTTTGGTGGTGCTATGGGGTTGCCATCCTCATCGTATTCTATTTCCACATCAGAACCATCGTCTCCATTGTTTAGAGGATTTTCTTCCATGTATCTGTAAATTTAAAGATTATTTTATAACTTTGCAAAATATCAATTATTAAGATAGAAAATTAAGTGTTTTGCACCATAAAACCTTCTTCTTTCTTCTGATACTAAGAAGAAGGAAGAAATTATCATATTTTCAGACCAGTATTAGACCAATCTAATAGACTACTTATTAATAGTAATCATTAAGTGTTATTAAAAAAAATATAAAATATTTCAAACAATTTAAATCATTTGGTACAAACATATTCTAAAAAAAGTAGACTTTACGAGATTGTTTACATCTTAATTATTAAGATGCACAAGCATTTTAGATACATACAAAATAATCCAAAAAGTCTTACTTATAATAGCTCTCCTCATCATCCATCTCATCAATGTCCCCTCTCGTCCCTCTCCCGCTGTCGCCCTTGCCACTGGCCGCATTCTCCTTGCTGGCCACCAGGTCCTTAGCTGCCTGCTGCTCCAGGCCCGCCATATATGCGTCCAGGGGATCCTCTTCATCATCATCTTGATTCTATTGGTGTGACAAGGATATTGTTAGGCTAGCTATAGATGAGAAATTTAGTACCTTGGTTGGTTCAAAACTGGTTATTCCGATTACTTGAAAAAGTTAATCAAGATACACTTTTTTTTATATTTATTTGTGTTTTTTTTTTCATCTGGTATGGTATGAATGGTCAATAGATTTGTAAAAGGGTTTTTGAAATTATGCTGACAAAGTCTATATAAAATTTATTAATAAGTAGTGTTATAAATAGTGATACCAAGTGATAGTACTTTTTTATTTTTAATAAATTATATTTTACTGTCAACTCAATGCAGTTCTGTATTTATTGAAAGTAAATTATAAAGGGCTGTAAAAACAATTGCTCATTAATCATTCTAGTATTTTAATAGTAGAGATAAATAAAATCATGGTGTTTTATTTTATGTTTTGTTACATTACCTTGGAACTAGAAGCCGCTTCAAATGTGGGGCTACCAGGAGCAGGGATGTAGGCCAGGGCTGGTGTTGGGGGCTCATCATCCTCATCAAAATATCTGTAATTTATGGAGAAAGCTAGCAAAATTAACACCTTATTTAAGATAGACCAGGTGTCACAGTAAAGAGGCTCAGTAGTAGAAGCCAGTTTAAAATCAAAGAACTAAGCTGAAATATGAGCAATAAATCCAATACAAAACTTATTAGACTGATTAATGTATGCAAGCTAAGATAAACGCCGCAAGAATATAATTATCGTAATACGCAGTCACTTCTTAAGAGCAACACTCACTCATCTTCTGTCTTGGAGCGCTTCTTGCCCAGCGAGCCCCAGTTCCCGGTGACGGCGTTCTGTGTGATGGAGCTCATGGTGGAGTAGCCCTGCTTCGACAGCCCCGTCGTCGGCGGCGGCACGGCATGCATCGGCGTCGTCGGCGGAGGCACCGCGTGAAGCGACACGTTCGATGGATTCCGCTTCGGCATCGTGAACCCCGCGAACCCGAATCCCTTACTACCACTCCCGCCCGAATTATAACTCATTTTGAGTATCTAAAGACCACTAAATAACAATATAAACACCCCGCAGGGAATCTATTTTCATTACAATTATAAGGTTAGTAATCAATATTTATAACAGGCCGTCGTAAATATTGCTCTATTGATAGATGTCACGCGCTGATAATGTTCATATTATTTGGTGAAGTATTTATTCAGTAATTTGTTAATAAAAACAATAAATTACCAACTTCAACGAGAAAACGACGGTGACAATCGCCGTGACATCTGTTTTTAAATGTTACTAACACCTAAAAAATTATTTCGTTTCAGTAGTTGATAGTATACATATATTTTGTATCGATCGTATCAATAAAAAACGTTAGTTTTTGGTCGCTTCATAATTTTATCGCGATTCGAAGATTGAAAGGTTATTATAATGTTAATTAATAGTCGATAACCTACAATAAAAATTCTTACGTAGTGTTAAATTAATTTTGACGATTAGAAAGAATGTTTAGGCGATCTCAATTTACTCGGTAGCGTCCCTATTTGCTTTGTTGTGACAACCCGCACGTGACAATAGAAATCCGTTTCTGACATGACGTGACAGACAATAAAAAATACAACACAATAGTCAACACTTTTTACTACAAAAATCCAAAAAAGAAATCAAAATGTATTTCAAACTGTGCGTTTTTCTATTCACGTTGCTTAGTGTAACAAGGGTGGAGGCGTCACAAGGATACGATTTCGGTGACTTTTTAGCAACAGTTATAGGTCTTGGCATTGCTGGCATAGGAATCCTCGCTTGTTTGGGCAAATACGCAAGACAGCAAGCAAGAAATGAATTTATTTAAAACGTTCTGATGTCGGGTGAGTCTATATTTAATTTCGATGTATTTCAATGTCCGTTCGAACGAGTTCCAAATTGTGAAATGATCATCAATTTAGAAACTGGTTATTGCGTCCTTGTGAATGCGATAAACACTTGTTATAATGTCTAATTAAGTCGTCTCACCCGTCTATAACATATACTTATCAGTCTTATTTGGGCTTGTTTCCCAATTTTCTAATTTAATACATTTATTTTACAGGATGTGGAAGCATGAGTATCAAAAGACAAGATATAATAAGCTAATATTAAACAATGGAAACGCGGCTGTTCAAACAATGTAGCATGAACACATTTCGGCTATGATTATAATAAATATTCAGCAAAATGATTTATGTATAAGGAAAAAAAAACATATTTTTGCAGTAATCAGTCCTAAATATGTAAAATAATGATATTAATAAATTTAGATTTAAGAATAATTTTTGTATAAGTCTGTTTTCAGAATATATTTTATACTACAATGTGTAATAGAATTCCTTAGCAAGCTTCCAATAACCTAAATTCTACTATTATCCATTTTCAAGTGTCCAATATTTTATGATGTTATATGATCTGAAAACATATTCCTTAGTATATTATGTGATATCTATTATTATGACCAAATAATGCCTAAATGTTTAGATAATTTTCTTTCTTTCTGTTTGTTAATTTTCTAGATAATTTTATTAAATATTTCTTTGGAATGTAATTATTTTTGTTTATTTTCTCATTATTTTAGACCTGTCCTTTTATCTAAACTTGTTTTAAATTATTGTGATTGATGAGCTAACTCGTAGAAAAAATTTGATCAGATTGATTGATGACTATGTCCAGAAACAAACTTTTAGGATACAGGCCGTAAACAAATACAGTAATATAATTTTGTAAATAATTTATATTAAAAAAGAAATTTCATCAATTTGCACCCACACAGAGAACACATTCATTCATGCAAACCATAGACATGATTCCATAGTTTTTTTAAAAGGTTTAAATTCAATTTGGTATAACTTATTCACTATTCTTCTCTAAAAGTTCAATTTCGTTAAGAATGTCATTTTTCTTGGACATCTTTTCTTTTTGGTCCTTGTCAGGATTTTTGAGGGTACCACACTTTATTTTTTCCTCAAGGGTTTCAATGTCTCTGAGTTTCTTTCTTAAGTTCTTAAGGCGTTTGGCAGGGTCTGTGGCTGCGTTACTCGGGGCTACGGGGGGTGGGCTTGTGAAATTTGGTTCTGTTATCTCACATTTGGCAAGTTTTTCTGCTGCATCATCAGCTCCTGTAAAGGTTAAGATGAGTAAACAGTACTGTAATTGAATTATATTTTACCTACAGATTATGTTGTTAAACAGAATGTTTTAGATGCCACAATAAGTATTGGAATTAATTTCTAACTTAATTACAGAACAAGTTTAATTATTTTAGTTATTGTGCTTCATCATAAAATAAGACTGATCAAACTACTTTTATAATCGAATGTGATATGTGATACAACTTCATGTGTAGAGGTCCTCACAAACCTAAATATCTCCATATAAAATATCATCAAAAGTTACTGCATAAAGACTTGAAGAGAACTGTATTGAACAAATGAAATAAAAAACAAAAGTACCTCATTAGTGTTACAACTTTCTTCAAAGTAATAAGAATGAAAGTGAATTAATTATAATTCAAGGCATAAGTTACATAAACTACAGTCTGAGAATTATAATGATTACAATATTTAATTATACTGGGCTGCCAATGATACAGTTATTACAGATAAGAATTAATAAATAGTAATTATTATTTTACTTTTGACTATATGCACTATAAATTCATCACTTTAAAATTTTAAAAGTAAATAGTTTATGATAAATAATATACTTTATTATTTATTTATTTTTAAATAATATTTTGAATAATCAAAGTAACCCAAAAAAGAGTCAGGTACTCTGATTTTCAAAACACAATTATCATTTTGTTTATTAGTTTATATTGTCCATTTACTCCATTCTCTTAGGAAATCATTTCTAAACTTTTCAGTTTAGAAATCAGTTTAGTAGTGTGGCGAACTTGTTTTTCATCAAAGGTATAAAATTCTTTGTTCTATTCTATCTATCTATCTGAATATTTTATTCCTTTCGACTTTGAGTATCTTCTGTCATGTTATGAATGTAAATAAAAATAGCACTTACCAGACTTCTTTTTCTTCTTCTTCTTGTCAACATTAATAAGCATGCCAGGGATGGGCTGTATGGCACCATGGTTCTTCTTCTTCTGCGCTTCAGCCACAATCTCTGGGGTCAGGCCGACAGGTAGCCCTGTGCTCTGCCGGGCCTTAAACTGTTTCCCTTTACTCTCATATAAGGGAACCTCCTCCTGAGGGACATAGCCATCCTTGACTCTCCGCGGCTTGCGCCAGGTGCCGTCGGGACGTTGCGTTGCAGGAATGAATTTACACCCTGGAAATCCCAATACCACTTCAGCAAGGAAAAAAGGTCAACAAACTGACGAGGGTTAGTTTTTTACATGATATTATGTCACGCCTGATCGCTTCAGTATTACTCAGTACAAGGTATGGACACACACCAGCGAGTCTTGCAGCCACTCAATGTCACTAATAAGCAAACAAGAATTTTTTAATTAACTCATCGAAATTTTACAATTCATCACTTAGAAACTTCGTATATCCCGCTTTCACTGGGTAAGCAGCTATTTTACAACAGCCAGAAAATATGGAAAGTCAAGACATCTGACAAATATTATCACGCACGAAAATGAAGTAAAATTTCTAATTAAATAAACAAACGCCGTGGTCACAATAAAAACAATGGCGATGCTTACCTTCAGCATCAAGCTCATACGCAGTTGTAGCCATTATAAATCATTGATTCCCAATGACGAGTTTATGTTAATTAAAAACACTACAATCTGGTGCCTTGCGAAATTCTCGTCTCGCTATTTTCATACATATCAAACTATTTTGACAAATTGACACAAAGACGATTTTTTTTTTCTAAAATCTTTACCAACTCGAATTTCAAGTCTTTCGAGCCGTAATAAAACAAATGAAGATCGGATTTTGCAGCCATAGACGGTGCAATAGAGATGTGGCTCTTTTCCAGTGTTGCCATTGAATTATTTGTGTTAGTTTCCTTAAAAAACCGATATTTAGTAATATTTTAGACATCACTACAGTTTTATTCGTAATTTACGAGCGAGTGAGAGTGACCCGAGCGAGTGACCAGTGACAGTGAGGCAAACAAATTCGAATTCAGTCAATTGAGTTGTTTTTGTTTTGATTACTATTTTAATTACACATAATCGCGATGCCAAAACGGAGAAGATTATTCACTCCATTAAAAAATAGAAGTAAATCAAACCAAACTCGAGAAAACAATGACGCTAGAGGTAATGTGAACAAATACTTTCTATTTATTGGCTTTTGTATTTTTATTATCTAAAAGAAGTTGTCATATTAGTGCAAAAGTAAAATTTTGAGAAAAATTAAAAATAGAATGAGCGTTAGTTACTTAACAACTTACAATTTCTTGTCAAAAATCAATAATTTGCCAATAAAATGAGATCTTTGTGTCTCGAAAGTGGCCACGTAGGGCAATAACTTTCGGGTCTTATATCACAGTTTCGTAATGTGATACCTCTGGCCGAATAACAATGACAGTCTCATCTAAATATTAAATTCGTAAAAATCAATAAACTACCTTTGTTACCCAAATCTGCATGGCAACCAAGTTCGTGGATTGTTTCATGAGAAGAGTAACTTGACTAACACTGAAACATTAAAATTCAAGATATCAAAATGTTACTAAAGTACAGTTACCTTTGTTAATACTATAACAAAACACTTGTAAAAGTTGTAATACTCCCACATTTTTCACAAGACTTTATTCAGAGGGTGCTAATTCAATCTCTTCTTATCCTTATTGAATATGGGAAATAATTAATATCTTGACTATTAAGTATACAATAAAGATATAAGCTAGCTAATAACTATAATTAACTTGCCCAATAGAACAAACTATTAACATCTAACTCACATCAAACTTCTGTACATTTTAAACGCCTTCAACAAATTTGTATTCAATAAGCTCAAGTATTCACCACTCCAATATTTAATGTTCCAGAAGTGGCGACAGCACGAGGTAGACTCAAGGGGGCTCTTATGGAAGTCTTGGAACCCCCTGCTGAAGACTCTGATGCTTCCTCTGATAACTACACAGATAAGAAAGACATGTATGTTTATTTTTTCTTGCATATCTGTACTTTAATTTGTTATCAATGATTTTTTATTTTTTTTATTAGCGTACACAAGATCCCATTGCTGGGCAAAGGCCTCCCCTTTCTCCTTCCAAAACTCCCTGCCTTTTGCGATTACTAATCATTTATTATTCTGCATATAAAGGACACTTTGGCATTTGCATTTAGTATTTAACTTTAAAATCATGCTCCTAAAAATCCACTCTTAGATTGACTATATTTTGATTTTATCTTACTCCCACTCTGGCTCCTATTAGCAGACACCTGTAGCCATATAATGTGCAATTTAATACTGCACTATATTTTGATATAGCAAAAAAATAAAAAACATTTAATTTTTTATTGAATAGAACAAAAAAAAATGTTTAATTCTTCTTCTTCCAGCCGTGAATCAAAGTCAGAAGATGAAGAGAAGTCATACAGAAGGAAGTGGTCTCCAAACCGTCAGTCCTACGTACTGAAGCTGTTTGACCGCAGCGTGGACCTCTCGCAGTTCAAGGAGGACACACCACTCTATCCCATCTGCAGAGCTTGGATTGCTAACCAACCTAGAGCTAACTATCATGAGTTTGGGTAAGAATCTAGGCTATTGTATTGTCTAATTATGAACATAACTTAATGAATCCTCTGTCATACAATACATGCAAAATAAGTCGCTAAAGAAGGAGGTCTAGTCGACGTATTTCTATTTCACTGCTAAAAATAATAAAATTAATTGAAGTACATAGTTTATTTCTGCAAATAGGATAAATGTTATCATTTTTACATGTCATCTAATAAAAGCTCGCTGGAGACGACGTTTCCTAATTGTCTGGCTTGCGAAGAGACGTCGAAACAAACACGGGTTAGGGGTTGTCGACGCTTTTAAAGTCCAGACAAAGGCCTGCTATAATAAATATTGATTGAAATACATTCAATAGTAAAGAAAATGTATTTTTATATGACCAACTCAACTTACTGTTTGAGACAAAAATTAACATTTAATCATAGTTAGGTACTAATCCCAATATCAGAAATAATAAGGTCCATTTTGAATTATTATTTTTTTATTGTTTTTAGGAAAAAGGAAACAACACCTCTTGTTTGCTTAGACAGTGTAGAGCTACCGGGACCCGAGGGCTCTTCAGTGTCCAAGATACCGCCTCTATTACCGGAACAACTAAAGGCCAATAAAAACAATATCAACCTCAACTATGTAAGTGGTATAGTTTTTTGCGGGGTATATACGGAGTAAAAAAGAACATATTTAATCGATTTGCTACTACAGAACTTGAGTAAAATATAGAAAAAAGAAAATGATTAAGCCCATTTGAAGACGTATCAATTTCGAAAAAATATGACTAAATTACCAAAAGAAAAACAATCACAATATAATCGAGCTATAGTAATTTTACAAAACGCATACATCTGTTTAAAAGGTGAGAAAAATCTATTGCCGGGCAAACCCTAAAAACAGACGATTTCCTTTTCCCATATGTTGCCTAAATAAAATTTAGAGACAAGTTTAGGTCTTTTACTTATCGATTGGGACAATACAAAGTCTGCCCGGTCAGCTAGTAAAGTATAATTTCACATTCTCCAGCGTGAAGCACCTCCACCGAGCCGCGAGCAGCTCCTGGCGTCGCACTCGGCGCGCTGGCAGAACGTGCGGCAAGCGTGGCTGTACCAGGCCGCCAAGGTCGAGGCGCAGTACGACACCACGCAGCAGATACTCAACAAAATCAACGTCAAGTATGTATACACGTAGATTGTCTAGGGAAACTATTGAGAGCGTTTGTGCATTACTAAGATATTACTTTCCAGTAAGCCGTTATTTTACGGTCTGGCTATCTGGTTACTGTACTTTCCGTCAATCTGGATATTTTACGATCTGGCAATCCAGTTATCAGACACCATCATTATGAAGAAAAATTGTTTATAATTTAGACCAGCTTGCTATGAAATTATACTGTATACAGCATGTATATTTGAACGACGGACTTATTGAAGGAGGGTGGTCAGTATTCGATTCTCGTCCCAAATATGTAAAAAAACTATGACCTTAATTTTTCATATAACTATCCGATAAAATACAGTATTTATAAACACAGCGCGCAAAATGCCTAATATCACGCGCCAAACACGTGCCGCCGCTAAGGCAGCGAGCGCGCAAGCCCCCCCGCGCCCCTTGTGATGTCGACGAAGAGTGCCGCGCAGTGAAATGCATTCATACCTACGTCGGCGTCGGTCATTGACCGCGCATATGTTCGATAAGCGCGAGGGTGTTAAAACGTTGCGAAGTTATTAGGACTTTTTTGGAACGATTTTGTTCGTCATTAATCAGGGTTTTTTTATTGTTTATACGTTTATTGGTGAAGTCTATGCATAAACTATTGGTGGTTTGAATAAGTCCGTCGTTCAAATATACACACTGTATACTTATTATAATTCAATTCGGTAAGAACCATGTGTAAAGGAAAGCCAAGACAGTAAAATTCTTTGTAGTACACAAACGCCTATGTATCACAAATCCATTCATTAATCATTTCATCATAATCAATTTTCTAATTTCATTGCATTTTACTGTTTAATAAATACTCATGTTCTAGTTGACTAAAGAAGGACCTGGTAAGTTCTCATGCGCATTAGTAATATACTTCATCTAAATTATCATGATGTGACACCAAGATGATCAATTTTAAAACGTTAATTTTTCTTTTGTTGCAGCGCCATCTGATAACAATTAATCGCAGTTACCTTTTAACATTTTTGATTTATTTACAATTGTTTGTATAGACCTATAGACGTACTTTGATTAAAGACTCAATCATGTTGATTTTGACAAATATATGAATGAAACAAGCTAGTGTTTTTAAATGCTTTATTGTAAATAATATAGTGATTATCAATTAAGCGCTTTTTCGTTTCTTTTTATTGTTATTCCTTCCCTGTAGCTGGGGGCACGCTGATTTCTTGTGCCCTGTCTCTTTACAATTGAAGCAAGACTGAAAGATAAAACCAATCATGTTATTAGATCGAAAATAAATTTCAAATATAAAGCTATAACTATGGAGAATAAAAAAATGCTCACCTGACTCTCTACAACCACACCGCACTGGTGATTCCGTTCCTGAGCGCATCGCCCGCAAGCTTTGCAATGGAAGAAAGTAGGCTTCACACATCTCTTGCAAGCATCACAATGTTTGTATGTCATTCCATTCTTACTGGTACATGCCCCACACTTGTAACAGTGGTTATTTGTAGCTGACACATAGAATTTACACTTGTTACAAAGCTTGTAGTCACTATCGTTTGATAAGTCAATGGTACGGAGCGGCAAGTTTGTGAAGAAACGAATGGGGGAAGCAAACTTTCTGCCATCTTTCATTCTGTTCAAGAATTTCTTGTGGTTTGTGTATTCAATCTGTAAATGAAATAAACATTTAGTAACACCATGATATGGCTGATCTTAATAACTAAAATTTTCATAGACTGGATCCGAAGTTCGGTGTTAATTTATTATCGTCAAAAAATAAAATACGATAAAACGAAGAATGATGTAGTTCATCGAAAATAGGCGCTTTTTAAGTTAAAGTAAAATGTTTTACAAGCTAAAACTGATAGAAATTAACTAAATATGGTATTAGGGCTTAAACTTATTTACCTGATAGTCGTGCATCTTGATTTCTGGCGCTGTATTAGTGATATAAGGCTCTGAGAAGTACGGGAAAGCCCACAGGACTGGAAGCAGGCCATCACCAGGCTTGTCACAGACCCGCCTGTACAATTCTGTCAGTTCCTTCAGAGTCTGTATGAGCGGCTCCACGCGTCCGCCGAATGGAGGATCCATTACTATACAGATGCCGCCCTCACTAAAAACACAGTCTTTATTAAAATTGCTGAATTATGAATTTATTTACAGTGCAAGTATCTACTATTTGAGACTGATTAATTTGATTTAAAATCTTAATTATAAATGTGATTAGATTTACAAATAGAAGAACGGCCTTTAAACTAGTCTAGTTGCATGAAGAAGCAATGTGAAGACGCCAGCCACCACTTCAGTTCTCATAAAATTAAAATTACTGACGAGTATAGCAACTTCACAGAATACACAAGAAATGGCGCTCACACGGTCATAATGAGAAGGCATTCTAATAATGTTTATCACTTGATACAATTGAGCTGAAACTGCTTTTTAAAAGCAGAGATCAACTAACAAGTACAAACAAAAAAATGAACTCTTAAACATTGAATACATACCGTGAATTCTTAAAGAACTTCTTCAGCACCTTTTCATCTTCATTTCCATTGAACATGTAGTTGTTAAACATGTTGTACCACACAAACTGCTTGGGTGGCTGGAAGAGGTGGTGGCGCTTGTCGTAGTCCAGCAGGAGGGAGGTGAAGTCCGGCTGGGACTGTGCCTCCTCGTGAATGGAGGGTGTGCCGATACAGAGGATGTTGCTGAAATTTTGTTAAACTGGGTATTATTTATTGACATTGGTAAGTACTTTATTCATGGTATAATATGTTTATCCGTTATGGAAAAACGCTTTGCAGTTGAATAATATTGTGTAAATATTTAGAAGCTGATAAGCCATAAATATTATAAACCCAAGTATTTACATACTAGAAGTAACTAGGATCTCTGTTTAGCTATTTTCATCATAAGATGTGATACTCTTTATAGAAGAATTCTATAACAGTAACTGTTATCAACTTGCATCAACAATTATTAAGTTGAAATTACCTGATATTATTATTTTTAAGTATTCCAAAGACTGTGCTGATGGATTTCTTGGTGAACATGTACTGTGCTTCCACGGAATCATTCTCCAACATTGGCAAAAACGTTGTGGGTCGACTCAGCTGCTCATCTGTCAACGGAGTGATAATTCTATGCTCTTTTGCATGTTTCTTAGAGGGTTGTGAAAGTGCGTACAACTCCTCACAGGTGTTGCAGAATGCACGATCTGCATAATGTCGTGATTTTATCTGTAAATAGTGAAACAGGATTCAACTTAATCTACAACAAACATATACGGGTTTCTGTATAGTGCCTAGCGCGAAACTAGCATTTCTTCAATTCCGTCATGATTAATACTCCACTCATTTGTATGACACCGTATAAAAAAAGGTACGATAATATTTGGATACAAAAACTAACCTCACAAAAGTTACTCCATGCCGCCGCTTTGTCAATTTTAGGGATTAAACTGTAATATTTCTCGTTACGTTTCCTAACATTCTCTTTCAGCCAGTCTTCCTCATCTATATGCACAGTACACTCCTTGTTCCTGCACGAGGCACAGGCGTAGAAGCGACCTTTTTCTGTTGAAAACAATAAAGTTGGCCCATGCATACATAGAGGATGAGTAGTAACATCTTCAATTACAACTTCAACAGGTAGTGTCTTTTGAGCGATGCTGTCTTTTGCTTCGAATTTACGTTTTCTCGGCATTTTGGATAAATCGTAACACAAGAAATCAAGAATAAAGTATGTTGCAATGTGTGAATACACACCGCACAATGCACATCACATGTGAAAGTGACGTTTACGATTGAAACTGACAGAAGTCAAAGTATAGTGTTGCTGGTTTCCACGATTTATCGTTTTAATATAAGATTTGATAATAGTAACAATGAGAAATAAGTATTTTTTAAATGTGAAATATTTTATGTTAAAATTCCTAAAAATTCAACGTACATAACACAAGCATATTTCATTTAAATTCTGAACCCAAAACATCGCCGTTTTTCCTTATTCAATCATTTATTTTATTCGCTACAGGGCATAGAAGAATTGGAGTTACAATTGATTAAGATGTCTAAAGTTCTAAACAATTTATTCAATTTTCAGAATTTAGTAATATACGGTTTTCAATGGTTGCTCGAGTTCGGTTATTTTTATCGATAAAGAGAAGAGAAATACACTGCTGGCAACTTTGTGAAACCAGATCAAATCAGCGGCGTTCTATTGTATCTTCTGACAATTTTCGAATATTTTCCAAGACACAGCGTAACATAATTCTCGTAAAAATGAATGGTTTGGTAAAGACTGCGCAAAGGGTAGTTACGAACTACGTCAAGAATACAAGCCTATCAGGTGCATTAGTGTCGCTCACCCAATCACCTGTAAAACGTGATTTTACCAGGGGAATATGGCACATGAGCTGTTCAAAGAGGTTAGATGGGATAGCTTCGTCGTCCACACTTCTGCACAACCACTCCAACACATGCGGCTGCGGCTGCGGTCTTAAGGCCATGCACACTAAAGGTAATATAAATCATTTTCGGTAATATAATTTTGAGGTTAGGTTTCACCACCCGCGGAGATCATGCCGGGAATGTCTTTCTAAACCATTATTCCGACTTGAAACCCAGAATATATAGCTTTAACTAATTATTTTCTGCAGAGCCGGAAGTCGACCAAGCCATAAAACCTAAACCCCTTGGTGAGTCCCAATCCCTTCCTTTCCCTCCATTGAAGGTAAGTGCACATGACAAGTCAATCACTAGAAATTATTAAGTAGGTAAACAGTTTGCCTTATAGTGACCGTTGATTAGTTGATAATATATCTTCTACACAATTCGTGTGTAGAATTTGCGCCCGGCGCTGTCGCTCCCGTATAGGCCTTGTTAGCCACCAGCGCAAGTGCCAAAATCAAATAAATTAACACGGCTGCTGTTTCAATCATCTGTCATAGATACTAGAGGCCAATGATGATGATGATGATGATATCTTCTAGAATATACCTATGTAAATAGACAATGTTCATTCCTATCACATGGTCCGTTTTCAACATTATTTTGTATTATTTAAAAGCCACTGGTCAATGACCTCTTATATATTTTCTAAACTTCTATCCGTGTAATGACTAGACTGAATATGTGTAGTTGCAAGTACATTGACTTATTCTATCATAGAAAAACACATTTAAGTAAACAGAAAAAAGTACTAACATACACCATACTCAAAGTACTGGCATCTAATCAATATGTTACAATAAGAAGTTTCTCTCTTAAAATAGGCATCTCCTCACATCCCCTGCACAGTTGCCACACCATGCCACCTGCCCAGGGTGGCTTGGCGCCAGATGCAGGGGACATTAAAACCATGCTCACATCCAGGGATACAGACCTGTGTCTTATCTCTGCATAAAAACATGGGACATATAAAAAACCACAGTTTTAGCTCTTTATAAGAACATGATATAGTAGAATAAATTATGATGAAATATATTTTTACATAAAAACATATGATCATCACACAAACTATCTTAGAGATGTGTCTGAGTATTTTAAATAGACATGTTACCCTAGTTCACAAAATAGCTCTAATAAATTAATCTTGGGTAAAGATAGTAAAAACTTGTTGTATTGAGTAATATTGCATCATCTCGTAGAAAAGTTAGATAACACATCAGTTTTTTTACTAATACTAATTGAAACAGGAATTTTGACTGCTTTTATAAATGAATTGTGTACATATTGGAACATAGAAATATGTTATAATATAATTTTATTAGTGTTGTAAACCTTGTTGCATTTTATTTAAAAAAAAAGGATGATATGAATTTATATTTACAAAAATGTAAAGTAGATTTAAATTTAACATATTGTTGGCAGTTTGAATGATATTGAAATTTAACTCAATGGAGTGTAGTATTTAATTCTTAGTTTTAATGGTAATGTAGTCCAACAACCATTTTCAATAGAGTATTATAAATTCAGCTGTAGATAAGTCAAAATCCTAATTATCTCTACACAATAACTATTTATGATCTATACACATTCTAGGTGAGAGAGAACTAGTAGAATTCCTGACTGAGGAGATAGTGGCGGAGCGCAAGGCACAGAAGGTGAAGGTGCTGCCGAAAGAGCTGCTGGGATTCATGGTCGCCGGGGATGGCGCCGAGGTTGTCCTCACCAAGGAACTTAAAGATGAGACGTAAGTGCATGTCCTATCATATCAACTACAAGATCAATAAGTTACTCAGTAGCCTGATGTGATTATTTGCTGAATGGATATAGGCCTCCTTAGTGACTACAGAGGACCTGGTCTCTTGCTTTCTGCAACTTAGTTGATTAAATTGCTGTTTTGTTTAATAATACAATATTTATTTAATATTACAATATGTTACAATTTACAATCTTAATAACTAAGTTACATATGTATAAGGTTTTGCATAGGTAGACAGAAACAAATAAATTTCGTATCTGTCTAGCGATGAATTGCGGTTCCGCGATAGTGTCGCGAGTGAATCTGACCTAGATATACCAATTTCATGATAAAACAGATGTCCTCTTAATGTAGATGTTGTACTTTTATAACTCAATGCCTATCCTTATGCATGTGTACCTGTTACAAAAGTATTCATCCCCTCACAATTGCCACGCTCGTCTTGCTTCCTCTTAGCAAGATCGGGTGCCAAGTGGGGGGTACAATAAAGCTGTCAAGTAGAATACCACTGCGCCACACATGCCAGTGCGTATGGAACAATACAGCAACAGTCGAATTTGTCTCCTAAAATATTTGTAAGTTTTGCGATTACAACAAAACTTCTTTAAAAAAGGGACGACAGTTCTAATTTCGAATTCAAATAGAGAATTCAAATGTAGAACAGAAAATTATGTAAAAATCATTGTAATACAGACAAACCTTGTTGCCAACTCACTCAACAACTGGTTACTTAAAATTGTACATAAGAAGAAAAAGCGCAGTTCACGCTTTTCGTTAATGTAGACACGCGGCTTAATCGTCAGTACTTATGTTATCAATATACATATGTATATAAAACTAGCTGTTGCCCGCGACATCGATCAAATAAAAAAAAATATGATAACAAATAGATAGTAGCCGATTCTCAGACCTACTATATACAAAATTTCAAAAGAATCGGTCCAGCCGTTACGGAGGAATCGGCAACTAACATTGTTACATGGGAATTTTATATACAAGATATACAAACAGATTAATAAAATTATTTATTTTTATACATTAACAGCGTCAGAATCACGTTCAACGTGAACCACACGGTGGACTCTGATGAGATGGAGGGCGAGAGCCAGCCGGAGAAGCAGGAGTTCTCGGAGATGCGCTCGCGGCCGCAGTTCGAGGTGGACATCGTGCGCGGCGACACCACGCTCGGCTTCACCTGCTCCTATCTGCAGGACCCTCCCGCACAAGGATCTGATGAGTACAGTGAGTATACTATACTCATTACAAACAATTGAGTATGCTTACAATGAACGTCCTGAACCGGAACCGTCCGGAACCGTCCGTTGTTTTGAATATTGACAGGTAGATATAACTAAATGATCGGTTCCCTATATCTTAGTGATTCCTTAATTATCCTTGATGATTAACGATCGTTATTAAAAAGAAAAATGCTGAACGTCAGCTCCAGAAAAGCTCTTTAAAGATGATAATTATTTAGGCTACTTTATTCAGCGGACATATGATTAGTAAACGACACAAGAACTGCGTCAGGTTTGAGTGATTCGTTATTTCGTCTTTCAACTGTATACATGTAATGGAAATTGTTCTTACATAGTTCATATCCCCGTACAATTGCCACGCTCGACGTAGCCGCTTAATGGCATGCTCGGGTGCCGCGTACGGGGTACAGTAATGCTGTCAAGTAGAATACCACTGCGCCACATGCCAGTGCGTATGGAACAATACAGCAACAAACCCTTTTGACTCTTCCTACCAATATATGGCCAAATACTTCCTCCAATAGAAGCAACCGTGCAGTTCCCGGTGCAAATAGGGCTGACCCATATCCACCAATGGGTGTCGTAAGAGGCGACTAAGGTATACTACGACCCGGTGCATACCACCTAGCACCTCGGGTCAACCTCCTGGTGGGGAGTAAACCACCAGCAACAAAGGAGGAGGCTCCCAAGGAGGGTTCGCGTCAGGCAGGCGGCCGGCCGTAAAAATATACAGCCAGAACCATAGCAGCATGGATAGATAACAGCGAGTTTGTGCAGATATATCATATTTGAATACATGCTGCGCCGACCCCAAATAATAATTGGGATAAGAGCAGGGGAATGATGATGATGACTTCCTCCAATAGAAGAAACGAACATTTGCTACACTTCGAGCTTTGATTTTAGATTCCATTCGACATCCAGGTTCCCCTTACCGATAGTTTCTCGATAGTCAGTTGTTTTCAGAATTCTAAGTTCCGTTGATTAATTTTGCCCATTTGTTATAGACGACATCTTCGGTATTGATGAGCTGACAATCTACAAAGGAGACTGGAATGACAAGGTGTACGCCGTCGCCGGAGACGTGCTTGACGGGGTACGTATACTTACAATAATACTGGAATATACTGTGTACCTTTTAATGAAATTCAAAGTGATGCAGAATAATTAAAGTTAGGTATGATATCGTGGCCTTGCGGTTCTATGTATGGATTTGTATGCGCAAGGTGCAGTTTCGATCTCCAATGCAGACAAATATCAATATGATTTTTTTTTAATATTGGAATGGTGTGATGATCTTGTCAGATATGCGGGTCGCACGTGGCCAGAGATTGCAAAAGACAGGGAGGTTTGGAAGGAGAAAGGGGAGGCCTTTGCCCAGCAGTGGGATCTTGTGTAGGCTAATAAAAAAAAAAAAAATTCGGAATGTCTAATCGCTACTATTCAATGAGTTAGCTTGGTGTTCAATATTTTTGTGATCTGGCACAGTTGTTTGTTGGAGTTAGTCAATTTCATGAAACTATAATCGTGATAAATTCTTGCAATCGTGAGACGCTTATTATAATTAAAAATAATATTAAGAAATAGTTATAATTTTAGTGTACCAAAGCTAAAATTCGCCACATTTCTCTATGTCACCATAGCTCATCGCTGTCGAACATGGTATATGACGTCACGTGCGGTCCGAGGTTCGAACCCGGGCCGACTTAACCCCATTTCTATGCCACACTTGATACTATACCACAAGTAGTTGTCAGGTGCCAAAATCGGGGGATATTGTATGCGTTGATGTGAAGTTGATCTCACACACTGATGTGTGAGATATTCATGGAAATGCTACATTTTTATACATGTTTCTAGTACAAATATAGTTGTCGAAAAAAAATCTTCAAGTTTATGCCTCTTTGCAAATGGGCCTTATTTGTAAAGCTTGTTTCCTACGTTTTTATGTAATTTTTAGCTAGTATTTAAAATATTTTTGAATCTTTTTGTATGTAGACTTGTAGTATTCACATTTTTTTTTGTTGCCTGCATAAGTTGATAATGAAATAGTGGTAATAAAATTACTTCCAATAATGTAACAGTAAATGATTACGTTCTATATTTATTAACTATGCGTATAATTGGGAATTCATTAATTCATATTAATAGTTATTGTAAAAAACATCAACTTACCATAGACAGTTAACACATATATTATGTTATCTTGACACCAAATTAACCCAAACCTTCCAATTCCAGTACTTGTACGACCTGCTGATGAACCTGCTGGAGGAGAAAGGCGTCAGCAACGACTTCGCGCAAAAGCTCTCCGACTTCAGCACCGCGTACGAGCACTCCGCCTACATCAACCTGCTCGAGTCTGTCTCCCAGTTCACCATCGGCAAGAAGTAGACGCTCCCGGCAATCTCAGGACCCGAATATACTTGTTACCATAAAAACATGTTTGACCAAAAAAAACACTCTGTATACTCAAATGATACTCAGTTTTATGTTCTAAAGTCAATATGTCACTGAAGACTTGAAAACTAGTGACACAGATCACACGTGAACTTAAAATTGGGCAGCGTTTGTGTATGCGGCCAGTAATCATTTAAAATTTAAAAGAAAATAGAAAAATTTAAAAATTTGAACAAGAAGTTTCCTCGCGACTTTGCGCATCTTTATTGAGCCATGTTAACATTTGATGTTTTTTGTTCCTATGTTGATAAAGACTACTACAGTATTAAATATTTGTTTGATGTACAAAGTTTAAATACAGTAATACTGTAAGTTATTCTAGATTCTTATAAGTTTTAAAGGTACTTTACGAATATTGAAAGTACGTAGGTCAAAAGAGAGAAGTAAAACTCGTAAATAAATTATCTTCAAATAAGTGGAGTCGGAGGAAACCTGTGCAACAGTTGTTAAATCCCTGCTATAATGCCACTGATTTTACTGAAACAAATAATTCATGTTACAATTGTATGAAAAATTTGGAAATTTAGCGATTGTGCATGTAAATGTATGGAGTAACAAGAAGCATTTATGCTGTAGACAGCTTTAAAATAGTTTAGTTGAGACATGGTGATGTTTTGTTTTACGTTAGTTATATCTAGTTATTCTTTCAATTAAATTGTTCCAATAAATAAACAAATGCATGTTGTTTTATTTAATTTTAACCTTACGTCACCTGAAACTCTAAAATAAGTAACACATATAATTGTACTATAGTCCAACAAATCTAAGAAGTGCCGTTTGACGTTTCATCATTTTCAAACCGAAACAACTTTGTTCCTGCGTACAATACTCAGTTTCGACAACCTTTATCATAAAACCATGAATTTAGAAAGGTTTTATTATTGTATCTAAAAATTTTCAATTTTTAATATCCTAAATTAATTGAAAACTTTCAAACAAAGCAAAATAACACATATTTACATAGTAAATAATTTCTAATAGTTCTATTTTTGACCTCATTGCAAAGTCACGTAGTTAGGTCACTGCTTGTAGTGTTGTGACTCTTCAGATACACTTGTATGCGTAATAATCGATTACATATACGAAAAATCGAATGTATTACTTTCAAATTATCAATTGACGACACGTTACTGCGCGACCGCATTATGCACTTAATACATAGATACCCTAAAATAAATTACGACTTCGACAGAGACGTATACTTTGATAATTTCATAGATAATCAACTAGTCATTAATTTAAATGACGATGATGACAAAGACGATGACGATTCTAGTACTAGTAGTGTATAAATAAAATATCCTAAACATAACTTTTATTTCATTATGACAATTGATCTCTTAAAACGTCGGACATTATAGTAATCGATCTCATAAAAATCGGATATTATAGTAATCGATTTTTTTACTCCCAACCCTATTATCCTATTTGTCATAACTGTCAAACGGTACTTCTTAGATTTGTTGGACTATAATACATCTACTCGACTATATTTAGATATCAAATTCTTCTGAAAGTATTGAACTGTGTACATTGTAGGAAGCATGGTTGAAAATAAAGTATTGGCTATTGAATACCCGCGAAATATAAAGCTTGGGTCCTACATTTAGTAGTCCAGTCATTTGGTAGAAAATAAGGGGGTTACCTGGAAAGTTTTCCGGGAGTTTTGAAAATTGGGTATTTTATAGATTTGGATATGCTCTTTTCGAATTTCAACTTTGCCACCTCGTACGACCGCCGCTCGCGCCGCCATTTTGAAAAAATGGCGCCCAAAAACGGTTTTTTGGGAATATCTCCTTTCTGAGGCATTTTACGAAAAAAATATTTTCTACAAAATTAAACTAGAAAAAAAATCCTACACTTTATGCCTTATTCACTTTTTCATAAAATCAATAGTTTTGGATGTACGAGCACCGCAAAGTATTACTTATTCATCTGCACCACCACGTGTTTTTTGTATATTTTTCTAAAATGTTCCATTTCTGCCGCCGGTTTTCAAGTGAATTGTCACAAATAAAACAATTTCCCGTATAAGAAGCCATAGATCTAAGAACATAATCAACACTGTACGTCAATAAACGTACATTGATGATTCAGTCTAAACTAAATATTTCTCTTAATATAGCTTCTACCAACAAATTTTTCGTTGAAGTTTCGTTCATAGTCGAGAGAAAGGGCCCGATTCAAAAGTGACATATTACCCTGACACCTACTTCTTAAAAACCGGCAGCAGTAATAGAACAGTTAAGAAAAATATACGAAACACTCGTAGTGGTGCAAATGAACAATACTTTGCGGCGCTCGTACGTCCAAAACTATTGATTTTATGAAAAAGTGAATAAGACATAAAGTGAAGGAAATTTTTTCTAGTTAAATTTTGTAGAAAACATTTTTTTCGTAAAATGCCTCAGAAAGGAGATATTCCTAAAAAACCGTTTTTGGGCGCCATTTTTTCAAAATGGCGGCGCGACCGGCGGTGGTACGAGGTGGCAAAGTTAAAATTTGAAAAGAGCATATCGAAATCTATAAAATACCCAATTTACAAAACTCCCGGAAAACTTTCCAGGTAAAACTACCAAATGACTGGACTATAGGTAGACTCCTAGAGACTAGATGGCGTTGTGTGAATGTTGAGGAGTCTTTACATACATGAACGTCACGCCTCTTTCCCTTGGGGGTAGGCAGAGATCACAACTTTCCATTTGCTACGATCCCGGCATACCACTTTAGCTTCACCCACACTCATCAATCGCTTCATACACGCCCGTCGGTTTAGGGTACTCCTGACCTGACCCTTTTTTAGGACTTACCCTATTTGGTCTTGGAACGTCTGTCGTGGTCTTCCCCTCCCAACAACTCCATTAAAGCTACACTCATATATCTGTTTCGTTAGTCTTCTTTCGTTCATCCTCTCAACATGCCCAAACCATTTAAGCATCCCTTTCTCAATCCTTGTGACTACATCTTCTTTATTAAACCCTAAACTTACAAACAATCAGAAACACTGTTCCGTTCCATTACTAAAATGTTTGGTGTTACTCAAGAAGCTGCCACGTTGGGCTGGGCGCGTTTGTCGCATTCCAGCTAACCAATCGGCGAAAATTACTGTCTAATGGACCCTAACAAAAAATAGTCACCTGGACTCGGTCTTACCGACCTGGTCACTTGTGGCTCTTGAGAGAGAAGTAGGGAGCCTTTGCCCAGCTGTGGGACATTCCAGGCTGGTATTTATTTTTTTATTATTATTTTGATTATTTATACTGCATTCAATACTTATTTCGAGAAACTACTTTATTATTAAGATGCAATTAGAAATAATAATAAGATGATTTAAACCTTTTACTTCGAAAACGCTTGCTAAACAAAGCAAAACAATTAACTAGTCAAGTTAGGTGACATATTATAGTGCAAATAAATGTTGCGTCCACTCCATCAGCTGTTACGACAATGTGGACATGTCAAACTATAGCTATCTCTTTCACTATTTGTGCTTTTTCCTTTTTATCACTTGATTTTTTGTCTACGATAAACAAAGAAATAAAAATTTCACAAGCCCACTTCAGAATAATCGTGACCAATCATAACACGTTTAAAGTAAGCTAGAAAAATAAGCTGTAAATGAACCAATGAGAAATGAGCTTAGCACGTGAAGTTCGTGCGAACCAGCAGCTGTCAGTGCTTGGAACTGTCAAATCGGCTAGCAAAATGGATCAAGAAATTTTCATTTATCTCGCCAAAATGGCTGACGCGTACTCGTCGCCTATGCGCGGAAAAAAAATACCTGACAATTTGTACGAGCTGTGCTTGACGAATTTAGTGAACTACTTGCAAAAATCAAAGTGCGAGAGAAATGTGCTTACAATGATGCCGGACAGCGTCCTCATGGATGTGTATTACAAGGTGAGTTATGCCATACTTGTTCGTTTTCTTATCGATAAAAAACAGCGTACAGTAGGAATACCGTTATTATTGTCAGATCCAGTGTCAGGTGGCGATAATATTGGTATCAGTGTAGCGATTAGATCGATGGTAGTGTATGTATTGTTTAGTTAGGTTTGGTTAGTGACCGTGAACGTAGGGAGTGCGTGTAGTTAGGAGCTAGTCACTTTCACTGCGCGGCGCTGCACCGTCATACGATCCGCTCTTTGTTACGTTACGACACATAGCTGCGGCTGTGCATCGGCTCCGCGCGATATCAATCTGCTCACTATTGTGTTTCATTCGGACCATAAATGTCCAATCTGTTGCTTTGTGTAACAATAAACCCTAGATTACTCCTCATATCTCAACTAGCTACATCCTACCGCATAAAAAGGTTATTCAAATATAAATCTCCTTTCTAACATGTATATTTCACACACTCCTTAATGAACATCCAATTCAATTCTGTGTTTAGCTCTTTGCAGATCCCGTTTTTCACTTTTTTGTCCAAAAATTGATGCCTATAGCTGCCATCCAGTTTATATCAAAACCATAATAATAAAATGCACATAACATAGCCTAAATTTGTTGCTATAATTTATGACCAACACATTTATAGATTGTATCCATAGAACAACAATCCAATTAAGTGTTACAACAAGAATTAAATGTGAGCATAACAAACACTTACAGAATTCCACATAACAATGTATTTTGTAAACAACTGTTACAATAAATACTTTTTTAAACTATTTATGTTAACCATACATAATAAATGCTACAGTGTAACATAATTATTCATTAAGTCCATCAAATAGCTCATTAATTTTACATAAAACTATTAGAGACTTCTCTTGGTGCATATTATATGCTATTAAGAGGCCATCCTTCAGCAAATAATAGTGACAAATAATTAAAATTAACATAACAATTCTTATTATTTGCAATCTTTTACTAAGTAGTCTCATATGATGTAGATTCAGTCTATATTGTCTATTCTATGGTCAACCTCTTTGGACTAAAATACTCAATGAAGTAACTCTGTGTTATCTATGTTCTAAAATGAGAATATTAAAAGATTTAGCTGTATTTATTTATTCACATAAAATATAAATAAATGATTCATAAAATCATATGATAATAGAAATTTTAAATCTAATAAGAATCCAACTAAGATTAATATGTCAATATTGATCTTGATTTATGGGTATTGCTATTTTGTATTTTTATTGTAGCTTTATTTTATGATTGCATAACATTTTATAGCAACCTCTAGAATTATGGAAAAACCTAGTTATCTCCATCAATTCATTTGTTGACATGTTTTGTGTGGCTTATCTTTAGTGTAGTAAGAATGATTGTTTACAACATTTACCTAACTTTTTAAGTAGTTTTCTTTTTAATGAAACAGTACCTAACTGACTTAGGTACTGAAGATACAATTCTTGCTTTATTTTTTTTTTATTGTTTAAGACTTAAAAGCATAACTATATAGATATGAATAATAGAAACAAAAACCTCAACTGAAATATTAAAATTTATTTAAAATAAATTGTCTGCACCAAAACTAAAGTAACGTATTTTCCCTATTAAATTCTGAACCTTAGGGGTTTAGGGTTCATGACCTATCTCACAACTTGACTTTAAGAACTTTCGTATGACATTCATGTCATACGAAAAAGGTCAACACATGAACTTTACCCTCGAAATTGTCAATGACATATCACTAAACGAAACTGAATTGTAGACGCAGAAAGTTAATATAATATTAGTTTTAAATTCATTTCGAAAATTTATATGAAAGGTACTAAAATCTCGCATTTGACTGCATGGATAGCCGAGTGGTCACCACGCCAATTACCACTGTTCGCGAGGTGTCCCAGGTGCGATCCGCGCGTAGGACAGAGTTTTTGCTGTCTGGGTGTGTTTGTGCATTTGAATGTAATGTCTGTGAAACTCCTGAGTGCGGGAGTCGTACTTAAAACACCCATCTCGTCAACAGAAAATATTTACAAAAAGACGAATAGTCAAGTGATTAAATCGTTCAATAATTTAGGGATGTGTCACCGCATTGAGAGAGATTAACGAACATTTAAAACACTTTGACATTTAGACTGCCTATTACCAAAGCTAAATTGGTGATTAAAGAAAATAGAATGCGCACCGCACTATTCAAATTAGTCCCAAAATAACATATTGTCGTAGGTCTTGTAGCTACGTCTTTCACAACCACTATCTAGGGCGGGGAAACAAAGGATTTCGAAAATGTGTACCTTCACCTAAAAATTACCATTCGTGTGTTTCATCAAGCGTTGTCCTATTTAGACCATTCGCTAGTCTGTATGTTTACAAACAAATAGCTAGCACTGTTTAGCTGTGATGGCTACTATTACCTACGGTCCAACAGATCACGCAGATACAATATTTGTAGAAATGTTTTGGTAACAAGACGCAAAAATAGAAGCTAATGAAGTCACATGACTAATAAACAAATAAACTCTAGAATAGTCGAACCGTCTGCTTGTATTTATGTTAGATTTTATTTGGTTACAACACGTGCGCTCTTTGTCATCATTCCCCTGCCCTTATCCCAATTATTACTTGGGGTCGGCGCAGCATGTCTTCTTCTTCCATACGTTCCTATCTGACGTAAGAGCTGAGAAACTATTGAATCTTTTCTTTTCGCTGTTACTAAGGTCTACTTAATTTATTGCATTACACGTATTTAAACGCAGTCGTTGCCTGAGAGCACGTTGGGTAATTGACATATCTAATTAAATTGGGAAAACCTGGAAGAGAGATATACAGAACAGAGAGTGACTTAATGACAGAAAATAATAATAATGCAATAACCCTCCTTCTGGCGCAGTCGGGTAAAATAATGCTGACATTAAAACACTGGGTGAACACCTAATATCAAGCCTCAGTAATACAAATAGACCATGTATCCATCCATGTATTTATTATTCTTTTCACACCTGCGCTGTCGGGCATGTCAATCAAAGAAGGATATTATCTATTAATTATATCTGCACTGGTTTATATCAGCATAATGTTATGTAGATTATATGTACGTACATAACTCATTCATCACGTTTCATATATTATTATCACTAGTTTCCTAGTAAATACAAACACGAAAATAATACAATTTATTCAACAGCCGTATGTAACTATACATATTTTAATAAAAGGTTTATTTAAATGATACACTAATATTAATGCTTTGTGTATATTCATAAATTAATGAATTCATTTTAATATTTACGAGGCTGTTCATATTTTATGCAAATTGAATTTTATAATATAAAAATTTAACGAGTACTATTGTATAATTTAGTATGGTGTGTTTGTCTATATAGCATTGTATTTAAAAATATGCAAACAATAAAACATTGTTTCATAGTGAACAAATATTGAAAATAATTATGTGGACAGATATTCTCATTAAATTCTAGTGAACTCTTTTGAAGTTCAGTAGCCTAACCAATACCTAAATAAGTAAGTGTTGAATATTAATAAATAATATTAGGACAATATAGGAAAATCCAGCTAATTAAACACTTGTATAACTAGGTTGTTGTGTTGCGCCGACCCCAAATAAAATGGGATAAGAGCAGGAAGATGATGATGATGAGTACTAGGTCAACAGATCACAAAAAGACTATGAGACTGCCAATGTTGCCTCAGTTAGGCGATGCGAGTAATTTCGGGAAAGTTGCAATACAATAATGGCGATAATATATCATTAGTTGCGAGGCTCTGCTATGACACATTGGCTCTTTAGTCAACTTATCCCGATCAAATTTATACCGCGGGATGAGTTGACCAACGTCCAACCAAAAAATGATTTATACATTGCTCATCATCCCTACGTTGCGCGTCGAAAAGTTTCATTTAATTGGAAGACATTTGCAAGAATATCTGGTAGTGTTTTGCTAGTGAACGCTAGCACTAAGTTCCCTTTGTTTACGTCAACGTCAGCCGTCTATTGGTATATGTATAGGCTAGGTACGTAATACATACACAATGCTAGACGCACAATCTCCTGTCTATATCATTGAGCAATCGTTGCATCAGACTGCATTGTACCCACCGACACGTTACTGACAGCCTGAAGGTCTCTGTATGCATTGTCAATAACGTGGAAAGGATATAGGTTTTGATCTAATGGTGTGTTTAGTTTCTATAATGCTACTCGTTATTTTGAAATCTAAAACGATGTTTCCAAATTCGGATGTTTTCTCTTAATTTACAATCTACTGAGGTCACTTCAAGGCCTAACATCACTTCTTTAATTACTTAAAGAGGTAATAACTTGAATAATATTACTATTATTGTAGTTTTATAAGTGTGACAGCGCACTACACGTCGGCAATCGGCGTCTCTCTTCTAGAACTGCAATAATATTACTTTTAGATGTGTCGGCAGGCCCTCAGAAAACATCAATCAACAATGACACTATGCCTAAACAAATAAAACCCAAATTAAATTACTAATGTCATTAAATTAATGAAATCGTGCCTAATTGTATCAATTGTCTTTATTTGATTAAGTAGTGGTGTAGGTCATGGACTGAGTAAATGTCAACGTACCTAGCTAATTAAACAACTTTCGTTGACCGCGGTTTGTTGTGTAATCTGTTGCATTGTTTTTGGCTGTAAATAAATATTTAAAAAAAATCTAAATTAGGACATGGGTTTTAAATATTACTTATAATGAAAGAGTAAGGAGTATGACAGTGTATAGAAATCACGTGAAGGACCATAATATAAGAACGATTAATAAATGCTGAAATGCGGAATAATAGAGGAAAGAAATACATTAAAATTCAACAAGAGTGATACAAAAATAACCTTTAATATTTAAAGTATATTCAACGGTAAAATAACCAGACGCAATTTACAATAACATGTAAATAACATTCGCATGAAATGCAATATACCGTTAAATCAAGATACACATAGTTTGAATATTGAACAACAAACGCTTAAAGTAGATATCTAATATAATTTGTTATTGTTGTGTTTTCCTTGTGGAGTTCCAAACAACACCGGTTAGGTTCGTTGACCATTGTAAATAACCTCTCAACAGGTATATTAAGGAAAAAAATAAAGGTTGTTTACCTATTGCAGAATCGGCGTATAGCAAATATTGCACTTATGACTAAGAAATTTAAGAACTTCTTCTTTATCCTCCTATAAGCTTGTAAAGGATTTAGAATAGCGTAACTATTAGTAATTTTACATTTTCAAACGACTTTAAAAAGAGGAGGTACTCAATTCGTCGTTTTTTTTCTTCCTTTGCTTTGTTTGTAGGGTATGATTTGCTCAGCAGTAGAGGCTCTTGCTGTTTGGTATTGGCTTGACAAGCAAAGTCCAACATGAATGAATATGCGCTACAATAGAATACAATCTAACATCCAAACATGCTAAAGACAGAATAACTACGATCCTTAATAATGAGAATACAACCAAGAAGTTGAAGAACAATCCACGAACAGCATAGTAGAAAAGCAAAAACTTCAATTGTTTTAATGATTGCCAGACCTAAGAAAGTAAATTGTTTAAATGTTTATTCAAATACAAGGTGCAGAGTGCAATACAAGTTGATCGACTCTCGAATTCTCGAAAGGTCTGGAAAGGTGCGTCGATCGGCGACCGTCGATTGTAATGCGTCGTTGCAGCCACATCGAAAGTGCTCGCCCCACGGAATACTGATGGGTTTCCATATAAAAAGCTGCGTTCTCATTTACCTCAATAGAAAGTTATTTGCGCGAGATAAATTATCATAATCCTTAGTGATGTAACTACATCAGTAGCTATTAGATTGTGCAAAGTTATGCTTGGGAAAGTTATGTACGATTCTGGTTTCTTGTTAAATCATCATCTCTCGGCCCTTTTTATACCACTGCTGGGCATGGCCTTCTATCTTCTTAGTTATGATAGCCTTTCAAAAACTACAGTTGTAGTGTCGTTAAATGTTTGCCGGAATCTGGCTATGTTGTCTACACATTTGTTGTAAACAAACGAAAGTGAAACTTCTAAACAATCTGTTAATATACTTTCACTGAAAACCGGAAATTGCTGGTAATCGGATTTCCTAACACATTAATCAAAAACCTGATGACATTTCTAGTGGCTCTTAGTCTGCGCCCATCTTCGTTAAGTAAGTAAATAGATGTTTATACAGCAGAACCATTTCTTACTAAACTATTCTCTGCTCTTCTTAGTCTTGCAGAAGTTTTACAAACTATTATTTTTATCTCACACATATAAATAACATTCAGATTCAGAACCTGGGCCCGTAATTACAGATAAAACAAATGGTTGTTACATAAGAGGATGCTTGGTTATTCATCCAATCAAAGTTAGTTTGTTTACTTATGTTTGTGTGTAAAATAAGTCATTGTGCATACGTACTCGGATATATTGCTCCCATACACACGAAAAGGTCTATCAAACACCCTTTATAAAAATGGAACAAAATCATAATCATGTTCTATTTCTGGCTTAAGAGGTATATTTTCATAAAGGACAGCATTGTTATGAGCCCCTTTTTGTATCCTATTGTATCTTTTGGGTATTGTATTGTGATTTGGCAAAGATTCTAATCACAAAGCTCGTGAAAGTCAAGACCTGTATTCGGTGTAACCACAAAACCGTTTTGCATTAGTCAGGTATAAAACCTTTGGCGCACTTGCAAAATGAGGTAACAGTGTTTTTGCACTTAACACTTCCACTACTTGACATCCTCAAGTAAACTAATATTTGCTTTGAAAGCAGAAAAAGTTGAGCGTAAAAGTAAAAGTCGATAGATTTTGTGATGACTTGAATTTTTTTACACACTACTATTGTAATATAGAGATATTTGTCTCCGAAACTTCCATACGCCATCCATAAAAAGTTTCTGGAGAGCCTACCGAACATAACTTATAATATTATTATGTGTATTTAAACTTTTTTCCTTTACCACTACGAGTTATTTACCTTTACACGTTGTTGTAACACAACTCTGCATTGCAAAACATCTAGAAAGGTCTGGGAATCGCGTTCTAAACCAATTTCACGCAGAAATCAAATAGGACTAATTTCCTCAGTTTCATCTTCTTATTGGCTCAGTGTGGGCAGCTTTTGTTTTGTAATGATATAGAACAGTCTAAATGTTAGTGCCATGTGGGTATTGCGGTCTAGGTCAAGTTCTTTTAAAGACCACTTGATATTTCACAAAGTGTGTTTGCTTGTATTGTCGTTTTGCACATATCCATAAAGGCATTTTATCACTTTATCGATGCGTACGAGTACCGTATAATAACCTGCATAAAACAAATGTATACAATACCATGTGGCATACATATAAATGTTTGAATACGTACTTAAATATTTTAACCAGTATTGCACATTTTGGTGAAATGAGGAAAACTTGAACAATACTCGAACTGTCTCGAATTACTCGCACCGAGGAATCGAAATTCCAAATATGTAAGTGATGCAACTCTTTGTTTGATTTCTTGGGTATTTTAATTATCTTAAACCAAATATTGTTCGTTTTATCTTTAACCTGCTGCAATATAATCTTACTTATTAAAGAGAAGAATGTAAATCTTTTGACTTGAATAAATACCAACCAAAATAGTTTTGTAAAGGATCTATAGACGCAGACAAGTAATGACTGTTCTGATTCAATAACCTGAGTGAAAGAACTTGCGGAAAGCAAAGCAGCTGTCTGTAGGTAACTGTATTTATGACTCATTTGTTATATTTTCAATTGATCAGCCTCTCTAGATAAGTAACATTTCTGCAATCGATCGATCGACGTTAATGAAAAACGTACAAATGTACCTAGTTTAAATAAATCACGTGACTTACACCTGTCATCTTCATAAATTTGGGCGTTTTCTTTTGACATTTTCGATTGCAAAAAATTAAATTGGCTAGATGAGCAGTACGTAGTTTTTCTTATTTTGGTTTTTAGAACTTATTTAACCGATTTGGCAGGTACATCTGTATAAACTAAAGACCAAGGGCATGATTTTCTCATTCATTTTGTAGATCCCAAAATATAATCCACGTATCGATAATATGTAGGTACGCTTCATGTAAATGATAAACATGTTTATACCTATTTACATACTTTTTAAAAGCCTTGGTTATCTATTAGCGTCAGTACATTGGTAAGGCATCATGTGACATTATGGAAAACAACGACTCAATGTGCCAGGAATGCTAACTATTTCGACTATTTTATTTATTTTCAATATCATTATTACCAACAACCATTGTCATCCCACAGCTTAGGACAAGCCTTTTCTAATACTTGCAGTCTCTGCAGTCTATGATAGTCATTCTATCTAGCCTTTTTCTTTAAGAATATTGAGATCGAATTCGAGTGTTATCGGAATTGGCCATTTCAGATTCAGTTTAACACCATTTTGTTACATAAATTGTCTGCCTATCTGACCTTCACCACCCATTTTATATAGTCCCCAAAAGTACTGTTGCGTTACTAATATACCTAATTATAATATCTATAAAGATGCGAAAACTCCGCAGTAATAACTCAGTGAGCCCCGACTCCCGAGATGAGATCTTTAATATCGGGGACGCGCCTTTATTAATGAGAAAAGGAGATGGAATAACCAGAATAAAACGAAATATAAATGGGAATAAAATACCCTACGTAAACCTCACTATTTCTTCTGAAGATTATGTTAGAATATGATTTCTTTTCGCTGGTTTAGGCTTAGATTGTGGTTTGTCTATCAAAAGTGTAAAAAGTGTCTTGCTTCGCTTTGTGCAATTCAGTTCTCGCGTCATAGACAAAAATAGCGAATGTGGATATCCTATTGATAGTGGTTGTAATCAGTTTTGCTGTTACAATCTTAAATAGACGTTATCGACTTTTTATCGGAGATCAATCAACAGCTTAGACGAAAATTGCATTGTGCAGTTTACAGTTTCCCTGTCATCTTGTCTTTTAATTATATCTTTAGTGAATATTTGCGATGCTCAAACTCGTAAAACACCACAAACGCGTCTCGCAAAGTGCTAAATATTCCGTTCGGAATATTCACAGTGGCGGAGATATAAAATCAATCCTTTACCGTTAGATATCTGTCCCGGTCGTCTCGGTTACCGCTACGACGATTAGCATTTTAGGTGAAGGCAAACCGGCCATGTGTACCGCTGACGCCTACACAACGGAAATCACACCTTATCGCAATCCCGATAAAGTACTTATTTGAATAATTGATTCGCTTGCGAAAAGAAAGTCGATTTTTATGAAAATTATATTTGTTATGACTCATGTGTTAGTTGACTTTAGTGACAATCGATGTCTGGTTCGAATCGATTTATTTCTTTATCGATTGTGTTTGAGTCGTCTCACACATCACTTAATCAAAATGAAGATTTATTTTAACTTTTTAATCGACTATCGAATTGAGCAATTATTAATCAAAAGCTCGGTTAATTGTCGATGTTAATGTATAAAAATATTGGTATTTATTTTGTTTTACATAACAGTATTATCGTGTTTATAAATGTCAATAAATGGCATTTTAAGAAAATATGTTTTAAAGTATTTAAAATTGTGAATGGTGTTTAATAAATCAAATAAATGTCAGTTATGAACTAAGGTTGCATTTAACGAAATATGTTTGAAAATAATTTTATAATTATGAATATTTAAATAAATAATGATTTTATTTCAATCATATATTGTAATCACGTGTGTATAATAAAAATAATCTTAGGTTTTTACCAAAACATTATTTTATTTATCTTATTGACGCCGGGTGGCGTTTGTGATAAACCACACCAAAATACAAATCAATGTTATAATTATTTTAGATTATTATTTACATTTACAGTACTAAAACTCTTTTATGGCACCTTCTTTTATTCAAACATAAACTTAACTATGTTATGTTCTATAGTTTTAATTACTGTGCCAATACTGCCAATGAACTGTACTTTTGACATTTCGTTGTTTTTGTCTCTTGATCAATATTTGTCTTAGTCCTTGTCTAATATTTGCCGGATCGTTGGCATTTTAATTTGTTTGTGTTTGATTAGCAGGTATTTATGAACACTCAAAGCAAACTTATTAAGAAAATCCTTTGTTTTCTAAAAGGCTTAGCTTCTTGTCGAATTTTATGTCGATTTGCCGTAGTCCAAGCTGTAAGCCATATAATTAATCAATTTATGTATTGGCCTTGCGTATACTAAAGGTTTGTTCTGTAACTTATACCATCATCATAACACTTTAAATACGCTACAGCATCGTTCAAAACAATCCGCGACGAGACATTCCTTCTGTATTGCACAAACAAACGAAACACGCCCACAAACTACATAACTACTTGTTTTCCACCGTCTGGGGCCGCATCTTACCTAAGACAGGTCTATAATCTCCAAGGCGATGCCCAAACCATCAAGGATTGTAAGATCGTAACAAAGGTCAATGGCCTAATCTGAGTCACGGATCCACGATGACAGACTTGACGGTATAATGATATAGGAAATGCAATCTTAATGCCTTGGAATAAAGAAGGTTTGATTTACAGCTTGACTAGTGATTGTTCTGCCTAGTTCTGACAACGGTACATCCAGACAGACAGATCATTGCGTGACCTACTCGTCATGTTTTATGTGAAAGTTTCAGTTTATGACTGTTTAAGTAATAACATTGTGTCGAATGACAGGATGGAAAACTAATCTTACCTACAGTTATACATGCTCAACAATAGAGGTTTTACTAAATGAGGCCTTTTGTAAATGACTCCGTTGTGAAGCTTTTATCGATGCTTGCTAAGGAACGAATCTCTGGTTTGTCTTTGTAAGATTTCAGTCGCTCGGAGACTGATGTTGCCGGGTAAAGGAAATTAGAGTTGCCTCGTATACAACAGTACCAGTAAGCCTGTGTAATATTTGTCTCTATAGATATCTTTAAATATAAATTATTGCGAGTAATTTCATTGAGAGTAATAAAATTATGTCACAAAACAGAAATTCCTTGTAGACATTTTAATCATCTTCATTATTACTTATTACATAGACTACTCGGTATTAAAAAAAAGTGTTGATAAGTGATCTCTAGAAACGTTTGCGAGATGACGTCAGATAGGAACGTGTGGAAGAATAAGACATGCTGCGCCGACCCAATAATAAGTGGGATAAGGGCAGGGGAATGATGATGAAATGATCACTAGAACCAATTTAATTGATTCCCATAGATGATAATCACAAAATAATTCTACAATATTGCTAGAAGTTATAATGACTGGTGTGTATTTTCATTTAGCCTTGCTCTTTACATTGTTCTAGCATAAAAGATTATGTCTAGACACCAGACTAAACACATCGACTGTTGTTAATGAGATTCAAATTCTTAAAACTGCACAATGAAAGCAAAATGAAAACTTTATTATAATATTTGAAGTTTTTCTCATACTTTAATACAATGTAATATTATTACGCATCTTTTTATACGAAAACAATTTGATAAGGCGTAGAATAGGATACACGTTTTTTCTCTAAAAGGTCAGCTGCCTTGTATCTAATAAAGAATTTAATTACTGCTTTGTTTGCATAGACTTATCTATCTTTTTTTATTTAAGAATCATTATATTTTTTTTGTATTAATGTATTTAATTGTCCAGGGGACCTATCGCCGCGTCTTTCATTAACATAGTTGCAGTTCTGGAAGCGTATCTCACTTATCAACATAGAGCGGTGTCCCTCTTTTTAAAACTTCAATAATATTACTCACCTGCATTCTAAATATTGCAATCTTTAATCGCCAATCCCTATACGATACTCAATACTTCTCTATACTGAAAGAAACCTTTAAAGTAGGCAATAGGCCTCTGTAGATATAGGTCGGTGATGATGCCGTGATGCCTTGCCACATACCGACCAAATGCGGGAGACGTTGCATGGTGGCGGTTCAGGTTTAGTCAGTAAGAGTCCGACATTACCTACCTAAACAAAAAAGGGCCACTGTAAATACTAACGTTATTTGTGAAGTAGGTAGATATATCCATTGGCGCAACCTATCTACAATTTTAAGTATTTGATTAGATTTATAGATCGCTAAATATATTTCATAATATTATTGTGCTGATAACAAAGTCACATGCATATAATTATGCGAAAAAAAAAGATAAAAGTTATTCAACGCGTTAGTATCTTATCGTTAAATGACAGTGTAAATAATATGAATTGTATTTGTGTTATTATTTTATTCTTATTTAAGTTATGACGAAGGACGTAGTCGGGTAATATGGTAGAATTAGGTATAACTTCAATTGGAAACTAAGGACGTTTATTTGTTCTATTGTTGAATGTCGATCGTCAATTTTAGTTGTTAAGTAGCAGAATGTCGTTCTGTACACAACTCGTAATTTAAAAAAAATCTGGTCTGGTAAATTTTCCTTTTTTTTATTCCTAAAACGCAATTTCAAGAAGTACCTACTGATTTGTCTGCCTCTGTTTAACAGACAGAACTAGTAAATTGAGTTTGGTATCAACATAGGATAAAAAATACAGTATTACGAGTTAGCCGTTTCTAAAAACAGTCGCGCCGCACGTAACAGCGGTTGCCCAAAATTTAAAATTACATCAACAACACACTGTCAGTTCGTCACTGCGACTGTATCATGCCACAGTCATGCCACGATCCGGAAGCATAGGCATAACTTGCGTTGCGCTCGTTTGTATGATGGAGTCATTCTGTATACTATGGTATCAGTATTCCGTCATTAGATCACTAATTAAATACTTTACTTGAGGAAGAAAACGTTAATTAAATAAATAATAGTAAAAGCCTACACAAACATTCCTTTGTACAATATCATTATTTACTTATATGATAAGACGCTCCGATTAACTATGAAGTAAGAGTAACTACATTATTGTTTACGTTCTCTATGAATGATAAAAACGTGTAAATTATTACTTTTGTTTAAATATTAAAAGAAATCCACTTATGTCATAAACGCGAAAGTTTGCAACTATGGATATATGAATGGATAGATGCTGGATGAATGACATTCTGGATGAACACATAGGATATCAACATTTAAGCCGACTGCGACAGAGGGGGTAATGTTTTTGCCTCTATAACCTAACTGCGAGGGCGAAGTCGCGGGCAAAAGCTAGTGTTATAATATATATTTTGCAAGAGACCGGTTTTTAAAGAAAGTTTTTTCAAGCGTAGGTGTTTTTTCGACAGCTAAGATTGCATCTTTCTTAGTAATAAAAATATCAAAAGTCTCAGCATGCATTGTGTGCTAATAAATGATGATTGATACTTTGTATAAGAATAATTGAAAGTAATTAGTTTCTTTGGTCTGATATTGAAATATCAGTCGGTCACCGTTGTTTGTCACACTGACTTTGTCTTTTCAATGTGTGAAGTAGCGACAGATAGGTATTTAAGAACTTCTTAAAGACAGCTTAAGCTGACTATTCAGGTTAGGTTAAGCGTTTTGAACTTTCGCGAGTTGTTAACATATTTTAGACAATAGTCCACCCGTGACCACGGTAGGTGCAATTCGACCGAAACGTCGGGGGAAAAGAAGTATCGAATAACATCACGAATAAGACTCGTTTCCTGTCTAAAATATCTGCTACCAGATTGTACATCGTTAATGCGAAAAGAAGTTACGTTTGACGCAAACGGCCCTGCGAATATTCCTTATGATTGACTGGTAGAGAATACCTCAAGCTATTAAGTCCGCCATTGTACATTATTTGTATAAGAAATATTTTCGAAATCGCTAATATCTAGCCTGTTTCCTAGTCTACGAAGGTGGGCGTTTGATCTGCGATCACCTTGTTTCGTTACCTTGGCACCCCTTTCTACTGGTTTCAGCTTGGTTGGTTCAAACTGGTTGTTTTGAGCTATCGAGAGTGTACTAGCAGCAACGCGTGATGTGTGCCTTTCGCTTTTCAAGGGGAATTTCTCTAGACAACTTTTAAGGCGATGCTTGCCTGTCTAGTTTTAATGCTAGATTAAAACTCTTTTGTAGTTGTTGGTCGATAGTTGAATTTGAATATTTTAGAGCATATTTTACAGGTGTATCAAAACCTTTGAGTTGTATTTGGTCATTGAAATAAAATTTATTATTTCCCATGGATGAAAAATAGCGGTATTTTGCAGTTATAAGTCTGAAAACTTTATTCCAAAAACAAACTTTGACAAACTTCTCTCCAAGTCAAAATCATCTTTGAACATCCACTACTCCAGTAACTCATACTCTAACGTTAAAATTAAGCAATAAAGCAAGTACTTCATTAATTGCATCGACTATTTGTCCATTAGCAGCCAGCAGGCACTGCCCAAGGACAAAGCCCTCTCTATTCGAAGTTATCAGCGCAAGATAATTGCTGCCGACACTGTTAGCGGTTTCCGACCGACTTCTATTCATATTCCCAATATTATAACAAATAACTGATATTGTTTATTGCGTTTGATTTTGTTTTTACGCATACAATTGTTTTTGTTTTTAGCGACTTGACTTGATGACTAAATATGTTTATGAAAGCGGTATCTTGACTCATAGTGTAGTTACCCCAAAATAAATAGGTGCTTTAAATGTCTACACATTGGGGAATCGTCAATTCATCATTATTTTCAAAGAAATGTAATGTGGTTTTATTGTTTTTTGTTGACTCGTATTTGTGTGTCATACTATGTTTAATTAGGTGCTTAGTGCTTATAGATTCCTGTTAAACAGAAACCGCAGAAAATTGGGAATACCTTCATTCCTATTCGCCAGTAAAATGTATTAAGCAGGCCAAGGGTGTTTGGAAGATGATCCCAAAAGCTGAAAAGATACTCTACATAACAAAAACCATACTTTTAAATAAGGCTAACTGTTGTTTTAGCTTCAAAACATTAACCCCCTCCGACCGCGACGCAGCCAGTTAAAAAGTAGCCTATCCAACGTGTCACCTAATTCCATAAAAAATAATATGAAAATTGACCCAGCCTTTTAACCATGAAATAGTAACATCCATCCTTCCAACTTTCGCGTTTGTACTATTAGTAGGATTCTATCTAAATAAACTGTGTATTAAGGTAAACGTGTGATCGCCTTAACTGGCCGCGCGGCGGGTCGCGCGCGGCTCCGCGAAATTTCACTTTCGCTCGCTTACATAAACATCGCGACCTTTTATCGCCACTCACGCGATTTGCGATTTACGCAGTAGCCTGTATGCAATGCAACGTTACGCTGTAACTGAAGGATGCAACTGTGGAGAAATAACAGTTAACACGATACTTTGATGTACGACCCGTAAAGATGTCAAATTGATGTATGTTCGTTTAACACGGTTTAATGGTTACTATATCTTATTAATTTACGGTTGGTATTGTTGATTGGTAATTGAAAAGTGTTTGTGGAATTAATGTTTTTAGTATTACGACTAAGCCCCTTTTTACACCGTACAAAATCATAGTGGTCTATAATAATGGAATGTCGTCGTTGCCGCGTACCGAAGACTTTAGTCTCGTGTATGAAGCGCCTAAGGGTCAGAAATTAATAACAGTATTAAAATAATTAAATACTTGTACTTCTTTTGCGTTATCATAATTATGTCATTATTATAATTATATTACATCACCTTCAGGTAAATAAGTAGCGGTAAAAAAGGTCATATTATTTTACCGTTGTAACATTGTATGGTAATACGGAGCACGTCGTTATACATGCGTGTCATTAATTATATCCTGACAGATTCTGTATTGGGAACAGTGGAGGAGCTAACCAATCAGGAAACCTGATTAAATACTGCATTTTGATTTTAATTTTACGGCCTGTTTATGGCCGCGGTACGTGAATACGATTATGTTCAATAGGGTTGTCAATGTAGAGCCTAGGTACAATTTTCTTCACATTCAGACGAAGCGCTTGTGGAAAATTTACCGGATGAAACGAACTAAAATGACAATTTCCATTTCAGTGATCCGTGGGTGTCGTTTTGTAATAAAAGCGGCGTTAATAAAACCACTGGCATAAAAAGGCGTAGGTTTTTATAGCGAAATTCTTTTCCGCGGGTATAAACTTTCTTCCATTTTAAATATTACTTATATCATAAACCGATTGATAAACTAAAGTTCACAGAAGCTTTTGTCGTAACCGTTTAAATATCAGCTCGACAACCCTAATTCGCAGTACGTATAAACTTTACCCATTTCAATTATAAACTGTACAGTTGCAATTACAGTTGAACTATTCGCATTAGATGCATTAACCTACCTTAAATAAAGACTGGTATAGAAGACGTAGACCTATGGAACCTAGGTTGTATGTATGTAATAATTTTAATAGACAGCTTGTGTTTCACATTCATTTAGATAGGACTAATGATTCTTTATGATTATTGCTTGATTTGAAACTGCATTAAAACAGTTGGCTTTGTGTATCATTAAATTATTATTTAAAGTATGTTTTTTTAGTACAATGTATGTATAGTACATACAGTAGGCATCAAATAAGGTAGTCAAAGTTTTGTCATCGATGTATGCGGTAATTGATAACGCTGAACATGTACCACAGAACTTCAGGATCTGTACGCGCGTGTCACGGGCTCGGTCCCCATGTAGGACAAGAATTTATGCGATCCACAAAGGCTTGTTCTGAGTCGGGGTGTCTTAAAAATACAAAACATGTTTACCCGATGTTTCGGCTGACTAATATTAATGACGTTCGTGTTTTATGATCTTGCAATTAATACTGGACTCCTTTTTAACAATATTACGTTTCTTTTGGTCGTGGTCGATGTAACCACAAGACCTAGATCGAAATACCAGCTACCGAGCTAGTCCCGAAATTAGACTTTAAACATGTTTTGAATATTAAATTATAATTGAGAAATACGTAAATATCAATACCGTGTAGCATTATTGCCACTTAAAAATAGAAATATACCTTTATTTATTAAAACGAAACAAAACATTCAACGAAACAAGCGTTAAAAATATATATTTTTTTTAAATATGCTTGTATCGTATTTTTATTATATTCGGAATCATAAGACTTTGTACATGGCATCCATCATTAGAGTTAATAAGGTTTTTTAACTTTTAAATCATGTACTGAGAGCGGATAATTAATATGTTTTAATTAGGTTACCATATTACATTAATTATGTATTTAAAAGGTTTTGAATACGTTTAAATATTTAAAATTGAGTGTCCATATATTAATGATTAATTAATTATAATTTTAATTGCACGCCCTTTATTAATGCGTATTTATATAGGTTATATGTAAATGTATACTTTTATTTTATATTTAGGACACATTTCTTTTGTCTGTAGGAAATATTGTGTAATTTTAAATTAAAAAATCGAACAAAGGGTCGGTGGCTGTATACCTATATGTCCCGCTTAAATTTTAAAACTACGCAACTGATTTTGAAGCGGTTTTTTAATAGATAGAGTGATTCAAGTTTTATATGTATAATACACAATATTTCACCTGTGCGAAGCTGGGGCGTGGCGCTAGTCTTTTATAATATAAATCAAGTTCAGGCTTTCTTGTAGGTCAATAACTCAATACCTCGGGTCAACAATCCATGACTAAGTTACTATAATTCGACGAACTAAGGATTTCGAACAGGATTTTGTATTTCTTTTCCTTAAGCAAATACAATAGTGAATAGGAATTGTCTAAAACAATTGTAAACTTTCGCCATTGACTATATTGAGTCATGATTCGAGTCTTGTTGAACTATGCCCCACTTATCAAACTGTTACGTTACAATGAAAGTATATAGAGCAAGCAAGTATACTGAAGTTGAAAACTGGTTTATGATTGCTTAAAATGTCAAATAGTAATGTTGTTTGTTTTTTTTTTACAGGTACTAATTAAAATTGGATTTTCATTGATTCTGAACTGTATTATGAAAAGTCAACTGGTCTTGGATCTTGGTATGTACTCAATACTTACCTTCTGAAGCTTTTGTGAACAGTTAAAATGTCTGAAAAGTGCACAACCAAAAAATCAAACTGAAACTGTTATGACGGTGAAGGGTGGGCGATAGGGGTGCTGTCTGTTATAATTTTGACGTTCGAAAAGTGCTACATTGTAGCCCAATTTGAATAAATGACTTTTGATTTTGAACTTAAATATTTTTGGTATGATTTATTACTTTAAATTCGCACACGGAAACATCGAAAACATTGTGAATATTACAAACGTAGGTGACAGCCCCATTAATCCTTGTACAGATAATATGACTATTCTTAGCTATTTTACATAATAAAAAAAACTTGAAAACTCAACAAAGACGAGTTCTAGAACCTGTTGCGATATTGATGCAAAACAGTTTATTTGTAACCATCGCATCAGACAGTCTCTCCTATCACACTCTGATTACACTAGCTGTTACCCGCGACTTCGCACGCACGAATGTCGTTTCTAGCTGCAAAACAGTACATTACTGATGCTGCCAGTTACTAAGCAGCCTATGGGATAATCTTGGTTAACTAACTTTACACCAAATTTCATAATAATTTGTCCAGTCGTTTGAGCTGAAAGAGTAACAAACGTCAACATCAATAAACATTCGCAATATTATACATATTAGTCTGTTAAATATGTATGTGCAAGTCAGATAAGTTACAACATCTTTAATTATTTTTGCGAAAGCTTAAACAGTTTTATGACATTTGTATTATTTTCTTCTTAAATAACAAATAAAGCGTTAAAAATAGGAAAATACAAAAGTAAGTCTTGTAAGAAAATAGGGTTTGCACATAAATTTTAATATATCCTTTTCGCAGGTCGAACCGTAGAGAATCTAGTTGATTAACCCCCCACTTGCAAAATAGTAGCTACATGACTCTATCGAATTTAATTGTTTACAGTTTCCAGTGTTTCCACCTACCTATGTTTACGCGTCACCTTTACGTGGAGTGTTACATAAATAACCATACCATGTAAACGTTTACGTTTAATTACTCGTTAATATGATTTAATGGTTTAGTACTTTTAATAGACAACTAGTGTCTTTTTATATGTCTATAGAAACATGTAGTTTGTCTTCATTATGTATGTTGTGCAAACATGGTATAATAAAGATTTATTTTATTCGATTAAACGGCTCCCATTATATGGAACGGTTCGTGCATTGTAGGGCTTATAATTTACTGAAAAAAGTACAAAAAATTGGACTACATAAAATAAATGATATGTTTTATTTAAAATTTACAGTTTTTTTGTTAAAAGCATACGATTGACATCAATTATACAATCTTATTGTAGGTAGTCAACATTTACACTACTATAAGAACTGTTCCTATATTCTTATTTGCATGCCATAGATATCGAATTACCTTTTAACCATGATACCGCGTCACAAAACCTATTGCTTTTTACATTAGGGTTGCTCTACAGACAATCCTCTATATACGAGATTAAGGATACCATAACAGGTGCTCTAGTTTTTAAACCATATCTTAATTGCACGGATTGTATTATGAGATTAAAATCGTATTATTTCCAGTGTAGCGTACGAGCTTGTTTGTATTTCAATTTGGTTCGAATTACGTGTCATTGACACAGTTCAATGTAGATTTGCCTACAAAAACACCGATGTACCTATTCAGTGCGTAGTGTAAAAATATTTTGCCGTTAAAGATATTTACCGAAAGCAAACATTCACCCATTCATTGATTGACTCAGGTATATTTATTCGTGTCGGCGACATAACTGGCTGTATACTTAGCACCAGTGCCACTTTGTGCATAGACTATAAACATACATTTTGGGTCAAACGTCAAAGTCATATCGAATGGCCGGAGCGTTATCGAGTCCTTATCGATATGTGCAGTAAAATGGGTTATTGCTCTCCATAGCGCTTGTTGTTTCCTATTTGAATAACTTTTGATTGTGCAATTATGTAGCCGCGAACGTATTCATTATTCATGTGTACGATGCATGCGGTTAACCCGTGTAGTGTACGGGTACTATCATGAAACTGATGCAAGTTGAGTAATTTAACCCCAAAATAGAGCTGTGCTAAATCGATTTGAAGATAATGAGAGTAGAAACAAAAATAGGTCTATATTATTCATGCTAAGTAAACTAATTTTAGACCTTCACTTCGACAATGTAGCTAATTGTCTTGTTATGCAAATTTAAAAGCCTTTTTGTAACAATATTGCATGTATGTTTATTAAGCCGACACGCGAGACTCCAACACAAATAGTGATATATTTGATACCTTCCAGACAGTGTTGAAACATTAGCGACAAAATGTATTTGCCCTTCAGATATTGAACAGTAGTCGGAATAGTGCGGGCTTCTTAAATCGATGCCGAGAGGGTTGAGACAACGTGATATGGTCACACCTTAACTCAAGGGGGTGAATGCACGTCGACATAAGGATTCACGCCAGACACGACTTTTTACTACAGCTAATGAGTGACAAACATGGGACATTAAAAATGAAAGTCGATGCAGTCAACTCTAATATTGACACGCCTAGTGGGCGTGTGCACATTGCAAAAGACGATTAACAATAGCAGATAAAATAATGACTAATTTAGAATAAGTTATAAACTAAACCCAATATATATTTTCTCTCTGTTCTCTACGTTTTACAATTGGGCAAGATTTTTATTTTAACACAATTGAGAGGCGACATAGAGACGGCACAGGGTCCAGTTCTAAGGCAGTGTAGCGACATTTCTCTCTACCTCAACTCCTTTATGTTCTGTGATAACAAGCTTGTACCTGCCATCTGTCGGCTAAACCCATGTACTTATGCTAATACATCAGATACGTAACGTTACAATGTACCCAACTAGTTGCAGACTTCACCAAACAGGTTGTTATCCATAGATCGTTATAGAAAAGTTTACGCGTTACGTTTTTTTGCGGTACTTAGGCTGACTATATACTGGAACGTGTAATTATGTGGTTAATTATGTTTTATTTGTATTGAGTATGATGGAAATAAAACGGTGGATGTATTTATGATATGTAGGCGTGTTTCAGTAGTCTTCCGTTTATTGTTTTTTCTTAGAACTAGTAATTAAGAGACCAAGTAAAATGTTGCAAGTCCTCAGGTGTTTTTCAAAAGATGCATAGACTTGGTAGATATGTAAGGAGACTCGGTAGATTATGTTCTTACAAAAAAAAAGTTTTTTTGGTCATGTTCTCGCATGTAGCTCAAGTCAAAGCGATCACTTATCACGTATACTTCAATTTCTTTTTTCTGGTATCTTTATCCCGAGCGGCTAATACATGCGAAGCCGTAATACCGCAGCATACAAGCTCACCAAAAACCTTCAATCTACGAGGGTCAATGTTCTGCAAGATATCCTCAGGTTAATACCACGGTCCAGTAACTCTGCCCACCGCTGGTGACACGCGCCGCTATGCTAATATAGTGATCATTGCTCAGCTTCCGCGTCGCCTTAATCAGAATCAGTCCGGGCCTCGTTACCACCTATTTTTTGCACGAACTTAAACTGGCTTCGCTAACATCGTTTCCTGGTGTTTTTGCCGCTACTTAGATATTTAGATTAACGCCCGTGTTATTCCTTTTGTTCTTATTCTGGTCTGAAAATAACACGGTGATGAATCGTTATTTTTATTGCCAATTGTGTCATAAAAAGTATCTACGTGAATGGAATAAAAATGGTTCAATAAAAATGTATAATGTGAACTTTATTCAATACAAAGCTTGGCTTGTATCATAAGCTTAGGTTCAAGAAATACTGCCTTCAAGAATTAGTGCACTGACCGCTAATTGCGGCCTAAGTACGCATTGATATTATTCTCATAAAACCTATCGAACGGGTCCATTTCAATTAATTTAATTGACATTGGTGCAAGTGAACCAGGCCACAAGGACTTATAATATCTTTATTGACAATAAAACGCTTGTCTCGCGCACTGTACCGACACATTGGAGGAACGCACGCAGTACACTTACGTACAATTTATTAAGCACTTGTGTTAATGTGTGTCATGCGTTTCACAGCAGTCTAGACCGGGCCGTATCTAGGCAATATGCGCTAGACATTCTAGGTTCTGGCAACTCGGTAACCGGGTGGCCCGCTTGCACACTTGCGCGAGCGCACCTTTTTGTACGACGTACGCGTTTACGGAGATCGTTGCTCACAATTATGTTAGTTAATTATCTGGCGTCGGGTTCTGGGAAAATATGTAGATATGTGGATTTATATGAAGTCCGGCTGCTCGCTGGTTTCTCTGTTGTTTTGAGGTCTTTGCTCTCAAGACCGCGGATGTCGTTTTGTATGCGCGGCCCTAAGCGGTTCGACGTGAAACGGTTGCACGCCAAGTGTGCATACTGCCTTACACTGCGACAAATCATTCGAGTAGGTTCTAAATGACAACATTAGAGCTTACTTGTAGCTTATAATTGGTATTATTATGTCTGTATAGTAACTCACATCCCAAAATTATTCCAAATCTTCCCCGTATTTTTCCCACAGTCCGATAAGGATGCAGGAATAATACACTGCTTATAATTCAATAAACGCGTGCTGATCGAAACAAGGAAGTCTGTTTATTGCCTGCGCCTGCGCTGACCATAGTGCCGCAGGTATCGACACGTTAATAAAACATTCGGCGATGCTCGCATGCATGACAAGCAGACAGGCAGACAGCTGCTCGAGGAAGCTGAGTTAATGTCTCGGTCGCAGTATTGCATTATTATTGCTGCGTGATTGTTTACGCGCCTTTATAGGAATGGGGATTTTTATTTCGGGCAGTGAGATTTGAGGTCCATGACTCATGAAAGAGGAATTTATATTATGGTAGAGAATTACAGATTCGTCCAAACAAACCAGTTGATTAACTAGTTCGTTACATTTTCTTAAAATTTTCCTTAATCTGATATATTATAGTTCAGTGTACTAAATAGTCTAAGCGCGGGCTCTATTATTCAATATAAATCGATTGTTTGAAGTTAATATAACGTGTAATTATTGTCTTTTATTAATATTTATTACTGTTCAGGCTCTTTACCCTCCATTGTCCGTGTGCAGTTACGCAAACATGTTGTTAACTGTAACGTTTACTTTATAGAACATCTGTGTAAATTATGCGGTAAGATGTATAACTGATTTACAATTCACATGACGATAATGTCTATTGGAATCATAATGATAAAAAGGGATTATGTTATTTTTATACTCCTTTATATCTTACTAGCGACCCGCCTCAGCTTCACACAGGTGCAATACATAAAAAACCTTCTTGAATTACTCTTTTTTTTTTTTATCAAACCTGTATTTGATCCCACTGCTAGGCAAAGGTCTCCTCCTTCTTCCAAACCTCTCTATATCTTGCAATTTCTGACCACGTTCGCCTCACATATCTGACTAGATTATCACATCACCTTCGCCACGGATTTGATCTATAAAAAAAACGCACCAAAGAGTTTGCGTAGTTTTAAAGATCTAAGTAACCAGGGACATATAGACAGATGCGGGAAGCGACTTTGTTTTTTACTATTTAGTGATATACAAGCATAGGCATTCAAGGTAGGAAAAAATTGTTTTAATAAATAAATATTAATTTATTTAGGCATAACGTAGGTAACTGGAATTTTATCAGGTTTTGATCTAATTAATATATTAATGAAGGTTGTATTTTAAGCAAGTTTATGTAACGGCCTTCTGTTGGGGGTTATTATAGAGCTTCCGAGATTATTACCTAATTAACCTATTCCTTTAGTATAATTACTGGATCTAAGGTTATTTTACTATACTTTTAATTATACATAATGTGTTAGTAACACGGCTTCTTGGCTACAATTAAGGGTTATTTTTATGCCTGTTTCTATGCGTCATTTGAAACGTTATCTTGTGATGTCATCAATCATTGATAAGAGATAGTCAGATTGTACTCTTAAAATTAGATATTTGAACGTACCTAAACTTAGGTGTTTTCTTATCAAACAACGCCTAGAAAAAACTTTCTGGAAATTACTGTTTATTTTTTTTTTATTAGCTTCTTGATTTAGCGGTTTATCCGGTGAAGGTGAGATAGTAATGTATGTATATTTATTGTATTTTTATCTAATTTTGGTAATAAAAAAGCCTGCTCAATTAACATTTGCTTAGGTGTGAAGGTTGACTAAACTCAATGACGACATTAAACTCCTTGGATTGAAATAAGAACTGCATGCTCATTAATTCTAATTACACAACGGTCATCAACGCTTGAAGCACTTAATCAAAACTGATTTACTCGCAAAACCGAAGTAATTAACGCTAGCGTACTTAAGTCTTCACACATTACGTTATCAACGTGATCGCGTTTCTATGCGCATATAGGTATATATTTATTCATGCAAAACTAATAATTTAGGAGTTTCCATTACTGTGACGTCATGGCCCTGATGGCGAGATTCCTTCACGATCAAATTATACAGATACTGAACCTTCCAGAGATTAAGGAAACACAGAAAAGGCAAATGTTACTCGGAATATTCTATGACAGTTATAGAGAGGTGTATGACAAGGGTGTAAGCTGGGTCCAATGACAATACTAGCATCTTTCAATCATTCAATCGATTTACTGGTCAACTCGCTACTGGACCAGAACATTCCGAAGTCACATTTACGCTCTTTATAGTGCCTAATACAGAAATGCCTCGTAAATATATTAGCTTAGTTAATCTCACAAAGTGCTTAGAGGCAGTAAAGTCCAACATATGCAATGCCCTTGGCGTGGGCAGCAGTTATTACTATTATTTTCAGCCTCTGAAGAACCTAAAATAAAGAGCTTTCTTGAGGTAAATGCCAAGCCCTGCCAGCCTATAAAATAGAATTAAGACTTCATAAAGAATGCACTTTCTACACAAGTTGGGCAAGTTTCCTATCGTTATCACTACCAATCTAACAATCTTCGTGATTACCTAGCTACGTCAATTTATAGTCAACTAGATTTAGCTTATAAATAGATAGAAACTGGTGTAGGTAGATAACCGACCCTACAAGTTTAGGTCGTGTCTGTTTTCTGTCTTCGTTACTCTGTGGCAGCATTTTTTAATCATTAACGAGTTAGGTTTTCTCAGGGCTGTGTCTGAGCCCTTCAAGTAAAATCTTATGATTCTCCGTCCCGCACTACCTCATCTTATGACTGCATAGTTTAAACAATTTTTTTGCGTAATTCATATTATTATATACCGTATTGTGCGGTCTCGAAAGTACCTACTGATTTATGAGAAAACTAGCATTATAAACAATAATTCATCTCACGACTGAATGTTTACGGTTCTGATAAAGGTCGCAATAAATTGAACGCCTTTAGTTTCATAATACGCTGGATTTATTTATTATAGTTATTTTTCGCCAGCGGTGCGTGTTATATAGCATTGTGTAAGTTTATTGCGTAGTTTCATAAAATAAATGCCATTTAATAGGATTTTTTCTACGCCGTAGGCGCCTTTCATCGGCTAGCCTATAACAATCTTTGAAAACATTATATTTCAACGCAAACTCATTATTATTGTTATGCTAACAAGTTTTTGTTTTCTAAACTCTAAATAATACATGAGCATGCTACCCGTTACTCTGTGTTATAAAAAAAAAATAAAAAAAGACGTCTAGACATTTCTTTTTCAAAGCATGCACTGTAAACACATACCCCCCCATGCGATAAACCTCTTTCGTGATAACACACTTACTGTAATCTTATCGAAAGCATTCAAAACAAATGCTAATTGGCGTGATGGTGCTGGCGATAGTTTGCAGTCGTACTATTAGTTCGAGGATAACGGAATACTTGTGGGATAATGTGAATACATTTCCGCTCTATTTAAAGCAAACGAAGATAAGGTTTCAGCAGCTGATATCCTACCTTTAATTGAAGTGACACTTATTGTATAAGAAGAGACTGAAAAGCCTATTCCAGTACTGGATGAGCTTTCGTCATGCTATTTCATACTAACTAGCGAAACAAACGATTTCTGCGTAACAGCAAACAATATAAACTAGTATCCCAACTGGAACTAATCCGAAACCAGTCAATTCCGAAAAATGCGAGTTAGTGTGTTATGGAAGTTCGGATACGCGGTACTTTCACTCTCTTAGCACTTGCCCACTCCGGCCGGCTCCCAAATGATCGCCATCGGGAATTTTCCATAATCACTGTGTTTGGCATGTTATTAGATACTCTCTGCCTATCCTCTTGACTCACTTTCTCCACTTTCACTAGATTGTACGATTATTAAGTGGTCTCGGGCATTATTACAACCACTAAACTGTCATGTGTCACGTTAATTTCTCAGGTGACTTTATTCTAATGGGAAATTACCTATTTCGCGCTGTTGGTTCCATATTATGAGATTGTTATGAGAAACTAGATGTTGAGTATTCTGCCTACCTATTCATTTTCTGTTTAGACTTTATATTATACTTGTATAGTATGTAGCATATCATATACCTACTTTGTATGCCTACTTAGTGAGACTGTATATGACACCGACACACATACATATAACACACACCGTTATTTGTTCTACATTGACGCTCATCGCAATCTGTGTCGTAATCAACGTATGCTATAATCATCCCGTTTGCATTTCTCAACATTGTCAATACAAAATATTATCATTGCTTACACTGCGGTTGATTACACTGGAGATGTAATGTCACCCGGAGACAGGCTTCGGGATTGTTGTCCCACCTCCAAACAATATGGTTGGAGAATTTTCGTCGAGAAGTCAACTGCCTAGGCCTGGCATTTGGCCAAGTCACCATGAATACTAAATCTAATTGAAATAATGTTATGTCGTCTGATGGCCTGTGTTTCCATAGCATTAAGTTCTAAATGACGCACAGAAAGCCTATTAGATCTTTATCTACATTCTGCGGCGGCTGGGCTATAGCGTGTTTTTCCAAGGGCACTACCCCAGCCATTTATCCCGGGCAGAGCTGTAACATCTATAACCGTGTAAATTGTAATCCAAATTTTGCACGTTCGGCTCAGAAACTGGTCAAGGTCGGTCCATCTGACCCAGTTCCCGTTATCTGTGATAAAATTGAGTGACCTTATAACTTGCTCATCTACTTGTGATAGTAGACAGGTTTTATTAGTATGTGTCGTGGCGGCGATTGACCGACTTGCATTGTGCAAGCTGGCTGGGTCAAGGTCGCGCCGGTGGTGCTCGCTCACTGATTGACGAGTTTGCGTCCGATGTATTGATAGTTGGCTGAATAGAGGCTAGTGTATTCAATGGATATCTAAATGTTAAATGAACGTTACGTTAGTTAGAGCCTTGATTGATATTTTTATTGCTAAAAGTCCTTTTGTTTCAATTGTGTTATAAAATACCAATCTAAATAAAACTTACTCTTATTATATCTTGAATCACTTTGTTCTGGTTCGCGTTTATGTGTTGTTATTGGTTGTACTGCGTCAAGTTGCGGCGAACGACCGAGTTGCGCTGTGCAGGCTGCCGGGTCAAGGTCGAGTCTGTAACACATCCGGTGTCAATACTCGCTTGCTTTATAAATCATTTATGCTGTATACAATCTTTCTTTTAAGAAACTATACAAAAAGACACTTGGTAATGATTTTCTCATACAAGTACTTTTATGATTCCCGAGTGAATTAACATTAAAATCAATCTACTCCTTGCAGGCTTGTCCTCGTGAAAACCTTACACTTTTATTTACACCATAATTGCACTCTGCCTTACCCATACAATTCTCAAAAATAAGAATTTCTTAAATGATATAAAATAAATTAACGTATCCAATTTTGTATGTCCGATCTACAGTCACGGCCATTATTCCGGTTTTCCAATATGCACAGTCGTTCGAAACATTCCAATACAATTTATACACTAAATATACATACACCAATGATAGTATGCTTATTATAAGTGCGTGACCCTCATTAAATATTTATATTATTAGCAGGATCTAAGTATAAGTACCTAGTTCTGATTATGCTTATCGATTAGAACGTCCTTCGTCCTCAAGGGAACGACGAAAATCGTCTGGAAACTTTTGTCCTTGGAAGAGATTTGGTAATGCCGTTGTTTACAGATTTCCCTAGTAGGTAAGTTACGTTACATAAGATACTGGTAGTTTTACATAACTGATGGACAAAACTTTCCAAGGAAAATAAGGCCGTTATCAGAAGATTTCATTCTACAAATGGACAGATGTGAAGAAAAATGATCCAAAATATTTAAAAAACCACGTTTTGAAAATCTTGTATAAGGAGATTTCAGTAATTGATAATACCTACGTGTCTGGTCTAGCCTTTCCAAACATAGCCACACGAGAAACCTTAATCTCTAATCCAATTTCCTCCGAGACCGCTACACAGCTTAGTGCTCACTCAGCAATTGCAGTATCCCCGATCGCTCGGCCTTGTAAGGTTCAAGTGCTAACGGCTATTACCCGCCTTGTCTGGCCATTGTTGTGTTACCCGCGTCCGGACAATATCAAGCAATTTTTATATTAGATTGTTCCTTATGAAACTTAACACTCTTGTCAACGTTGATGGTACAATGGAATGTAAGAGATGAATGGCGGATTGTGAATTGATACTTGTTTTCAGCTGGCTTTGTTTGTTGAATACCTATGTAAGAATAATTAGAATTGTTTACTGTAGGTGTTAATTTCCAATTGCAGTACAAATTCCTTAAATATTTGTAATCTTACGTCTACTTCCATCTCTTTATTACTATTCTTTAGCACTAATTGATTGGATTTTTCAAATTAGTAGAAATGCTCACACGTAAACCTTGTTTATACTGCAAAAGTATCCACTACCGCCATTACTTGTGTAGTAATTGTTATCGCGCCTCTAGCACGGGTGCTGTGGGCGGTCGAGGCCGCTGCCTGCACCATCGCCTATCGATACACAATTGGAATGGGCTTATGCAGTGCAACATTAGCATGCAATGCACCCGCATTTAGGCGTCGAACTGATTCTTATTGTTTCTTTGTCTGTAGGAACGGAAGGTTTATATTTATTGTATTGCTGTTGGAGTAGCTATATTTTGCAAATATAGAATACAGGTGTATGGCTACACCTCCTTGATCTATTTTTTTGTTACCCATAGGTACTGCACAGACAATTAACATAAGGTCACCCCAGTCAAATGACCAGGCTAGATGTCAAGTGAATTTCTAACAACAAAAGGCCAAACACCTAGGAATAGCTATTTTGCTTTTCACTCAAACATCCAACAAGACAATACAATATGAAAAGTGTATTGTTCTCTAACGCACGCCAGGTATGCAATTCATCGTTAGTTAAAGTCTAGACTTTGATTAATAGTACGCTGGCTGGTTACACAGCTGTCTGGGAAATAAAAACAGGTCGTATGTAGGAGAACAGATTAGCGGCCGAAGTGCTCTAAACTATTGATGTGCTGTATTGTGTGAGGGTGACTCTCTAAGGGCTCAACCCGAAGAAGTTCCAGTGCCGATCAAACTTCATCCCTTTTTAAACGATTTTTTACCACCTCTATCATTTCTCAAACAAAAAAGAATTTTGCAAAGTAGTCCAGTCTTCTTTGAGTACCTAATCGGTCAACACATAAAAAAAAATACATGACTAATTGAGAATCTCGTCCTTTTTGAACTCGGTTAAAATGAGAAAATTCTCCAAGCTTTGTTACTTGTTTAGTTAAATGTCTCTGTTTGTTTTTATAGTCATTGGCTAACAGTCTTTATGGCGTTTAATTGCCGCGTTGTTTACTTCACGGTTATTGTTTTGTTTTTCTTATTGTTATTTTCCTTGCCTATACAAGCAACATTAATGTGAACTTTAAACAATCCCTAATAACCTTGGATATATTGATGACAAGTCTAATACACTTACCATCTATTAGACCTATAATCTACAGATTTCCTCTACACCTTAATTATTCAGCTAGATATTGAATATACTCTTTTAAAATAATTCCTTAGTTGACCAACAGGTTTATGACTATCTTTCTTTGCTGCTATCAATAACAGCTATCGCCTTAGTTAATTGACTTGCTCTATAAATAAGATTCAAGGTAGCGTCTAGGTCTAGGGTAAGGTTTGCGGCTAAAGCTCCTGACTAACGTAAATACCCTGAACACGCAGAGCTCGGATCGATACCAACCCTGGGCGTTCAAGCAGGCTGTTTTAATAATGCTTTTATGCTTAAATGAATGCTGTTTTAGTGATTTTGATAATTTGTATAATGTTTGCAATTTGATTTGGTTATAAATAAAATCGATGGGAGAGACTTGTATGATACTTGTTTTCCTGTTATAGAAACTATTTAATTTTGTAACATACGTAGGCTATAATACAGTCGAAATAAATGCCCTATGTGCCTATAAGTATTAAAAAATATTAGCATTTTTTATGTCATCGTTTTCTTACATGTTCAAGCCAAACTTAGTGTTTGATTTATTAAAAGAGTTGTATTGTTGAAAGTAGTTCGAGTTTCAATATAAAATATGGTAGACAATGTGCAGTAGTTACTTATATGCAAAGACTCGCAGACGAAGCTAGGTAATAATATACTAGTGATGAAAATAAAGAGGTTCTCGGTAATACTAATACATATTCTAAAGAAACATTCACACGTTTTGTTATTAATACACTGAAGATGAAAGTTAAACGCACTGTCTCTCACGCTTTTATAGGTTTATTCTAATATTAAATATTCCCATTTTGTTTATAAACTTCATTTGTTACATTTGTAGGATAAGTCACTAGGATAATTGTTTTTTATACTATTGTAGAAATGTTATATCTGCCTATCATTGCCTTTGCCAGGCTGAAAAGCAATTGTTTAAAATATAGTGTTTACTGTTAGTGTGCCAAAATAATTAAGGTACGGCATTGAGTTAATCCAGCTTAAAAATATCACAACGGCTTCGATTCTGGACTGATAACTGTGACAAATGATACATTGATAAAGTATAGAAATATGTGCTTGTATAATAGACCCCCCACAAGTTGCCCCACCTTTAGTCTCTGTTGTGAACAGTGAATATTCCCTGTTTAATTGAAAGATTACTGAAATAAATCAAACGCTACGCAGAAACTTGGCGTGCAACTGCTCCGCTGCCGGCCTTGGGGCTAAACATCTTTATTTAGTGCTAAACTATTAATAACCGAGTATCGGACGAGATCTGCCTTGCGGTGCAGATTATTGGATTCATTCGGCTATACATTGACTGACAAACTGCTCGTATACTGCTTTACTTAATGACATTCCAGTCTAGTATAGGTTCAAACTACAATAAAAATCATGAAGCAATCGGTTTTCACATCTATAAACCTAATTAGCGTATAAGAATAAAACATGGAAGTTAATTGCGTTTATTTTATGGTTTTAATTTACTTCCAGTGACCACTATATCCGATAAGACAGATTGACCCATACACTTCGGTTCTCGTAACCGTCATAACTTTGGAATATGATTGCAGTTGTGGAAACATGACAGCACATTTAACGGTATAGAGTGGTTCTCTTCCACGATTGCATTATTATCAAATTAATAGGTAATTGGACAGTTTCATATCGTAAAAAATAGAGATAAATTTCAAGCTGTTGCCAACTGTCGACCTCCAGTAATTGTAGTGCTACTTAGCAGAAGTACCTCCGGAATGTAACACTTTTAGATAAAATTACTGGCCTGTTGGTCTAGTGGTTAGTGATCCTGACTGCTTTACCGGAGGTCGTGGATTCGATCCCCTCCCGGGACAAATGTTTGTGTGTTGAGCATGATCATTTGTTCTGTGTCTGGGTGTCATTTACATGTAACATGTATGCATTTATAGGTATACATATAAGTATTTTTATCGGTTGTCAAGTACTCATAACACAAGTTACTCTCGTATACAGAATTTGAGACTAGATGGCGTTGTGCTAATGTTGAGGGATATTTATTTATTTAAAAGTTAACTTGTAAGGACGTCTAAAAGAAGACAGTATGTATATGTAACATCTCCTGATTCGCTACAATAACAATCATACTTCTAGAAAAATAAGTCCTCAAGCATTTAAATAACAAATAACACATTCGTCAGAATCACAGATTACATTATCAGGCTCTCATCACGCTTGACGTCAAAAGTAATTGTTATATTATTTGAACGTAATCGCGGCACATAATCGCGCACGTGAGCCAGGTATTATCTGCGCGAATTATTTATGTACACACTAATGCCACTAATCACAAATGCACAGATAACTGATATACTTGTTTGTTTATAAACAGTTTTATGTAGGTGCTGTCGAACTCGGCACTGAATTATTAATTTTTGCTCTACTTGACACTTTAATATTTAGGTAGTAAACCATAGGACATTTTATAGGCTGCCCAGAGTGGCTTACCAGCTCACACGAGACCAAAAGACGTAATCTTGTTATACTATATGCAAAGACATCAACAATGCAATCGGCAGGAACATGTTGAGCTCTAATTTTATTAAGTACTAACATCATATAATCTTAATACCTTTGGTTGTCACGGTAAGAAGAAATAAAGTGTGATTTTAAATTGGAATGGGTTAACATTCCCGATCCCATTTTTTCCATGTCCAGATCATTTGTTATATGTTGACTCGACACTCCCTGCTTCAGTAAGCTTTCACATAACCAATTTATCCTAATACAGCCAGCTATACATTGCCACGTATTGAATTCACAATGACTTCAGTTATTAAAAATATTGTAAAGATAATGATAACAGAAGGTTATTAATATTAATGATCAAGAAAGACCTTAAATGAGAAATTATCAAGAAAGTAATTTCATTTACTGTAATCTAAATAAATATTAAAATAGCCAAAAGCATAAAATAACATTTTTATTGTTGTTCATTCCACGAAACGTCTTTTCAAATACAAACTTAAGATCTCGCGATTTTAATAGAGTAGCAAACAGTTTTTATTTGCGGAGCGTACAATATTAACGTAGGCGGTACAATAAATGTTGCCAGTAAACTTATTACGTGTTTTTATGGCAATATTAAACTCTGCCAGCTATTTCATGGCTGCCAGACGGTTTATTGAGACTTTTTATATAGTACCTCGTTTTATGATTATGTCTGTTTAATTAAGTTGTTAATTTTACGCTAAATATTACAAAACGGTTGGAAAATGTAACTTTGTTTTCTAGTCTATTTTGTTGGACGACTATTAGAATGTTATGTTTTCCTCCTACTGTTTTTCTACATTTGAAAACAAGGTAATTACGTACCTAAGTAGTTAAGTTATATTTTATTGTTTTATAAATCTCGTGTCAGTTACAATAAGTTAGGTATTGCATAAAAATTTAATCGTTTTTCTTAACAATAGAATTTAACTATAAAACTTGCGTATATTTTTTTCTTTCTGTGAATAAGTACCTATGTAAATAGTATTGTAGCTATAAGGAAGACTACCGCACATAGACAATGAATATAATTCAATGCATATCTAGATCCCATGACCCATTGTTTTCACATTGCTATGAATATCAGTCATAAATAAGTTTTGTATACAGATGATCCGTTTTAAAAGACTTGGGTAAATCAGTAAGTTAAACAACGTGTATGCGAAACAAAGGTCCCTTTCCACCCTTTTAGCAAAAAATGAAACTGTTTTTTGTTTGTTTGTGATTTACATATTCTGTATGTAACACGGCTTTGGTTTAACTTGACGGCTTTGCGGTTTAATTTTTGCATGCACAAACAAACTGAACTTTGTGTTCAACTCAACAAACAAACTCAACTTTGACAAAAACTTTTTTTGTTAAATATGGTTTTACAGTAGTTTTGCAGGTTTTTATTAATTAATTTATTATTCAAACAAAAGCTTTCGTTTTCTCGTCCTCCTTTGAGGATCTACGATAATTAATTTAAGGAAATCTCTCTCTGAAATACTTACATTCTATTTTCGGTACACTTAAGATCTTCATCCGATATCTTAAAGGGCACAATTTCTCTAAGGAGCTAACCCACGCTCTGACGTCGGCGGTACGAAACGCTGACGTCATGGGCCAATGTTTACGTGACGTCATTATCCAGGTTGACAGACTTGACAGTCCCGGACTTGCGCTGTCGGCCCTTGTCAGCGGCAGGCTTTTGTTTCTATAGATTGTATAGATACACCCCACTATCCCGCAGTGGGGAGTTTTCCTGAATTCCTGGTGTGGACATGTGTCAGATGCATATTATAATTACGTACAATGTACTTTTGGTTGTCATCTTGTCAAAAGCAGAGTTTGTGGTTAGCTCAATTCGTGCGACTCGTATTGTTTTTAATACATAGAGTTTTCCTCGGACCGACAGATAACATTTTTAACTTCATTAATTTCTACATCTCAAATTGGAGTCGCCTGCATGCCTAGTCGGATTATAGTTAGTCTATTTTCGGATTTTCACTTACGCTTATCAAATCAAGCTCGTTAACTAAGCATTGACTATATCTGGCTACAGAATACTTCAGATAAGGAAGGACATTTTAATATCCAGGATCATTAACATAACTAGTGGAGCGGCTCCGGGATCACATAGTTAGTAGGTACCCGTTGTCCCGGTCACATGACACACATGATTTGATATCCAATTACGAGGAAGCCGCGTCGGCCTGTCAATTGATTGAAATTAGCGAGATTCGCGGTCAATTGGAAGGTCTTCGCTTAATGTGGATTGATTTTCCGTCCCTACGAAAGGTGCAAGTTTCGGCCTTTAACAATGTGGATGACTGGAAGACTGAAATAAAATTCTCTCAGTTGACTAAGAAGGTCTTAAAATAGGAGAACCTTTTTTTTTCTGGTAAATTGAAAGTTCCTTTGTAGACTAATAAAAGCCGTTGACTAAAGTAATAATAAATAATCAGCTATAGACTTGAGGTTCAGTGGAGGCTATATTTATCTTAACTACGTGAGAAAAAAGTCTAAATATAAAGCACAACCCTTCATAATATTTTATAACCCCGTCTATTTCTACGTGTACTAGTATTAAGACATATATTTATATTTTCTTCATCAGTTCATTATTCGTAGTCATTAGTATATCAGCCAGGATCCGTCATTACTCTATCGCAGTTTAAAGGAACTTAGTGAATGCGCGCTAATGAGCGTGAAATAGGTTCTTATTGGTGTTGCCATGGCAACCGGCTTGGAAGGGAACTTGAAGCTCAATATCCTTTTGAGGTCTATTTAAAGGCGTGGCTAGTTACCAGCGCTAAGAATTGTATTAGTATGTTGCATTATTATATAAATGAAAATATGTATAAGATCCGTTTTGATGATCTCACGCTTACACTATGATTCAATTTTGTCAAAATTGCGACATAAATGTGCAATTGACAACACTACGCACTAAAGTTTACCTAGTTACAAAACTATCTATTTACAGCAATAGCTAGCTGCCTTCTTTGAATGTTGATATAAATAGTGCATTGTATATAAACATATATGCGCGATAGGCCTGAATGTGCCAGTTCCGAGGGTCAGAGTCGACGCTCCATTGATGTCATCATGACAAATTGTGGACGTAATATGTTTCGTATTACATGAATTAAATATTTTTTACGATCTAGGTTAAGTAACCCTTTTAACGCTAAACTTCAACCCACGCCGAGGGCACGGCGTTGGGATATGTCGAACTCCCACCGACTAAAATCACCCCGGGCCCCTTCTACTGACCAGCGTCACGGGATCGCTTGCGCATGCTCTGTGTGGCTCTGGCTGGCTTCTGTCCGATAGGGATAGGTGTAAAGAACTTACTCCTCAAATGAAGTAACCCTTTATAATTTATTATCAATATAAAAGTGCATTGGTAACACTTAACACTGTCCATTAAATCATAATCATAATACTTCGACCTTGGCTCTTAAACTAGGAAGTTTCAACGCTAATTATATTCACTAAGAGACAACAACAACTAAAATAGTCCGTTACCTTATTGGAACTATACGTTACAATGTATGGATGTCTACCTACCCCAGAAACTACCAACACCTTAGTTGTAGAAGAAAAACGGCGCACCTTATAGTAAGATTTAGATGGGAGAGAGACAACGCTACACGGCGTAGAGCAGCCCCCCTTTTCCACAGCTGTCTAGGCCCCCAGTCACCAAATTAGGATGACAACACGAATGTGTCACACTAACTCACAAAATTGTACACAATAATAAACTCAATGTAATGTGTTTCATTGTTTTCACTTAGTTCACATACATATTTAGTGGTAATGACTCACTGTTGTGTCCGAGTATCTAGATACAAGTCAGCCTTCAAGTGTTTCGTAGTGAATTGAACTGGTACGTGACGATGCACTCGTAAACTTGTTATAATATTTCATTCGTCTTTTGGGTCTGAAAAACTATTATGAGATTTTATTTGTCTGAGAATTGCGAGGTCCAGATGCTCTACAAGTTTGAGTGCACTGATAATATCGGATTAGCCTCAAGACAAGGGAAATTAAATGAAGTTAAATGTTCCAAATAATAGTAGACCAAAAACATTTTCATAAAGTAAACTCTCCTGCTTAATAAAATAATTTGTAGGCATTTCTTTGTAGCTCCCTTTGAAGCGACTTTGAGTAACAATCAGCGCACGTCTGGCGTCAGCAATGTCGGCATAATAACTTTAACCTTCTTACTATGTTTTTTAGGACTTTACCAAGAACCCCTTAGACTTTACCCACATTGTATGCGAGGCGGAAATCACACGAATTCGCCGGATAATCTGCAAGCATACATTTTAGTTGAGTGACCTATAACACACAGATTGTAACGAACTTACAAAGTGGGTATACTGCTTAATGACTGTTAAAAAGTATATTCATATACAATGTGTTTCGGGAATATAACTGGCTGGTATAATTTACTTTGAAAGAGACCTTCGCTAAAGATATGTTTATTAAGCTACGGTGTGGCTATTATTACCCAGCAATCCAAGCTATGCAAGCTTAAAAAAACTACCTTGTATGAAATAAAGTTAATTTAAATATGAATAAATTTGCAAAATATCCTAATATCTCAATATGAAAAGCTATTTCTGAAGATCATTTTGACTACATTATGACTACATCTGCATTATAAGTGCTAATAACGGATGCACGAACAAATAAATTTACACTTACAGAGCCTATAAAAATTATAGTCACCGCAACAAATTAATACAGAAAACACCTATTTTGTTATACGAATACACGTAAAAAAACACGAAAGGTCACCTTTATTTACTACTAAACGGAACCTAATGGATATGAAGTAAAAACAATACATTAGCAACATTGTGGTTGCGCAGGCGCAGGTGAGACGTAGGCTGCGATAAACAGTTTGTCGAGCACAATGTATGGACGCCCGCTACTATGTGAGCGGGTTGTTGCACGCCGGTTATGGAAAACGAACAGTGGTACAAGTTACAGACGGTGATACTGTAATTTCAGAATCGCCTGGATTATATGATTTTAAAGTATACACAGATTTCTATGATTTTAAAGTAGAAACAAAGATCTCTTTAAAATTTAAATGAAATCCAGTGCAGGGTGCCCTTTGCATGAACTCAAGTAGCTTAAAAACGAGATTAAAGTACACAAGTTCGTCTTAGGTTAATTAGAATAAAATGTAGATTTAAGTTAATCTACAATATTAGGAGATTAACATTCAACCAAAACATTCGTGAGAATAAAAACGAAATAAAGTTGAAAACTCTTTGCTTTAAAGTAGCAACACTATTTCCCGCCTACCGCTTATATCACAGACCCTATAAATGAGCAACAACACAATATACAATTTTTACAATGTTTGGCTTCAGAGCCGCGTCCATTGACACACGAGATTGGTTTTATTGCGTGTTATAAGGCCGGCCCAGAACGGGATTCCTACATTGGCCTTACTTTGTAATACACAGTGCCTATTTACAGTGTAGCCACAATGAAGTATGATAATGTTATTGCCTTTGACAAAAACTAAAGCTTACATCGCGGCGTTAAATCAGAAGCTACGTGCGTGATTCCGTTGATAATACAATGTTCTGATCGAGTTTTTTTACTGGTCTTTGTAGATAGCTCCTGATGTTTTATTTAGTGTATTTTTTGTTGCTTTGCTTTGCCGATATTCCTTGTCAATTGATATTGTGTTTTATTGATAGTTGCAATAAGGTGTACGTTTCTTTACAGATGCTGCAGGAGAAGAGACTGTGCATTCTGGGCGCGGAGCTGGCGGAGCTGGACATCTTCGAGCGGATGATGCGGTTCACAGGCTCGCAGCTCAGGCTACTGCAGTGCTTCCAGGTTTGTTACACATCGACATCTATGCTTATGTTATAAGAGGGATTGTCACGTTGTTGAGGGCATTGACGCGTCAATGAGCTTGCTTGGTGATCAATGCTAAGAGATTTACGGGAAGATCCTTATCTCCAGCAGTGAGAAAGTTATTGTGAGACTATAATACTAACCAGAACGATACTTCCCTACATAATTAGTACGGGTCAGCTAGAAATACAGTAGATACGTAAACGCAGGCAATTACGAGATAAATTTCCTGATATTAGCTCAACATTCAACGCTCTTGAGTTGCAAACTTTATTATATAATAAAACTGTCTTCATAACATATTAACAATCCTCTTCTTTACAGCCTGTTATGGCATTATGATGATGAAAATTATGAATTAATTCATGTTTACGCTAATATTAAAGCGACTTAACACACGCGATGTTCCAGGGATGACCGATAAGTTTACGAGGCAGAAGATTATACTGCTTATAGTTAAAGCTCTCTCTTAACTGTCACGTTAAGTAATATCTGTTATTAAAAAGGATTAAGATAGGTTTAAGTTTATGATAGAGAAGCGCAGCTATAGGCTCTATTACAATTTTCCATACGTTTTCTGGAAGCCTAGTGTGTCCATGTCGATAGTGGCGCCACATCAGCGCTTTCTTTCACCTTAATTTGCTCCTAACTTCACATAATTACCCACAAATCTAAAAGGTTCTCACAAGACCACCTGCTGCACCGAATGATGAATATCTCCCATGAAGTGGCAAAGTCTGCGAATAGATACACGTTCACACGCAGACGTCCGTACTTCATAGTAAACAGAGGTGTGTTTACATCGCACCAATGTCATACTCATCACAACGGGTAGTGATGCACGCCCGATGCTATTAGGGCTAGCTCTTAAACATACAGCTTTATTATATTACTGTAAAATATTGTAGAAGATATAGTCACACTGTCGTATGCGAAATGTTGGAGAAGACCGTACTTTCACGGTCTTCTCACGGCTTAAAATTAAACTGACGGGGTCTAACCAGAATTTTACTTCGTTTTTGGGTACAAACTTAACCAAGTTTGTACCCAAAAACGAAGTAAACTTCTGATCATAATAAAATCGTATGAAAAATATATGCTTTGGGGGTTCAGCACCTTATATTCTTTAAAGCCTTATTACAGAGGCCCCAGTAGCTAGACCTAAATAATTAAATATTTTGAGATATCATGCCCCTCACAATGATTGAAAACTCAGAATACAACTGGGATGAGCACGCACTGACTAATAGTTTATACTAATCGAACTCTAGCCAGAAATAAATATTGATAATTCAATATTTATTCAATAGCTCTCATAATTCGAGAACCTAAACTTATCTTTATTTAAGAATCATTTATATAATAAGGCGTGATGTTTATAAATACCGGCTGCGTTGGACAGCCCTATGGTAACGATTGTTGGCTCGCACCGAACATGCGCCGGCGATCAATTCAACTGTTATGTCATGTCGCATGGGTACGAGACTTGTGATCATCGTATTTATAGATCCAATTCATTGGTTGGAGACCTATTTATGTAATAAAATAGGATGATCACACAAATTAATTTGTGATACGATGGCAAATAGATTGCAAGGCTAATGATGATGATAATAATTGAAGAGACGTTATGAAATAGATCTGTAATATTATTGCATTATTCCTTACATCTTATTTTACGAGCTATTGTTTCAAGGGTTGCAAAATGTTCTTGTTACTATCTGTGTAACATATCAAGAGGTCTAAAACATAATCATAAATTGAACCTAATTGATATAGTTTATACCTGACAGAAAAAACTTCCATCAGTTTTGCGACCATTTGGTTTTGTCTGCCAGGATTCACACAGCAGTATCTCCATAAAGCAAGTTATATGAGAAATAAAATCTTCCTATATTTTTGATACTTACACTATTTAACGTAACTCCCGTGGTTTCCAGGCAGTGATAGAGCACGGCTCGAAGCTGTCGACGGAGCTGGCCACCAGCTACCTGCGCAAGTGCGACTACGGCGTGGGCCCGGACTCACTCATACATCTTGGATTAAGGCTTGGTAAGCGATAGTTCTGTAAAATAAACATCCACTGAATTACTAAAAGTATGGTGAAGAACGAAACTATCCTCTTGAAAAACTTTTAGCTGACATTATCTCTTACTCTCAGCAGTTCGGTCGTGAGCAATCTGGCAATTAAGAAATCACCATCAATTTGCCCAAAGCCCGCAAATTTGGAAATAAACTCATGATGAAACGAGTCTCCGGCAAAAACGCACAGTCACAATGAATATGCATTGCAAGTCGCCCTCCAAACACTTATCAACCATAATTACTTCTGAAACTACTCAACATTATCGTGCAAAAATGTCTAATCGAAAAAATCTCATATACAAAATTTCCATGTCACAATTTTAGTTACCGTACTCCTCCGAAACGGCTGAACAGATTCTCTTGAAATTTCGAATATGCATTCAGTAGGTCTGAGAATCGGCCAGCATCAATTTTTTATCCCAATTTTTTTCTTTCGTGTTTTATTTCACGGGCAACAGCTAGTATAATATAAATTATTAAAAATATACATGTCTGTCTAATGGAATATCAAGTCTAAACTCAATACTCTCTTTTTCAGGAGGTTTTCTTAACGAGGCAGGCTGGTATGCGGATGCACAACGCGTGTTACTGCGGTGCCGCGACCTCTGCCAGGCGCAGCCCCAGACTACGCACTACAAGAGGCTCACACTAGAATGTTGTCATAGGTAAGGATACCACTATTAATATTAATAAGTAACACCTGCTTAAAGATAGCGCTACTAGCAACTTTGACTAGACTAAATAAGATCTCACTGCTAGGAAACGACCCCCCCCCCTCCCACCTCTTCTTTTTTTTGCAATACGTCTTTTGCAATTTCTCGGTCCTCTACGTGCACCACACCAAAATTATTTGGATAAGGAGATTATTTAAACTTTGAAAGTAAATATTTTTATCTGATAAAAAATGGTACGTAGTCTCGTGGCCCTTGCTCTGTGGGTCACCGTAGGCTTTGAAAACCTCCGCCTAGTCAAATAGAAAAACCGAGAAGGTGCTTCGCCTTTTCCAATACTTTCTATTTCTTTTTCATCAATCTCTTGACTTCTAAAATCTTTTTTCTATACATATTTACTTCCACCAGTTTACACAAGAAAGTAATAATATTGCACCTTATGTAAAGACTACACGCTCTGTACATAATTCAATTCAGCTAATTTGTCCATAATTACAGTGATTTCACACAATACGGAACTTATTGCAGTTATTTAAGGCTTATTACAACTACTCAGTCTGTTTGTTGTCTGCAATGGTTCTAGACTTTTTCTTATTTTGATGTTAATATCCAAAACAGCCTTGTGTATGTTTTTGTTATGTATCTCATTTAACAGTTTATTTCAACAGAAGAATGTTTAAAAATACCATTATTAAACAACTGGAGTTCTTGACTTTTCGTTCTACTATTTCGATAGTTGCTTCTTTTAAAAAAATCACAATTCTACTAATATTATTTGTTTCGTGATCCTCCGCCAAAAAATGTATACCTTTTCAGATACATTGTGTATTCTTTTACTATTACTTTACATAAACTTTAAAATGAATATTGCAGGTTATTAAATACACAGTCAGCGTACTGCTGCTTCCCGGCGGCGGCAGAAACATACGCGCTCGCAATAAAGCTGCTCGGCGTGCCCGATGACGTCACGGAAGACCTGCCCGAGGGACCCTTCGCGATCGGAGAGACCTGCGACAAGGCGCTGCAGACTGACGAAGATTATACTGTTGATGATAGGTAAGTGGCTTGACAATTTTTAAATACAAGTATGAATATCTTTTCCGAAGTTTCGCATGACGTACAAGTGTTTTACTGTCTCAGCCAAAAAGTATTGATAAATATGTCTCGGTTAAGACCTTATATTATTTTATGTATACTGTATATAAATCGTTAAAACCTTTCGCATATTTTGATATGTAATGAGCATTAATTATCAGCAATACAACAGCAGATTATTTTTAGTAAGCGCACTTGTAGAAGAATAAAAGTTGGCCTTACAAAACGTACAGACAAAAAGTAAAGAGTTTTTAAACTGCCGTTAAATCTCACGCCCTCCATTTTACTATAGTTAATAATGTGTTGATAAATGCAACAATTTAACGTTTTGTGTGTCCGATTATTGATTTATGAGGTGTATTTGTTTGCACCACCCTCACGCCATATTCTTATCCAGCAGTAATAAACGAGCATCCATCGACAAGGGTTGTTTTAATTGTTATGTAACTGATGAATGTGTCTGTGTCCCCAGTGCCGACGGTCCTTGCTCAGGTTGCGGCGGGTCCGGCGGGGCGGGCGCGTGGGGCGCGCGGGGGCTGGCGGCGCGCGTGTGCAAGGAGTTCTCGGCGCTGTTCTTCGTGCGCTGCGACTACTCCGCCGCCTACGCCTGGGCCATGCGCGCGCTCAAGCTGCTCACACCACACACGCCGCCCAAGTATGTTACACTCTCATTAAAATTATAAAAAAAAACCTATAATTCTATTACCTAATTTAATATTGAAAAATTGTGTAAAGCTTTCGATACTGTTCATCATGTTAAATTTCTAAAGTTTCTATTTATTTTACGTAAATATTTGAATTTAACGGATTTAATTGATGAGAGAAGTAGTTCATATAGTTGGCACTAAAGTATTTTATCATACAGAATTATTTCTTGATCCCATTTAGTCAAGGACTTCTTCAGGGCAACGTATTTGGTCCAATAAAACGTTTCATATTACGTTGTGTTCAGTCCATTAGACCACAATAACAGTTTGTTGTAAACTAAACTGAATTCGTATACATAGCCATTTTCTGGTAATCATTGCATATTTACCAATTTGATACGAGTAATTATTGATGTGTTATTTTCCCAGGATAACAATCGAAGTTCTCCGCGCGTGCGGTAAAGCCTGCGTGGTGAAGCGTCGGTTCACAGCGGCGGGTGTGTTGGTGCGGCAGGCGGTGGCGGTCGCGCGGCGGACGGCCGGCCCCAAGCACCCGCGCTATGCCGCCGCACTGCTGGACCTCGGCTTCTACCTGCTCAACATAGACTCTATCGTGCATAGCGTACAGGTTTATGAGGTTAGCACATTGTTTTCCTAGTCTATAGTGTCCCACTGTTGGACAAAGTCCTCCCCCAAGTCCTTCCACGACTCTCTATTCTGCATCGCTTCAAACCAATATTCAGTATTATAATAAGCCTATACTAACTGTCATGTTATACGTTAGGAGGCCCTGTGCACGTTGCGGCGTGTGTACGGGCGCAGCAGCCTGCACGTGGCCACGGCGCAGGAGGACCTGGCCTACGCGCTCTACGTGCTCGAGTACTCCTCCGGCAGGTTCTACAAGGCGCGCGAGCACGCCGAGAGGGCCATACGGATCATAGAGGTACGTTACCACATGTTGTATGTAGATACTGTGCACGTTGCGGCGTGTGTACGGGCGCAGCAGCCTGCACGTGGCCACGGCGCAGGAGGACCTGGCCTACGCGCTCTACGTGCTCGAGTACTCCTCCGGCAGGTTCTACAAGGCGCGCGAGCACGCCGAGAGGGCCATACGGATCATAGAGGTACGTTACCACATGTTGTATGTAGATACTGTGCACGTTGCGGCGTGTGTACGGGCGCAGCAGCCTGCACGTGGCCACGGCGCAGGAGGACCTGGCCTACGCGCTCTACGTGCTCGAGTACTCCTCCGGCAGGTTCTACAAGGCGCGCGAGCACGCCGAGAGGGCCATACGGATCATAGAGGTACGTTACCACATGTTGTATGTAGATACTGTGCACGTTGCGGCGTGTGTACGGGCGCAGCAGCCTGCACGTGGCCACGGCGCAGGAGGACCTGGCCTACGCGCTCTACGTGCTCGAGTACTCCTCCGGCAGGTTCTACAAGGCGCGCGAGCACGCCGAGAGGGCCATACGGATCATAGAGGTACGTTACCACATGTTGTATGTAGATACTGTGCACGTTGCGGCGTGTGTACGGGCGCAGCAGCCTGCACGTGGCCACGGCGCAGGAGGACCTGGCCTACGCGCTCTACGTGCTCGAGTACTCCTCCGGCAGGTTCTACAAGGCGCGCGAGCACGCCGAGAGGGCCATACGGATCATAGAGGTACGTTACCACATGTTGTATGTAGATACTGTGCACGTTGCGGCGTGTGTACGGGCGCAGCAGCCTGCACGTGGCCACGGCGCAGGAGGACCTGGCCTACGCGCTCTACGTGCTCGAGTACTCCTCCGGCAGGTTCTACAAGGCGCGCGAGCACGCCGAGAGGGCCATACGGATCATAGAGGTACGTTACCACATGTTGTATGTAGATACTGTGCACGTTGCGGCGTGTGTACGGGCGCAGCAGCCTGCACGTGGCCACGGCGCAGGAGGACCTGGCCTACGCGCTCTACGTGCTCGAGTACTCCTCCGGCAGGTTCTACAAGGCGCGCGAGCACGCCGAGAGGGCCATACGGATCATAGAGGTACGTTACCACATGTTGTATGTAGATACTGTGCACGTTGCGGCGTGTGTACGGGCGCAGCAGCCTGCACGTGGCCACGGCGCAGGAGGACCTGGCCTACGCGCTCTACGTGCTCGAGTACTCCTCCGGCAGGTTCTACAAGGCGCGCGAGCACGCCGAGAGGGCCATACGGATCATAGAGGTACGTTACCACATGTTGTATGTAGATACTGTGCACGTTGCGGCGTGTGTACGGGCGCAGCAGCCTGCACGTGGCCACGGCGCAGGAGGACCTGGCCTACGCGCTCTACGTGCTCGAGTACTCCTCCGGCAGGTTCTACAAGGCGCGCGAGCACGCCGAGAGGGCCATACGGATCATAGAGGTACGTTACCACATGTTGTATGTAGATACTGTGCACGTTGCGGCGTGTGTACGGGCGCAGCAGCCTGCACGTGGCCACGGCGCAGGAGGACCTGGCCTACGCGCTCTACGTGCTCGAGTACTCCTCCGGCAGGTTCTACAAGGCGCGCGAGCACGCCGAGAGGGCCATACGGATCATAGAGGTACGTTACCACATGTTGTATGTAGATACTGTGCACGTTGCGGCGTGTGTACGGGCGCAGCAGCCTGCACGTGGCCACGGCGCAGGAGGACCTGGCCTACGCGCTCTACGTGCTCGAGTACTCCTCCGGCAGGTTCTACAAGGCGCGCGAGCACGCCGAGAGGGCCATACGGATCATAGAGGTACGTTACCACATGTTGTATGTAGATACTGTGCACGTTGCGGCGTGTGTACGGGCGCAGCAGCCTGCACGTGGCCACGGCGCAGGAGGACCTGGCCTACGCGCTCTACGTGCTCGAGTACTCCTCCGGCAGGTTCTACAAGGCGCGCGAGCACGCCGAGAGGGCCATACGGATCATAGAGGTACGTTACCACATGTTGTATGTAGATACTGTGCACGTTGCGGCGTGTGTACGGGCGCAGCAGCCTGCACGTGGCCACGGCGCAGGAGGACCTGGCCTACGCGCTCTACGTGCTCGAGTACTCCTCCGGCAGGTTCTACAAGGCGCGCGAGCACGCCGAGAGGGCCATACGGATCATAGAGGTACGTTACCACATGTTGTATGTAGATACTGTGCACGTTGCGGCGTGTGTACGGGCGCAGCAGCCTGCACGTGGCCACGGCGCAGGAGGACCTGGCCTACGCGCTCTACGTGCTCGAGTACTCCTCCGGCAGGTTCTACAAGGCGCGCGAGCACGCCGAGAGGGCCATACGGATCATAGAGGTACGTTACCACATGTTGTATGTAGATACTGTGCACGTTGCGGCGTGTGTACGGGCGCAGCAGCCTGCACGTGGCCACGGCGCAGGAGGACCTGGCCTACGCGCTCTACGTGCTCGAGTACTCCTCCGGCAGGTTCTACAAGGCGCGCGAGCACGCCGAGAGGGCCATACGGATCATAGAGGTACGTTACCACATGTTGTATGTAGATACTGTGCACGTTGCGGCGTGTGTACGGGCGCAGCAGCCTGCACGTGGCCACGGCGCAGGAGGACCTGGCCTACGCGCTCTACGTGCTCGAGTACTCCTCCGGCAGGTTCTACAAGGCGCGCGAGCACGCCGAGAGGGCCATACGGATCATAGAGGTACGTTACCACATGTTGTATGTAGATACTGTGCACGTTGCGGCGTGTGTACGGGCGCAGCAGCCTGCACGTGGCCACGGCGCAGGAGGACCTGGCCTACGCGCTCTACGTGCTCGAGTACTCCTCCGGCAGGTTCTACAAGGCGCGCGAGCACGCCGAGAGGGCCATACGGATCATAGAGGTACGTTACCACATGTTGTATGTAGATACTGTGCACGTTGCGGCGTGTGTACGGGCGCAGCAGCCTGCACGTGGCCACGGCGCAGGAGGACCTGGCCTACGCGCTCTACGTGCTCGAGTACTCCTCCGGCAGGTTCTACAAGGCGCGCGAGCACGCCGAGAGGGCCATACGGATCATAGAGGTACGTTACCACATGTTGTATGTAGATACTGTGCACGTTGCGGCGTGTGTACGGGCGCAGCAGCCTGCACGTGGCCACGGCGCAGGAGGACCTGGCCTACGCGCTCTACGTGCTCGAGTACTCCTCCGGCAGGTTCTACAAGGCGCGCGAGCACGCCGAGAGGGCCATACGGATCATAGAGGTACGTTACCACATGTTGTATGTAGATACTGTGCACGTTGCGGCGTGTGTACGGGCGCAGCAGCCTGCACGTGGCCACGGCGCAGGAGGACCTGGCCTACGCGCTCTACGTGCTCGAGTACTCCTCCGGCAGGTTCTACAAGGCGCGCGAGCACGCCGAGAGGGCCATACGGATCATAGAGGTACGTTACCACATGTTGTATGTAGATACTGTGCACGTTGCGGCGTGTGTACGGGCGCAGCAGCCTGCACGTGGCCACGGCGCAGGAGGACCTGGCCTACGCGCTCTACGTGCTCGAGTACTCCTCCGGCAGGTTCTACAAGGCGCGCGAGCACGCCGAGAGGGCCATACGGATCATAGAGGTACGTTACCACATGTTGTATGTAGATACTGTGCACGTTGCGGCGTGTGTACGGGCGCAGCAGCCTGCACGTGGCCACGGCGCAGGAGGACCTGGCCTACGCGCTCTACGTGCTCGAGTACTCCTCCGGCAGGTTCTACAAGGCGCGCGAGCACGCCGAGAGGGCCATACGGATCATAGAGGTACCTACGCATGCCCCTATACTGCTAAGTGAATACACTGAGCGTAGGTCGCCAGTGGCCGATAAGAGACCCACCACACTAGCGTCTTTCGAGCGTCGTCGTCGTGCCAGCGTCCGCGCGACGTCGACGCCCCGGCGACGCGCCGCCAGCGCTGGCCGCCTGCCGAGCGCCTCGCGTGTGCGGCGCTGGCGTTGCGTCGCCGCGGCGTCAGTTCAACGTTTTTTGTGAACAACAACGGTAGCAAAGACGCTAGTGTGGGGGTCTAAACTGGGTACCGGACAACTAGAGCACAGGAAGCGGTAAAGTGAGCGAATCTGGGTATTGTACATAATATTTTGATGTTTTAAAACTGCAATGCAGTTCAAACCATGTAACCTAATTTGAATATCTTAGACACCAAGTCACTACCTGACTTTGATCCCCGCGAAATAAACACAGAACAAATCAAATGCTGTTCAAAATGCTATTGAACTATTTCCTATACAATTCGATAACAAGTCCTGCCATCAATTTATGCTAACGCCCACATGTACAAAGCACAACGTCACGGATACATTTCCATCATCTCTCTTTACTAATAAGTGTCTCGTGTTCCAGAACCTAGTCCCCCCTGACCACTTGCTGCTGGCGTCTGCGAAGCGCGTGAAGGCGCTCATCCTGGAGGAGATCGCACTCGACACGCCGGCGGGACAGGACCTCAGCGGTATGTCTACTTACAAAACAAACATTTTAATGACTACAAAATAAACTTAAAAAATATTATATTTGGAGTCCCGTTTTGAATGAAACTCTATAACTATTTAAAAGTATTTGATAAGAGATTGCAATGAGTAGAGTCTCGTATTTTTGCCGTGCCCGACAGTGTCCACAATTGTTACTCATTTAATTTTCAAAATCTTCATACATCATGTAGTGCAAATAAAGTATTGAGTACTTTTGTAAATGAACTTATCATTAATGTTTTGGAACTTTCGCGACTTGTACACATATTTTAGACGACAAACGGGTCTTAGTCACGATATAATTCGATATTTCTTTTCTTTTTTTTTATCCCCCTCTTTTTTTGGGAGAAAAGAAATATCGAATTTTACGTGATTAAGACCCATTTGTCGTCTAAGATATGTAAACTTATCATTGCATTGTACACTGTAGCGCCGACGTTGCTAGAAGAGTCGGAAGCCCTGCACAAGGCGGCGCTGGCGCTGTCGATGATGGCGTTCGGCGAGAAGAACGTGCAGACCGCCAAGCACTACGGGAACCTCGGCCGGCTCTACCAGAGCATGCAGAAGTTCCAGGTGAGCTGGCGTTAAGAGCTTTTCGTGTCCCCACTGCAGGACACACGGTTCCCTTCCTTCTTGCTTGGTTATTGCAATTGATTTTCAAGAAGTTTGTTGTAGTGTTGGTGATGCATACTAACGGCCTAAGTAGTATAATGTTAGAATAGGTATCGATAAAACTTCTCGGAAACAGGCTGACAATACAATTTTTAACTTAACGATGCTCACAAATCAATCCAGTACCGAATTTTATGAAATAGCATGTAGTCTTCTTATTCATTAAATTGACTAGTCGAATTCAGTCTTGGAAGTATGTCCTTGTGGCAAAAGTTGCTTCTTTCTTCACATATGTTAATAGTTTAACATTTCTTTATTATTTAACCATAGACTCGTGATCCGCGACATTGTTAAGTTTTCTGTACTATCTTTCAGGACGCGGAAACGATGCACCTGAAAGCGATCGCGATAAAAGAGGAACTGCTCGGGCCAGAGGACTACGAGGTGGGGCTGAGCATCGGGCACCTCGCCTCGCTCTACAACTACCACATGAACATGCACTGCGCTGCCGAGAAACTCTACCTCAGATCCATATCCATCAGTGAGTATACTGCATATTAAGGTGCGAGGAAACAGGCAGAAATGGACTTTAAGATAATGGTTGAAAGTTCATTTAAGGACTTCGATAAAATGCTCCAACAGTAGCTGTACCGGTGAAAATTAAAACTAGACTGTGGTCAAAATATTTTAGACGACAAACGAGACTTATTCGCGATCTATACTCCATTTGTTTAGGTAATTAACTAAATGTAAACAATTTTGGTATGTCTTTTAAACAAAATGTGATCTTTAAAAATGTAAAATACGTTTTACAACTTGAAATACATTCAGATTTTCTAAAACTATAGTTAATTGATTTATAAGCAGTAATATCCAAATTAAAAATTATGTTTTTGGTTAAAAAGTAACGCCAAGATTGTTTACATTTAGTTAACTACCTAAACAAATGGAATATAGAACGATATTAATAACGGATTCGTCCATCACGGTCCATCCGTGACCACGGTCTGTGCAACTCGATCGAAACGTCAGGAGAAAAGAAATATCGTTGTATATCGTGAATAAGTCCCGTTTGTCGTCTAAAATATGTGTACAAGTCGCGAAAGCTAAAATTCGTTAATGTGGTCAAAATAGTTAATAAATTAAGTTTGACTGAGACAAAATGCGCAAGAATTTTTGAGAAGTCATATGGTGGTTGATAGAAGTGAACGAAAAAGTATATAACAGTATTTGTAACGGACGTAACGGTGCAGGGCCCAAAATGAAGCTATTTTACCTATTTTATGATTTAGCTATTTTGTCGCATGTGTAACTGGTTTGTCTGTGTGGGCAGGTCTGAAGTTGTTCGGCGAGCGCTACTCGGGGCTGGAGTACGACTACCGCGGGCTGGTGCACGTGTTCACGCAGCTCAAGCGCCACGACCGCGCCAACCACTATAACCGCCTGCTGCAGCACTGGCAGGGTAACACACATATATATATCTACTTACACTTTATTTTTGTAACCTAATGGAAATCCTCATGGACTACCCTCGTCAGGGGGTTGACAAGGGGGTGTGACTTTTACCGGCTAAAACCACTGGAGCGTTCCGCTTTCGCATTCACCGCGCCCCAATGTTTACTTATACTTAAAATAACACCGTTACAATTTATTACCAATGCGATGGTATTTGAAATAGTATAAATTATCAACCCTATAATAAACCCTAATCACTGAGTTTATCGACTGTTTCATACTTGTTGTGTTATTCAAATATTTCTCTTTCTGGCAATAATGGTGAATATATTGGAACAGTACTCGGGCATGTTAGCGATAATGTCAGTGGTGTTGTATCGTTCCTCGTAAGAACAAGCTTAAAAGAATCTGCATGAGTTGCGGTACATTTACCACTCTGAAGCTAGTATATGTCATTCAGTATGCAGCCTTTTCTAATTCTACTAATACAATGACTTGAAATATTTAATGGTAATTTTCAAAGGTATGACATGTGATGAAGTGTAGTGTAACTGTGTTGTGTATGCGCAGAGCTACGTGAGCAGTCGAAGGCGGAGCAGCAGCCGGCGCTGGGCGACGAGCAGGTGATGCCGCTGGGAGAGCTGCACGCCAAGCTGTTCGCGCCCAACGACTGAGCGACACGCGCCCACGGGGGACAGCTGCCACCTGCTCAACTGTCAATACGTATCGATCACCATGTACCCCCCACTGGAACGGTTAGGCCCGGGACACAATATCGTGTCTCACTGTGTAACGCCAAAGGCTATAAGCTAAGTCATAAATTTAAAAAAGGGTCGTATGTAATTCGGCCTAATTATTCGTCTGTAAATGCGTTATAATGAGCTTAGTGTGTGCCGGCCTTAACTAGGGATCATGAACTGTAAAGTGTGTGGTACAGTCAGCGTCTTATATATCACGACAATTCAGAATGACCATGGTACACTGCTGTCATTCTAAGGAAGATTCTATGCCATTGAGATAAAGTTTAGTTTAGATAATTAGGAACGTTTGACGGTCTCGCTGTATTCGCCGCTGACTGCAGGCCGCAGGCTCGAGCTCGCGGCGGCGGCGAGGCCTCAACACGAACTGGATTACACTACCAAAATTATTTGTTTACATTTATCCCCTTCACATAATATATAGAATTATGTAGAATAATTTAAAATCATATTAAATTGAAAGTAAACAAAGAGGCTTGTAAAATTAAGTGTTAACAAATATTTTTGATAATATAATGTCAGTATGTGATGTTAATGTGTACGTATTTGTGTAAATTTAATTTGGTTGATGTCGCTTTCGCGTAAATTAGTTTTAGAGGTTCGTTGTGTGTGTGGATGTGCAATCTGAAGTTGTATATATTGTTTGTTATCTGCCGACGTAGCCGGTGGGCCAGTCAATATGCTCCGGGAAACTGTAACGCATAATATCTACCAGTCACTGTTATGTATGGATAGTATCGTTATACTGTTACCTGTTACACGTCACTGCCAGTATATGCTAACTGTAAAGTATCACTTGTTATAGAGCCGTAGGGAGAGAGACATATCTATTTTCGCTTCGCAGATGAGACTTATGTATAGAAGTCGTATTTATTGTCGAGACAGATTACAGTATGATGTTAGCGCGAACTTGACGGAGTTTTATTTTCTTACGTTCACGGCTTACAGTTTACAAGTATTTTTTATGAACATTTATACTTATATTGTATGTTAGAATCAGTTACGGATGGCTGTTACGTGCGAATGCCGTGCGATAAAATAAGTTTTATGAACACATTGTTGTCGTTTCATTTGTCACCAGAACCATGTTGAATAAAACCCAAACTCGTACATTTATATTTTATTTATTAATTTAAATTAAAGCTAGGCCGATTATTATGAAGATTCGATAATGGAATGCAAACTTTCCAATATATATTTAAATTAACAAATCCAATAAATATTTGTAACAACATTTGAAAATACAAGAACATAAAAAAGTGAGTTTAAAAGGTATTTTTATTTAAAATTAAATATCTTGATAATTATGATTACAATTGACTCTTAATTAGAGATTCTAAATTTTAATATGCAAAGTCTGCAAAAATCTAGTTTGCTGTATTTTGGTTGATTCCAAAATATATACTTAATTTATATTTGCTATGTAACGTAAATAATTCCTTTAGCAAAGGCACTGCTCAGGCAGGATCGCTAACATTTAATGTTATGTAACCATTACTTTTACATCAACTACTGTGCTAATCAACAAACAATACTATTTTACTGATATATACTAATAAATAATAGCAACTTCTAGAACAAGCATCAATTGAGTAAAAAATATCGAGGGATATCGTCACACTAAGTAAACTTAAATAATTGCAAAAGGTAAAGAACACTTCTATAAAAACATGTACTTTTCTTGTAGTAATTTAAATTCTTAAAACAGCTGCTTTTTATAATTTGCTTAAAAAATTAAGCTTAAAATAAATTATATCTTAATTATAATGTACTATTTTAGGTCTGTCGACCGTATACATACATTTAAAAGTTTTCTAAACACGAAAATACTAACGAAACTATCTCGAGTACAAAGAGTTATCCTAACACACGACACAAGCTAATTTATCGAGATTTATGAACAAATGGAGTGTTACGCAAAAAAAAAAGTGAGGATACCGAGGAAACAGCTCCGTCGGTAATGCAGTGTGTTGAGAAGAATCCTGTACGTTTCAGATACAGAAAACTTGTATTTTAGGCCGAAATATTATCTTGTGCGTACAAACACTCCAATTTGTATGTCTGCAGTATTTCTTCCTTAGACCGGTCCCAGCAACGCGACCAGGGCGCGCTTGTAGTCCCCAGAAGTCTCGCCCTGCTGCCGTGTCGCAAAAACCAAGATGGCGTTACGAAGTAGTTCCGTACGGTGCCGGTAGATGGCGATACCAAGTAGTTCCGTGCGTTGGCGGTAGATGGCGTTGTTTCAAAGCGGCAAAGTGGCGACGCATGCGATGTGCGGAAAGAGAAAACGCGACATGATTAGTATATTGTGAGGTATTCCCGTAACGAGCATAGGAACGTGCTATGCATGCTATGCCTTACGGGTTGGAAGTTGTGGGTTATTCACTTGCATATAAGTAATAGAGATAGATTTATATAGTAAACATATATGAAGACACATGTAATAATTGCAATATTGCCTGTAAACAAGCTTGGGGATTGTTTGTTGTTTGCTAATGATATTAATTAACTTATACCATAACCAACTAAACAAAAATACATAATTACTAAAGTAATAATAAGTTCTCACCTCCTTTTCCATTCACGGTGGCAAATGTTTATAAAAACGTGAAAAATATTAAACCACATAGTACAACATAAAAGTAATGTTTGAATCACTTAAAATAACATCTAAAGCATTCATATATCAATAAATAATATAATTTACAAAAAAAAACGTAACAGAATTTTGAAATGTATAATTTAGTTACATTTGTGCGTTTACTTCGAAAGCATTACTTTTCTGCGCATATGTGTTTCAATATGTGAAGCAGAAATTGGAATCTATCTCCAAGAGAGAATATCATAAACATAAATCGCAAAATAAATTAATTAACGCTTTTTATAAAAGTTCATTATTTACCATATTTAGTGATAGTGAGTGCGATAACAAAATGCGACTTTTTCCCCATTAATTATAATTGGGTAATAAATGATAGAGTTATCAAAAACATTTAATATGATTTGAATTTGGGAGATTTTTCGCTTATGGAGATAGTAAAATGTGTTTCATTTGCATTCCCATACCTCATGCTCTTGTGGCTTTCAACTACTTTCAAGCAGTTCCTTATTTACTTATCATTCCGATATTTAAAAGCTCAAATATGCGGTCTCAATTGGATAATTAGCTGCACCGTGGGATCCGCAGATATTTTGTTTGAATTGGTATAGAAAGCGCAGTGCTGTATTTGATTAATGAATGCCAATATGCCAAAATTAAGATATAAAACGTGGTCGTAATTTGGGAGTACAGAAATTTATATAAATAAATGTCAAACATTTATAATCACGGAAATTCTTAGTCGAACCCATAGGAAGAAAAGTGTACAAGTCAACCAAAGGGAACTTATACCATAAAAAGGAGGTACTTATCAGCATCAAAAGTTCTTATTCAATGCAGTCACGGAACGATTAAATATTTTTCAATTAAATACAACTCGTCCTGTATTTTTTCTGTACTCCCAAACCAATAAATACCGTCCACCGTATCGACATACCGAGAGGTCACTGAGCAGGGTCTTATCGTAGAGCCTCTCGTACTCGGCCTTGATGTTCCCGAGGTCTATCTCCGCGCGCGAGACCACCACCCTCACCAGGGTCTGGTCCTCCGTACCCGCGCCCTGCATGGCCGAGCGCAGCCGCTGCGCGAACCAAGCGCCCGCATTCTCCACACACTCCACTGTAAGAGAAATTTTAATGGTACATAGTCACACGGTACATACCCTGACTTCGCTCTCCAGGGTCTTATCGTATAGCCTTTCGTATTCGTGCTTGATGGCCCCGAGGTCGATCTCTGAGCGGGACACGATGATGCGGATGAGCGTGCGGTCGTCGGTGCCGAGTCCTTGCATCGCCTTGCGCAGGCGGCTCGCGAACCACGCCGCTGCGCTCTCCACGCATTCCACTGAAAACGGTACGGCAGCGGAGGATTGGATATAACGTGCTACGGTGGGCTGATCTCAAATTATTTATTGCACTTCATATGTTACAGAGATGGTAAAAAATAAAGTAAGTTAAGATCAATATGGACCCTGTCGGACACGCAAAAATTTAGGAGAGAGGAAGAGGGCTGAATATATCACTTGGATATGCTTATGATTTTATTTTTATTGCGATATCCGAACGTATTATTATTGAATTCATCTAAAAACGAATTTAGTCCGAGGAGAGCTTTTAAGCTCCTAGGTCTATCCAATTAGTGCAAGAAATGTGTAAAAAAGTTAACGATTTTGTCATTAAATCAAGATTAACAAATATGCTACCAATCGTTTTACTAACTAGAAAACACTCGATCGATAGTCTTTTGTAGCTAATAATACCTACGTATATGACATAGTAGGTAGGAGATAATGGACAAGGAATATTAATTAGCTATGTATTTATGTACAGATTTACATATTTACATAAACTAGGTATGTTTATAACTAATGCATTCTAAATGATTGTTATAAAAGGAAGCTCCTTAAGCGACGCGTCCCGTTAAAATGTTGGCGACGCGCTAGAATACAAAGTAACCGCATAGAACACATAAAAAATTGAGAGCAATTTGTATCTAATAAGTTGTGTCATACCACAAACCAGACGTCCCGATTTGAACGGGACTGTCTCTTTTTACAATTACGAGTACCGGTGTTTCTAAATGAACAGTGGGTCACGAAAAAGTAAATAAATAAATATCTTGGGACAATATCCACACACGGCCATCTGATCCCAAGCTAAGCAGAGCTTGTGTTATGGTAATCAGACAGCTGATAAACATACTTACATATTTCTAAATATATACATATTATAGATAGATTACACCCAGACACAGAACAATTGATCGTGCTCATCATACAAACTTTTGTCCTGGGTGGGAATCGAACCCACGACCTGCGGTTTAGCAGTCAGGGTCACTAACCACTAGAACAACAGGCCCGACAAGTTCCCCTCGATTTCTATCTATAAAAAAAATATAGGGTCGAATTGAGAAACCTCCTCCTTTTTAAAGTTAGTTAAAACGTCATTTTTTTTTAATTGGCTACCTATTACTTGACCTAATAAACCAATGTCCCGTTTTGACACACACATCCTCGACAACTGTAATGGTTGCATACCAGTCTTCTTTGAATATTTGTATGAATATAAAGGCCTGAGCACAAATGATCGCCTTCCGGCCTGTATGCGTCACCGTCGTAGCATGCGGCCGACGATTGTCACAATTACTTGCGTCTTATGCCGCGTATTGGTCGACGCATGTATTCTCGTAAGTACGAGATTGAACTAATATTTTCGAATGCCGAAACATTCTATCGAATGCCACCCCTCTTATTGCATAAGTAAAATAGTGGCAGAAGGATAATTAAGAACATTTTGATGTAAGATAAGAAAGAGTAGGTAATAAATGCGGAAGTAATTATTTGTCATAAAGAGAGCTCACAAATCTACAGGAATCACTAATATACACGTATGTAATTATCACCGACTCGTATATGGATTCTTGTATCTGTTATGGACCAAGTGATAAATCGGGCAGTATACATAATGCCCGGGCACTATGAATAATGCCTAGCATTATCGGGCTAAGTGATTAATTACTATCTTAACTTCATTATTATCATATCGCTCGGTCATTATTATATTGCATAACATATCGATTACAAAATCCATTTCTTTTTGGTCCTATTCGCCTAACAACACAAAGGATATTAAATATTAGGTAATGTGTAACAGACCGATAGCTGAGAGCGCTTCCTTGAGCTCGCCGTCGATCTCTGCCTTGATGGCTTGCTCGATGGTGCGGCCCGAGATGTTCTTGTACTCCTCGAAGATCTGCTGCAGCTGCGCGAAGCTCTCGTGCGCCAGGATCTGGAGACCAGGAGTCATGGTATAGGGAATATGTTGGGATGTAAAGTTGGAACAGGTTTAGTATTCAATGGGAGATGGAATAGCTTTTCAAAATCGATGTTCAAAAAGTTTTTTAAATATTAATAAGGTGTGATAAAATTACTTTTAATTTGAAAAGAGTGATAATTTTTAGAAACTAACAAACTCTCAGTTATCGGTCCCATAAAATGTTAATTTTTCACCATAATCTTTTTTGCGATTACTGCTGCCTACAAACACCTATTATACAAAGAAGAAGAGTTTAGGTGTATTTATCTTATTAAGATTATTCTCTTTCTCGAGCTTAAGCTGAAGGTACCTACTCACTACTGAGAGGTCACGGGCGACGTTTGGGCAAATACTCCCCAGTCTCACTCTACATCTTCCTCGTACTCACCCTGTTGAAGACCTCCTCGTCAGTGCCCCACTTGGCCTCTCCGGCGTCGTACAGCGCCTGCGCATCCTCGCGCGCCTTCTCGGGGTCCACGCCCACCTCGTCGTCCCGCGCGCCCTGTCGCACAGACTATGTCAACACGTAGGAAATGTGCTTGAGATCAGCCTTGGAGAGGTGATCAAGGTTTTTGTGTGTTGTTCAAGAATTGTATAGGGATCGAAATGTATTACGACGATAAATTTAGACTAGTCGAAATTCGCAATATACAAAATCACGGCAAGATACCTTGCGTTAAATGTGTACAATATTGTAATCAATCATTTTTTTATATCAATATTTTAATTATGCTATGTAATTCTCAGAATATCAACCAAATTATAAAGCAATTTAAACTGACATAATCAAAAGTTAAAATTACAAATTACTATATACGTAATGTACTCTCTCTCTCTCGTATTACGTAAAGTAACTGAAACCGAAAACATCTCGCAAATAATTTTGCATGCAGCCAAACTACTTCAAAAAGTTTTCAACCATAACAAACTACTTTCACAAAGAACACACAACAAAACAGACAAGATCATGACACTCCAAGGCTGTACTGTAATGAGCAAAAGCGAAAGTCAAAGAAAGAGAAATGGTGCGTGTCGGTAGCTGGCTCCGTTCTGATAGCCCTGTATTACAAAGTTTCTAAGGGTTTGAATTTTGATGGTAGGTATACATAATACTATATTATTATACCACAAAGGGAAAAGTGATTTCTTGATAAGAAAACCTTGTGAGAATAAAAAGTTACAGTATTTGTAAGGTTTATAAGGACTGATTGATCTAAAAAAATATACTACTTAAAAGGTTAATTAAAAAAAATGGAAGGAATACATCACAACATAGTCGCTTATTACTTTGTTATTCACTTTGCCCTCTTAAAACTTTACTACGTTAACGTTTTTAGATAAAACAATACGTACATTATGTACTAAATTAAAAAGGTAAAGAAAGATCATATTAATAGTTATTAAAGCATTACTTTGCAAAAGATAAATCGCTAAAGCTATTTCTAAATACGATCAGTCGAGCAATTAATATATTAGTAATTACATTCTACACCAATGTTATTAACACCTCATGCTCACCTACCGAATTAGGACAATAATTAAACACGAAAATTAAAATTTCGCTAATGATTCTTTGTTAATCATATTCACACAAAGTTTAAACAAAAGAAGCGCAAGGAACTACTTGTATTTAACTGAATCAAGGATTCCATTGAATCTTTGTACACAATACAGCAGATTTTATTTTATGAAAATAAAAAAATATGTTTAAAAGTACTTTTTTATTCAAGGTAAATTCCTAGTAGAGATACTGTCATTCGCTTCCAAATAAAAAATATTTCTTAGGTTTTTTAATAAAACTCTTCTGTAAGTTTTTGACAACTAGGTAAGTACATGAAATAAATTCATCGTTTCCATACATCCTCGTCATTCAACAGTAGTACCTAAAGTTCATTTCATGTTGTGGTTATGATAGCGGTTTGTCAATCTTGTGGTTACGAGTAATACACATATGAACACCATTCGGGCCACAGCGAAATATTGTGGAGGATATTTCTTTTGTCATTGAAATAATCATTAATTGCCAATAGGTGTCATTGAAAGCTGCAGCTGCCACTTGGCGACACGATGAGCGCAATTTATTTATAGATAAAAAAACAATAGCTGATTATCTAGACAAACCAGTTTCACGAGTTTTGTTTAGTTTTTATTTCAAAACACAACAGATCAACAGATGTTACAATAGATTTCTTAATCAAACCACAGTTAATTACAGTGCCTTGAATATTTTAATGACAAAATAGTCCTAATTTTAGTCAAATAGGTCAAGTACTCATATGTCTCACAAGACGCTGATATGTCACATTTACGGCTTTCACACAGCAAGAACGAATAACACTTATGATAAGCAATTGAATCTATTGGCTGAATATTTGAATCAAATTTGAAATGATGCAAATTGCAACTGAATAAAATGTTTGTATTTATTCAACCTAAACTTGTCACCAGGCCTAACGGGTTTAGTCCGATACTACACTACATTACTACAAAGTTCCAGCGTACTCTCTTACCAAAACATGCATGTAGCTCCCATGTTGACATGCATATACTTACAGTCACGATGAGGGTGAGCAGCCTCCTGAAGTCTCCCGATGTCTCGGAGCACATGTGCTCGGCCAGGGGGCGGTCGTACACTATAAGTATGGTATCATTAGAACAAGTATACGTTTCTAACATGCAAATAGGTGGTAGTGGGCTCCTGTAGCCTATTGTGCGTGTAGTACCATATGCAAATAGGTTTTTATAGTTATTACATGCTATTCAGATATTTCGTATTTCGAACGGCTCCTAGAACACGTTTTATTTAATGTTTTACGTCTTAACTGTTCTCATTTATTCATACTATTTTAAATATTTTTTAAACATATCATTAAGATTTTCTACGAACATCTACAAAATACGTATCAATCATTCAATACTTTTGAATATAGTCCAAAAGTCTAAATAACTAAACTAAAAAGACTAAATGTCCTATAACAGAAAAGCCACGACAACTTACCTGACATATCTCCCGACCACGGTCAGTGCAACTCAACCGAAACGTCGGGAGAAAAGAAATATCGAATTATATCGCGAATAAGACCCGTTTGTCGTCTAAAATATGTGTACAAGTCGCGACAGTTTAAAAACGTTAAGTATACTGACTCCGACTCAGTTCGACTCGCGCCGCCGCGTTAGCTCATGATTAAGGACTCCGGTTGGGTCCGAAACTAGTCGGGCTATCCCGATAAATACGCGTGAGTTAGTTACATATCTCTCTTAAGTATACTGACTCCTTTCATACGCCTGCACGATGGCGGCTATCTCGGGCTTGGTCCTGGTGCAGAGGATCTCCACCAGCGTGTCCTCGTCGGTCCCGAGGCCCTCCATGCACTTGTTGAGCTCCTTGCACAGGTACTCCTCAGGGGGCATCATGAGCGCCACTATCACGTCCTCGAAATGACCCCCGAGCTCTGATTTAAGGTCTTCGATGATGTCCTGGGTGGAAAGATAAAAAGGAACATAGAATGGGGAAAATTAACCTGACTGCCTAAGAATAAATGTAAAAGTAATTTATAAAAGTAGTAACTTGTGCTGAAAGTAAGTAGAATTGTCTTAATTATATTTATATAATTATTGCTCACACTGTTAGGGTGCGTATCAGCTTTTTTTTGTCGCAATCTTGCATATTCAAATTCATAGTGCTTTAGTATAAATACAGCCAACTTACAACTTTAGGCAAATCAACCATCTCAATTTATCAATTATACAAACAGTTGAAAACCTAACTAAGGTAATTTTTACCGTCTTTAATCACCTCTTTTAGCCTTGAACCAACCTCACAAAACCATAATAAAAACTCCGTGGTCAACGTGTACTTGTAGGTCTAAAAAAATCGCTAAAAGCCATGAGTAACGTTATGACGAAGCTCCGGCGTAACCTTGATAGTATTGAGCGCCGGTCATGTAGTATGCATGACAAATTAAAATAGATCGGAATCCTGAAATAATCGATGCTAGATTATTTTAGCTTTCCGCATAGAAAGTTTCAATTACGTACTGAATGTTTTTCGTCGATTGCTGGTATGCAAGAGGGCAAACGTAGTGATCAATATTCGTTTACTTTTATATTATGGTTGAAGGGTCTTAACGAGCAATGTGGTATTTGAAGGCACAGTGTCATTATGTAACTAGCAAAAACAATGCGGCAGCAAAATTGCGCGCTGTCGTAGACACAATATAATTTTGTAATTTTGTTGTTGTTCAAATATCAATTTGATAGCATAACCGTGTCGATGTAGCGTTGCTTTTGCAAGATAGGTAATACCGCTGCCTAGTGCCTATAATGTTGTTATTTATTACCACAACAATAAAAATGGTTACACAGAGACATAACATTGCAGTCACTGTTTTTATGTATAGCCTAAAAAAATCAGAAATATCTAGCTGTCTGTTTTAATTTAAATTTTGATTTAGCTATTTCTAAAAGACCTGACCTTGACGGGTACTTAGGCTCTCGCCTAGCAACCGGCAAAATAAAGAGAAGAAAATAGCATTCAAGTAATATCAATACTGAAACAAAACACTACTCTTTGTTTCAGTTATAAAAGCTACGTATATTTATCGTGCTCTGCTCTCGTCTATTTTCAATAGATATTCTACGAAGAATCTTGTGCAATCTCTACGTCAGTTTATATCTATGAATCATCTCTCCTATTCCTATAGTCTACAATTAATCATTGATAATACTCTACGATTTAATGAAGTAAATATTATGTTGTACTATGCGTCATACACATTACACGGAAATAATTAATATACTTATGAGTACAAAATACGTAATTAAGACAAGGTGTGTGAATATTGCTGAAGGTTAGCAACCTCTAAACTAAGACTTGCGGAGGAAGCGAGATAGAGCACTACACGGCATAAATCTACGTCTCTCTCTTTCACAACTGCAACGATCTTACTTCAAGACGCGAGGGTCTCTGTAGATGTTGAATTAAAATCAAATCAGATCATTTTTATTTCGATAAGGCCTTTTCAGGCACTATCAAAACGTTACTGACTCTAGTTGCGCAGTTCCTAAATATCATTCTTATGGAGAAGAACCGGCAAGAAACTTCGTAAGTTACTCTTTAAAAAACAGAAAAAATACAGTTTATACATACAATAAGTATGCAACAACATATATTAGAACTGTTTGAATTATGAATATTAGTGATAAATGCGCTCACAAGTGTAAGCATAATAATATGTATTATAAATCGCGTTTTTCTAGGATTTGATGAATGTGGTCTCCTCTTATCTTTAACTTACTTTTATAGTACTAGCAGGTACCTACAGATCATAAATTGTTTATCGCAATAAGGTTTCATAAGCAAAGAAAAGCGAAAACATTCAAGCGTATTGTATACCTAATGACTATAGGATTCATAATTTCATTCCTGTGAGGAAAAATAAAGTAACAAATTTCAAAGCTTTTAACAAAAAGTTAGCGCCTTTACGGGACATCGCTGTATTGTATGCACCACGTCATATCGATTTTACAACGTAAATTACTCACTTTGAACCAAATGTGGTACATTTAGTCATAGGTTATGATGAATATTTAAATACCAGTGACGTTACAACTCTACCGAGGATCCTCGATACTTACATTCTTGAGAAATAAGAATGTATAAGGATTTCATAGGCAAGTAATCGCTATTCTTGTTCAAGACAGGAAGAAGAAATATAACTCAATCTATTTTAATAAATGGACGCAAAATGAGGTTTATAGACGCAAATGGAGGTTTAATGCGTATGTTTTGTGATACGCTCATTAATCTCTCCACCAATGATACAATTTTTGCTCGAATTAAATTCTCCTTGTTTGCAGTAAATGTGCATTTCATTAAATGTAGATAAACAAGTATAATAAGCATCTGATCAAATAACCATTAAGGTTATCATAGTGTAAATAAATACTTAATAAAAGTCGTAAAGTCGAGAATCGATAGCGCGCTTGAATTGCAGGCTTCTTTCTCTTATTGCGACTAACCTAGGCAGATATACCTACAATAACTAGAATAAATGTATTCATATATTCATGACTTAGGCTCCGAATTACTAATTAGCTTACCTATTACTTAGCCTGACACCTAACACTAGACATGAAAGGTGCGATGCCACAACGTAATAAATTAGCTACAGTAAAAGTATAATAAATTAGACGAGTATTGGCGGCATTAAATAATTGACCGAGAGAGCTTCTAAACGACCAGAATATAGAGCACGGTCCCTAGCATGACGTAATGCCAATGGGCCAGCTAAGGGACTTGTCGCCTCAAAGGGCGGGGCAACGGCGTCGCTCTGTCTGCATATTGTTTACGCAGGGCTTTCTTTATAACTTACTATTATTTAAAGATTCGTGAAGCAGCTCAGGTAGTTAAAAAGGTTTAAAAATACTAGCAGTAGCCTTCAAATGTCGTTCAACTCTCGTGATGCAAACAAGATAAGGTGTTTTAAGGATCGCCTAACGGAAAGAAATGTCTTACGGCTAAGTATATGACCCATTGTGACCGATTAGGGAGGTAGTCCGATGGTAACTAAATAAACATTTAAGAGCAGACGTAAAGTTGTTTTGATTCTAGGTCCTTATTACAACAGTTCAATATCCATTTGTCAGAAAACGTAGTTGCTTTTTTGTCTCGATTAATCTAACTTTTAAAAGCGGTTATTATATACCAGCACCGTCTACCAATTAAACCTAAACTGACGCCTTCCTGTAGATAGAGTTCTCACCTCGAAGAATTATTTGTATACCATATCACCCCAAACGTTTTACGTCACCTATTTCAAAATCTTTAACAAAGCCTATGCCAACTCACCCTGCCATACTCATGCGTGAAAGCCTTGGCGATGGCCTGGCGCTGCGCGTTGGACCTGGTGGTGAGGATGTCGATGATGGTCTGCTCGTCCGTGCCGAAGCCCTTCATGGCGCCCCGGAGCGTCGCCGCATCCTCCGTCGCGTTGAAGTTGGGTACACCCACCACGGTTGGCTCACGCTGGGTGGAGAAAAATGGTTAGTACAAGTGTGGGCAATAGTATAAAGTATCCAACATAGATATTTAAGCTTAAAGTTCATGACCCTGATAGGAAGGGTCCTAAGTCTTGTAACGAATGCTATTTATATGGGGGCTAAAAGAATATTGGTCAGCTAGCCAGTCGTCGCAGGGTCAATTTGTCATTGGGATTGAAACTTTAAAAGAACAAAAATACGAATACAGTATTTGACAAATCAGAAAGGAAAAATTACAATTTTTTGTTTGATGTTGTACTATTCTAATTATTGTAGCTTTGTTTCAGAATAATTATTTCCCAGTCTATTTTGATACCTAAATGTATTGTGTATATTTACAAATGTGATTGAAATAAATACTGTGATAACATTGTTTGATAGTGAGGAAAATTAAAATTTCAATGATAAACAGGACTGATTTTTATAGTCTCACTGCTTTTGTTGACAAATGTTTCATTAATAGCAATTAATTATACATTATGAGCTATAATAGTCAACACAGGTTAATGATAACTATTAACCTAGTTATATGAGACACACCTAAAGTTAATGGACTATGTGTGACCCCTGGGAGGTTGGTAAACATGCCATGTATGTAAACAAAGAGTATCAGCTGATATTAGTTATTTGAAATAGGTAATATTGACAAATATAACTACTTTTTAAAGTAGGTAATGGGTTAGTATAAATTCAAATCAATTTTGTGATTTTATTACCTTCATGGATCCTTTGGATTTTTTTGTTGGGACTAAGATTTTAAAAAAGGGAGAGAAAAATATGCAGCATACATTTAATAACAATTTGAATAAATATTTTTTGTTATTTTATTTAATTGGCTATATCACAAGTATTAAATCAAATGAATAAGTATAACATGAAGGTTTACTTCATTTAAAAATGCCCTAAAACCTATAAAAAACAGTTTGACCAACGACATCACCAATTAGTTTACTGCATTACAGTACTTATCAATGCAATCATGTTTACATAGTTCAGGGCCAAACCGAAAACTGGTTCTGTAGGGTAACATCAAGGTTATATTACCTGGCCCTAAAGCTCATCAAACTTTTCGAAGTATTTCCTTCATATAACTTGAGATTATTAAAAAAAAAAAACATTAAAAAGTGTAATGGAATGTAAAAGTACAGTCATCTAATTAAGTAATTGAGTATACATAGGTCGGGCTGAGATATATGCCCTGCACCGCCCTAATTTACTTGATGATATCATCGGCATCCGCCCTAGCAGAATCAAGAAAAAAAAGTAAATATACAAAAATACTCACTTGGTACACCATTTTAGAGAGTCGACGTAGCAACCTTAATAAAACCCAACAAGATTCTAATAAGAATGTGCGAGGAATTTAGCACACTAACACTTTTTGAACACCTGTAAATAAAACCGGCAATTGTAATTAACCAACACGGTCACACACTTATGATTCACGTAATAAATTAAACAATTACGAACTTTGATACGACGTACACTCACGCAGGTCAACTGACTCTGACTGACAGATCATTGACGTAATGACGTGAACCACGTGACATTAACGATGGATGACAGGATGACGTAGAAACTGCACACAGACTACACAAACGGACTTTCGTAGCATACTCCTTATAAGCCATTTTAAGGTAAAATACTTTTGAACTACAGACGTTTGTTTTGAGCTTCAGAATATAAAAATGAAACAACGATTTATAGTCCGTGCGTTATAGCATGGTGCGGGTGACACTTGCCTGTTTGACGTTGACGTCTGTCAGTGCCACATGATTAGTGATGGGCATTAGAAAAATCTTTTTTTATTGTTGTCGATTTTCGTATATTATATAACAATCAGAACGAGGTTTATGATTCTTTTTATTCTTCTTTTTTATTTTGTTTACTCGTAGCAGACAGTACGAGTGCTAGCGCCTTGTATGCGACACATAATTTGTTCTAATTCATTTTTGTTAAGTTGTTTTTGGTTTTAGTTTGTTGAGTTTTTTCCATAGGAACTTTATAACCAATCCTACAATGTTGCGTTATTTCATCAATATAATATTAAACATTTTTTAAAAATAAAAATTGAACTACGCACGATATTCGTTTTTTATTCCAAAATAATATCGACAACCTGTCCATCGTAGCAGTAAATCCCATCACTAAATACATCTATGACGTTACGTTATACGCATAACACTTTACTTTATTTTTCATTTCATTCGATTTTATTTGAAGCCTAGAATATTCTGGTAGGCTTTAATTTAATCTACTACAGTTATAAACGATTTTGCATAATACGAATGTGATACAGCTACAATAATAAGTCATAATTTTTACATCGCAGCAACTTTCAAGAGTGACACGAAACGTTACAGAAGCTGTCACCCGCACCATGCTATAACGCACGGACTATAGTTACGAAGTATGTATATTTATATTAAATATCTCCAACGTAAATACATTACCCACACATAAAAATATGCACTCTTTTTCATTATAGAATTAAGTAGGTCTTCAAGAATGTTTATTATGCATATTGATAGTTGTTTAAAGAATCATAGTGAAAATATCTCTACAAATATAATTTCTCACATAAAACTAAACCAACTTGTTGGCACACACTAATTTGATTTCAAGTAGATACCTAAGTATAAATAATATTGTAGCAATAAAAAGATATATGCATAGAATGAATTAAAACCTTGCAAATAAAACTACGATCCCTATTATAATATACAAAAACTTCATCGACATAAGTACGTAAGCTATATTCTTATTCAATATATTTTGTCTTTACTGCCACACAACAATAGGATAATCCACCTCCATAGCGTCGACGTAAAGCTCATTGATGTAACTCGGGAATGCGTCTGTCAGCTGAAAGAAATGATGCGATTAGGTTAATACGAGGTATCCAAATACATAGGTATGATGCTTATACATTACTCGTACTTGTAGCAATACCATTTTCACAGTGACTGTTGAACGCGGCCTAACTAAAATATAAGCGTTAAAATAGGGTGAATGGAAATGAATTATGAAAGTTGCTTCCGGGGTGTCACATGCAATTTTTTTTATCTCTTTTATATACAACTCCCACAGTAAGGAATTTAATCCTTGTATCGCGGGGGGTTTCACAAACATGCAATTCACACGCATAAAGACACCCAGACTCTGAACAATCATTTGTGGATCGCACAAATTCATGTCCTACGCGGGGATCGAACCCGCGACACATCGCGTACGAAGTTTGGCGTGGTGACCTATACCACTCGGCTAATCGTACAGTCGATAATTTGTTTAGGCCGCGTTAGCACTTAAAGTGTAGTGAGCTGCAAACTGTAATGAAACTCCCTTCTCCACTTCTTCGCTTACGCCTAGCCATGAACAATACTATACGCAAATATGTAAAATCTTACCAATGTGGTCTCACGTTCTTGCCAGGCCTTACTGGCGACCAACGACTATAAGTTTTGGATTTATCCCAAGCCAAATATTGTCTTGATATTGATCATGAAATTTACTGAGACCGTTTGATCAATAAAAAAAGATTATAAAGGTAATATCATATGGGTGGGGAAACAAAGCCTTGTATTTTCTATTAAATACTTCGCTTCAGTTCACACACTGAATATTGTAAGAAAATTCCTTACAAAATTAAACAAATACCAATAATTTCACATCTTTATTATTTACAATGCTTTTGAATCACAAGCTTATCCTAAATCACATTGAGTTTCCTAATTTAAAATTTGACAAATAAATATTCCGCATTTTTATTTATACACCAAATATTTTTTATTAATCTTAAAACCATTTTAAAAGCCAGCTATAAATGCAACATTCACTAACAATACACTGAGTTGAGTCAGAAATATGGAGAATTCGGTTAAATACAGCGAATCTTAACGTCATTTTAAAAGCCAGCTATAAATGCAACTTCCACTAACATTACAGGGAGCTAAGTCAGGAATGAACATTGAGCATTATTCTTGAAGGTGGGAACACAATAACACATTTAGGCTGACCGCACATTGGAGCCACAACAGTTTTAAGACAGACTTTCCTCACATAGACAAGTCTGCCTTATACCTGCGTTGACTAGACTGTTTTGTCGTTGATTTGCGCGCCCGCATAAATAAAAAAGGGAAGCCGACAAACGTTAGTCAGACGTGTGGTGCGATTTGGACAATTTTGTCTATGAGATGTTTTGTTCGAAGTATGCGCACCTTTATATGTTATGTATAGCAATAGTCTGTCTTAAAACAATCTTGACTCCAATGTGCGGTCAGCCTTATAGTATCTATCTATCTAATTACAGTGAGCTACGTCAGATATATTGAGCATTATTCTTGAAGGTGGGAACACAACACATGTATAGTATCTATCAGTACCTATCTATCTACTAGCCTCATTCAGTCATCATCAAAGTCTATTTGTATGCTGTTCCAGCATTCTACCAAGAGTGTCGTGTCGTCATTGTTGTAGGCAACGATTGACGTCACGCGGGGCCGATACTACCACCTTCTATGCCAGTGCTTTCTCTTCATGCCGGAGCTCAGCGTCTGGGGAAGACACACTTGTGTTACCAGGAGATCTGTTAGCATGCAGTATATAAACAGCGCATGCGCACGGTCTCCTGTCATTTTTGACTGAATTATAGCTTTTTTCATATCTAGACATTCTGGAGACAAATGAAAACAGTGTTAAGGATTTCCTTACATGCTCAACTGGCCTGCTGAGTTGCTAACTGATAAATGTGTAGCCAATTCATTCAAAGGCTGTATTATTTTAGACACATACAAAACTGTGTTTTTTGTTTACTTAAATTAATAAATGAAACAATAAAATTAAAATATTTAAATTAATATAACAAGTGAATAAGGTATAAAACGGTGTCTTTTTGGCCCCCAGAGTACATTTGTTAAATAAAATGCAGTGTTGGTACAAAGTTAAATACCCTATTTATAAAATATTGTTATATTTATGTGAATTAAGGTAGCCTTGATAAAGTTCTTGGGTTTGAACCCCGGGCAGAAACTATCCATGTAGTTTTTAAAGCTAGGCATGAAGTTGTTTTGCACCCCCTTGCGTAAAATAAATAAACAGAAATAATATATGCTTTTTCAATATTTGGTCTAAAAGGTTAGTAAAAAAAAATGAAAATTATTACTGAAGATATCTAATACTCAAAAAATATAATAAATTATAGACCAAACTCAAAATTAATAGTTTTAAGAAGGAATTGTACCTATTTTAAATATAAGTGACAGGAACAGTAAAACATAGGATAATAAAATAGCTTTAATACTTTTACATTAGTGTCAGTATAAATACAAGGCTTTGTTAACTATTTACAGTTTGCAGCATTGCGTCCACTCTTTACATTGCTATATAAAAACCCAAAACAGTCTCAAACAAAAGAATCCATCAAAACTGACGACATGTTCTCGCAAATACAACCTTACGTCCACGCCTTAAAGTAGATTTTACGATGCAAGACAATGTTTCAATATGCGTGGATATTTATAGGACACTAAGTATGCATCTTGGGTTTTAATACAACAATGATTTTATATTAAAATCAATTGTTTAATTCTAATAACCGTAACATACCAAGTTTGTAAGAGATTTTTGCCGCTGGCTTGTTTCTGTCTTAAGCTCCTCTTCGTCTATGATGCATTCTAAAAAAAAGAAATAAGATATATTAGGATTTTATATAATAACACTAAGTTAGACGAAAGGAATTAAAAGAAAAAAATAGATAGTAGTAGAATAAATAGATAGTTCGCGGAAAAAAAAAGATAATAGCCGATTTTCAGACCTACTGAATGCATATACAAAATTTCATGAGAATCGGTCCAGCCGTTTCGGAGGAGTACGGTAACTACGATGTAACACGGGATTTTTATATAGGATTTATTTTGTATTTGGGAACCCAATTTTAAAGCCTATACATTAAATTTATCAACTCTCTATGATTGATAGGTATTGCATCAAAATAGCTATTACATTCAAGATATCCAACCTACTAATCTTACATTATCTGTCCCACACGGCTGGCCTTTGTTTCTACATGACCTATGACCCTAGAATCTTGTTTAACCTATGACCTCATAAACAAGCGTAGTCTAGGTGTATCACGAGAAACGAACGGGATACACACGACATTGGCGCCAAGCGATAAATAAATAACAAAGATTTTGATATCTTTAGCCCAATTTCGGTTGGTAAACACGGAAAGTCACCGGGACGAAAGTAATGCGACCTTTTGATAATTATTGCGATAACTTTTTTTAGCATTCAGCACTTAAGGTATTTATATTTTTTTTTCGTGTAAGCCAGCCGCTGTTTTATTTTTTTACCGCACGATGTTCATCCTTCGCCAGAATTATAAAGAAATGAGAAAAAGACGGTAAGCGTTTGTTGCGATTCTATCGTGGATGCTTAGGAATATAATCTGATGTACAATAAAAAGGCACATTGCTACCAAAATTTCTTCGCAAACACCAAAAAAGAAAATTCTACCACTCACTTTGATTAGGCAGTGTCAACCAGAACTGTGATTTCAGCGTGCTCTGTAGACCAGGCGGCAGTGCCAACTCTCCGTGCACTGATGCTGCGAGGATCTTCACAGCGTCCACCATCAGCGAGGCCTGCCAGGACGCGGCGTATATCAGCCGCATGGAGGATTTGGCCGCGGTCGAGCAGATCATGGGGTAGAGTGCCTGGTGGCGACGCAGGTTGTAGAACGATATGCCTGGAAAGGTAGAAAATATTTGTTAATTTAGTATTAGACTAGCGTAGCGTAAATACGTTTGTGAATTAGATAAAGTTGTGTGTTAGAATAGAATTTGGTCATATATTGAGTTTGATGAAACTATAGTGGAACGTCGGTAATCCGGCCCCTGTTTAAACCGGCGCACCCTGTAAACCGACGTACCTATCGCAGTTGAAAGTTTGGCAAATCTTCACTAATATAGGTAATGGATGATTGGACAGTTCGCAACTTGTATGCACCGCTTTAATATAATATGTCGGACTACAGTGTACTTTTACCAGAAAAATGTGGCAAGTGAAACCGACATACAATAATATATTGACTACCTCATAGTATCTTAACTATCGGAGAATGTTAGAAAATAATTTAGTTGGCAAGACCATTTTAAAACAATTTGTTATAATTATTTTTTTTGAGCTGAGCATACTAATAACTTATTGTATAAAAATAAATGATATGTATGTAGCTTCAGCATTAATTTAGTAACTAGATCTTCAGTGCATATTCAAACATGCGTAAAGCCTTATAGATCACATGTCACATAATGCCGACGTCCGGGGCAGTATCAAAGTACTTCCTAATGGAAAAACCCTAGTGACTTAATAACCGCAATGTAACTTTACAGTCTGATCTAGATTAGATACGCGTTTACTGTGTTTTAAGCACGAACACGTTCCCACTTACCAGCTAGGTCAATGGCACAGTCTATTGTGTTACTAGTTCTGCGTAGTACTAGTATTGATAAGGAGTAAGATAAAGTTTAGTTACTAATAAAAGGTAAGTAGTCACTAAATAGGGTTTAATAGCCTTCATGTCTGGGTACCGTTCGTGTGAAAAGTTAGGGTCATTGATTAAAAGGGCGATGTGGGTTGAATTAATTTGTGTACCCGATAATGGCACTGTTTTTTCAATATATTTTTTCAGTACATGAGTATTTATTGAACACTTACATGATACTCAAGCATATTTATCTTGTAGGTGTACCAGCTAGCCTTTTGCTTAGATTTTTTATCAAGTGCCTTTCGATATACGCTGTACCCAAAAAGTTAAGTCTAGCCAGTTAATTGTATAATTATGATGAAGATTAGATCTAGTTTAAATATAATTTGCGTATTCGTGACTTTTATATTTCCAACCAAGATCACCACATTACGCTGAACCACACTGCGATAGCCACAGTAAGATTTATCATAAACATTTATGTTGCTCTTATCATTATCGAATAAAAATCGATGCCACACATGAAACATGGCTTGTCCATCACTAATGAGGCTGTTATCGAACTCGTTAGTCATGTCAACTATGTTATGGGTGCATGACATGGTCCGCTATCTGATAAACTTTAAGAACGGTTTTCCACTGTCACGAATCAGTGAAATACCGACTGAGTAGTCGTGTACTAATTAATTGTTAACTTGGTTTACTGACGTGTATTTATCGGAATAACTCGACTAGTTTTGGATCCAACTGGAGTCCATTATCATGAGCTGATGCGGCAGCGGGATCGCTAGTCGATGAGTTTTATCGGGCGTGTCAACTAATATGCATATAGTTCTAAGACTATTCCGGTTTGTAATTCACGGATCCGTGTCGGAGATAGTGAGGAATCACTCTTAGACTCTTAGAAGATACTATGTGTTCTAATGACGACGGCTGGTGCACTCGAGTTACATGACATCTAAGTAGTAAACGATTTACGTCATTAACATATGATTAACGTTTACGTTACTAGGCTGTAGTTAAGTGATAACTGGCTTAATATTAACATTATTATGACTCAAAGTACTAATTTTGACTCATAATTAAGAGATGAATACCATCCTGAATAATAAAATCTCGATAAAATTATCATTCTAATCAGCTATATTTATTTTTCTTGATAACGAAAAAGATTATGTAATCTTTTTTTTTATTGGGGATTAAAGTACTGTATATTATACCGTATTTTTTGTAGATTGATAGTAAACTTGACCACAGATTATGATATGACATTGAGACTCACAACAACAGACAACTTGACCCACACTCCACAAAGGCACTACGGTCGTACGCACAGATAGCAACAATCTTGTTATTGATATTTAATCGATAACAAGAATAAACAATAGTAAATAGCATATTGATTGTAACATTCTATTAAGCTTGTATTTTACACACATTTTTATATTATTTTTTCCAGTGGGAGTAATCATAAATATCTTGAAATACTTAATAAAGGAAAATAATCTTACTATAGGAATGTACATCATGCCTGTGAAAAACCCTTTAATACGCAAATTGATAATTCTACCTTTCAAAACCACAAACATTCATTACTAATTTAACCAATACCTATTACAAATGTTAAATACAAAACAAATAAAAAGTAACTTACCCTGCGATTTCCTATTAAGATAAAACTCGAGTGTCCCTTGCCAGAGGTCGACTTTGACGCCAATAATGCTGCCTTTACAGAAGCCGGTGTTATCTTTAGTCACTGTGGCGTTATGTCGCAGCGCCCCAGTGTACGACAGCCCGTAGGACTCCGCGTCGCGGCCCAGGAATGATGTGAATTTGAATAGGCTGTCGGCCATGTCTACTTTACTGGTACCGAGACCAACCATCTGTAAACAAAAATATTTGCAACAATTTTTTTTTAAAGATGTAATTTTAGTACGGGTCCAAGTACCGTGCCTTAAAGTGTTCTTGCTATATTTGAGTAGTTATATTGGGTTTATAGAAACTTTTTTAGCTATATGCCATATTGTATACATATATTTTTTTACATTTGAGTTTATTATCCAATCGTGAAAGTTACAAAAGCTTGATTTTCTGTGTGTTTTATTATGATCTACTTAATCAAACGCCTTAGCTATTACGTTTAACTTCAAGAAATAGGAAGATAGTTTTTGTTTATACGAAACATCACGATACATAGAAATAAACAACGGAAGCAAAACTCGTTAGGAACACATGTTAAAAAAAATATACCTATAGGAAAAACAATCTACACTCGCGTCTATTTGTTGATCAACAATGACATTGTGGCACTCTGCCAAAGTGAACAACATTGTGATTACAACACACGAAAACTGTATTAGTAATTTTAGAGCTATTTTACTGTATGTTTAATTGCTGAATACGTAATAAAACGTTAGTAGTTTACTAGCACGCTTCAAAATTTTCAAATATTACTAGAATTAACATACATAGAAAGAAACACTTCAGTTTACTTTTATGGCAATATAAATTACTTTCTCCACGTATTTATTGTGTACACAAATATACAGATAAACTTTACCTTAGCCAGAAAGATGACTTAACCATTTACATACATATGACGCCTACACTCTATCGTAATATCGCCATATGAGATCATTGTTTTTAGATTACTAAAGGAATTAGAGAAAGTAAATTTTGCATAACAGTTTCCTATAAGTTATGAAAATTTTGTAATGCTTTATAATAAGTATAACAAAATAGGAGTAGAAGGAATTCATACTACTTTCGTCTAGTACAATAATGTTTGGACTGTAATTTGGCTGCTAAACAAAAATACCCTGGTAACTGAACAAAACATTTAAAACTGTCATTTATTTTAGTCACAAGGCGACAGGAAGCAGTTCTTTCTTTGAAGCTAGGTATTTTCCATGAGACTTCTTACATTTACCCATATTTATAAAAATATTATCTATCTGAAGGATTTTACGAGATTTCATTTGTATGCATTAATAAAAATCAGCTTCCTAATTATGTACTTTACTACTTTTTCAGTGGCATTAGTTTTATGATTTCTGGCTGCCAATTCTCAAAAATGATATCCATTTCCTTTGCTAATTAGGTTTCAAATAACCACCTCAACAAAATAACAAGTACTAATATGTTTTATTAATCTTAGTCATTAATCAAATAACAGCAATGTTTATAACATCTAGCTTATATAGTGATTTGATTATAATCGGGAACTTACACTTATCATGACACTTTTGACATCTTCAGTTCCAATCAATCAAGATAAGATAATTTTCACAATTAATAGCCACTTTACATGCAGGAATTTTGTTCCTTATTATAGTACTGTAAATTACTCTTAGAAGAAATTATGTACTATTATCTTATTCTGGTCTAAGAAGTTCTAAGTTCTAATGCCACATTAAACTTCATTAAATCAACCCAAAAGTTACTTTTAAAATGATCTCTTAAAATTATTCAAGCAAATTCTAGTACATTACCAATTAATAGAATATTTTTTTGGAATAACCTTTTGGCTTATCCACGTTTTTCTATGAACATTTGTGATTCAAGTAGTAAAAACCAATCTACCTACTCCTAAACTCCCAATCTATGTTTATCCAGCACTGTTTTTGTCTTCAATTCAGTAGTTCAATTTCAGTTGTCTAAAAGCCTAACAAAAGAATACCAACTTTAAAAGACATGTTCCTTTACAAAAAAAATATAAGTACAATTGTTATGCACTTTGGATAAAACATACAAGCATTACTACAGCAATTCAGGCAGACAGACAAACAATAGATAAAAATATAATTACAAGCCCCGAGTTCATGAAAACATGAAACCACATTATTATTATTACTAAAAGATAACAGAGTATATAATTAGCTTTATATTTTTATGTTGCTGCAAGTGTACACTTTGTAGGCGCATGCAAAAACAAAATGTAGGAGACAGAAATAGGCAAGAGAGTATTGCTGAGAAAACTGATCTCTTACCTAATAGATATGTACTGTTACCCAAATGATAACAAGAATTTCATATCTGAGCATGTCTGCAAAAGTTTGACTACCTTAATTAAGTTTATGTTTGATTTCTGGTTAGCTTGTATGGAACAGACCAACAAGGAATGCATGTATGCTAGCATGGGGACACTATAAGCAATAAAAACGCATTAAATTATAAAAGTTACTTACAATATCAGTTCCATAAGGCTCTGTCAGCATTTTGACTTCCCAATAATAATGGTAGTCATTAACTAGCGGAGTGTCGCCTTTCACAGCTGCTGTGCCGGAGCTGTAGAAAGGGTGGAATGTCACTTGCTTCTGGTTCTGAGTTATTGTCACCCAGCTGCTGGACGATGTGTCTGGAGCTTCCCAACACCATTCACTGACTGAAAAGAAAGATAGAATATTGTTTTATGCTTTTTTACCAGTTCTTACTTAAAGTGACGATTCTTTGAGTCAAAACAGGAAATTGGTTCATTATTATATCAAATAATAAGCGCTCAATGTAAAAAAAAACATATTTTTAACTAACTTTAAAAAAGGATGATTCCTTAAAAATTTTCCACGGATTGTATTGAATTTACTGTTTAGTTTAAGTATTGAACTTACTTTCGCCAGTTTGCCAGTGGCAACCATACTAGAAGCCAATACAATATGATGAATGTCATCAGATTTTCCATTTTTTAAGATTTAGTACACATTATTTTTTATTTAGTTCGTATAATTTCTCAATATAAGTTTAGTAATGTAATAAACAGTATAATTATGACAAATTAGAGATATAACTCAACATTGTAATAACTTATTGGATGTATGATATAACAATAAAAATGATAAACTCTCTCCTAGGTCTAAGGTTGTCATATTGAACTTAATTAAACAGTGTAATTACAATATGACAAAGGAATTTATCTGCAACATAATATACAATAATGCAAATTCAATTAAAACCTAATACCATAATATCATAATTTATATCAGAAGATGAATGAGAGACCACAGACAACAAACTTTGTTTTGAAGCCTGATGCTTATAATATTTTACAGGAATAGGGCAGAGTGACTAATTTGTATCACAATTTATTTAGATGTAATTTGACAATCAACCTCAGGAGTAAAGTTTTTGTGTATATTATGTATACACAAGTTCGATTGTTTTCATTCAGACTGACCTGATTTTATAAATTTTCAGTTATTTCAAGGTTATTAATTTAAAACACACTGTCAAGTTAAATTACATATTAAATGAGTTATTTTTGACCTTAAAATGGTAATGTACCTACTCATTATTCTTGTTTCTCAAAGTAGGGCCCGTATAAGTATGTACCTAACACATAGGATTATGTTATCAAAGTTGTTACATTCATAGTAAACCAATTTCTTTGTCTTAAATAAAAACTGGTTTTATTATTTACATTTTATATCATTCTTATATTTACGTTGGATAGTAACTTACTCGGTGAGTGCTCGCCACATCTGCAGCCGCTCGAATTATCCCATACCGCAGGTCTGCTGTCGCTCCAACATTGGCAATAGGGCTTCGCTGCCCTCTGACGATCATCAAAACCTCTAGATCTTGATGTCAACATATTTTCGCAAAAAATAAAACAAAACGGTAGCACTGGTCACTCACGAATCCAAACAAACAATTTTCCTTTGGTGCCACTACTGATTTGATTTAATCACGTCAAAACAAAATATCACAAGTTTGAAAATGTTTGCGTTATTTGCAACAGAAAATGTTTATTGAGGAAATGCGCACACATGTCACATCTAAGTTAATAGATACGATATTAATTTCTATCTCGATTACGAAGTCGAGTAGGATTTGTATATATATCCGCTGCCTGCTGTCACTAGTCGTTCAGAAATATAAATTACATGTTGGGTTACATCGATTATTTCATATTCAGTAATTAAGATAATTTACTTTAAGACTGATTCGAGCACATCTTAGTAAAACCAATATTTCACAGCCGACTTATTTCAATAATTTTACGAGGGGCAAAGTACAATTCATTAAAAAAAAAACATAAAACATACACCTGACAAAAGCAGTAACTTGACGTTTGGTAACGAACGAAATCTGTTGATGTTTTTGTCTAGAAGTTTCCGGAAACTACTATTTTAGAGAGGTAAATTTAAAATTTATTTACGAAAGCTACAATTTAAGTACATTGTTTCTCGCATTAAGAAAGTTTATTTGCTTGATTACTTATAAAATCATAAAATAAATTGTTTTTGTTGAGCAAAAGCTAAATGTAAAATGTTAAACAGAAAAAATTGTTTCTGCGTCAAACTTACAAAAACTTAGTTGTTTAAGTGAATTAAAAACTAAAACAAATTATGATAATGTTTAACTTTTGTAAAGTAGGTTTACAAGTTGCATTTTTAACTTAATACTAAATAACACATACATTGATAACACCAAACTTATTGATTTCGAAGTCGCTGTGCAGTTGGTAGTTCTGATTGTTTTGCTTCGCGCGCGCACCCCGCCCACAAATGGCTGTCATGTGAAAAGTGAATTGATGTTTTATTTTATTATATTTTAAAAGTATATCACCATAGATTTATGTCGTAGTATTGTAGTTATGTTTTAAAATAATGTAAATAATTTAATATTGTGACGAGGTTTTACATTGTCAAGTACGTGTGAATATATCATGAAAATACTTATGAATGGATGAAATATTCCGAATATTTTTTGTAATTAATTCTCAACTGGCCGTGGCTCGTGACCTAATTTACAAGTGCACAAAATATAAATAAAAAGGTAAAGTACTTTTGTATGTATTCAGTTTTTATTTCATATAAATTATTAACCAAGAGTAATGTTTTTAATTTATCGATATTTGAAAGTGGCATCGATTTTATTTCTGTATTATGTTTAATTTTAACAATATTCATTATTACTTCAATTTGTAAGTATATTTATTTGATTGCAAAGCTTAATAATCTGTTCTTAACATTCTGTTTATTCCTAGTTAATAGAGCCATCAAGGGTCACAAAACTAGGTGTGACATAGTGACAGATTTCCTATATAGGTCAGGTCGACCTCTATTGAATTCCAATATTTATACCTATGTTGGCTGATTTTATCTTCGCCTTTTTTTGTCGACGAAATAAAAATCTAAAAAAACTATGATCTTAACTTACGGTTTTTACATCTCACTTTTTCAATTTGCCATTTATCGTCATAATTAATTGGTACAAGATTATGTTTTTACAAAGAAACTTGGATCTATTGTGATAAAAAAATGTATACGAAAAATTTTCATATCCCAAAATAGTGCCTTGAGGTAATCTTGAGGTTCTCTTTTTATAATAATGACCTAAGTACTAATAAATACAGACTACTGTGAAAACTATTTCCTTATTAGTTATTCTTAAATCCTTGGCTTGCAAAATCTCCGAAATGGGTTGAAAAAGGGCAATCTTCAATACTGTCTTCTTTTTGTTCTAACCAAGAGTGTAATGTTTTGCAATATACATTATATCATAAAAGATAAATGAAACACTGCATGCACACTGACAGTGTATTCACAATCATGTAGTAACTCAAAAACTACAATTAGGTGATCAAAACGATGCCATTATAGAAGCAAAGTTAAAAACTCATCTCTGATGTCAGTTCAATCATAAGCTGTATACACTGACAACATCCTTCGTCAAGGATCAACAGCACGTCAGCTCGCAGCCGTTACAATAACGTCAAAAATCGAACTCCATCTTCAAAATTATTATAATCGTCCAAACACATCGCCTACAAATGACGACGATAAAATTCCTAATCAGTAATCATCACCAATCCCAATCCTAACAAGACACAATTGTCTCGACAATTTATTATTTTACGATCACATCCAAATATAATTTAATACGGCCATTGTTTGTGCAATTCACCACTTACATTTGGTTACAGCACTCCATACAATGGTGTACCAATGCGCTGTGCACTAGAGGCATTGTGTGGCCACTAATATTCCTTCTGCAGCAAGCACTGAGGCGCTCCAATGCATTTTTGGATAGATAAACGCAGCCAGTGCGCGTACACCGGCCGTCATCGTGTTCCATCCTCACTCTCTGCTGGTATGTTACACGACTAGACTGCAACGAAACTTATAATGGGTCCTATAATCATTAAAAAGAATAGGCAATTTTAGGAAACAATCCGATGGGGCTCCAACTTTTTTCCTACAATCACCGGCTTTTCTTAGCGTAAAGTACCTAAACCTTTAGAAACCTAATGTCTATTACAAGTTTGCATGCGTAATATTTCAACATGTCAATAGGTACCTTAAGACTTCATCATATTTGTCTGGACTCAGTTAAGAAATACTAAATAGCATCACCAATAAACACCATGATTTTACATGGCTAGAATTATAAACACTCGACTGTTTTCGCAAATGTTTACAATACAACTATTTTTAATTTAACTACTCGTCAATTTGGCTGATTCATGTGGATAGGTATCTAAGGAATGATCGTAAACAGTGAACAGACACGCTGGACGCTGGTGTAGGTGTGTAAACTAGGAAACGCATAGTTAGTGCATGGATTCTCTCACTTATCACCGAATAGATCCTAGAATTTCGTGGCATATGATAAATAGGTTACTTTGCAGCTTTGAGGGAAATATTGGCCTGCAGCATGTTTTGGCTACCTCAAGTTACTTGTCATAAAAATCACTTACAAAGAACCAAGGGGTTTTGGACTAAGACTTTTAGGCCATTTTCATTATTTAGCCTTAGAACCTAGCGACTTATACAGGAGTACTGCGTGCAACTCCTGGAAAGTCAGCTAAACAGAAAACGTTCATGAATTAGGAGAGCTTGATAAGTAGACTGTAAGAAATGATAGTGGTGGTCCAGAAAGCAATGCTGTGTGTGTGCAGGGCGCGCGCGGGGCCGCGTGTGCGCGGGCGGCGGCGGCCGCAAGGGCATGGCCGCGCCCGTGCACCGCTTCGCCGCCGTGGACTGCCCGCCGCGCCGCCCGCACCGCACGCTCAGACACTATGGGTACGACATACCACACTTGTAAACCTATTTCCTCTGTTCTTCAAAGATATTGGGCTATTAACTATATGTATAGGGGCTTCAGGCCTCCCGGCTCTTCTTCTTTTTTTTATGTACTAAAAAATCTGATACTGTCATCAAGGATGAGGTCTAACTTGAGTCTCACCTTTGTGAGAAAAATTATTCATAATTATCATGGATACCAATACCGTATTGAGGATAAGTATCCTATCCTAGAGAATATGGCGTAATCCTTTACGCCATATACTCTAGTGTCATAACCGTGATGACTAGGCCGCCCCCGATGCCGGCGGTGCACGCAGCGCGTCGGCAGAACGACGAGCCGAGCTTGTACGTGGAGATCCCAGCGGAGCCCCCGCAGCCCACCATCGCCAGCCTGGCGGCCGCGCGCTCCGTCACGCCCGACACGCTGCTCCGCACCGCGGCCCTAGGCCTCCACCACTCGCCCATGATGGCGCCGCACCTCAAGTTCGGCATGCTGGTCTCCTTCGCCCTAGCCACCGTGTTTTTAGCAGGAGCTAAGTACTATTTTGATCGTCAGGTGAGCGTGAGTCTATTTTTGAATTATACTTGTTTTTGTTTTCGTAATCTGTGTTGTTTCCACTGTTTTCATTTACCTTTAATTACTTTTAAAGAAGTCTAACACAGTTCTGAGTGTATGTATGCTATGAAATCATTAACATCAGAGAAAAATGCAACAAACCTTTATAGGAATAATTGGGTCGGCTTTAGGGGTTCATTTCACTTATTTTATTCATACACTAAGACTGAGAATGAATAAGAATAGATGAATTATTTGGTAATCTAAAGTTCAACTTCATTACATAATATTTCATGTTGCAGTTTAAATCCTGATATCATAGATCACCTCCAGTAGCCCACATATTTTAAAATGATTTGCACAAATACCAGTCACCATGTATTTGCATCATTTATGTGTAATCCAAACACACTTACGATTTGAATTACTGGAGTGCCGAACAATTTATAACTTGCCGCAATAAATACACTGCGTAGGCCAGCGTAGGTAATGTTATGAAATAGCTCAGAAAAACATTTAATTTATTAGGTGCCTGTTAATCTTGTAAATATTTATATTCAGAGAGAAATACCAAAAGCGCTAACAATAGGTTTTATTAGATTTGAACACGAATTCGTGAGCAAAGTGTGTACTAACACGCTTATTCAGGCTAAAATTAGGCTCTGATCGGCAGGTGACTCATTGTGAATTGTTTTACCTTAATTAACTGTAATACATAATGCTGCTTAGTGCTTACGTATTAAGTAGATTGGGTGTGAAATAACTCGCCGATGTTCGATCCCTAAAAGCCATGAAAGTGGAATAAGATGACAAGGCGAATCGGGAAGCCTTATCGAAAAACAACAACACATCAACGTCGACGGGATAAGTTGGGATGAGAATGGCCAATTTACGTAATTGACCATGACCATTGAGTGAAAAGGAGTAAGGGACTTTGCCTTATTATCCATTTTCTTGTGCACAAAACTTGGACTGAAAAAGAAAAAAATCCTGGAGCAATTCGTGGTCCAGTATACCTACGTCTACATATATGCTAAAATGAAATAAAATCGTTTATCCTGCAAATAGGATAAATGTTATCTGTCGCCAAGTCGAGCAAATCTCTTTTACGTATGATGATGATGTGTCATATTTTGAAATATACGCTCCTGAAATCGAAATTTCCTAACTGGCTACACTGAGTTGACTGCTGACTGCTAAGTTGACTATTTAGCTTATTATCAAAAAAGTTGGGGTTTAAAAGGGTTTAAACCTCAACTTTTTTGATAGTAAGCATCGTTAGCCGATTAAGCTGATGATGTTCAAATAGTCTATTTACATCGTCACTTTTTGGGCTCAATAACTGTATCTACTATCGACTTCAAAAGGGGTTCTGTTGAAGCAGTCTTCAGCATGTGGTACAGGAGTGGTTAGTTATGACACTTATATCGTAGGTGCTGCGTGAGCGCGGCGGGGGCGGTGCGGGGGGCGGCGGCGAGGCGAGCGTGGTGTGCGCGGCGGTGGCGTGCGTGTGCGGCGTGGGCTGCGCGCTGTCGCTGTGCCGCGCGCGCCCGCCGCCGCCGCTGCCGCCCGACCGCGTGTCTTCCACTGCACAGCGCGACCGACACGTACGTATACTACATGCCACTCTACACACAGCTACAATCCCTACAGTCACTACTAAAAAAAAAACCAGCCTATATACGTCCCACTGCTGGGCACAGGCCTCTCCCCATACAGGAAAGGTTTGAGCATTGATCACCACGCTAGCTCACTGCGGATTGGCAATTTCAGATTCCAATAATTGGAATCCAGGTTTCCTCACGATGTTTTTCCTTCAATCATGAGGTTTGTGAGTTTAGGACGAGAGAAGTAGACAAAAGACAATCTATGATATCATGCATATTCATCCTGCCGGTGACACGCCTCAAGGGTGAGTAGGAGTGGCATTATACTATTATTTTTACGTACACAGCCACCGCCACCATCGGAGCCATCAGACGACATCTCCCTGGCCACCCTCTTGCAATCCTCCGAGCGCTCAGGCTCGGGGCGGGGCGCGGAGGGCGCGGGCGGGGGCGCGGGGGCGGAGGCGCCCCCTCCCTACAAGATCGCCGTGCTGATGCCGGGGCGCGCCGCCAGCCCGCCGCCGCCTGCTTACAGCGAGCTCAGCTAGCCCGCCGCCGGCGTGACCAGGGAGTTCATCATCTAGGCCAGGAACAAGCCCACGTGGGTAAGGTGCACACAACACACGACAACACAACACTTATTTATTACTATTATTCAAATTTTTGTAACTCTGTTGGTAGTTTAATTTTTTGGCAGCACCTAAGCTTGTTATAAGTGTTGCCAGTTTTGAAACAATTGTTAGTTTTGGTAGTTATATTTTTGAAAAGTGAAGAGGATCCCCCTAGAGGTGATATATACAATATAAAGGCGGCGTTTTAAATATAGATTTTATACATGGATAAGACTATTGTTTTCCAAATATAATAATTATAATTTTGCTAATATTTGTATGGCTTCCATAATTTTAATGAGAATATATTTTTAGGTAGCTATGGTGATTGAGCCAATTTGATTCCATGCGTAATTTAGCATTTTAATTTGGATGTGAATCCAGACCAGACCTTACCCAGTAAAGTAGCCTAGCCTATGTGAACAGACCCTGAGTCACGCGCATGATCACCAATGAACTTATAATCACCATCACCTTTACAATTTCTCCCACCCTTTCCCAAATTCCAAGTTTTTGACCCCTACCAAATATTGTAAAAGAAATTCAGCATTTTAGCACCGTTTAACACTTTATATGGCAATGGTAGTATTTTTAACGAAAAGATAAAATTGAAGAAAATAAAAAACAATACCCATTACAACAAGATTTTATAGAGAATTTTGAAAGGATCATCATTAGTCTGTGTTTTATATATTATGGCTACTAGATTTTTATCTTTGCGACATGGGTTGCAACCTTTTAAAATCCTCGATAAAATCAAATCGAGGTATCGATTGATCGATTATACAAACACAGAAGTGTAAATCGTCAATGATTGTATATTTATGTGAACATTTCTTGGTCACCGAAGGACACTAAATGTGAAAACCAAGACTAGTCAATAATTGTTGTTAAAAAACAAAAACCTTAACATTAATCTGTCCGTAACTAGACCGATCTCGATGTAATTAATGTCATTATATAGATGTATTTTAGGAGTTTTACCAATCATCACGCTATCGTAAGGTTTAAATGTAAATAACAATAAATACGGTGTTCAATAATCGAAAAAAAAAATATTGAAATATTTTTAGATGTCTCGAAACTAGTTTTGTATCGCATATAACGGATAGAGAGATAATCTTAAACCCCATTTATTATTATATGTTTAGTATAGTACTGTACAGCGTGTTAACGAAAGGTGAAAAACAGGGAATGTTTTACATACCAGTCTGCCACTAACCAAAACAAATATATATTATAAAACTTCCATCTGCCAACTTAACAACTTAACTAAGGTATTGAGTCTGAAATTAGATTTTGCAGGATACCATGTTTTCTTCTACTAAAAATGTAAAACTATTTGACTGTTGCTTAAAACCTTTTGTAAATTAACATGCTGTATATAGTGTATAGTATAGTATGTCTGTGGTGAAAAACATGTATTTATTATACAGGCTGATACTGTTTGCCTACAGGCGTTCTAATTTTATTGCTAAGTAATAAGGCCATTATTTGCTAAGTCAAACGTCCTGTACAGCAGGGACCATAAGGTCTCCGCGGTTAGTTTGTAAATTAGGACATCTGTAGCCATTAATACTGGTATATGAGATTTTTTTTTGTACAGTCAGCAAGAAAAAGAAATATCTACAACAAGAAAAACGCAAGGCACACTAAAGATTTAATTTATAAAAACGCAAAATACATATTAAAATAAAAGAAATGATTAGTTATTTTTTTGCTGACGGTACAAATATTGTCAAACTGGGTTGCCAGACATTGGCTCAAATGTCGCCAGACCTAAATAACTTTAAAAGTAGGGTTTAAAAAATATTAACGCACCTCACTTTAAAACTGTTTGAATAACACACAATTTAAAAACCTAAGTCAGTTTATATTACCGTGGTTTAAATAGAACAATTACTTTTAAGTCGCATTTCTTACACCATTCCAATATTTTTAATCTGGCAACCTACTGTTAAAGTGAAGAAGAGTTATCGGTGTTACCACTTAAAGGGGCTTACGTTACAACTTGCAACACCGAATAAGTATAATTTTAAAACCTTACAGAATGGTGAATTGATAATGATAGCGGTAAACAGTATTTGTTTCTTTGGAGAATATTAAAAAATATCTTTTACATATGGATATTTGCTAAACTGCGCACAAAGGCTTAAAACAATTAATGGACTTTGTTTTCCTCTAATACAGACACGTAACAATCAATCTCTATGTAGTGCTACATTTTACTTTGTACTGTTTATTGTTAATAATGAGAAAATAAATACAATCTAAATTATTTTGAACAAGTCGTGCAATTGTGGAGGCTAAATGATGCATTTTCTCCCAGTTGAGTAAAAGTTATTTTAAATTTCATGGGCTGACGCAATAACCCAGGAGACACAGGTTCGAGTCCTATAATCTGAGGTTTGATTTTTTTCAGCTGCTGCTGCAGCTGATTCTGCATATTAAAAAAATAAATTTCAAGGAGGTCCGATACATTTTTTAATATTCTTCATAAGCAACAATATTGTAGCTGCTAATAATATAAGTCTAGTCATATTAGCTCTAATGAATGTGATGTAATTTAGTTGGAGGTTTCGATTCGTTGGCGTTTGCAATATTGTTTTACAATGTGTTCCTTTTATAGAAAAGGACTGATCAGTTCGTCTTTTATAACAGACGCTTCGTTATTAAAGATTGTATAACTGTGGATTTGTTGTTTTACTTACATAATTTGCCCCTTATTCCATATGACATAAAGGTTGGCTCAAGATTATTTCTAGATTAAAATCAACTATAATTATTTTTATGGGGATATATCCTGAGACTGACTCCGGTTTCTGGAGGGCTTCTCAATTGAATCTGCTGTCAAATCTACCGATCACGACTGTACTCTGTGATTAGTGAACTAATCACAGAGCTTAACATGGGATTCGACTGATGATTAACAAATTTTGTGTGTTGATCAGCGTTTGAGAAACCATGGGTTAGCAACCGTTTTAGGTAAATTTTGGTGCCATTCATCATTCTAACAATCATGGCTCTGATTTATATTCAAAAGAGTATGTTTTAGATTACTTATTACTGACTACTACTTAGTACACTTCAAATAGGTAATAAAACACTAAGTAATGCTCACCATATTATATATTTTCTATTTTACATTAAGTACAGTGATTGTGTCAAATAAATTATTAAAATTACAATTAACACTAAACGCCGGGCCGCAGTGGAAAACGAACAAAAAACAAAAGTTCAACTTGCCTCAAATGTTAAAAAAAATGAATATAGACTACGTTTGTTCAATTTTCAGTAATATAAAACTATTCTTTTTTAACTTTAACTAGCGAAAAAAAATCAAACTCAAAAACACTTGTGATGTTCACACTATAATCTTGTCTTTAAACAATTATAATTTAATATATTATGTTTTTAACTAGCTCTTTTTATGTGGTCCACTAAGGCCCCTAGTTAATTTACAATAAGAAGTGATAATGCTCTGATGTGAAAACTAAGGCCTAGGGCACACGACACTAAGGCGCAAAATATGTGGAAAAGGGTAAAATCACAGACAAAAAACAAAATAATTATCTTTGTCAGTGCCGTGTGTACTAGCCCTTGTACAAATTATACTATATTTATTATTATTTTATATTAAAATTTGGTGTTAAATCATTTTACTGTATTATTATAATTTATAAACCATCAAATAATTCATAAAATAAAATTTCATTGGAATGTATGTACAATATTCATTTGTATTTGTCATAAGCCTCGTTTGTCATAATATAAAATTATTCAATCATTATTTCCTTTAAAACCAAGTACTGAAAATTTAAACTATCTCGTAAAAGAACAATTTTCAATAAACTGGAAAGTTATTATTACAATTCGATTTTAAGTTTCTAATCCAAATTAAACTAAAAACAATTATAACAAAATAAATGCGTCGATGTCATGCACCGAACGGCTATAATTATTCAGAGATATAATAAAATGGTAGAAATACACGGTTTCTTTTATAAAAACTAGTGTCAACAGAGATAGCAAACTCTTGTGTTTAATGCCGGGTCCGCATGCTTGGCATCATCTTCCTGCCCTTATCCCATTTCACTTGGGGTCGGCGCAACACGTCTAGACATGTGTCTAGACATGTTGCTTAAAGATTTGGCTATGGTTTTATAGTCGGCCGCCTGCCTGACACTAACCCTCTTTGGGAATGCGTTTGTTGATGGCTTACCCGCCACCATTCGGGTGACCCAAGGTTGTACAGTGCACTGGGTCTGAAGGTCCATTAGTCGCCTTTTACGACACCCAGTGGAGGATATGGGGTGGTGCTATTCTTCATATCCGGACACCACACGGACGTCCGCATGCTTGGCACTTGCGGCAAACTCCATACCTCCACAATTTTTTAGGCTTTAGACAGACAGACTGCAATCCAACTGCAAATTGCAGTTTTAGGGCAGTTTGAATGCAGTTGACACGACTGCAATAGAACTGCAAATCAAACGTGCAGTCCGATTGCCTTGAACTGCAATTTGCAGTTGGATTGCAGTCTGTCTGTCTAAAGCCTTAACTTGAGTCTGATTATATCGCATCTCCTACAAGCGCTTGCAAGTCAAATAATTCAAATAAAGCAATAGCAAACACTCCATCCACTCGTTTTAATTTGCTAAGGCTTCTTGAAGACAAGCGTGCGGACTCGGCAAAAAAAGTTACTTTCATTCATAAGAAACATTGTCTATGATAACACAGATTAAAAATATGACTAGCTGTCAGCTTTAAGTTTTAATAATAGACACACATAAGCATTCATAAGACACGGTCCGTTACATCTGAAGTTATTCGACTAAAGAGAGTTAAGTGAAGTAAAAGCGTTCGAATTTATCACACGTTAATAAAAAAGGAATTATACTATGAAAATAATATGTAATAAACATACTCTATATGTAACTCAAACAGGTGTGTGATCAATAAGAAAACGGAAACATGAATTTTAACGATATGTTTGCATACAATATTATAAACATATACTTTGATTTTATGAAACAATATCAAAGGTCCAGACATGCTCCCTACTATTTTTCTGTCACTATAATTTTGAATTATACCTTGTCTATAAGTAATAACATAAATTTAAAATAAAATCATATTATTTTATTCGACAAATACAGAAAATATCAACGTCAAATAAACCCTAATTCAATACTCAAAGACACAATTATAAAAAGCATTGTCTATATGACTCTAAAATACATAATCATAATTCATAAGAAATTTGATATATTCGAAAATTTTCGCGGCCGTATATTTACTATTTTTAGTTTATTCAGTAGGTAATTTTATTATTCTTTATACATTCTTGTTTGTACCAACTAAATTCTTGACGTCATAATATTCTAAACAATAACGTGTCATGTGTATACGAAACCGGTAGTCAAAATAGACTTGACTGTAAATAAAATAAATTTAAAACAACTTTATATAATTTGGTTGCGGTTACAATGTAAATATAATTATCATAAAGCATGTAACGATACGCTTTGTTTTTAAATTGACTAAAATCGTTGATAGACCTACTCTGCTCCATGCAAGGTGATGTGAGAGGTTAACCGCAGATTTCTCAAACACTGATCAAAACAAAAATTTGGTTATCGTCAGTCGATTCTTTTGTTAAACTCTGTGATTGATTGTAAGTTTTATGGTCAACTATTTGACAGCAGATTTAATTGATCAGCCTTCCAGAAACCGGGGGTTAGACCCATGTGATATACATAATATAACAAAGATCCAGGCATATATCATGTGAAAAATTATATTATTATAAGCAATGCGAAAATGAAAAAGGATATTAAAATCATACAGATTTTTCTGTACGCATCTGAAGTATTCCTGTCTCTTTCTAATATGCAGAGTGCGGAAACGAATGTCATAAGATAAGACCAAAAACCTTCAACAGTACGTCGCATGGAGCGGTTATAATAAGCCGATACTCATAAGTACGTATACAAGTGAAAATACACCGCGAACGAGTTAAACTAGGAAAGCACAACGAATAGGTCTGCCTAAAACAGGCATCGCAATATTATGGACACGGGAGAGCGGGGCTATTAATATAGACATCTATAAACTTATTACAAGTGTATGTTCTGAATTTTCCTAAGGGCTGCTTTGAATCTTGAATCAAGATTGAGTTGGGGGAAACTGACACCAACATAATATATGAGAGTTAATTTAACTCTCCCAATTTGCATATAGGGAAGAAGGCAAAACTCTTGCTAGCCTTGAATTCGAATCAGTTACATAAAATACCTTTACATGGGAAATTTTGTAAAACTTCAGTAGTCTAGCCTCATCATCTAATGGAATGTACTCCACCCTATAATATGGTACTATCCAGAACACACACTTGTATAAGCCATACACATATAAAAACGTCACACATCCACTCAGTCATTCCATACAAACGGCACAATAAACAAGATTTACTAAAAGGCGATACTTAGCGCTGGTCGTTGGTGCGTCGGATAGTACCGCACACGGCGCACACCAGTGGTACTAAAATCACCTGTATTACTAAGACATAAGGTATATTTTTGCTTGTCACCACTGGTGTAGGGTAGGGTAGAAAGTTGTCTATGATCACACTCGTTGGATCTCGAACAGTTTGACGTCTGTGTCGTACCATATCGGTGGGTCTACATTGCTGTGGAAGATAATATTTTATTTAGATAAGATTTAGGCATGAAACAAGAATAACAGTTAATTTTGGGATTTTAATCTTTTTTATACAAAGAGTGTCATGTATTCTATTATGAGTCTTTGAAGTAGTCATAAAAAAAATAGAATGGGCTATTTGAATAAAAATAATCTAATTAGTCCGTCAGGTAGATTTAAAAAAATATTAGATACGTATTTATTATACAAATATAAAACGCAACAAAGTTGGTGAAACGTATGGAAGTGGGGGCTACCGACGTCACTTGCTTGCACTTGCAAGTAAAAAGTGTACTTGTAAGTGACGTCACACGAGATTTTAACTTACCGTATCACCTTATTTTTTATTAACGTGATAAAAGAAAAAATACGTAACCAATATTTTTTGGAAATCTTTTCGACGGACTAATTAGATTTCTTTATAGTCAAATACCCAATTTCTCTAGGGGATGCTGTAAAAAGACGGCAAGGGAATTGCAACTCTGGGCTCTTTCAATTTAGACGTTTCGTGTCGTACGGCTGCCGCACGTTAACCGTGCCGCTGGTTATAGCCCGCTGCCGTACCGCTGCGGTACGTTAGCCGTCCGACACCAAACGCCTAAATTGAAAGCGTATCTGACTGCCGTGCGTTTGTATGTTAGTGTTGTTTTAAATTCATGTGACAGCAGTGTAGCCATGGACTCTGACGAAGAAACATTACTGTTAACATTTATTAACAAATTTTATTAACATTACTGTTAATAAAATTTGATTGAAATAAATAGTTACCTGCTGCGTTTTTTTCACCAGTATTTTTATTTTTAAAATCCTTTATAAATTTTTCACATATACCTTCCCAAGCATTTTTTGTTTCCGTGCGATTACTGTGTTTGTCGCTTTTGGAGTTCCATATAGCAGGACGTAATTCAATTTCATTTATAAATTCTTCCACGTCTATATCATCCATTTTAAGCAAATAATAAACATGAAAATTCAATGAAATTAGCTGTCACGTTTAGTCACCGCACTATTCAACAGCGAAATGATCACGTGGAGCTTGCGACGTTGCCGTCCTGTCGTCGTGCGTTCTCGGTACCGACACCGCACTGTTGCCGCACCGTGCGATTTGTATGAAAACAAATGACCGTCCGTGCACCGTACGACAAACGCACCGTTTCGGCACTGCTGCGGTCCGACACGATACGGCTAAATTGAAAGAGCCCTTAATCATTCTCAACACAAGGTAGATAATAAGCCTACCGTATATAGATGACGCCCCACAGGTAGGTGCGGAACCAGGCGGCGGTGCCGGCGTTGGCCTGGTACTTGCGGATGAGGATCGGGTGCGGCACCGGCAGCAGCCCCACCAGCGTGCCGTGCTGGAGGAAGCGGAGGATCTCCGACTCGTCTGTTAAACCCCTGGAGACAAACAGTAAAGGTTAAATAATAATGTCCTGACCGATTTCGGCCACGGCGAAACGGCCTAGTGTTACTATGACACCAGCCAGCTACGCGGGCATATTATAGTGCACAATCGTGTGCGCAAACACAAAGGCTGTGATATTTCTTTCTTTAACGCACACAACATTCGAAAAGTCAGTGCGCGCCGTAGGGATCGAACTCAAGACCTCTGACTTAGCAGTCCTATGGTCTTGCCACTAAGCTATCACAGCTTCCGAAAAGGTTAAATATTAGTAGGGTATAATAAAAAACATGCAAAAGTACGTGAGGATGGATAAATAATGATTGTAAAGCTTTCACGCTTATACCGTTAACTCAATTTGGATGAAATTTAGTATGGAGTCTGCTGACACACATAGGTTACTTTTTAGCCGACTGCCTAAAAAGACATAAACACGAGCGAAGCCGCGGGAAAAAAACATAAGTCAACTCTGAAGTGGATTGTCAGTGTATCGAGTATTTTATGTTGTGCTGTATTCTTAGTATGAATATCTGTTGCAAAGCACACTAATTAGGATTGTACCGAAATCAGCTGCAGATAAGCACTAAAGCAGTGTGCGCAGTGTCCCAAATTAATCTGCTTGACTTTATGAAACGAATATCTCTGGTAAAGACGTCTCTTTACCTATGTTCTCTATATGGCGTCTCTTTAGTACGAGTCTCTTTACCTCCACCTTCTACCATCCTTCGCAGAAGAAAATGCAAAAAAAAACTAGCTAAGTTTAGTTAGATAGGTAGGTAGTACTGACTTGTCGATGCAGATCTTCTCGACCTGCGGCACGAGCACCTGCAGCAGGCGCATGATGGTCTGCAGCGGCAGCTTGCCGCGCCAGCTCGACACCCACTCGGCCGACGCGCGCCACTCGCCGCCGCCCTCTAGCGGACGCTGCCCGCTCGTTACTTGGATGCTGTTCCTCTGATGTACAAAAGAAAATAATAATATAAAGTATTTTGCATAAAAAAGCCAAAAAAAATATTTTTTGGTCAAAATATAGCCATTGTCAACAGTTAACGATACAATAGAAGATTTGATGAATTGTAAAGGCGAATTGTTAATGTGGTCATATTAAAAAAATGACGTTAGTCATTAAAAAGAAAAAAACTGGGATTTAAAACTATCGAATTGGTAATAAATACAGTCTACCACGATCCCCTGGACAAAGGTCTCTCTTAAGTTGCGATGCGTATCTATCAGCCACTCACTGTTTTTCGCTGCGTTTCTAGTTGGACCATTTATAGATGTTCATAGCAAGATATTGTCTATCACCACACATCATACTCACATGAGTGACGGCCCGTTTCTCTCCGTCGTCCACGTCCATGGGCGCGTCGTGTTCATCGGGTCGGTCGTGTCCGTCGGGGCCGGGTCGCGCGGGCAGCAGCCTGTCGCGCGGCTGCGTGGCGGCGGTGTCGGGCCCGCCGGAGCTGTCGGGCGCGTCGCTCGCGTCGCCCGCGCCGGACTCCGCCTCTATCCGCTGTGGTGGGGGGTGGGCGGATTCCCGCTCCGTCATTGTGCTAATTGCTATAGAAACAATGTTATGAATAAGTCAGTGTTTTATAAGTCAATGTACTTTATTTTCATTTGCTGGACACAACGATTAAAACCAATAACGCAGGATATAAGAGCCTATTTTGCCTCAAGCCTTTAAATTGTAAAGTTCAAATACATTAAAAAATAGGAATTGATCACGTTACCGGGAGTCTCAGCGAGTGTGGGGTTGAGAGTACCAGGCTCTGCGGGCTGCGCGGGCCGCGAGCCTTCCATCGGGGTCTCCGCTACCGACTCAGCACTGCGGGACCTGAGCACATGGACACGACAAAGTGAGACCGACTATTCTAATAGGTAAAGGTAATTCAAAGAAATGAAAATGGCAACGGTATATTGGATAGTGAGGCAGGTAAGACGAGTTGATAAGTAGATGTAGACGATCAAATATTTAAATTTAAAAGTATAGTATTTGTAGGAAACGTTTCAAGGTCGGCGAAAGGTCTATAAAGAAACATGGTTGATATAGTCAGGATCCCTAAAGACTCCAGCTCGCCTCCTACTACATGTGTGAACACACGGCGCTGCTCGTCCCGCGCTGCGCACTCGGCTCGCGTGTGTTGCTGCGTGTCCTCCCCTGTTGGCCGCAGTGGTGGCACCGAGCGGCCGGCTGCCTGCCTGTGCGGCACAGGTACAGTGCCCCGACAGCACCTGTGTCACCCTGAACGACAGGGAGCCATGTCTTCTCCCGAGCCAGTCGTCGAGTACTGGCCGGATCGCCTCGACGGTAGCGCCCCCAACCCCTTGTACGACCTAAGCCAGCGTCACGAGATCGCTCGCACATTCCCTGTGTGACCCTGGCTGGCGGCCTGTTACCTAGATAGTCAGGGTCCTAAGCCCCCAGCTGGCGAAGGGTGTTACCTGGGTAGTGCGGGGCGCTGCGCCATGAGTCCCTTGGCGCGGCCGGCGGCCAGCGAGCGCGCGATGGCGCCGTGCTCGTGCGGTAAGTTGGCCAGGTTGTGGAACACCGCGCGCTTGCGGATAATCGTGTACACCAGGTTCGAGTTACCTGTACACACACAACATAGTTATATAGCCAGCAGCAAAGTTGATAAACCCAATTACAAATGTTAGACAACAAACGGGTCTTATTCACGATGTAATTCGATATTTCTTTTTTTCAACTTTACAAGTAAGGGTAGTTAGGAAACCCTGCACTTCACGAAGACGCCACTACCTGTCATCAGTCCCCCGTGACCATGGTCGGTGCAACTCGACCGAAACGTCGGGAAAAAAGAAATATCGAATTATATGGTGAAGAAGACCCGTTTGTTGTCTAAAATATGTGTACAAATCGCGAAAGTTTAAAAACAATAAACTCAATTGCATTTACTAAATGAACTAAGTAAGAAAACTCCCAAAGATCTGGCCAAAGATGAGGAATAACTTATCGATAGAAACAGTTTAAAAGAGGGAAGGAGGCCTTTGTTTTCTAGTGAGACACGAACGCCTGCAAATAATATTAATATAATTAGGTGAAGTAAGTTGTAACCCTCACCGTCGAACTGGTACTGTATCATGTTGTTGAACATCTCGAGCAGGAAGAACACGAGGTGGTGGTGGTGCGGCTGCGAGAACAGGAACCACGGCGTGCTGAACGCCTCCAGCAGGTGCAGCAGCTTGGTGGACGCCACCATCGATAGTGTCTTCAGGTACGGGGACACTGGGGGGAAATAATACAAAAACGATGTTTTGAAGTGGCCCTCTATAAATGATGCTATAGTTTAACCAAAACCGCTGTGCCGCGCCTTAGGAATGCGGTGACGTGGGGGCCGGAAAGAAAAGTACATGAGTTCACATGAGATCGATACTGTCGGATAGATCTTACGATATCAGGTTACCCCGTCTCGCCGCGCGCTTTCCTATGGTGCGGTACAGCGGTAACGGTCAAACTATAGATCACACTAACGTTCCCCTATCGTTCAATAAGCGTAATCGTAAGCGTAAGCGTAGCCGCAATAACACAACATTTATTGCGTGCAGTCGCTAAATTTTCGCAACATTGAATTAAGTTCTGAGCAAAAAAGCGCCACTATAACAACGGACATCGACACACCGACTGTTACACAGCGTATCAGCCCATTGCACACATACACCCGAAAAATGCAAAATACAGAAATAGCAAAAAAAATCCAAGCGATCAAACAAAAAAAAAATATTTATTTTATAACAACTCAAACCTATCCTTATCTTAGTGTGTAAAACTATACCAAACTCACCATTAACAAGAATAGTCAGCAGACAATCAAACAGCGGCTGCAGTCTCTGGTGGCCAGTGGTGATGATCTTATGGAAGACGACCACCAGCAGGTCGGCGTGCGAGCCGGTAAACACGGGGATGTCCATAGGCACGGTGGCGGTGTACGGCTTGTTGAGACGGACGCCCAGGTTCCGCTCCCCGGAGAGCAAGAGGAGAATGAATACCCCGATATGCATGAGGCCTACTCGAGCTGTAGGTTAAATAAATGTACATACAATTATCTTATAATTTTATTTCATTTTTTTTTTCGTGTGCGCGTTTGTTTCGTTACCTACACTGTATTCCTTGAATTTAATTATTTTTTGTGTACTATCTTTGTATTGTATGTGTAGCAAAAAAAATGGTTTAAATGGTTTACAATTGAGTAAAACAAACTTATACATAAAATTGTCTGTTTATAATGTTAAATCAAAAAATGTACATTAAACAGTTTTCACTTACATTGGTCAGCGCGAGAGTCGTTGAGGTGATAAAGTATAGGCACCAGTACTTCCAGTACATCGCTACTCTTCAATACGTAGTACATGAATTTCTGGAACAATAATACCAACATTCCTATTACATTATTTCTTACTTGGGTTGCTCCTCCCCCCCCCCCCCCCCCAATCATCAAAAAGATCTCCATTTTGACGATTCGAGTCTTTAAAGATTTTGAGTACCAACAGGTTACATTGACACCTAAGACACTGTTACTTGACTTATAACGTATTCCTACTTCATCATCATTCCCCTGCCCTTATCCCATTATTGTTTGAGGTCGGGGCAGCATATCTTCTTCCACACGTTCCTATCTGACGTCATCTCAAATGGAAAAAATATTTTAAAGTAATTTGTACATATATTGGTATTAAAACGTAGTATCAGATAAGTGACAAGATATCAAAAACCTTTAATAATTCCTTAGGTGAATAACGAGCCCCACGGTCACGAACCCCTATCTGTGAGGAAACGACTTTGATTTTAGACGACAAACGGGACTTATTCGCGATATAAAACGATATTTCTTTTCTCCTGACGTTTCGATCGAGTTGCACCGACCATGCACCACTGGCCACCGACCACGGTCGGTTAGAAATATCGTTTTATATCGCGAATAAGTCCCATTTGTCGTCTAAAATATGTGTACAAGGCGCAAAAGTTTAATTCGTTAACGACTATGATAATGAACCCACCTTATTATAATCACACATTTTCCAGAACAGCACCAACAACTCTTGATGCAGGTTAACCTTCTTCGCGGAGTTTGGCAAGTATGTCTGCGCGAGGGGGTTGTTGAGGAGTCTCGTGACCCCGCGGAGGATGAACTGGAAGTCCTCGTCGCGGTGGATCCGGGACAAGTAGTTGATGAAGAGGTTGTCCGGGAGAGTCTAGAAAGAGTAGCTAGTTGGTATTTGTTTTGGGGTATGAAAGTAGTTTTTGTTCAGCAGTGAAGTGGCAGGCTGAGTCGATTGGCAATGTGATACGAAAAAGCCCTTTAAACTTCATACTACTTCTGTATATGACAATGAAGATCTTTCTTTGAACAATAATAGTCTATGCCGAAAAAAAATCGGAATTACTATACATGTTACAGGTGAGGATAATTTTTTATAGTAATCTCAGTGTATTTTTGAAAAATGGAAAACATTGCTCATATGTAGAAGTGGTATTTAAACTAAAGTGGGCTATTCTAAAAACGCTTTGTATGTGATAGTTAGCCTGGTGGTTGCTTAGATAAACTTCATACCGTCATCATCTGTTTCATTCGTCCAAGAGGCTGGTAGATAAACAGATAAATTGTATGTTGGTTTAGTTTATGCTCAAAAAGCTTGCGTCATACCCAATATTGTCAGATATAAAGTAAACCAGAAGGATATAAAGTAAAAGATATAGATTTATTAACAAGATTATGCTAACAAGGTGTTTGTGTGAAGACGATGGCGTTGGTTTGATGTGGTTCAGGACAGACTTCTTTAATCAAATGGGGAGTTTTACCCAGTAACGAAACACAAAAAAAAGGAGTTACGGGCGAAATAAATAAAGTCGTTTATTTACAAGTTTAGGACATTGAACAGAATCTTTGACACTTACTTCTTCAGATTCTTCATTGATGGCATTGCTTGTATCGTGATCCAGGGTCACGATTAGGACTTGAAGAGCCACCTGCAAGGAAATAAGCATTATTTTTCAACGCTTTTGTCGAAGTTCTGTACCCCCTTATACAAACCGCGGTTTTACAAGCAGGGCTACATAGCCACGCTTGTAGAACTTATTGTTGCAGTTTGCATATTTATAGAAATAAAATTTCATTTCTTTTGGAAATTTTATTTCTATTCGACGAATCTCATCAATTTGGTTCGTTATATCAATAAATTTAAACGATTCGATGGCATTTGTTTAAGGAGCAGGCAAAACTATTTCACCATTGTCATTCCCCTGTCCTTATCCCAATTATTATTTGGGATCGGCGCAGCATGTCTTCTTCATCCACACGTTACTATCTGACGTCATCTCGCAAGTCACACTCTTTGCAAGCATATCATCTTACACACAATCCATCTATCGTTTCTATCAGACAGAACTATTTATGTTAGTACTTACTTCTACGAGAGGCTCGAGTGTGTCGGCAAAGAGCAGATGGTTGTAGGGCAGGCCGAGCCCCACCGGGTCGTACGAGCACACCGTGTTCACCAGCGATGTGAACAAAGGTAGGGCGTGGCGGTTGTCCGGGCTTGTCAGGTAACTGGTATAACAAATTTAATATTGTCATGATTTTTCGTATAATATCATAATCTTTTGGAATTTTACTTTTAATATTCGGGAAAGTTGGTGTAGGGCTTATTTCCTTTCTAGCGGGCCTTATATTCAAGTTTGATCAAGCAAAGAGAATAAATGTCGAACAACAGCTGATATATCCGATCGTGTCACTGGCCGATCACTGGCACTGGTCGAATACAAAAGGACAGAAAAAAAAAGTGAATAAAGAGGTAACCAGTTACAGATAATTACAGTTGTTGAAGCGAGAAAATGCACTACGCTATTTAGCACAGTGTCTCACTTCTAAAATTACAAGTCTATTAAGTCTTTTAAGAAAAGTAGTAGATCTCCTAATAACAGGATCATGTAATCAAACTCACGCGATCCACTTATTGTGATGCGAGGCGGCGCTAGAGGCGGGTTTGTAGATGGTCTCGCTGAAGCAGGTGAGCAATAGCCGCAGCAGCTCGGACCGGGCTGCTTCGTGCGAGGCCGCGCGCGCCGGCGACCGCGCGAACCCCACGCCGCCCGCCCAGATGTACTCGCAGCTGTCGAGGGACGACAACTCCTCGGCACGCTCCTGGTACACAAAGCTCATCATCTTCCTGCCCTTATCCCATTTCACTTGGGGTCGGCGCAACACGTCTTTTAGACATATTGCTTAAAGTTTTGGCTATGGTTTTCTAGTCGGCCGCCTGCCTGACACTAACCCTCTTTGGGAATGCGTTTGTTGATGGCTTACCCGCCACCATTCGGGTGACCCATGGTGCTTGGTACAGTGCACTGGGTCTTAAGGTCCATTAGTCGCCTTTTACGACACCCAGTGGAGGATATGGGGTGGTGCTATTCTTTATATCCGGACACCACATGGATAGTGTAGGGTTAAATGTAAAATACTTTTTTCTCTACTTTTAATAAAATTCTGTGTTCGTAATTAATATTTGATTGCCTTCATGTCATAATATGGTTGAACTTTAAAATGTATCTGTACCACCTGTATTGTACCAGTATTTGTGAATAAATTTATCTTTATCTTGAACAGAACAGAGCTACGTATTGTACCTATAGAATTTTGAGTTAGTGGAATATGCTGATAAGTTTCCCAAATGTAATTAGTATTTTATTTGTTGTCATGTCTATTGCATTAGGTTAAGTAACTTGTAAAATGTAAGGATAGATTTAAGTTTTTGGTAAATAAATAAAAACAAGAAGATTTGATGGGGGAAGGATTCAAACAAGAGATAGAGAAGAAAGAGAAGTATTGCTTATGTTAACAATTTTTAGGTCCGACTGTCTTGCCCACGGAGGTCTTGCCTGCCTGTGATATTTCCACGAGCGTTGGTGGCGTTGGTGGTTCAAAATGACAGGTTCTAGTCACGTGATTAATCGAATGTGAGTTTCATGTATTGAACAGTTTCTATTGACGAAAACGATTGCAGAAATGTCACTGAATCATAAGGTTATAGTAGGTAGAAAAGAAGAACATAATATTTATCTCCATGATCAAGAGCGCTTTAAAATAGCCGCTTATATAGTTACATTTTGCTCCAATTAAATATCAATAAAACAATAACGCGAATGAACAATGAATAGAAACCGCGCGTTACATGAGTAAGTAATAAAACCTTGACACTACGCGGCTCACAATGCTTCCTACATTTGTATTAGGCAAATATCGTATCAACTGAAACATTATAGGCATAAGTAACAAAACATTGAATTTGGAAAATAGATTAAATTATACATATTGGCAGTGGGACCACTCTATGTCAATAATACTTCTCGTTCTTTGCAATTAAAACAATTGACGTCTTCCTTTTTCTATTTTACTCGATTACACTATTTAAACCTTGATAAAACGTAGCCATGTTAACGGCAGCAGTATTGACGTGCATTAGGTTATTTATTATGCAGGAAATTAGGTCAAACCAGTAATTCAGACATAGATTGGTCAAAAGCAATCAATATTGAATTTAATGACCAAGTGAACTGTAAAAAATAATCCATTTTTTTTTTCTTTTTTAAGGCAAATCAATAATTTTAAGGGTTTGCTTATGTTTATTAAAACGTATAGGTGTTCATTACGATCTGTACAACAACAAGTTCACAATCATACCGCCAAATGTTTGCACGCTGATAAAGTAGATTGTGTCATAGGGGCACATTCGGCGCATCCGGTACTCATTGAAATTAGTATCGTGATGCATGGCGACTCATTGTATTTGCAAATCAGAGAACATTGAACTAAATCCGCCGAGTGATTCACTTAATACTCCGTGGCCACGGATCACACCAGTCAGCATCATACAAAATAGCATCCATCCATCATTCAGGCATATCAATTTGATAAATTAGTCTAAGGATGAAAAAAAATAATATTCCACGAATTTAACACAACGCCATCTAATTTCAAACTAAGCAGAGCTTGTATTATGTGTACTAGACAACTGATAAACATACTTATATACTTCTAAATACATACATATTATAGACAAATTACACCCAGACACAGGACAAATCATCGTGCTCATCACACAAACTATTGTCGTGGGTGGGGATCGAACCCACGACCTCTGGTATAGCAGTCAGGGCCACTAACCACTAGACCAACAGGCTTCTCCAAATGCTTATTGGTCGGCCCGGACACATTTTCCATGTATCCATTTATAGATATTAATGGAGAAAACAAATGAAACAAATGGTCGGCATTGAGACGGTATACTTTGTTTACATGCATCATTAAAATCACCTGTGTAATTCTCACAATTAAAATGTGTCTTACCATCAATTATGTAACTGTTTTGCTATTTATTAGCTTGCGCTATTACAGTCGTCTCCGTAAGTAATATCTAGTTTATATAGCTTTTTATCATAGGTACTTTTAATTGAATCCAACGTGGTATAAGCATATAATATATATTTACAAAAATCTGTACTAAATCATATTTCCATTGTATTTTAATGTATAATAAGTGTATTTTAATGTACTTAATAAAAATATAAGATAACAAATTTTATTACAACTTAGATCGAAATACTTCCGGTTAATCGAAAGATAAGTCAATGTAAGTAAAAATCTTAATGAAATAATGAAGTTAAAACAAGTGTAACTACATGTTTGACAAGCACAGCCCATTACCCGGTACTCCGAACAGTTGACTCGCATCGCGATCGATAGCTGATTAGATTACCTACCTTTTATCGTAAGATCGATACTCATTCACTGAACGCGGTATATGTTAAGTATGATTTCACCTGTTTTTCCTGGTAATCCTACTTTGTAAGTAGAAATATTAGTTCGTATTTGTGACTACTATGAGCTTCTAAATGACTGTTGTGATTGTGGAAGCGAGACGGCACGCTGTAGCACGTAGCTACGTCTTGCTCTCACTAATGCAACATTAGCAGTAAACATGGGGATCTATAGTTACGGAACTAGAGAAGCGGTTTAATCTTGTATGTGTCGGAACTACTGCTCCATCTTTTATAATCAATAGTTTTATTATATTATGATTTCAATTCAGTAAATACTGCGCTAGTTACTAGGTACTGACAGATGAACTAAGATTCCTTATTTAAGAAAAAAAAAAAGGGTAAATACTCACTGGGCCTGCACGTTTCGTAGTGGTAACTGTGAAGTCTGGGCAGAACAGGAGATCCTGTTAAAAAAACATGTTTGCTATAGGTAAACTATATGAGTCTTGGTCTGCGTAATATAGAGGTCGTGGAAAACACGGGTGACCACAGTTGCCAAATATTTGTCGAGCGAAAATCGGCTGCTTAATGTCAATGCAGCTGGATCACAGGTGACACACACGCAAGCTGCAAACTACGTTACGAACGGCTGCATGAAACTGGTGTAAACCGTAGGACGAGAAACGTAACATAACATCTAGATTAACATATGAGCCTCCTGACTTTTATAAATAAATAAATAAATATTCCTCAACATTCACACAACGCCATCTAGTCTCAAATTAAGTATACGACAGTAACTTGTGTTATGAGTACTAGACAACTGATAAACATACTTATATTTTTCTAAATACATACATATTATAGATAAATTACACCCAGACACAGAACAAATGATGGTGCTCATCACACAAACATTTGTCCTGGGTGGGAATCGAACCCACGACCTCCGGCTTAGCAGTCAGGGTCACTAACCACTAGACCAATAGGCCCGTCATTTTTAACCTTTACTTAAATTATATACTTGTATTACTTACACAAACAGCATTGATAAGTGACTGCGCGAGTGGTACGGACTCATTCTCAGCAGCAGCAGGTAGTGAGGACCAGAAGAATCCGTGCCACTCCGGCTCCTCCAGCATGTATGGTAGAACTCTTGTCAGGAGGCGAGCACAGTTTAAGGCTGGAAATACATAATATATGAGAATTCTTAATGATCTATGCTCTAAGCTAAGGATGACATAACTAGGTATTACATGGCACTTCACTGATCACTAAATTTACTATAGAGTAGGAAAATTATAAAAACTCTTTTTTTAAGACATTGGGGCATGTCAACAATTACATTAAATATTACTTAGAATAAATAATAATGGCATAGGGATACATAAAAGTTTTCATCTTGAATGAGATTGTCTTATATCAGTCTGTCTAAAATTTTACTATCGCATTGCATGTTACTACATAGTTAGACTTCACTTCAATATTGTAGCATGGTGTGTGAAAACTTTCTTTTAAACATTCACCATTGTATGGCTGAGTGGCATAAAATGGCGAAGGCACTAGGTCAGGCAGGTTATTTTGTACATTAAAATAAACACAAATAAAAAAAAATTGATAATGAATAAGCTTGGGTGAAAAGCTTAGGATACATAAACAGACTAATTAAAAAAATGGTATACATGTATGTATAACCTAAGTTAATTTAATTTTAAATGCTTTAACTTACTGCTGAATTTACTAAACATTTATTATCCTCAATAGATATCACTGAAAGATTTACTGTATGAATTCTTATCTATTTTGAATTCCTTGTAGTGTAAAGCATACAATAAAGAATTCAGCTATTTGCTATGCATAAAACATACATTAAAAATAATGAGCAGAACATTACACCAGCCATTGTGCAACAACTATTTATCTTTACATAATGTATGAATGCTAACTATATTTGTATGCTATGCTATGAATCATATTATTTTATTTAAGACACAAGAGGACAGTATTATAATGTTATTACTAAGTCATGCTTATAGTATGCATGAACTAGATATAATCAGATAATGATTCAAATTACATTTTTCAATTAATGATAAATGGTCTAAAAATTAAGTTATAATTTTTCATTGTTTACCTTGAGAATAGTTTGAATTTATATCATAATGTGTTTAATTTTAACATTACTTTAACAAAATGTATTAGAGTAGACTTGTCTCAATCCTGTTGTAGTTACAAAATAAAATATGTCTTAAGGAAAATCCTCATTGTTCACTTAATGAATTGCTGTAGTAAATTAGTGAAATGCGATCATACCAGTCTGCTGCTCTCGCTGCGTCCTACAGCTGCTATCTACCATCTTCACCAACTTCTCTACAGCTTTATACACTAATGTCGCGAGATTATTAGGAGATTCTTCACGAAGCGCACGTATTTCTGCGCCAGGAACCAACGCGAATACATCCTGGACATTGGTCACGCTCTCTGACCAGAACTGGTCCCAAAAACTATCGTCCGAAGAGTCAATAGGCTGAAATTTAATTATTACATCAATACTGTATCGTGATCTTTTTAAATAAAAATTAGGACTAGATTAACAGTACTTACCTGTGTCTTTGATGTTAGCTGTACAACAGCTTTTCTAAAGTTTAATTTTGTGTCAGCGTTACCCATTTTTTCGATTTCTAATTGTTTAGATACATTAAATCCATCTCATCTTGTGTTTCCATAAAAACAATGAAAAGTGACAGACAGATTGGGTGACAGCTGAAGATGACAGAAGACGACGTGTCAAAGACAACGGTTTATTACTTTTTATTTTTAAAATGTATAAAGCTTTTATTTTAATTATTTCTATTCAAACAGCAGTAACAGATTTTTTCAATAAATATATCAATGAAAAAACTTCTTACTGTAATAATTTCTGCAATTACTGATTTTACAAGAAATCTTAATTATTATAGACAGAAACCACCTCCTTTTTTTGTTTGACGTCGATCTGTTATTGATCTGTGGGTCTTTGCCCAAGTCTCTTCTTTTGTCTTGATAGGTGATTGTCTATAGATTATCAAATCATTTCGAAGTCTGAAAATGGCTGCTGCAAAAATTGGTCGCAGTGCTCTCAGTGGATTATTTCGAAAATCCACCACCTATAAGACGCCGGTAGCATGCCGGCTCTCAACAGTTGCTCTGCGACAAAAGTTCAACACAGTTAATGTTGCCTTTAAGACTTACAGCACTCCGAACCTCCAAAATGGGGTAAGGGTCTTATCGGTCAATACATTGCATTTTTACTTTTATTTTGTTATTATTATACCACATTGCGTGCATTTTGAGACCACCTAATCATCATAAGTTTTCAATGACCTAAATGTCGTCTATGTTAAAATATAACCTCAACCATATTGCATAACAAATGTGTACAGTGTAACCCAAACTGTTTAGGTACAGTCTCAGCGAAAACAACCGTTCACTTGCGGCACTCAGTCGAAGCCAATAGAGGAAATAGAAGAGCGAGTGCTGAAAGTTTGCAAGGGTTACGACAAACTCAGTTGTGCTAAGGTACTTACAAAAAATGTATTATAAATTCTGTTTCAGGGCCAGAATATCAGTGTCCGCAACTACAGCCACGGACCCCCTCTGTCATTAGAACTTATTAAAAGTAGGGTGCTACTTGTTCTGCAACTTTATGACAAAATTAACCCTGAAAAGGTAGCCTATACTGAAATAATTTATGTTTATAACGCGGTTGCAACTTGTGCTAAATGTGAAGTTGTTTCTGCTTATTGCTTTACAATAATTAGAATTATTTACTAATTTATTATTTTTCTTTCAGCTAACTGTAGAAAGCCACTTTATGAATGACCTGGGTCTGGACTCCCTGGACCATGTGGAGGTCATAATGGCGATGGAAGATGAATTTGGCTTTGAGATCCCTGATGGTGATGCAGAGAGGCTGGTTAGACCCAAAGATATTATCCAATATATTGCTGACAAAGAGGATATATACGAATAAATTGCAGAAAAGTAGTTTTGTCTATGAAATTTAAGGCCAGTTGTGATTATTGCCTACCGATAATAAGATTTGAGTTGAGATAAATTGCTGTGGTTCTGGAATACAACTGGCCTGAGATATCAAGGCATTTTACTTAGGATTTAGTTGAATTAATTTACTTGTTATTCACATAAGAATGAACAATGTCAACACTGCTGATCGAACATCCATCTGAAGATGTATAAAGTGTAAATTCTGTTTTTATTGATTATATGCCTGTTAGAGTAGATCATTTGTTTTTCATTTGGTCTGATCAATACCTGAACAAAATGAAATTAATTCAGTTAGTCATGGCACCACTTGTTTCAACAGTTACCTTACATGAAAAGCAATTGATGTCACTGTTTGCCATTTTTACTATTATTTAAATAGTTTGAGAAAGTATATAACCATGATGTGATATCTATTAATCATGAAAAATAAATTATAAACATAGAAATGCATTTTTTGTGAGACCTTGAGCCATGAATATTTAAAACATTATTTCAGTATTTTTCCATGTTTTCTTGTATGTGTACACACTATAAAAATCAATATCAATTCTTATTGTTTTCTAAGTACAGAATTTTGATTGAAAATTTAAATAACACATTTAACTTAATTAGAAAACAAATTTGTTCTTTACCGAAATAAGTCGTAAAAACAGACTATTATGAGAATCTGACACATTATTTCATACCATATGTTAAATAAAGGCACTCACAAATATTTAAAAGTCTATTGTAGTGGATGGTAATCTTAATATTATTCCCGTAGGAATAATAGTCGTCTGACCTTTGCCATTGGAGTAGAAAACAGCGGTACACGTAATTATCGTCCCTTTTAATTGTCGTATTCAACTGAACTACCAGATGGCGTTGTTTTCCATCAATAATTATTCTTATCAGTTATGTGCCAGTGCCTCTTAGCCCCTTCCGTCAACAAATTATTTTGTCTACAATCAAGTTGCCGCAATTTACTCTAACTTCGCTTCGCCCAGCATGTAAATATTACTTCAATATTCTTTCTTGTCTAGTTGTAATTCGAGAGACGTCCATTTAAATAAAAATCGCCAACAATCAATTTGTTATTGATGATACGATTTACATTAAGAAAAATTTTCAGACCAGTCAAAATTTTTGCTCCTAAGGGTGAAACCACACATAAACGAGCCTAACGAAACGAATTCTGTATTTGTTATTTTTTTTCCGATTAGATGTGAGGATTTGTGTGAGGTCTTATTCTTATACATAATTTAAATTTGTTTTGACTAACGTTCACCTTGACTTCTGTTAATTTCTACGCTATTGGTAATTTAAGTTTTAGTAGTTACTAATATAAAAGCAGTCATTAGTCTAACCACTTAAGCGCTTACTATTTAAGTGAAATCTCTTGATTCCGTTGACATGTGTTTACGATAACACTTGGTACTTATTTCCCATGGTAGTACATGAGATTGGCTCAGGCGCTTATCAATCTGAAACTCAAGGCGCAACTAGATGGATTGATAACGTTTACTGCGTTTTAGAAGCCCTACGTGTATTGCGAATCACTACGTTGCGAAACTTAAGTTTCATCATTTGTACCGCAAAAAACAAGAAACGGCACGTAGAAGTTTCTGGGCCACATTTGCTTTCTCCTGATTAAAAATATTTCAACAAATAAAAAGACGAAGTGAGAATCATAGTATTTTTACAACTTTATTTTTGATGAAGTTTCACATTGATAAAGGAGATGGGTTCAGAAATACGAAGTGTAGCCAGCAAAAAATATCAGGTTTGACTAGTCGGTAATGGTACAGACAACAATCAGATTAAACACACATTGATTGATTATAATTCTATGGTCTCTACAGTTGATTATTCAATATTAATTGTTAACATTTAGTAGTATTTTAAACAGTTGAAATTACAATATTATTCCTGCATCTCCATTTACCTTTTGAAATAAAGATACTTTCTAAGCATATTTTAATAAAATTATATACAAACTAAGCTCGCGACAACTACGCACCACACTGTTCTTACACACACACATGCATGAGTCCACAGTTCTCAATATATTACAGCACTATGTACATTAATCCGAAGTTTTCAGCCTCGAGATATATTATTTTCTTATAAACAAAAACAATTTCAATACTGATGCTCCCAGTTCCGTCGCCTAAAGATTCCTGATGACACAGACTAACAGTGTATTTACAAAATAAATAACAACAAAAACAATGATCAAAGCGAGGCCTACGGCGAGCACACCGGCAGTGGCTGCGAGGCGCGATCACGCGCTGTGGTAGTCCGGGGGGCGCGGGGGCGCGCGCGGCGGGGCGCGGGCGCGGGGCGGGGCGCGGGCTACCTGTAGCGGTGCGAGCGGGGGCGCGCGGCCGAGCGCAGGCGCCGCGCCGCCGTGGGGTCCACCCGCGCCACGCGCACGATGGGAAACATCCAATCGCCCAGCCCTTGTAGCGAGCGCTTCGCTTTCTTCTTCTCATCAGTCTCTGAACTACGCGACTTCCGTTCTTCCTTTTCATCAGACTTTACTTTCTCCACAGATAATTTCAATTCCTGTAACGACTTCACTTTAGTGTCAGATATGTCCATAGGTTCACATTTATCCTCCACTTTGCTCTCTGTTAGAGTCTTGTCCTGAGAGCTCAACTCGGATTTTTCTATGATAGTCTTTTCTTCTTTCTCAGTCTCTGATAGATTTGTGTCCTCCTCGCTTATCGTACCTTGCGTCGTGTCATCGTCGGGTGGCTCTGCTGACGAGCGATCTATACTGCTCTCCACTTTGTTTTCAGATTCAACACTATTTGTTCTAGAACTTTTTTTTGTTTGCTTCTTTTTATTAGGCCAACCCGTTCTATTCTTCTTTTTGAATTTCCCGCGCCGACCTCGCGGTCTGTCTGCCGCTTCTTTGATTTCGTTCCTGATGAGATCGCAGTTTTCACATTCCGATACGAGGCTGGACACATCAGGGACATTTGTGGAGGTAGTGACGGCAGCTTCACCGTCCATGACTTCGTCGGACACGTCGTACTCCGCGGCGTCCTCAAACACTTCTGATAAGAACTGTTGCAATCTTTCTGACGCCTCCTGCGTTTCAGAGAGCACCGAGTCTATTTTGATATTGCTATGTGTGTCGCTGATAGTGTCTTCAGAAGCAGTGGACTTGTTGTCGTCGGCCTGTTTCCGTCTATTCAGTAGGCCCGCGGAGCCGAGTATTGCCAGTGTGGACGCGTGTTCTCTCGGGGACTTCCTAGGGTGACCCTCGAGAGCCTGGATGGCTGCAGTGCGTTTTCTTATTTTCTGTTTCTTCATCCCCCGCGTGCCGTACGACCGCGACGGTCCTGGCTTTTCCTCTCTTTTCACTAAATCACTCAGTGGACAGCAATTTGGCTTTAAAGGTGGTAACTGACCAATTTCATATGGTAACTTCGGCGATTTGGAATACAGTGCTGTAACAATAGAAATATAAACCATCAATAAAAAATATAAGGTAGTAATATTATCATAAGTACTAATGAAATAAAAAGAGAAACTTACCAAAATACTGGGGCACATTTCTTGTAAGCACCTTGTCTTCGTCTTGTCGTTTAAAAGTCTCAAACCAGGGTTCACTATGTGGTACAGATTCAAAAGCGAACTCCAACTGTTCCACAGCTGGTGTATATTTGAGTTTGCCATCCTCCCATTTCATACATCTTTCTTTAGGTTCCTCCCTTAAGGGACTGACCTCTGCTTCTGCCGCAGCTGGTGGTTCAGCAGGCACTACTTGCTCCACCGGTTCTTGAACTGGGGGTGGTTCAGTACTCTGTGCCTTACAAGGTACTCGTCGTGCCCTTTTCGCGACTACGGGTGTCCGTTTTTTCGTCCGCCTTCGCCTGTCTTCTGACCAACTGTCTTCTTCTGATGACTCTTCCTTCAGCGCGAGTGGTCTCGCCTGCCTGCGCCTCTCTATGGAGGGTGGCGGCGGTGGCGTACTCTTTCTTCGAGCGCTAAGTTCTTTGTCATCTTCGTCTGATGACGTGGAGCTGGTGGAGCTGGCTCTCTTAGGGAACATGAATTGCTCGGCCTCGTCACTCAGAACAGACAACTCCGACCGCCGAACCTTCCTGAACTTGACAACTAGTGGTTTGGTACCGTTGCAGGCGGGAGGAGAATCTTTTCTTTTGTTCGCGAAGCCGCCACTCGATCGCAGTTTCGTACTGACACCGACTACTTTATAGTACTGCCTGTCTTCGGGCACGACGTCATTGTTACGTTTACTGCATCGGGTGTTGTGTTTTCTCTCGTCCTCTATGAGTCCGTTGCGTCGCGGACTGAGATTGCCGTTAACGTTGGAGTCTGGCGACTGCGAGCGTTTAGATGCGCGCTTGTTCTTGGGCGTGTCGTTGTCGCCGTTGCACATGTTCCGGAGGGAGCGGCGCTCGCCGTTGACGGGCGTGGCCTTGTCGAGGAAGCTGGTGACGTCCGCGCCGGCGCCGATGAGCGAGTCGAGCGCGAGGAAGTTGGTGTGGTTGCGCACGAAGGCCAGGTGGTGCGGCGAGCGCCGGTGCAGCGCCGCGTCCGCGTAGTCCGTGTTACACATCTCACAGTAACCGCCCTTCGCCTCCTTCTCATCGCGTTCCTTTATTCGAGGTCTGCTTTTTCTTGTCATTCTGTAACAGAATTTTTACTATTAAAACACAGCAAATTAATACAATACTATTATGACAATGTAACTACTACTTACTTCGCTATTGCAGTATCTTTAATATTTTGATTAGGATTAGTAATTTTTTCTGGAGTTTCCTTTTTCTTTTCTTTAGGTGGGTCTGGTTCTAGAGATATCTCAGGCCACTCATCAAATTCCTTGTATATAGGTCTGCAAAGCCTGAAATGCCACAAACAAGTTGTAATATTCTGGTTGCTGTGACTGAAAAGGAACAGTCTTAGAAATGTTATTTTCATACTTGTCCAAAAATTCAATCTTGATAAAATGTTTAGTGAAGAGCGTGACATGCGCTTTGCGCGACGCCGTGAAGAATGTATCATACAGTTTATCCAAAAGACTTATAGCCTGAAAGATTAATAAATATTTGTAAAGATATATAATAATAAAGCGCTAAATCATATAAATAAATAGAAATGTTAGAAGAAAAGGAAAATTTGTTAATATAATAAGACAGATAAAGTGGCATGCAACAGTATAGATAGGAAATGCTCAAAGCTCTAGGTCCTATTTAGTCTTTTTGAATTAAATTTACTCAATTAATGTTTATTAAAAAAATACATCATGTGTTTTCATTTATTACATAAGGTTTACACTTAACGGATCTAAGACAAGCAGCAAAGAAGAAGGTCTCTAAGCATAATCATTATTTACAAGTACAACAATATCAGTTAACATTGAGATGGAACCGAGCCCGAGCCACATATATAATCCATCAAGGTCGCACCTTAGTGACGTATCATGGGGTGTTGGGTGAATACCTTCTGCACAGTGAGCTGGACGTATTGGTAGTTGTGCGAGATGTGTGGCGGGTCCTGCCGCACGCGCTCCAGCATGGCATCGGCGCGCGCGCGCCCCTCACGCCGCGCCCATCGCGCGCCCCCCGCCGCGGACGCGCCCCCCGCCCCGCCCGCGCCCCCGCCGCACCCAGCGCGCGAGCGCACCACGTGCGTCACCCGCGACGTCAGGAACACCTCTTGTTGCTGCAATACAAATACCACCCTCAGCAAATGTACAGGTAACACATCCACATAACAAGGATTTACATGTTATTTGTTTCCCCAAATGTATTATTATCCTTAATGAACTGATGACTGAATAGTCCTAAGGTGATCTCATGATTTTGATCGGTAGAACAAGGTAAATATGATGTAAGGCCCAGCTTGAAATAAAACTTGTCTTATTAGCCTAAAATACAATTAAGTGTTAAGGTAATTGAACACATGAAATTCCAATAAGGACCTATTTCTAATTAAAAACAACAGAACAGTAACCAGACTTAATTACATCTACCTTATTTATTTAAATATAAAACACACTTAGTTTATTTCATTTTTTTTAATATTCTTTGAGAGATCTAGCAAATAAGATAGATAATATAATCTTAGCAAACTCTCATTTTTCAAAAACAATACAAGTAATGTCTAGTAAGTAAATAATTAAGTAAGTTTTTACATTTCTAGAACATAAACTTCTTACATCTGGTATAAAGGCAGATTTTGCGGCATTAAATCACTAAGTCATCAATCAACAGAGAAACAAAACTTGTGTTAGATGCAACTAAAGACATACTACAATAATAACTTCAGAATTTCTAATTATTATAAATGATAAGTCTAACTTATATTGCCTATACATGACAACAATGAAGTTTAAACACACATCTTGTACTTTTGGAAGAGATGAATAATTTATTTTGTTTGCAGAGCAACAGGTAGCTTGAATTCAGTTCATTATTACTAAACACATTATTTAAATAAAGTATTTATATTAACTCTACATCAACTGATTAGCATTAAATTCAGTTAAAATTACAAATTGATAATCTAAAATTATTTTAAATCCTGCACAAATCAACACAATTACCCACCTTTATAATTTCTAAATTAATTTACCAGGTTGAGATTTTCATAAACATGTAGGCCCTAGCAGACTTAGCATTTAAAAAGTGGTAAATTATTTTAATTTAAAAAAAAAAATATAAAGTAAAGAGTTAAAATTAATGACATAAAATCATTCATTAACACATATTTAGCAAGTCACTTAAAACTGTTGAGTACAAACAGAATTTGTCAAGAAGTGTGTGCAACAAGTTGCTCTCAATTTTCTGCTTTAAAAGCATTTTCATTCAAAAATTGCTTATCTATAATATGTTTTAGTCTTGCTAACCTTGCAATATACATACACTGTACAAAGGTTGTCTTTTAGCATATAGTGCACACACTTAATGCATCTGACATTATAACAATGTCAATGATCCAGCAGTAGAAATTGAGATAATGTGTACAAACTTTTTATCATACAATTAATATCATAGAGAACTGTAATGTTTTTAAAACTGATACTGTACTGATTGTTTACATGTTAATAACAATACTGATAAAGACATTTCATTCACATTAACACTTAATTAATTCAATGTTGCCAGTATTAAAATTTGTGTAAGTACATAAAGAAAAATAATCTGGTAACTCTTACAGGAATTGAATGTCAGCAAATGCTATTGTTTAGGTAATTCAGTGTGCAGTGACATTATGTGAAAGTCAGCATTGCACCAGCCTGACCTAATACGCGTAATGTACGTGTCGCAACTGCTACCTAGTCTAAGCGAACGACGTCTGGTCAGAGTGCATTCTCGGAATATGTTATCGAGCGATGCATGCGATGGGCACAATGTAGCGGGGCGGACGGACATCAGCGCCGCGAGTATCGACGCGCCGGAACACACCGGAGTTTTCCTTGAAATACGGTCGACACAACGAGCCGACGCCGGCGGGCCGCGCCATCGCGCCCTCGACGACTCGCGCCAACCGTCCCGCGCAAAAAAATAACACACTACACTACCACACAGAAAACTCACCCTTAAGACTAAACACTTAAGATTCACATCCCCTTGTTTTCTTAAAAGCAATATCAACTGTCAAAAATTAACCAGACACACGCGTAACCCGAAGGAAACTACATTTCAAACGGCTTTTAAAATGGATGTAGTGCAGCGCACCGCGAGAGAGCGCGCCGCGCGGCCTCGGCCCGCTGCATTTCGCGGTGCGGCGGCGGCTCTAACGCGACCGTACAAAAGATGACCTAAAATTGAACGCAAGCTATGCGACCCACTGGGCACTCCAAACTGTTTTTAAACTGTTTTCTAAACAATTCTGACATGATCGTTGTGTCGGTACGCACGTGTGAGTAATATACAATGTATATACTTACATAAAAGTCGTCCGCGAGGCCCCCGCGCTCCGCTTATCACAAAAATAAGTAACTATATACTAGCCACTCCGACGAACACTATGTTCGTCACTCATAGATTTACCTTCTACTGGTAAATGCACACAAATTGTCTACGTCACTCTTTCAATTATATGATTGTACATTAATTATGCAACATTTAATACACTTTTTAAACTTATTTACACACAATTGATAAATAAAATCGAAAAAGTAACAACAAACACAAATCTGTCATACAAGATGGAGATATTTCACGTTATTTTATGTTTTGGTCACTAGAGGCGCTGCTATCGGGTGGAAGGGGGAAGACTTCTCATTGGTCTGTTCAAATTGCGTTCCATTTCAGTGGAACATTACTTTTAATTGTGATTTTTTCAAAGTAGATTATAAATTTAACGAATTTTAACAGAATAAATAGAGGTTAGAATATATTTCAAGGAAAACTATTTAAAATACTACAAATATATCACAAAATCTTAAAATAAAACGTAAATAAAATAAAGATACCAGAAAGACTCTAACATGAAACTGAACGTGGATAACATGACCAAATGCAGATGCTAGAATATGTGCCGTGCAATTTAAAAAATACTGTTATCCTGGTTTTGGTCATGTTATATTTGATACATAACCAAAAATTATGTGGCAATGTACGTATATACTGTTATTTGCTGACGGCGCTACTTCTAATGGGAATAACTTTTTTGGCGGTAAACGCTCCGTACTTACCAAACCCATGTCTTGAATCCTTCGAGATATGGATCGCGCCAGACCATGGTCTTGAATGTCCAAATAAAAACAGAAATTTCTCCTCACTGCAACACACATAGTATTACGAAAACCAAATATATCAACTGTTCCATCAAAATAGGTCACATTGAAAATATGACGCACGCACCTCTATTGTATTTTTCGTCTAAATTCAAAGTTGATACCATTTTTGTTATCAAAGATATGGCGAATCCAATAACTTTATAAGTACATTGTTAATACACGTTCATCTTGAGATGCATAACTTTGCTACTTAAAATGAAATAATTATATAAGTTTACGATTCAATGAAGAAAATTAGGCAAAATACATTTCGTAAAAATACGTTTCGAACGTCGAAATGTCATTGACAGCTGAGACAAATAGAGTAAAGAGTCCGTGTGGATCTATGGTAAAAATCGATAATGCAATCGATAAAATTTTCATTTTAATGCAACAAGTTATATGAAATGAAATCTTGATGAAATATGTTTCACCGGTACTTACTATTACTGTATCTGTCAAATATATATATTTTTTTAAGATTAATATGCTAAGAAACTACGGCACAGAAGAATAAAATCAAAGTGATGAGATAGTCCTACACAGACTTATTTTTTGAATAAGTCTATGTAGAACTTTTACATCGTTTTTTATTACATAATAACACATATTTGAGTATAGAATACCTTTGTTGTAATGAAAGTATTTTAACTTACTACAAAATAAAAACACAATATTCAGTAGCTGTAAAATATAGCCCACTCCATTCGTTTCCATAGCCGCCGACGAGAGCGTATAGGTAGGCATCGGCAGTACATGACCATTTATATATGTAGCATTTTATTGATTGCTCACGTGTTTGTATGTAGTCGTGGACATGGCCGTTACATATTTATCTAGGTACGCGAGCCCGCCCGCCCCGTTTATTTTGCACTGTAACAGCTATTTAGGTCGCCCGGATATCTACCTGTAAGCGAGCCTACGTAGCGCAGGCTACATTTCATGGAATTGAAGCCTGTTAAATCAATACAGCGTACCGGTACCTCGGTACAGACTCGATGCAAACTGCATGAATGTTATTAAAACATCGATGAGTATTCTGTTAACTCAGTTCCCTATCTAAGCACTTGTTTCTCAAATTGGTGACTTCCTTATTACGTAAACTACTAAGCGCAACGTTTTAAGTATTTATTTTTGTATTACGTACGTATTATTCATATTTAGATAGAAATGCACAAATAACCTTCTTAAATTTTCGGAATTCATTAAACGTGAGTTTTTTTTTCTATTACGTAGCGGATGGAATTTCATATAATCCTATTCAAGAAAGGACAATAAAACAAACGAGTACGAAAGGTAAAAAACAAAGTAGTGATGAATTACTTAGGTATATCTACAAAGTATCTTCTGTATCACTAAATAGTTACATTATTAGTAATCTTCTTCTTTTGTCGTTTAAACCTACATAATTACTTACTAGTTTTCTATTTTGAATGTAAAAAGAACCTCGTAATAATATCCATTTCATGGAAACAAAATGTTGTTGTAAGCAATTCTCGAACAGCTGCTTGCTATCCCATAGCTTTCTGCTTACCATCCATTAAGTAAGTAATGTTGTGTGTTGGCCACAATTTATGCAGATAATTATTTTTTATATGAATGAGGAACAAATATTGCTTACTGCTGTTATGGAACCAGTTTTGCGATTCCGTTACATAGCGTACGTTGTAGGAAGTTTTATGGAACAAGCGCTAATTATGAATGATAATACTGTTTGTCCTACATAAAGCTATAATGTGGTCGTACTACGCAAAGTACGCTCGCCACCGATGCAGTCCTAACGACATGGACGCGCGCTACCGCTAGAGCGACGCGTAGTGCCATCTAGTGCAACATAGAAAAGTTTTGAGTACATTGGTAACACTTTTTGTCAAAAGATGGCGTTTTCTCGAGTCACCGCCATAGAACACTTTCACTGTTCTGGTTCTGTATTTGGTAAAGCAATTAAATGTTTGAACAAAATATTCAACCATTTGTATAAACTGGTTTAATGAGGTAGCTTGTCACCAAAACTCAATGTTATTTACGTTTCTTGTCTCAAGAGGTGCACTTAGTAAATAGTTCAATGAGATGCTTACCAACAGATGACCGTTATAGTCGGACAATACAAGACGGTAAAAATAAAACTCCAAAGCCCACTTATATTAAACTTATATTTAAATAAAAGTTAAATTACCTATAATTTTACAATATTACATTTAATATACATAGCCACTTTGTAAAAATTCTTATGTATAGTTAAATATTATTTATAAATATGATAGTAAGATAAGAGCTAACTAGACAAAACGAGACGGCTTATAAAAATATATAAGCGTGGGGACACACTATCAAGAATTTGCGCCACTTTCTTACGACGTACAGGCGTTTGACGCCGGTAAGCGTAAAAAGCGCTCAGTTAGCGGCTGAGCCGTGAAGTGTAACGACAAATAAAGCTAATCGAATAGCTGTCAAGCGCTGCAGCGCTGGTACCCTTAATATTTGTGTCAAAGAGCTGAGGCGGTAAGTTTAAAAAAAGTATGTCACGTTTCTGTTGAACAGAAAAATATTAATCTCTGGATTTTGTGACCCCTCGCTAACTCTGAGTGAACGGTGATAAGCGGCCAAGTGATTGTGAACGTACTTTAGGTATTTATGTTCCGTACAAAGACAAACATGACTTAAAAAATTTAAAAATCTAAACTCACTTAACATCAGTCTCAAATTCGTCGACTTGACAGATCGTAGACAGTCACAGATAACTACAACAATGCTTTACTTTAGGGTTTCATATTACATCGTTCACACAGAAAAAATACCCAAAATGTCATTTAAATCTAGATTTTTGAACTAGCATGGACAATGTTTATTGCATTATCTAGGGGTCGTGTATACATGTTAATGCGCCGGGGTGTCTGGGGTCTGTTCGCCGTTGGTGTCGCCGTTGAGCACGGGCGGCGCGGGCGGCTTGATGGGCGGCGCGGGTATCACCTGCGGACCAAACACTCGGCACTTGTACAACATGCGTCACGTGCACACGATACGGTAATGCTTCATGTAACATATATTTGTACACACTCCATACATTAAATAGATATACACAAATACTGACAGTTTTTATGGGATTTGTGGCGTTCAGCCAAAACGCCGGCTGCTTTATGTCTATTGATGGATATATTTATCTATGTTCGAGAGTAGAATCGTTTCTGTATTACAATTATATAGTAATAGTATATTGATTGGATTACCAAGAACGGACGAGAAGCATAGATTATAATCGAATGCGTTTTCTCAGTAATTTGACTGGACGGGGCTATTTGCGATCGTACGTTCTGTATTGTATCGATATTTTCATTTTCTTGGCAAAATACGTACAATCCTAATTGGTATCTAAATACGTGACCAATATCGTGTATGTTATTTATGGAATTATTTACAGAACCATGACCAAAACATACTATTCTGCACAAATCAATGAATACATATTGTACACACGTCTATTATCGACATTCAACCACT